>CM074285.1:12722207-13922207 GCA_037194245.1 Opsariichthys bidens | reverse complement strand
ACAATAAAAGATGATCCTAAGATTCGTTCAATAATTACTTTCCAGAGTAACAAAATTGCAATGATTTTAGCGATGGTGGGAGAATGCACATGTACAAAAAAGCATCCACATGGTACACATGCACAAGGCACAGGGCAGACGTGAACAACGAGAAAATGAAAAAACTTTGTGAAGCTGAGAGATGTCAAATGGCAGGTCTTCAGGTTTCTCTGAGGGACTGTGTGCATTCTCGACCACTGATAAAATCACTCCCCTAAATCACGTCATTGCGTAACGGGATCATGTACATTTGGGTCTATATACAAGCGGCTGGGATGTCAAACAGTATCACGGTTCCATCCGAACACACTGCTTGCTCCCTAACTCTGGCAGAGGCCTCGATTTTTCTTTATCCTGGTTCGAGGACGACCCAGTGTGTTTTCGGTTTTAAAACAAAGTGCAGATTACAACGCACTCCGTTCTCACATTCAAAATGGGTTGGTGTTGATTTGTACGTCATACTGGTAAACAACACGCAAGGTAAAAGTTTATTTGGACAGTTAAACTGTCGAAAGGAATGACGGGTCTGCTGCTCATTAAGAGGAAGTTAACCAATTAACCAAATTACTGTCTCTATATAGCGCAGTGCTATCATAAATAACATTAAGTGCTTTACGTTAGAATACAATCAATGGAGGGGAGGAATTTGCATATATATATATACTTTCGGGCGTAAGGTGCTTTGAAGATCTCATTTAGAACTATTTCAGTAGCTTAAGTGCTGCTGTCTGTGAATCCTCAGGGGGAAGTGGGCCTAAAAGAAGATTGTCTACATGTGAGATAAAGCAACAGAATTGAGCTAGCTATGGGATGCTGCGTGTAACCTGTACAACCTCTTGCTCATCCTTACTCAAACATGCCTCTCTGAGCCTGGACTTCTCGGGCCGCCCGTGGCCCCTGTGCTGAAGACAATTGCAACTTCTCCACATGTAAATCACGTTTTTGATAAGATAATATACGAAACAAAACAAAGGGACTACCGTGTGTGTGTGAATGCACACTGTGACATACAAATACAACCCGCGTTCACCGATGGTTTCCACTCGTCTACTGTATTCACGGCAGTGTTGACACTGCAGATACAGCCACGTGTAGAAGAAATAGTGTAATTCTTTGCTGTGTGGTGGAAACTTTAGATCAGGTGCTGCTGTGCAACGTGACACGTGCAAGTGTTTCGACTAGGTCAATTTTTTTTTTTTTAAATATACTTTGGGCATTATGGGGCATTTTGTAGCCATTTTAGGCAATCATACATTATAAGGTCTGAAAAGAAAACGGTGTAAAAAAAAAAAAAACACTCGAGAGCTTTTCACGATGCTACAACACTGATGGGCCAGTGGAAAGGATGAGGTCCAGAATCCGAAGATTCAGGGCGATGTGCAATCGTGGGCTGTGATTTAAACGTGCTCAGTTTTAAACCAGACCCGGCTCATAAGGTGACACATTGACCACATTCCTGACACTGTCCATCTGTCGTTTCCAGCATGTGCAGCATCATAAATTATACCATGACAACACAAAGTGGCTACTGTGCCCTAAATATTCAATTTTGCAAGGAAAAGGCAGTCGACCTTAAATCATTCCCTCTCACTCTCTCATTCTTATTACATTTTGGGATGTAATTACTCCTCTTTCTGTAGTGCACCATCTGATGGGCAGTCGTCAAGGCAACAAGGGGCCTCTACCTCCACCCCATCTCCTGACTGGTTGTCTCTGCTGGCTAAGGCACACTGGTTTGGCTGGGCCAGTGGTGGCAGGTCAAGGGCTTGACCAGTGGCGCTTCCTGAAGAGCTGCCGTTCAGCTGCTGCGAAGGAGTTCCCGTTCCCTCAGTGGGCAGTCCCGCTGGTTTAACGTCCTCGGTGAGCTTCGGGGGGCTGGAGGAGGGAGGTGATGAGGACAAAGTCTACAAGAAACATTGGGAAAGGAAGCAAAAATCAAACTCGATCTCATCGCTAACTAATGTCAGTATGAATATTGTGCATTTATGATGTAAAAGATATGAGTCGGACTGACCTGCGTTCTGTTGGTTGTCACTTTCTTCCCTCCCCTTCCTTTCATTGCCAATTCTTTACCCCTTCTGGGAAAAAAATAGACAAAAGCAGAAAAAGAACAGATGTTTTAAATATGTGTGTGTGTTAGCGATGCAACAATATTTTGGCACTTTTTAATTGCTATAAAACCAACATGCCTGCTAATATATTAAAGTAAAATCAAGCACAAAAAAAATCTATTTATCTATCTATTTATTATCTATTTATCCAGCATCTCCAAAAGTAACACATTTGATCATACTTAAAAAACAGCAACATTGGTGGCACCATTCTGAACTTTTACAGATGAGGACTGTTAACTCTTTCCCCGCCAGAATTTTAAAAAATAAACGTTACCCTTTTTGATCATTTTTACAAAACTTTCATGGCCGCCAGATTATTTTTTTGTATGAATATCTGTATATATAAAAAGAAAGAACAGACGCTCTGCTTTTAAACAAAAACTATTTTATTCTAGCTTCATGCATTCTTTTTTATCAACACTTGAATGTGGGTAAGTTTAATTAAAAATAGAAAGAAAAAGAAAAAATCCCCGGATAGGCTTCAGAATGATGATCAAAACACAGATCCAGTCAATCAATGGCCCTAAAGCTTGCACACTTGTACACCTATTTGTGGGTTCAATATTTCATTCAGTAACGATTTGATTTATATACCGATATATTCAATGTTTGATGATTGCGTAAGCTTAGAAGGGCGTGAGCAATGCTTCTATCACTTGTTTCTGGACATGGAGATTCTGTACAATTTCAGAAGATGCGTAATAGCATCTTCACTATTCTTCACTATTTCTTCTTGCAAGTTGTCCGCCATGTTTGTTTACTTTAAAGTCACATTTGATGCGAGAGATTGAGAGATTAGGTGCAATTAATTGCAACTAATTACAGAATGCAAATAAATAAGTAAAAAATTAATCATTTGACAGCACTATCATAAATAAATACCATCTTTACCAGGTAATACCATCTACACATTCATATTTGATTCAAACTTGGTTTCATTAATTAGCCCCCAGAATTTCAGCAGTTCAAATTCAATTGAAATTTCAATATCTAAGTATGGATTCCATGCATGACCACTTTCGAATTTAACATCAGTGGCCACTGCAACTTTCAGTGCAGCACAATGTAAGTAAATTGTGAGAAAATTAAGCACAAAATTAAATCTTGAGGATGCAGCACGATTATATGTCAGGACAAAGAAATATTGATATCGTAGCAACTTCACACTCAAGGTAATTTTAAAGCTTCTGGAACTCATAAACAATATAGTTACTTGTAAAGTTTTCCATAATTATTAATGTAGATAACATACTATTTCAGAATTATTGTGATCAACAGTTATTAAAAATATGACAAAAAATATGTTGCAATCAAGAAGAACCGAGTCATTTGTTGAGAGGTTTTGTCATTGCTCCATAAATAATCAGCCAAATGGCCACTATTTTATGACACAAAATGGACTCACCCTTTCCCTCCTACTGACACCACCTGCATATTGAACCCCCCTCTGCCACGGACAGGCTTGTTCCCAGCCCACTGACCAACAACCATGCCAGCTATTTCCAGCTTGCCACCCTGGGGAGGTATAGACTGGATTCCTAAAAGAATTACAGAAAATTACTACATGACACCCAAAGGGCAGAAATATAGTAGAAAAATGTAGTACATGTGATAAATAAGAGGAAGTTCTAACCTGGGAAGGCCCTGGGCCGGTGCTGGTGGTGATGGTGAGGAGGAGGAGGCATAGAGCCCATTGGGCGAGGAGGATAAAGAGGATGCATGGGGTAAAAAGGGGCACCATGGCAGGGGGAAGGAATGCAGGGGGTGGCAGTGGTGGAGGTGGAGGCGGCGGCCGGGAAAGGTTGATGCCTTCCAGAATGGCCTGGCGCATCTTCTCCACCCTCGAAACCAGTTCCTCCTGCAGGGACAGAATGTCAAAGACATTAAAAAACCTTGAAATGTTGTGAAATATTAAACAGCTGCAACAGCACAAATAGGTGTGTTACCTGGCCTTCACACATATCAAGTAAGGAGGCTCTGTCTCTGGTGGCTTTAGCTAGCTTGCTCTGAAACAACTTCCCATCAAAAAAGCCCCAAGGGCAGCAGTGGTCCCATGGCAGGGGCTGTCCACATACATCATTCACAAACAGGGCAGTGTCCACTCCGCTCATGAATAGAGAGGCCAGCTGCACCCCACGGTTATCCACCTTCTCCACCTGGTATCAGTGTCAAAGAGAAGAAATATGATCCGGCGGCGTGTTTGGCATGAGCCTGGTAAATGTCACAGTAGCGTGTCATTTCAGATTTCACAGAGCTCTTTCAAAACAGATTGACAGCCTGACAGTTGAAAGACGGCATCTATTTTAAAGAAATGTTTTGCTTTGAAACTTTTGCTTTATGTGACATACAGCTATTGAAGTAGAGCTGAGCTATTGAGTCAATGCTTACAACTTAGTCTTGCTTGAAGACAAGTGTAGGCTCAAGGCAAAAAAAAAAAACCCCCCAAAAAAACTTGTGAACAAACATTTAATAAAGTGTGGAAGATAAAGATAAAGAGTGCATAGGGTATGTTGTGTGCAATGTTCAATTCAATCCCTCCTCCCACTGATTTTACTGTAATCTGGGTCTGTACAGTTATATAAGAACATGCAAATGTGCTTTAGTCTCTTAAACCACAACTCTCTATGCATCTGCTTTTAGCAATTACACACAAGAAAAATGTAATACTACATTAGGAACTAATGCACAGAAAAGTCAGGAATGACAGATACCTGAGATTTATTTATATATACATATATCTACATTTCCGTTCAAAAGTTTGGGATATGTACGATTTGTAACGTTTTCAAAAGGAAGATTTGTCTGCCATTTATTTATTTAAAAATACAGTAAAAAGCAGGAAATCAGCATATTATGGCTTGGTTTAGAGAAAACTTTGCTCTAAACAAACTATGTCTTTGGATCTGCTCGGAGTTTGTGTTGCTTATATTGTGCATTTCGGAATCCAATCTTCTTCCTAAAAATTGTAATGAGACGCACTGGCTGTTGTCAACAACACAGAAGCTTTAAGGGGTTCTGTGGTTATTATCAAAATAATAGGTGGTTATTGTGTGAAAACAGTTAATGAGACATGACTTGCCTTGAGTTCCTGAAGTTGGTCAGGCTCATAGAGCTGGTTGGACACAGCTTGAGCCAAAAAGGCATCAAGCTCATGGCGTTGAAGAATGCGACCCCCCGGCCACTGCATCATATACCTGTAAACACACATTACTGTTCAAAACAAAAACACCCAGAGCTACTCAGATGCCAATGTCAATGAGAAACATCTCGCAAAGGTACCTGAGCACGCAGCACATGAGCAGCAGGTGAGATGGCACACAGGTCGGGTTGAGCAGGGCAGGGCAGTCAGAGCGCATACAGGCTAAAAAGGCTCGTGTACGGCGGCTACGGTCCTCGGAAGCTCTGCCCAGCCACAACCGCCTCAGGTTGGGACACGTCCACTCGCGGAAACACAAGGCTGGAACGAGCTCTGGGGTCAGGGCAGATTTAGCTTTACTGGCACACCACTCCTTTACAATCACCGGGGGCACTGTAGAATCACACAGAAATAAGACAAATTTAGAACTGGTTTTGATCTTCCTCTGGCGATGTCTTCCTCTCAGTCAGATAAGACACTGCAAGCCAAAATATCTGCATTATTGAAAGCAACCCAAAACAAGAGCTAATTCTCTAATCAGACATGTGAAAACATTCACATATTTAAGGGATGTTCCACAGTAATTCAATACTAAATATATTTATCTATTCTTTTTACCTAAAAATGTATGTGGTTATTATTAATTAAATGTATAATATAACACTGAAAAACATGAAGGAATTATTTAACAAATAATTGACGGACCATTTTTTTTAATCATATTTAAAAAATATTGTTGTGTTAAACAGTTTTTGCTGTTGTTCTGATACAAGTATTGAGAATCACTCAATTTTCCTGGTATTGGCTCTTGATTTTTTGGTATTGTGACAACAACATGTATGCTATTCTAAAGCCCTATCTACCCAAGGTTTATGCCCACCCTCCTTCTCACCATCAACTGGACTACGCTTGCGCATGGCCAGTCTCTCAAGCCTCCGCTGCGTTTCAGCCAAGCTGAATAGCACCCCGTAGGCATACTGGCGGGCAGAACGGAAAAGTAGAGAAGCAGGAGGCAGGTCTGGGTTGCACTCGTCCTCTATACACACTGGCATCTTCATTTCCCCCTGAGAGGTAACAGAAAAGAAAGAGAGGGGAGAAATAGAGAGTAAGGGACCGAGAGAAGAGTGTTAGAGCTCTGATAGGTATTATAAGCTGCTATTGTACGTTAAATATTTTTCCAGGGCATTTACAATCATAAAAGTAAGCAAATTTAAGTCTTCACAGTTTTATAATTAATTCTGAAGTACACATAAACATGTCATATCAGTAATGATCATCATCAGTAATGATAACGTCAGTAATGATACTGAATCGAGGGGCTCAAAAAGATTTAATTTCAAGTTAGATGATGCAAAAGAAAAACGGAGTCCCTGTTAATGAACTAACCCCTCTGATGGATTCAGTAAATTCAATTAGTGAAGGAAAAACTGAGAAGTTATTTTCAAAAAAGCTGTGTCGTTGCATAATCAGCAGCAAAAAAATATTAAAGATGAAACCCTCCCAGAATGCCATTTATTTGTGAGCACATGTTGTGTGACTGTGGTACCTTGGTCAAGATGTGGTAGATCTGTGGATACATGAGTCCTCTCCTGTGTCTGTGCTCCGCCACTCTTAGCACCTCGGCACTGACCTGTGGAAGGGGTGGAGTTGTGATGTCCATGTGAGTCCGTGTTGGCATGGACAGCAATGATGGAATGGACGGCCCACTTCCGTTACCATGGTGTCCATCGCCAGAGCCACTGCCGCCCCCGTCCACTGGGTTCTTCCCATCTCGTGGACTTGTCAGCCAAATGACTATGACAGAAAATGAATATTCACTCTGCTCTAAATACCAGATTGCTATTAAAACGGATTCCATACAATGAGGACTCACTTAGTGCTGGTGTCATTTTGCTCCTCCCCATCTGAAGAAGATGACGATGAGGGGGAGGGCCCTGTGGGAGCAGCAGTGTGATGATTGGGCTGTCGGTTGCCACCTTGAGAGGAATCATATGGAGCAGACCAATCAGCAAAGCCCATTTTCCCAACTAGTGAATCATTACAGTCCTGCAGAGGCTGAGTTGGGTTCTGGCATAAAAGGGCTGGACCAGTGGCAGGGCTGGGTCCGTAGAGCCCACCTGGATAAGGCACCTTAACCTGGGGTGGACCAAACTGTGGAGAACAGCAAAAAGTGATTGGCTGTAATACCTTTCTGGAAAATAAATGAGATTTGAAGCAATAAACATCTACAATGAACAAATTACCTGAGCTTTTACAGGCTGCATTGCCCCCATGTGGCCGGGAGGTCCGCTGAATTGATTAGGCCCAAAGCCTGGAACTGAGAGGAGTCAAGAGAAACCAAATGAACACTGTATGACTACATGCGCGAGATTATCTTATGATTGCCGAGAGCTGAAAAGCGAAAACTAAACATACTACAGTTCAAAAGTTTGAGGTCTGTAAGATTTTTTTTGTTTTTGAAAGAATCTCTTATGTTTACTAAGAAAAAAGTAATATTGTAAAATATTATAATTTAAATTAATTTTTCTATTTGAATATATTTTCAGCAGCCATTACTTCAGTGCCACATATTCTAAAATGCTGATTTGCTGCTCAAAACATTTATTATTAATGTTGAGTAACAAATTTTAAAAACCAAATTTATCTGGAATCTTTGATAGATAGAAAGTCCAAAAGAGCATGTAGTTGAGATAGAAAGTTCTTTTAAAACATTATAAATGTTCACAGTAATTTTTGATCAATTTAATGCATCCATGTTGAAAAAAAGTATTCATTTCTTTAAAAAATATATACTGACCCCAAACTTTTACATGGTTGTGTATATACAGTATATACAGTTCAAACACCACATTCTACCTACAGAGGTAAGGAGAAGGTCCCATGGAGAGAGGTCTTGGTTTACTGGCTGCTGAAAAATACTCCACTGCCTTCTTAAACCTCTCAAATTTGTCTTCTGTACGCGACTGGAGGTTAGAAAATATGGAGTCTCCATGTTATGATGAGCTTTTAAGTTAACAACAACAGTCCAGTAAAAGTGTACAAAAGTAGTATATGAAAATACAAATGTTAACATAGCCATGCTTCACCTGTGACTGCTTGAAAACATCCTTGGCCACCGAATCTAAATTCCCAAGATCTTTGATGGATGCCACATACTCAGACACAGCCTTGATAACAACCTCACATGGAGGGAGGACTAACTGATGAGCCCTTACCTGAACAAAGAGAAGAAATTAAAGGAATGTGTTAGGGCTATAAAACTAATGCTCAAGGATGCTTAAGTCTACATCAACTATTACACAAGATTGAAAATATCTGATGAAAATGTGTGAAATGACAAATCGTATGAGCACCTTGAGGGAGGCAAGAGGGTGTTCTGGGCCTAGAAGACTCCAATGAAAGGCAGCCAAGTCTTCATCTGGCAGAATGTGGTTACCTGTTTTTTTGAAGACCCACATTTAGAACTAAACAATGTTATTAAAAAAATAAAGTCACATGCCAGGACTCAAAAAAACCCAGTGTTCCTTACCAAGAAGAGCAGCAAAGATTGGCAGGTGCTGGGTCTTGAGGCCGAGCTGGCGAGCCGCTTCTGATAGCAGGTACTGGTGAGTGGTCAGATTCTTGCCATTCCAGGAGAGCTTGAGAGCGTGGGAGCTGAAATAGGCCGGAACGTTGCATAGCGCAAACTCTGAGTCCTGTGCGATCAGACCCTGAAACCCATAGTCTCTGTACAGGGATAGCACCTCCTGATGGTGGTCCTCCAGGGTCTGCACCACCTACAAAACAAGCAGGTTGGAAGGAGACCATGTGACAAGCTCCCATTGCTCAACTTCAGATCAAACTACACACTATGACCATTCATTTAAGGGTGCATTCAGTTACTATTTGGTTGTGGAATTTTGTCTTGGAATTATACCAACACATAAGTGTTGTCAAAAGTATAGACTTTACAATACACATTGATTCTGAATAATCAAAGCGATTTCAATTCTTATTATCTTCAGTATGAATAAACTGGTTCCAGCTGAGCTTTCTCGCTTCGCGGCGTGCATTTACATTAAGTATATAGTCTTTGTTTTCACACAGTTCAGTTCACAGTAAATGCAGCAAACTCCATCTCTGCCAGGGAGCTTGACATGCATTTGGGAACGCAACATACTGAGCATGTTAGGTATTATCATATTCACATAATTTCCAACAATTCTGTGGACAGATGATTACAGCATTTTGGACAAATTTGTAATGAGAAGCGTTCATAAATCGGTTGTCACAGACACAAAAATAAAAGCTTGAGGGTTGCAAGGACTTGCAAGAATTAAAGTCATAAGTATTGTTATTTTACTACTATATAATATTATTAAATATTCAATTTTATTTTACAGTGAAGTTGTATTACAATAGTAACATTTGTCTTAGAGATAATAAAAAATAATAATAGTATTCGTATTATTACATAATCCCACTCCGCTATCAAGCTCTTAGGTATCTCAGATAGATAGGATAATGTTCTGACTATGGTCAAATGTAAATTAGATACTTCATATAACCATTTTGAATATCGAAAGTTGTACTGAACGTCAATATTTTTCAAGGTATTGTATCGAAGTAAACACTGTCGCACAATATCAAGAAATGCACAACCAACCATCAGCCATGATTAAGTTATTCTGCAAGCAAAAGAATCTGAGGGCTACTAAAATAAAGCAAGTAGTATTGCTGCTAGTCATGTGATCCAGTTGTGTACAGGTGACTCGATCACTTGAAGTCCTCACTGTTTTCTGTTTTAAATTCATGTTTCAGTTACACTTAATGAATAAATAAATGATCATTACTTACACTATCGAGAAAATTAAAACATTTTATACAGTAACAATGGAAGATAATTTATTGGGAGTAATGTGTGAAAGGAGCTATTGTCACTTTTGGAACATTAGTGATTTATACAATTTTTAATTTTTGCATTTTTTATGGTGGATTATTTTCTCATCCAGATCTGAGGCGGCACAGCCTCCCATTCTTCCTCAAGGAAACGCCCCTGATGTGATAATAACATGGCAGCCCTCCTGAGGAGACCCTCCATGTGAAATACAACCACTTTTTTATGCTAATGACTTTCACTGGAGTCTGACATGTACACATGACTTAAAACCTTCTTCAAAATATTAATCACTGCATTATGTATAAACTTTTTGTGAGTGCACCTTAAAGAGTAATTTAACCAATGATAATGAATAATAATTCTGACCTTGCTTTTGAAACATTTTTACACAAATGACACAAATAACTGAACTTGACAAAGCATTTGCAGCACGTTGTAATTTTAAAAGTAATGAAGGAAGAAGACTCATAGAAGGACATCACTAGCCACAATTCTTCTCAAGGAGGGAATCAGGCCACTCACCCGCACGCGGAATCGGAACATGGCGAGGCGGACACAGTGGCTCAGGCAGGCCGGGGGCAGGAACCAGGCCCGCGGAGGGGGCGTGGCCTTGCTTCCGACATGGTTGACGATGAGCTGTGCGGTCTGCCGTTGCCCCTGTGCCCGCCGCGCCCACTCCGGCCAGCGATCCTTCCCAAGCGTGCCGTTAAAAACCACCACCAGCTCCAGTCCGCCTTGGTACAAACAGGCCTGGGAGAGCGCCGCCAGATAGCCGAGCATTGCATTCCACTCGCCTCCACAAACCCAGTCGGTCTGGTAGCCCCCATAGAGCCGCTGAAGGCCAGAGTCTGCGTCAACCAGAATGCGAGCTGGCGGGGGAGGCGGAGGCAGCGAGCTTGGATGATGGGGATGGTGGTGGTGGTGGTGATGGTGATGATGATGTGGGGGCTGACGGCCTGCCGTTCGGGCGAGCTTGAGAAGATCTACTGGAACAGCCGCCCCAGGGCAGCGTTTCTCCAAATACTCCTGAAAGCCTTGAACTCCCATTTTGTGTCTGTCTATGCGCGTGAGATGGATGAACCTTATTAAGAAGTTGATTTATTGATTACTTGCTCAGAACTAGATCTGGCCGGTTATAGTTGAACAACTAAAGACCTGAAATGTCTGGTAAATTAACCGACAAATGTAACTGTCAACCGACCCCCTGTAAAATTCCAGATACGCGTGGCTATTCTTTACATTTGGTCTTGTAAGTGCAAGCCGTGCCCATTCCTCACGGTGTCAATATTATAAACCCGCTAAAAGTCTATATTTTGATCAATTATAACGTTGCACGGTCTACAACGTAACGATGGAGGATAACGGCGCGCACGCTACAGTTATGATGTCGACAATGTTGATAACATCAAACTATAATCCTATTTTTAACACCTCTAGCTATAAACTAAACAACAACTACACCGTTGCTATCCAACATGCCCGTTAGGTAATTAAAACTACCTCTAGCTGATAGTGGATACAGTATGTCCTGTACTGGTTAACAGTTTTAAGAGCTACAGTTTGTGGCTAACAAACTAGCTCGCGCACTTAGCCAGTTAGCCAAGATCCCGGCGTGATTGACGCGTCAACTAGTCGAGACAAATCGGGGGCTGCTGCGATTCGGAATGAGATGAATAATTAAGGGGAAAATAAAGTAAAACAACTAAAAGAAAACAAAAACAAAAGCCCGACGTAAGCTCCCTCGCTCTCTGTCTCACTCACGACTTCATGTTGAGGAGAGGAACATACTTTCATGCGATGTCGGCCATCTTGCGACTTCCCCGCGGACCAACAGAAAGTGGGAGTGGAGGCGAGCTGAGGAAAGTGGGAGGAGCGGTGCGCTGTGTTCCTGGGGGATGTAGTATTTCCTGTCTAAATACGCAGCTGGAGAGTTGCGTAAAAGACTACAACTACCATACAGCAAAGTGTGAGACCCGATGCATGCCATATCCAAAGGAACGGCTCATTCAAAAGTTGATGAAGCAAATTGGTTCATTGGTTTGGAAAAACTATATTAAAAATGACTGAAATTCCCGATCTCAGGTTCTGTGCTAATAGATACAGTTTAGGGCCCGTGGAGCGCGTGGGGCTCTGCAGAAAATAAACGTTTATTTTCTTTTACAAATAACTGGGCTGCTAGAGAGTACTTATTTTTAACACATTTTCAACACATTTAACTTTTTTTTTTTCTTTTTTTTTACTATTTTAACTTTCATGCTGCTAGATTTTTTCACATCTTTGAAAGTTTGACAGCAAGACATCAAAACCAAGTTTGCATAAAGATTTGTGGGGAAACATTTTTAATATTGTGTTCATCTCATCTCCTCTATAATACTGCTTTGAAAAAGCATTACACATATAATTTGAATGAATTGAATTTAAAATATTTTTAATAGTATGTAGGTACAGTTACTCAATTTTGGAAACAACTTATCTTTATAATATTCTTAATATTTTCTCAAATGTACAACTGGGTCTTTATGAAAAATAGCTATGTTGCATCATATTGGGATTCCTTGGCATCAAAAGGTTTGAAAATCTCTGATTCAGGGATTGCCACAGGTTTTGGTTGCCACATTGAACAAAGGAAGATAGATTAGATTGTGGTACAGGGTTTCAAATATGTCCGTTCTAAACGCAACAAGTGCGTTATTCTGCATAATAAAAGGGACCATTGCCTGAAAAATGTGTTCTCTCTTTTTAAAAATAACAAAATTGAATAAAGCTTTTCATATAGGTAGAGTTTTATTTTTAATGAAAATCATCACCATAATTCTAGGCCTACTTTCCAAACAGTTTGGAGAAGAAAATCTAACAACCGGTTCACAGTGTCTTTTGTCTACAGCTCTATTCATGAATCCAAAGCACATTAAAACTATTCAACGCAAATAAGAGTTTATTTTAATAGTTGCTTCATAAGGAGGACGTATGATTCAAGCACGCAAATTCACGTCTTTGTGGTAGTTGTAGTCCTTTTGATGCAACTCATGAGCAAATTTACTTAAAAAATAATAACATTTGAACTATGAATTTATCACGTTTTGTGCTCCAACACAAACCACACAGCGTATGCAAGTAATGTTAATCACAGACCATAATTAATCAAAAAACGTTTTTTTTAAAAGAAACGTCCGTGGCGAGCGAATGGGGTTGGCCTACAAATTGACGTCATGACTGAAAAGCTTAACTAGATGGATACACATAATGGACGTGTGCTTTTATGTTTATGTTAAATTATTTGTTCTCTTATTTGTAATATATGTTTGTACGAATTTTGTACACGCTAGAATTTAAAAAATACATGAAACAAAAAAATATACACATAATGGGCGCTAGAGTGCGCCAAAGGCAAAGTGTGTTAGAAAAGTCGATTCTTGAGTTTTGGGTCAGCTGATTGGCTCAAACAGAGCGCTCGGCGGCATTTATTTCGGTTTGTTTGCAGATGAAACAAATGAAACAAATGTCAAGCACGTTTACTTTGCCTTGTGTAGAATATAGAAACCGACAATGTTGGTAAAGTCAGGTGAAACAAATGAAACAAATGAAACAAATGTCAAGCACGTTTACTTTGCCTTGTGTAGAATATAGAAACCGACACTGTTGGTAAAGTCAGGTGAAACAAATGAAACAAATGTCAAGCACGTTTACTTTGCCTTGTGTAGAATATAGAAACCGACACTGTTGGTAAAGTCAGGTGAAACAAATGAAACAAATGTCAAGCACGTTTACTTTGCCTTGTGTAGAATATAGAAACCGACACTGTTGGTAAAGTCAGGTTGAAAGGTGTCCTTACAGCATCTGGCAAGGTCACTGTCCGATACATGCTACAGGTGTCATTGTCATTTATTGAGATATGTATTTAGACTGCAGAACATTTCAAAATGAGGCTGTTTACAGTTAGTTATTTTATGACGGACCAGGTAAAATGAATTCTTTTGTCTCTGGATGAAGTTATCTTTTTTATGTTATCTCTTAATGTCCAGGTGAAAAGCTCTTCAGTGTGCTGCCAGTGGCAGAAGTCCTCATATTCTGTAAGTTCGGACTGAAATCTTGATTTATGGTAATGTTCATTACATTATTAATTACAGAATGATTGAAAAGGTCTTTTCTTGCAACCCTTTATTGTCACCTCACTCCCTCTCCTTATTCATCTGAAATGACCTCAATGTAATGGACTTTCGGTTCCTTGTAAAGAGGTAATATCTTTATTGTAGTTAAAAAGATGGATTATTAAATCTTTATTAAGCACTTAAATACAGCTGTGATGTTCTGCTTCTCTCTTGTGCTTGTATGCTGATTTGTGTAAGCATAACCAAAGCAGAAGGGATTTGACTCTGTCCTCTGACTAACCACTCCTGTTTTCCCCCTGTGATTCATCAACCCTGGGACCAGACTATTGTGAGTCCTGCTTCTGCAAAGGATAAATGTGCTGACAGGATGTGTGGTAGATTTGCGACGTGTGGACTTGACATTTAGATCATCAACATCAAAAGATATAATAAACATCCAGTTTGCTTACAGGTATTTAATAACAGTTTTGCTAGAATATATAAATGGCAGTGTTTTGGTACATTAATCTTAATATGGTAATTTAATAGCACTAGCAGCTGAATATATCAATTCATTTCAATCACATATTTAGCATATGTAATGGTAATTTGGCCTGAAACATTAGATTGCTACCAAAAAAAAATTATCACATTTTTCAATCATAAGTTTGATTAAACTAGAGTACCGTTCAAAACTTTTGGGATTTGTACGATATTTTTTAAAAGGTTTTCGAAAGAAGCCTCTCATGCTCAACAAGGCTGCTTTATTTGATTTAAAAAAAAAAACTCTAAAAATGTTACATTGTGAAATATTATTACGGTTTAAAATAGCTGTTTTCTATTTGAATATATTTGAATATCTCTCTTATTCCTGAGATGGTAATTTGAGAAAGCTGAATTTTCAGCATCATTACTCAGTCACATGATCCTTCAGAAATCATTCGAATGCTGATTTGCTGCTCAAGAAACATTTCCTATTATTATCAGTGTTGAAAACATTATACATTTTTCAGGATTCTTTGATGAATACAAAGAACAGCATTTATTTGAAATGGAAATATTTTGGAACATTATGCCTTTTGCTGATGACCAGTTTAATGTGTCCTTGCTGAATACAATAATTCATTTCTTAAAAAAAAAAAAAAAAAAAAATATATATATATATATATATATATATATATATATATATATATATATATATATATATATATATATATATATATGTATAAGTGATTCCAAACCTTTGATTGGTAGTGTTTAATAGTAGTGTTGGTAACTGATGAGTGGACCAGTAGTGGTAATATTTCCTATACATGAGGTTTGACTTTATATTGTGAACTTGACCTTTGCCCTTCTTTTGTCAATGATTTTGCATCTTTACCCACCAGCCCCCACCTGCTAAATATGGAGGCAGACACACTGTGACTTGGTGATGGTATTGGACCAGAGCTGCTAAACCACCTCAGAGAGCTTTTCAGGTTTGAAATCTAAAGCTCTCTATGAACAGACTTCACCGGCACACTGGTGCTTTAAGCATTCAACAATATTCCCAGATTTTGCTGTGTGCCTGTGGACTTTGAGGTAGTGAGAGTGGATTCAGCTGCTTGCTCTGAGGATGACCTCAATAATGCTGTTACTGCAATCAAACGTAATGGAGTAGCACTTCAGGGTGAGCATGAGAATATGGTTCATTAACCACAGAAATGTTTGCTATATATAAAGGGATAAAAATATATTAGTAATCGAGTGATGATTTTAGATATTTAATTAGCCTTATACACATTTGATGTTAATTTTTTAAAACAATGTTTTAATTACTAATTATAGTTTAATAACACTTTTAAATATTCAACAAATCTGAACATCAATATAATGCCAAAATTCACATGTAGCATTTAAAAATAATTGATTATTTTTTTTATTTTAAAATCAACCTCTGTTATCGGCCATAACATAAAAATAATTATCGGTTTATCATCATATTTAAATAGCGGTGCATTCCTGCTGTGTATATGGTATAAATGAAGACTATTTTACAGGTAACTTGGAGACTAATCACAACCTTCCTCCAAATCATAAATCCTGGAACAGTTTGCTTCGGTAAGATATTTTAGATGTATTGATTTTCCTTTACTTGATTATCTGTGATAAATCCAGAGGGTGAGTTTATGTAAACCGCTTTACCTCTCACACAGTACATCTTTGGACCTGTATGATAACGTGATGCACTGTCAGTCTCTTCCTGGAGTCCCAAGGCGTCACAAAGACATTGATGTCATCATCATTAGGGAGAATACTGAAGGAAAATACAGCAGCTTGGAGCGTTTGGGTCCCTTACAGTTTGAGGACACCAGGTTCTGTGCACAAGTTTAAATCTTCTGTCTTCCAGAATGTTCCCGGAGTGTCTAAAGATTATAACGCGTACCAATTCATTGCGGATCGCTAAGTATGCCTTTAACTTGGCCAGGGAGAAAGGCCGCCGCAAGGTCACGGCAGTACACAAAGCTAATATCATGTGAGAGTCTGTCCTTGCTTACAAATGACTCCCCCTGCTTTACTTTCAGCCAATTCATCAGGCAAAATACTGCTTCAGAACATATCTGCATATACTGTTCAAAACTTTGAGGTTGGTCAGATTTTTTTATTTATTTATTTATTTTAAGGAAATTGAGCACTTACTTTTTTCAGCAAGCATTAAACCGATCGCAGGAGTAATGTTTCTGAAAATTCAGCTTTGACATCACAGAAGTAAATGACACTTTAACATATATTAAAATGGAAAACAATTATTTTAAATTGTAATAATATTACACAATATTCATGTTTTTCTTTATTTTTGATCAAATTAACTCCACTTCGGTGAGCACAAGAGACTTTCAAAAACATCTTACCAAGCCCAAACTTTTGAATGGTCATGTATCTGGTTGAAAATTGGTTCTATATAGTACAAATTTATATGAGTTTGGAATTGTTTTTTTTCGTTTGCTTCATAGGAAGCTTGGTGACGGCCTTTTCCTGCAGTGCTGTAAAGAGGTGGCAGCTGGATATCCTGATATCACGTTTGACGACATGATTGTGGATAATACCACCATGCAGGTATATAAATGGTGAACTACATAAGTGGATGATATTTTATTGGATTATTTGTTATATTTCTTTTACACGAGGAATAGACAAAGGGATCACTTTGGGATAACTATTTGATATATGTTGTATATTTCACAACATTAGTGTTATTTTTCTATTTGTTTTTATGAAACAAATGCAGTCTTGATGAGCGTAAGAAAAAAACATTAAAAATCCTACTGACCCAAAACTTTTGAACAGTAGAGTATGTCCACAGAAAGTTTAAAAACAGACCCATAAAAAGCTACATTTTAAGAATATGTTTATACTTCATACATCCTGTTTTTGTATAGCTGGTCTCCAAGCCCCAGCAGTTTGATGTGATGGAAACGTGGTGAGCAATGTGTGTGCTGGACTTGTTGGAGGTCCAGGTCTGGTACCAGGAGTTAACTACGGCAAGGACTATGCTGTTTTTGAGACCGTAAGAAAGAACAGAGCAGGTTATGGAGATGTCAGCTGTCAAGAGTGGCTAGAGCACACATGAGGTATTCTTTGTGTTTACACAGGCCACTAGAAACACTGGGAAAAGCATTGCGAACCAGAATATTGCAAACCCCATGGCCACACTGCTGGCCAGCTGTGTGATGCTGGATCACTTACTGTGCGTGTGTTTGAATGTTCATTTTATTATTTTCATTGAAAGTTTTACCTATTTTCCAGGTGTTATATTTTCATTTCCTTCATGCATTATTACATAAACCATAATTATACATTAAAAAGTCTAGAAAATCTCACCGCAGGACTAGAACTGTGCATTACGTTCATGTCTGGGCTGTCCTTTCCCTTTCCTAGAGACTTCATTCATATGCCAGGATGATTCGAACGGCAGTTCTGAAAACTTTATCTGAAACCCGGGTATGACACGTGCTCAATCTCATTATGTCAATCCACTGTAAGAATGCATGCCAAATCAGTTTGTGTTACAAACACATCAGCAGTACCTCCTCTGTACTCGTACAGCTTGAATAGTCATTAGTGCAGTTGCAGACTGCTGATTTGGAAAGTCGGTGCACTACATCTGAAGTAGTCCACTCCATTATGCAGGAGATCCAGAGAGGAGGACCACGCACATCAGAGCAGAGCTGAACTTCATTTCAGCAGCTTCTAGAGACCACCGAAACAAACCAAATACACACCTTATGCTTCTGTGAAACATTCTTCAAAGAAAAGACACTGAGACTGTAAAGATGCAGGTTGAAGTGCGTGTTGAATTTCATCCTTGTTTCTTTTGTAGTTTGTGAATCTGTAAATTTAACAGTATAAATGTTGCAGATGTTATTGATCTGTTATGGTCAGGTTAAGTTAAAGCCTTGATCTGAACTGGCATGGACAGGTTCTGTATGAATTCTTTCATGGATATGTATTTCCTGTTGTTAACTGATGATGCACATACACTTTCATTAATACATTTCAATCTATTTCCTCCTCCAACTTTTGTTCATGCCTCCAAAGACATTTTATGAATTTCAGTGAAGTAAACATGACATGACTTGGTTTGAGCTTTTTCCAGTAGGTGGCACTAAATCGCTGCACCGAAGCGTCATTAAATTTGGATGCATTTTGAAATTAGTTTGGGACTGTTCTAAAACCTTTTGACTTTGCTAGTAATAGAGTTCCATTTTCTTCATTAAAAACAATGTTTACTTTCAGTGCAAGCAATTAGTGACAAAAGTGAATGAACTGATATATTTGAACATAAAATAAGCTAATGAATCCTGTAGGAATGTTGAGTGTATTTGGAAACAAAGAAAATCTGTCGTCATTAAATGGTCAACAACAAAAGTTGAGAGGTTGAGATACTAGCCTAAAACACATACCTATGAAAGTTCTCTGGACGAGAGTGTTGGGAGTTGTTGCTTTATGATTATGATTAATGCTGTGCATTCTTTTGAGGTTGATTTTTTTTTTCATCCAACTGTACAAGTATTTTCCATATTTTATGAATGATGCTGAGAGAGAAATCAATTGAATGTTAGGTGAACTGTGGTGCGACAAGCAGCAACACTTGTTTTTGAACGGCAGGAGTTCAAATAATTGTATGGAGGAGAAACAAAAAAGTCAGATGAGAAAAAGATCCATCAAAGGAGAGAAAGTCTTCAAAGGAACTAATGTCACCCTGTGGTTATTAAATCAATGCAAGCGCGCTCTCTTGATGAGGGAGCAATTGAGTGGAAAAAAGACATTTTGCCATTGCCAGTGAGAGGACGATGAAAAGGAAAGCAATGGAATGTCAAAGAAGGAATGAAAAGAAAGAAAAAATTATCAAAAAGAACAAAAACAGGGTCATATTGATCACATACATTCACTCACATGATTTGAATTACTGGTTATATATATATATATATATATATATATATATATATATATATATATATATGTGTGTGTGTGTGTGTGTATGCACATTTGGCCATTTTTGCCCACAGCAGGAGGTAGAGAGGGTCACGGGTGGGCTGTTATAAGCACTTTGCCAGTAATATACAATGGAGTACTGAAGTACCCCTGAACTAGAATGGGAAAAACAGCTTCCGTGTCTCAGCTCCAGCAATGCAAAGAAAAACAGCTTGTGAATCAGAAAAGAGCCAAAAGTAATTTTGCTGCCTGCATGTGCTTTCAAAAACAAGACACATTCCAACTGAAGAGGACTCTCCAAAACCAAAGGTGCAGTTTTGGTTTGAACATTCATTAATCAAATGATTGATTGTTAATCATTTACATGATGTATTTTAGAACCTTATCAGTTTGGCAGAATTTTCTACTTGAAAGTGCCATGGGAAGTCAAACTTTACTTAACATTGTCTAATATTGAAATGGTTTATTTCCTACTGCTTGACAGTTCATGCAGGCTTTTAAAGCATTTGGCTATGTCATTTCTTGTTATATCTGAAGGCCAGTCATCATTAGAATAGACCACATTTTACCCATGGTGATTGTTTGGTCAATAATTGAAGAATGTCCAGACTTTAAAGCTCTTGATTCTGCCTTGTACTTGCCCTTATGAAAATTTGCCAAAGTTTTTGTATGAGACATTTTGACAACAGGAGCAAGACAGAGAATGCGCTGAGTTTGTGATATTTCTGTCATGATGTGGTGAACGAATTTATATAGCCTACCTATTATGTTTATGTGCTAAAAATATTGAATCTGTTCACATCTTTCACAATTTATCATTAAAGCTTTTTTGCTTTTGTCCAAATATATCATTTATGTTCATATTTAAAAAGTATTTATTAATAAAACAATCAATTCATTTTCAGGGATGAAAAGACATGCTGTAAATAACACCTTACTTCCGCGTTGGACCTATGTAGCCCCACCCATTTTCAGCGCGCGCTCGTTGTGTTCTGTCTTCCGGTTTGTACATTTCCACTGTATGAAGGTAAGATCTTACGGATTTATGAATGAATCGCTCGTTTTAAAATCTTTCCAGTCTAGCTGACCTTTGTTATGACACTCACTTCAAACATTAAACATTACATTTACATTTAGTCATTTAGCAGACGCTTTTATCCAAAGCGACTTACAAGTGAGGAAAACAAACAAGCGATTCATCATGAATTGGCAAATAACACAGGAAGTGCTCACAATACAAGTTTCATACTTTGCTCAGTACCATAAGCTAGAGTAGGAAGGGAAAAAGGGAAGGAAAGGATTTTTTTAAATTTTTTTTTTTATGAGGGGATCAAGTGTTCACGGAAGAGATGAGTTTTCAGCTGTCTCTTGAATATTGCCAGGGATTCTGCGTTCCTGGTGAAAGTAGGGAGATCATTCCACCAGCAGGGAGCAGTGAAGGAGAATGTTCTGGAGAGTGATTTTGTGCCTCTCTGTGACGGAACCACAAGCCTTCGCTCCTTTAGTGATCGCAAGCTTCTGGTGGGGACGTAGCGTTGTAGCAGTGTGTGGAGGTAGGAGGGTGCAGAGCCTGTGGTGGATCTGTAAGCAAGCATCAGCGCTTTGAACTTGATGCGAGCAGCGAGGGGTAGCCAGTGGAAAGAGATGAAGAGGGGCGTGACGTGGGCTCTCTTAGGCTTGTTGAAGACAAGACGAGCAGCAGCGTTCTGGATCATTTGAAGAGGTTTGATTGCACTTGACGGCAGTCCAGCCAGAAGAGCATTGCAGTAATCAAGCCTTGAAATGACCAGGGCCTGGACAAGCAGTTGTGTTGCGTGCTCAGTCAGGAAGGGACGGGTTTTCCTGATGTTGCGAAGTGCAAATCTGCATGACCGCGCCGTCTTTGAGATGTGGTCTCTGAAGGTCAGTTGGTCATCGAAGATAACTCCAAGATTTCTGGCCGACTTTGATGGGGTAATGGTGGTTGTACCAAGCTGTATGTTGATGTCGTGTTGTAGAGTAGGAGTGGCAGGGAAGACTAAAAGCTCAGTCTTTGCCAGGTTGAGCTGCAGGTGGTGTTCTTCCATCCATGTGGAGATGTCCGCCAGACAGCTTGAGATCCGTGCAGCTACTGTGGAATCATCTGGTTGGAAGGACAGGTAGAGTTGTGTGTCATCAGCATAGCAGTGGTAGGAGAAACCATGTGCCTGTATGATGGGACCCAGTGATGTAGTATAAATGGAGAATAGGAGGGGACCAAGAACTGAACCCTGAGGGACCCCAGTGATCAGTTCATGAGGTTTGGATACCTCCCCTCCCCAGGCAACTCAGAAAGACCTACCTGTGAGATAGAACTCAAACCACTGAAGTGCAGTACCTGAGATGCCCAGTGACGAGAAGGTGGACAGAAGAATTTGATGGTTTACGGTGTCGAAGGCAGCAGATAGACCCAGCAGAATGAGAACAGAACGCTCATAATAACTTTCGATAACTCTAGTGAATCCACTTCACCAGCTAATTACGCTTAAACAGTGATGCTATATACAGCGCTGCCGCAAAACGGAAGTTCAAACACAAATTTGTAAAGATGGCGGCGCGCTCGTTTCTCAGGCGCGTGAGGTCTGTAGTTGTAAATTCTAAATTGAACTCAAAAGGAGCGCACAGTATAGGGTTATTGGCGCCATCAATGTTCAATTAAATAAAACGGGTTTCAGCCCCGTTCGGATGGGACCTCAGCAAGTATAAAAGCTCCGAACGCGTGAAGTATATTATTAATTCATAACCTAATTCTAAATGTTTCCAATAACCCCCAGGAATGTTTAAAAAAACAAAATACTTTTTAAAAAAAATTCTGCAGTAGACAAAAATGTGGTTTCTAAAAGTTGAAATAAAACCACAAGACAGGAAAACAAAAGGGAAACAACAAAATATTGTGTTTTTTTTTTCAATTAATATTTATAGTATTTATAAATACTAATTGGACCAAACCATAAAATTTGGTTCTGAGTCCCTTGAATTTTAGTAATAACCATGTTCACAGCGAAGCCTGATAAAAAAGCATCTAAATAGTAAACACCTTTTTTAACTTTTATTTAAATAATAATAATAAATTTGAAAAAAAAATATATATACATATTGAAAAAAATCCCCCATCAAGTTTACTTAGAAAAATCACCTGCAGATTCTAACACTTGTTATTCTTTTTCAACATTTAAATTTTTAAGAAAAAGTATTTGTTTCAAAATCTCAACTAATTTTGTGGTGGACTTAAGATTAGATGAAGGTTGGCCTTTTTCTCACCTGCATTTGTGTTTTCTCTCTTTTACCGCCCTTCATTACCTTTGTATTTACATAGATGCAGCTACTTAATGTCATCAAAAATTTAAGACATCTTGGCCTAAATGTGGCCAAAATGCAGGGCAGTGGAGTGGAGCCAGTGATCATTGCTCACATAACTGCTCTGATTCCTGCCTTTTCCTTTTACTCTTCGAAATAAGCATTCACTCCATCTGTCCTTCCTCCTTCTCTCCCTCCACATCCTCTCCGTATGTCCATCACACTGCTCGGAGCAGGTTCTCCTAGGCTGTAGTAATTAGTGTAGACACCCGCTGCCCTCCTCGAGACCTGCAGTCATCCCAGATCAGCTTCAGCGGCCGTGTGCAAAAGATCCAGCCATGATGGAAACAACAGCAGGAGGTGCTCAATTCCCCGGCAGGAACTTACAAGGGCCACTGCTTATTTCCATGGTAACATTAGGGGGTAAGTAGGCGTTCCAATCTTACCGCAAGGCCTGTTTCATACGGTACCCATAAGCAGTGTGTAAGTGAAGCAGCCGCATGCTTTCAACTGACAGTGTTGCTGCTGCTGTACTTTCTGGATATTGAGTATTTCTTTTAATAAATTAAATAAAATGTTATCAGGAGTGGTCAGTTGAGAACTATTACAAACTTGATCACCTTACATTACATGGGTCACATTTTCATCTAAATGTTAATGAATCTATACCCTGAATTAAAACCAAACCAAAATCTGTAGCTATAAACTGCTTAAACCGTCTAGATCTGTGGTCCAAGTCGGCCATAAGATGATTTAAAATGCTTTAAAATGCATCAAAATAAGCTTTAAAATAAACCATTGGTTTCCACAAATGGTTGGGAAAGTCATGTAAATTTATTGCTCATAAATAGAATAAACGCTGAAAAGCAGTAAGTTGCAGAAAGTTGTTTGAATCCCTGCATATTACTGGTGGTCACTGAATATTTTAATCCAAAAATAGTTGTCAAATATTTTATTTTTAGCTTCTTATTTGCCACACTCTCTTTCAAAGCTAAAACGGAAGCATTGCATTGGAATTCACACTTGTTTTCTGTGAACAGTGAGTCCCGCCTTCTTTGATTTGATTGGTCAGCTGATGAGCGCTCTCAGACCGCTGAGACAGCCTAAAAATGTAACTTTTAGAACTTTTTTTGTCATTCTAACAATAAACAGAGCAGTGCTAAATGGAGTACAGCAGAGCAGTGTCAATAATATCAAAAATGGTGTAGGGTTGTGGTAGTGCCGTCCATTATATTACGTTCAATAGAGCCTATGTTGCAAACATTGTATAGATGAACATCTTTTCAACATATTTTCAGCAAGCTTGGTGCTGAAAATCTTTTGCTTTAAGCCACGTCATCGAAAATCATAAAAGTGGTGGGATCTGCAAGGTGCGACTAAAACCATGTCACACCAAAAAGGGGTTTTCACAGTGATGCTATACGGAAGAACTACTTTGGTTTCCCAAAGAACCTTATAGTTATTTAAGAAACCATTTTTGTCTTACTTTTTATTAACCTAAAGAACCTTATTTTCCACCATAAAGAATCCTTTGTACAATACAAAGGTTCCATGGATATTAAAGGTTCTTCATGAAATCATAAATGCCAATAAAGAACCTTTATTTTTAAGAGCATAGCGTCGTGCATCAAGTATCTTCCTTTCCTTATAATTCCTCTGTTGCATGGGCAGTGTGAGGAATCAGTTAACATTTGTATGAGCCTGTAATGTTTGAGCGCAGTGAGAAACAGGACTTACTGTGAGATCTGCTATGATATAACATTGCATAAGCTGTGTGCTTTCATTTTAGCATCATATGTTGTCTGGTTCCTCAGTGCCAAACAGCTGCTGTTTTTCCAATCCCTCCACCCCTCCTTCCACGGCTTCCTGCCTTTACCACTCCCTCGAAGAATGTCTGCCACCATCTGTCTGTTTTTCCACACCGTTCCTCTGTCCCCTTCATCAGCCTCACCAGGTGCACTGCTCTTATAATCCTACGGCTGGAAACAGATTTGGACCCTGCTGAACCTGCAGAGGTGTGATCTCTCATGCGCTCATTCACAGATGATGACCGCATCCTCCTGACAGCACTTCTGTTTAGCATTCATTTCATTTAAGTTCATGTTTTAATGCAGAGTTTAATCGTTTTCTAAGACCTGCCTATTATTTCAAAGGCGGGAACTCAAATTGTGCGTGTGAGTGTTTAGTGTAATGAAAGATGTTGTGGATCATTAGTTGGGTCAGATGTCAGGGGCTGTAGTTTCAAACTGGCAGCTGTGTGCTGACACCTGTCGAACCACATCTCTGCAGGGCAGCATAATAGAAAGAGAAACAATGAGAGACAGGCTGAATACATCAGAAGTCCCAATTAAAATTGAGAAAGAAGTTAGCTTTAGAAGAAAGTCCGCCTTGAATGACGCCCCTGGAATCTGTGATCATCTCTAAACATATGTTTGGCAGACATCTGACTGTTATATCACTGTGAATGCTGGGCTCACTGGGTGCATGTACTGTATGTGGGCTATGCATGTGTTTAGAGTTACCAGGGTGTCTTAGATAAACAGGGTGCATTGGCCTTTACAGAAGAGTTCCCCCTCACAGCAAGTCAATCTGCCATTATTTTCAATATAAGTGCAGCACTGTACAAGCATATGTAGTTTGTTCTGGTCCTTGAATTTGATTGGCTGTCGGCTGAGCAGCATTCTTATAGCACTGCTGATGTAACAGTCCCACCAACAACTGGGACTTTTCACGTTTGTACAGCTATGCTTGTCTGTGCTGGTGTTTTCCAGACAGACTGTCTGTCTGTAGTTTTTAGTGACTTTCTGTGAGATACAGCAAGTGGCTAGGTGTGTTTGTCTTGAAGCGTCGTTGCGCAGATCGATCGGTGTATGACATCAAAGTAGAGAAGACGGCCTCGTATATTTGCTTTCAAATCGCTCTCGCTGAACTTTGATGTCACACACCGATTGGTCTGCGCAACGAAGCTTCAAGTCGAACACACCTACTGTCTTTGAGTCATTCGATTACTTTACTCAACCTAGTCATTCAAAAGCATTTATTCATTCAGGAGCTAAACAATTGAGTTGCTAAATTTGGAACCACATACAGCATACAACTCTTACTTTTTCTACCATATAATCAAGGCTTGACATTAACTTTTTTGCTCACCAGCCACTGTGGCTTGTGGTTTTCCAAAGTTACAGTATTTTCACTGGCCACAATTGTGACATTGATACTATGAGGTAAAACTGCCATATAGAAATTGACTTAATTAATTCAATATCTTCTTATAATTTGGCAGCAGGTAGATTAAGCTACTCTCACTTTAAGACCCATTGTACTGTTACGGTTACTTAAAACATAACTGACTGTGTGATTCTCACCAAGATTGGAATTTTGTCATTATTTCGTGTGTATTTTTTGAGAGACAGCTTTAAGTGCGCACACTACATGTGGGAGAGGAAAAATTATGCGCAATATGCTTAATCTCATGCCGAAATTCAAGCTCTGTAACACCAACAATATTCATTTGGAGCAAATGAAATGAGTGAACGAGGGGAGGTGGGTTTATGTGTCAACTCACTGTGGAGAAATGAGAGAGCAAGAAAGCGCAGCTGGTATCATGTATCTATTAAAAATGATTAAAATGAGTATTGGAAGCATTATTTTTTCAGTATTGATATTTTTGACATCACTACATTGCACGCAGTTTATTATTTCAGATTCTTTTTAAAAGACTACAATTGAAAAATATATAGACTAAAATTATACTAGGCAAAAAATATAGCCTAAATATAAAATTTAACCCACCAAAGTAGCTAGTAGGAATGATTTGGTTTCACGCCACTGCATAAATCCACCCGCATTTGGCAGGTTGATGTGTGTTGATGCCAAGCCCTGCATATGAACGATTCATTCAATAATTGACCCTTCGCAAAACCCGCCCCCTGTTGCTATACCCAACAACCCATGCTCTCTCACACCACACATCATGTTCTCCCGCAATGAAAAATACATCGCGGAGCAAAGAGGACACTGACAACGTATGAAACAGTTTCATATTTAAAATATTGTAATTTTTTAAAGCAGTTTAAACACTTAATACTGTACAGTGGCTCCTTAATGTGTCGTGACAGATTCTTCAAACGGCTCGTGAAGCGATTTTCTCTTCATACTAGTTCATTTATAGCATCAAATAAACATGAATGAACATCAGAAGGAATGTTGTTTCAACCGCGGGAAGACGTGAGTACACGTGAGTATATTTCAAGTTAACCAACGTTAATCTACTATAGGCTACTCCCTGACTGCTTTGTCAGACAAAATGGCGGATTCTGCGTTATGATTGGTTAGATCGCCTGTCAATCAAACTGTTTGCGAAGGGGCAATTTACCCAAACAATTCATTCAAAAACACTGATTCATTCAGAACAAAACAAGTGACTTTATGAGCAATCATTCCCTCAAGCAGTTGTTCAAAATCACCTAATCGTGTGTGTTTCCCGTAGACGCGCAACGTTCAATTCTGCTGGGGTTTCGTTAGCAACTATTTTCGTTGTCAATGTCTCATAGATGTTAGTCAACATCAACTTCTTGTCTATTGAACTTTGGTGTAAAAGTACACATTCACAAACATACAGTTTTAAATTATGCCTCCTTGTTCATTTCCCACTGATAAACAGGAAAGTACTAATTTACACCCTAGTATTACAATATCCGCTCTGTTCATCTCCCTCCTTAGTCCTCACCATGTGACATTTCCTCACATTGATTCATCCTCTGTCTATATTGGTCTATGCTCATCTGCAGTCTGTTCTCTCTTTTCTCTTTTCCATTCTGCACACTTCCTGAGTGCCACGCACAGGCATTTTCTCCCTCTCTCAGACCATCTCTTGACCTCAAAGGACCTGCTTTATCCCGTGCTGCCTCTCCATTCATGTGGCAGCAGACAGGATATCGACTGCTCAAGTCGCCTGTCTGAATCTGTATTTGGCACCAAAAGCAGTGAGACACATTACCTAAACAAAACCAGACAGAGTCTAATAAACAAGGCTTTTTGTTATTCGCTGAAAACTAATTCCTGATTTAATGTCTCCGTTGTAAAAAGAAGCAATGATCATTATAGCTCAATTGGTTTATTGAAGCTTCAGGTACAAAGAAATGAAATGTTACTGAGTCACACATGGAACAAACAAATCCATCTATCAATGGTTTCCTGTCTTTCCCACACTTTCTAAGAATGTTTGCCACCATGTGTCCATTTCTTGCTTGACAAGTTTGAAAAAATAAGATGTATTTTTGCATTTCAACTTAGTCTTTTTTGCATGGATACTTCACACCAGGTGGCCTCAAATGACCTTCGTACTAACAGACCCACGACTGGACCGCTCCACGTGTATCCTTTGACGTGCCACTTCACAATAGCAGTTGCCCTGACAACATAATTGCAGATTATGAGGATAAATGCGAAGTGGAGTCCTTAATAAAGCTTTTACTATCTGCTGGAGAAATGCATCATGGCCTTGCTCCCCTACTCACACGCTGATGTCAGCCCTGGATAGAGGATGTCGAATGCAAATACAAAAATCTCTAGTTCAGACCGACAGTAAATAGGATGCGCCAGACGGAGACAAAGCAAAGGAAATTGGACACAGAAACACTGAACTGCCATAATGAGGCACTTTTAATGCTCGTGACGACCCAGTTGCAAATAACTTGATAAAAACAAAACTCTTCATGGAGAGAGTGATTTGGTTAAGTCCACCGAGATATGCAAGGAACTGAATGATTAGCATGGGCCCTCACCCACATGTATGCTAATGATGCTAACTGAATGGCAATTAATTAGCCCTATCAGCTGAAATTAACTCCACACTGCCCATCCTGAAAACGAAACGGTCTTTATCACGCTCTCCAAAAAATGTCTTATCTTATGCCTGAAGCTGCGCACTATGCTTATAAATGTTGGTTTCGCTCCACCTCAGCGTTTTTTAATTTAGTGGTGTACGTGAGAAAAGTGGTCTGGAGACCTGAGATGCATCAGAATGGATTCTCCTGGGTTAAGGAGTGTCCTCCATGACTGCCTACTCCATTCATCATGATCACTTCTCTCTTTCCTCTCCTTCTCTTTATGCTACCCTTTATGTTTTCCTCGGCTCTTGCACCTGCAGTGTGAGCCATCTGCTTCTTTTACCATTCCACTCATTTGCCCCAAGTCCTTGTGGACAACTGTATTCCCCACGTCATTACTTCTTCACTACATGAGACTGCACTGAACAACTTAAACCAGTTACGCAGTATTTTCTAAGCTTCCCCTTTAACACACATTTAACAATAGCTATATGGATTCTGCTAATGTAACATGACGCATATGCCAGAATACATACTGTACTTTTCTGCGATAATGAAACGCCTGTCATGAACGTCCACTGTGATTCACACACTTGATTTCCATGTTGGTTCAGATTGGTTTCTGCCGGTTAGTACTGGTTTGGTGCTGGTCAAGTTTGAGGCAACTTTAAAACAAAAAATGTGAAAAATAACTACATTTTGATTTATGAGATGCGTTCACCAGTAAATGAGGTCCAGTGACAGCTCATCAGGGCAGGCATGGAAGGCAAAGCCAACCCAAAATTTTAAGGTGGAAAACGGGAGAATGGGAGTGCCTCAGATGGTAAAAAAAAAAATTTAAAAAAAAAGGATAATCACCATTGAGTATTTCACATCAGCAGTAAGAGTGTTGAAAGTACAATGCAGAGGAAGCTAGCCTCTTTGGTATATCATTACATATCATTACATCAACCAATCATCGTAGAGATGTAAATTATATGATATTAGTTTGAACTGCTGCTGCTGCTAATCTTGCAGCTACCTTAATTATGGAGAGTAGAGATTAAATTTTTGATCTCCAACAAATTTACCAAGATACCATTTGAGCAGCAGCTACAAATTAAAAATGAACCCCATGAACACCCCCCACACTGAAGTTGGACACATGAAGTTGGCTACAACAATCAGCTTCACTAAACAGCCAAATGTGCTCTTTTAAAACACAGACATTTAAAAATGACAGAAGAATAGATGGGAGTGAAGTTACAGGCAAGACGAGTAGCCTAGAAGTAGCTTGTGTTTTTTTTGTTTGTTTGTTTGTTTTACATTTTATGTAAAAAAAAAAAGACCCTTTGCTTGGAGTTTGATTAACATGCGATCTGACCTATCATAACCCCGAATCCGCCATTTTGAATATTTTTGAATATTTGAAATTTTTCACTGTGTGAGTAGGGTTGGGTATCGTTTAGGGTTTTTGGATGGTAGATGATCCACAAAATGATGGTGGATGAATCAAGTCTACCTTTTTATTGGACAAAAAAGTTCTTTAAATTGAACAATATATTAAAAGTTTAAAGTATACATGAATTTATAAGTAAATACAAAACACAACAACAGTAAAACCTAAGCCAACTAGCTCAACTACAATAATTTAACAGCTTCAAATTTCAGTAATTTTTTTGCAGAAATATGACCATATTTGCCCTTCTCTGGCAAAATACGACACCTCTCCTGACTTATTGCATCTCCTGCAGAGGAGAAAACTCTCTCAGATGGTGTCGATGAGGCCTGCACACACAGGTATGTGTTTGAAAGTGCAGACAATATGGGAAGACTGTCCCGCTTACTGCGGCTGAGCTCATCCACACTGCTAGTGCCAGCTGATGTCTGCAAGCTGTCAAAAACGGTGCATCCCTCTGCTTTCAAGTTTATTCCATGTGCCCTCAAATGTTTCATTATTTGACGTGTATCCCCCTTTACACGCAACTGTTGTAAAACATTTGCTGCACGTCGTGGTGTCGGAATATAGCCACACTTTGGAGCGTTTAGTTTTAGGCATTTTAATTTAAGCGCGTTTAATTTAGCTAGCCTAGCTGACGGTAGACCACTTGCTGCACTGCAGTCAGCGCGAGTATAGTTGCTGAGTTCACAAGCTTCACGGATGGTCTCACTTCCCGACGATTTGTTATTTTCAATTCGAAATGTGAAAACAAAATGGACAGTAACATTAATACAAAGATGTAGTAATGTTACTGTTGTAATGTTTGTATCATCAAAGCTTTCCAAAGTTCATGTGAGTTTTCTCATTCAGGAAATAATTTTTCCAAGCATTCTGACATCCCATGAAAGCAGTATTTAAATTTAACTAGCGATCACGCGTGTTGATGAATCTGATGCTTCTTACGTCCGTGTCATAGCACCAGAGGACAAATATTTCAATCACTTCAGGCATTTAAATGGCACCGAAATGAGGCACTGACACTCGCATTCTGATTCGATCTGGCACATACCGGTTATATAGGTACCGGTGCCGTATTGGCACCGGGTTTCGGTACCCAACCCTATGTGTGAGAACGTGAGATGTGGCGTGAGAGTGGCATGGCTTGTCGGACATAGCAACAGTCTCTAAAGGGGGCGGGTCTTTGCGAACCGTCAATTAGTGTGTCTCCTCTATTTTAAAATCAGTCACCTATGTGGTACAATTTTGTTTGGAGCCCAATATTCTTTAAAATATCTTTTGTGTTTCACAGAAAAAAGAAAGTCATACAGGTTTGGGTGTGGGTGTGGAGCTGGTGATGGATAGGGACAAGTCGGAGGAAACAAACACCATCGTGGAGCCGACAGCGGAAGGAGCCAGGGTGGTACTTTGGCTGAACGGCTGGGTGGAACCCAGGGACCAATCGACTGAGGTGGAACCAGGACACGTGGAGGAACTTTCGGAGCAGAGAGGCTGACAGACCACGGCAACATTCATGGCCCGGAGGCCCAAGGTGGAGTGGCTGGCGAGGACGACAGAGAAGCTGGAGGGAAGGAGAAGCCTGGTGAAGCTGAACGGGTGGAGGGTTGAGAGACCCGGAAGTCCGTGGTGGAAGGTGAGCGACGACCAACCAAAGCTGATCCAGATGGACTAGGTAGCCCAGAGAAGTCTCAGGGCAGACAGGCCACAGTGGAGACGAGGGAACGCAGATCTGGGGCGGAGCTGACAGGCAGAGGTGGAGACATGGGCCTTGCGGCACAAGATGTAGCCAGGGACTTGGCCTCATGCTGAGCTGGTGGTGGGGAATCCTGAGGCGAAGCTGACGAACGACACGGAACTAATGGCGATCTGAACTGATCAGCGCTCTTAGTCTCTGGGGCTTTGATGGTGTTTGGCTCTGGTTTCTGGAAGAGCTTAGTGGGTACCTCGATCTCACTGACTGTGAGGGAGAGGCCGCCGTTCTGGAGCATCCAGACCAAATACCCCAGCTACCTTCGGTTCTTGTGGAGGAAAAGGAGATGCAATGCTGGTGAGTCCATAATTTGTTTGTCTTCTTTTATTAGTCTGTCACGGGTTGGTGGCAAAAAAAAATCGCACAACAAAGATTAGAATGCAATTAAGTCGTAAATGCAATAGCAAACTCAGGAAGAACAACCATGTTCCACACAAACAATAACCAACAAAGGAAAGAACAGAATAGGGAGTAGTACAGAGCTTCCCAAACTTAAGAGGGGTAAGGCCCCCCAAAAACATTGCAAAAGCTCCACGACGCCGCCATTAAAAAAGAAATACCGACATTTATCTACAAATATATTTATAAACAACTTTGTAAGAATTTCATGTAAATTATGAGAACTATGTGTAAACATTCTTTACAAATGTATTTAAATCCATAACACTAACCTTACATACTTTCAAATTTTAGACCAATTGGAATATTTTAATTATTTTAATATATTGATTTGGACTAGCTACGGCTCCCCCGCAATACCACTACGCCCCCACCGGGGGGCCGTGCCCACAGTTTGGGAAGCACTGATGTAGTAAATGAGGGAACTGAACGGGAACAGATGAACAAGGATTAACTAATCTGTAACCATGAAAACTAAAGACAGTTCATAGCAGACATGACAGGATCTAAACAGAACCTATTTGATGCCTTTTGCCATTTTTATACATACTCTACTGTTCAAAAGTTTGGGGTCGGTCAGATTTCTAAATGTTTTTAAAGATCTCTCTCCAAGAATTATTATACATATTACAATTAAAAATTATTTTGCAGCAGACCAGCAGTCATCTCATGCCAGATCTGAGAAATCTGAGAAAAGTAACACGTTCAACTGACTGATGATTTATTATATTTTAAAATGTGATTTTCAGCATCATTACTCCAGTCTTTAGTGTCACATGATCCTTCAGAATTCACTCTAATATGCTGATTTACCACTCAAGAAACAGTTCTAATTATTATCATTGTTGAAAACAGTTGTGGAAACCATAAAGATATTTTTCAGGAAAGAACTGCATTTTTTGGAAAAAAATTTCTCAGCAAAATAACTCACCCAAAACCTTTAATTCATGTTTCAAAAGCTAGTTATTGCACCAGTAAATTGGCCAAAGCCACCAAAATGAAACTTTTTTTTTTCTAAAGTTTATACGTTTTTCTCCATGGCAGTCAACCCTGGAAATGTTATATAGGCAAATTTCATTATTTGAATTTCACGAATTGTTCAGAGATCAGAGATATTTATTTGTTTAATTATATAAAATAGTTACATTTTTCTCCACTTAATATTTATATTACTTTCTTTTTGCTCATGTGATGTGTGAAGACAAGGCAATTCAGCAGGCCAGTTGCTAAATATTAGGAGCCCTTCTCCCATGCTATGGGGGGTTGGGCAAATGGCCTGGCCCTTCTTCATCTTTGACCTTACAGCGCGCTGTCATACACTCTCAGACTGGCCTGGGTAAAAGCCGCTTCTGCAATTCCCACAGCACTGACTGAGGAAAACAGAATAAGTTATCTGGTGAGAGAGAAAAATGGCCAATCGCGAAATGATCATAATGAGGGTATTGTGAGGTTGTGAGAGAATGGTAAAGATGACAGTCTGAGGAGGAACGGTCTGATGTAATTGCTCACTTACACTCTGCTCATTTTAATTAAGCCGTATAATAACGATTAATCAAAGCATGACTAATGCACCTCACTGAGAGCTGCTCTGGGATACCTACATCCATCTTTCATTAAAGAAAAAGGAAAGTGGAGGGTGTGAATATGTGTGTAGAGTGGGAAAGCAGGTTTGAGAGGATAGGAGGGAAGCTAGAGGACATAGAGGACATCAGTTCATGTCCTAAAGACTGGGATGTTTCCTGTGGATTTTGTCACCATGATTGAGTGAGTCTGCAAAAAATAGACAGGTCAATGACAAATAAACGAGTCCAAAATAAAGCAAAGAAAAACCTTTTGAAAATCCAGGTTAAAGCACATTTATAAGTTCTAAGAGTTTGTGTAATAGTATGTGTTGTCATATATACTAACATTGAAATGTTTGGGGTTGGTAAGTTCTTTTTAATGTTTTTGAAAGAACACTAAAAAGTAATTCAGGGGGCCTGTTACCACACTTTACATAAATGCCAAGATTCACCAGGGAGCAAATTGTTAAATTATGGTTGGGATGGAGCATGAAGAATAAATTTCACACATGAAATTGGCATCTCTAAGTCCAGACCTTAAATTCATTGAAAGTCTTTGGGATGTGCTGGAGTAGACTTTAAAGAGCGTCTGACTCTTTTCCCCAAAAATTGATGTACTTCAGCATCATTACATTAATCATTCTAATATGCTGATTTGCTATTCAAGAAACATTTCTTATTAACAATGCTGAAAATTGCAGTGCTACTTAATGATTTTCAAATTAAAATTTTAAACTCAAAAATAATTGGGTCCATATTTGACCTAAACATAGTTGAAACAAAGTGGATGGGATATATTAGGCAGCAAGTGAACATTTTGTCCTCAAAGTTGATGTGTTAGAAGCAGGAAAAATAAGCAAGCGTAAGGATTTGAGCGAGTTTAACAAGGACCAAATTTTGATGGCTAGACGACTGGGTCAGAGCATCTCCAAAACTATTGTGTGGTGTTCTCGGTCAGCATCTATAAAAAAGGGTCATGGGAAACCAAGGATCACTGATGAAGGTGGGGAGTGAAGGCTGGCCCGTGTGGTGCGATCCAACAGACGAGCTACTGTAGCTCAAATTGATGTTGAACCCTTTCCACCACCAAAAAGTGCCAACAGTGGGCACTTGAGCATCAGAATTGGACCACAGTGCAATGGAAGAAGGTGGCCTGGTCTGATGAATCACGTTTTATTTTACAACACGTGCTGTGTGCGTTGCTTACCTGGAGAATAATGACTGCGAATGGACGGAAAATGTTGGTTTTATTTTGCCTGACCACCACAACGCAAAGACAGCGAGTTGAACAAAGAAAGTAAATGGTATGTGAGAAAGTATAGCGTTTGCTTTTATATTATTAGTTGCAGAAAGGCAAACGAAAGGCTATAATATTTTCTCATTTACAGTCAACATTCAGCAAATACACTCTATAAATCTATATCAATACAAATATTTAAATTAACATTTAAATCTGCAAGGTTTGTGAAATGAATCGAATCCAGCTGTGGATACACTTTTTTGTATTTGTAGACATTTTATTCTATTTGTTTTGTTTTGTCCTGGACTTTGTATTGTTTCCAGAATTTGGCCCTTGGTGAAAAGTAAGTGAGGAACCCTGATATACACCCTTTCATGGAAACCGTATTCCCTGGTGGCTCTGGCCTCTTTCAGCAGGATAATGCAACCTGCCAAAAATCCAGAGATGGTTTGAGGAGCACAATAACGAGTTTGAGGTGTTGACCTGGCCTCCAAATTCCCGAGATCTCAATCCAATCGAGCATCTGTGGGATGTGCTGAACACACAAGTCCGATCCATGGAGGCTCCTCCTCGCAACTTACAGGACTTGAAGGATCTGCTGCAACATCTTGGTGCAGATCCCACAGCACACCTTCAGAGGTCTAATGGAGTCCATGCCTCGACTTGTCGCTGTTTTGGCAGCAAAAAAAGGGAGACCAACACAATATTAGGAAGGTGGTCATGATCTTATGCCTGATCGGTGTATATCATAGAATTTGATGCATCTGCTAAACTGAACTTTGAAGTTTACTGCAGCAACATTGAATTGCATTAATGTGTGTAATATATAAGTTTGTTTTAAATTAGATGTCAAGTAAAAGGCTGGATAACTGTAGCCTGCAGCTGGATTTGTAATAGACATTTAACTTGGCAGCCAACTCTAGGATCCTGTTCCAATTGTTTTTCTCCCCTCATTCCTGCCTCAAAGGATTCAGAACTTAATCAGATGCACTTGCTGTAATCCAAATCCAGATGCAGTCATGCCTTTTCTTTGTCAATCAAACCTTCTTGTTTATGTAGTTACATGTGTGACCTCAACTTGTCCAATAACCTTAAAGCCCCGAATTTGCATCAAGTGATATATGCTGCCCCTGAACTGAACCTTTCCCCCTAACCTATGTACTCTGTATATATTACAGGACAACTGCTCATAACCACCATTGTTCTCATGAGTAGATAGCTGTTCATGTGTGTTTAAGGGCCCCTCATGATTAAGATAATGGTTCATATCTGTTTGTGGACCCCTAGTCATAAACCATTAGGCATAATGAATAATAGCATATTGTGTGTGAGGATTCCTGTAGTCAGTTTCAGTAATTGATGATTATGAAAAAGCTCCTGTCATGTGGAGTATTTATTGGTAGAACACACACAGTCACTACAGCTCAGTAAATATATGATATAAGTGAGGCTTTTTGGGATCTGTACTGAACCCTGAGGAATCGGTTATTGCTCAACAGTTTCTTATTCATAGCTCAAAAGACATGATAGTGTTCCTAGCTTTCTATGAACGTGGTCAAAGAGAAAAATAAGGGAAAATATAGTCACAAATGAATCAATATAGAGTTAGAGTATAGAGTTATAATTTTAAAGTGGAAAGTAGAGCCCAGATAAATTAGCATTGATGCACTGATATTAAAATTATGATTGATGAGCTTAACTGAGATAACTGACAAGTGACCGAGACAACGCTGTAGAAAGGATTTTTATCCTTTCAAATGTGTGTGTGTGTGTGTGTAACATGCATTCCCATAAATTAAACTTGGATTATTATTTGATAAATGTTTTCTTTCCATTTGATCTCATTGCTCTCTAGGAGAAATAAATTAGATATTTAATGTGTGATTTGTCTTTCCATGGGACAGCTTTCAAATAGAAACGCCTAAATAAACTGTTAATGCTGCTTTCACTGGCAAGCTCAACAGTCCTTATATTTTGTTGTTTCTTTTTTGGTCAGTGGTGAAAAATGTAAGACCGGGTGATGAAAAATGGATGTCAAAATATAACCGCTGAAAGGCATTGTTTTATGGAAAATATAAAGGCGGCAAGGAGAGGAAGCAGAAGTATAAGATAAGAAAAACAAGATTTTCCACATCTTTCTCTCACCTCACCTCATGTGTTTGGCTGGCCGCCTGAGTCCTACTTTTAGCTCTGGGTTTCATGAAAACTTGGAACAAATCCTGTCCTTGATAAACCCCTCAGCTTTTACACACCAAAGTTCCTCAACCACAACACCCAAAAGAGCTGTTTTCGTAAAACACTTTTTACAGCAATCTTCATTGAAATACATGTCTCATATACTTTATATTACTAACCCATCCTTGAACACCAGAATTGGAATGTGAAACTTTAGGAGAGAGCCAAAGATGGTCTCCCCAGCATAGTCTACAAGATCACAAGGGAGTTTGGGATGAATCCTAGAATGAGAGGAAGTTTTGAGGTTTGATCTAAGTCCGCTGTAAAGACAGACAAGCTCCCCTCCTAAAGGATATGTTGAGAATCCGAGAGAATCAACTCATACTTGGTCCATGTGTGCACCAAACGCTCCCTAATAGTGAACACACCGCTCAATGTGTCATAATAATCTGCTGTCTTAATCTTTGAAGAGAGCAGCATTTTATGAGCCAAGTGGTGAAGGGAGCTGATATACCTCACTCTCACCTCTGACCACAAATTCTGAATTCTGCTCACATGGTGAGACTGCAGCATGAAGTTGGATATCAGTCTGCAAGTCAATATGAAACAAAAATGAGAAAATAACTGTAAATAGTTTCAGACTTGACTACAGGATAAAGGCCTCTTCATACCAAGAATAACTATAAAGAACTATAACTATATTAGCTTCCACACCAACAGATGATAATGCTCTGTTTATTATAAGCATGCTGCAGTTATGTTCTCTGCCACTTTAAGTGCTTGAGCAGGCTGTCAATGTTTTTTTTTTTTTTATCATTCATCAGCTGAAAAAAGATCATTCTGAAAGTGATTCCAATGATATATCTGTCATTGTTAAATCTGTGGTGTTGACTTCCCTATTCTCAGAAATTAAAGCTTTATTATGTATATCATTGTAGTAGTGAATGGGCCTTAACACCTAATTTAAGCTGCTTTATAAATGAGTTGAACTCTTGCATAATTGATTTACTGTACACAGTTATTGAATCGAACTGAATCAATACTGAGCTGATTTCAACTGAACTGTTTTTAGAGCTGCTTTACGGCAGAATTTATTTCTGTTTGCATCTTTGAATCGTTATTTTCCTGTTTCTCAATGTGAAGCTATGAAACAATCTGTATTGTATAAAGCAATATAAAACGGTGATTTGACATATTTTTGGAGGACTGTTACATGTATCTGTATTTGGACTTGATGTTTCAACTGTCTTGTGTTCCTTTAAGTTTCCGGCAACTCCTTCTTCGGCATGGTCACCTTAATCATGAGCCTGCTCCTGTGTTTCCAGAGTCCGCTCCAGATTTTTCTCCAGTATCTCCTACGGCCGCTCCAGTTTCTCCTGCAGCTGCTCCAGATCCTCCAGAGCCCACTCCAGATCTTTATCCCGTGCCTCCTCCACAGCCCCTCCAGTATCCCCAGAGTCTGCCCCATGTCGGCTCCACCCATTGAAATTTTGGGGGAGGGGGTCCATATTCCTGTGGTCGAACAGGGGTTCCTGGACAAGGCCACGGAGGCCACATCGCCAGGGCGTCCTGAACTGCCTGATCTGTCCATGGCACCCAGAGCTCCCGACTCCTCCCTGGGCTCCGCCCTGGTCACCTGAGCTCCCTCCCGCCACCCTCCCTGTTTGTACTCTCTTCGGTGCGAGGTCTCGCCTTCCGGGAGGGGGAGAGTAATGTTACATGTATCTGTAGGACTTTGCGTTTCATCTGTCTTGTGTTCCTTTGTTAAGTTTCCGTCCACTCCTTCGTCACCGTGATCACCTTAATTACGATTTGCTACCAGTTGTGTTATGTTAAGTAGTAATGTCAATTGTGATAATCCAAAAGCCTCTCGGAAAATCCTATTGGGTTTTTGCTGAGGGAATACGGCAGATTTCAAATCACATACTTTTGGGGATTTCTGTGCCTGCAGAGCCACTGCAATTGCAGTGAATGGGAACACTTACAGATAGCTTTCTTCAGCTATAATAGACCTGCTTGGTTGGGACAAGTTGTAATAGGTTTGAAACTTGGTCTGTGGAAGGAAAGTTTCAAAAAGCTTGAATTCTCTCGCTCTGACACACACTTTAAGTAATCGACATGTAATGTTCTCCCTCTTTCAGTGCTTCTAGAGTATGTGCGCAGACGCTCACGCTGCCTCTGCAGGGAAAATGAACAGACTCTTTCGCACTGACTGCACACCACCTCTGATTCTCTCTGAGAGCAAAACAATCGCACTGAGGGTCAATGCTAAGCGAACCGTGAATCAGCCCTGTAGATCTATTCCATTTACTCAATTAATTACTTTTAAACAGTCAAATTAGTCCCACAATGACTTCTTCAATCCTTCCATGTAATCTATCTATCCATTGTTCTGTCATCAGGAAAAATGATTAGGCACGACTGAGGGAGAGCTTGAAAAGGGGGAAGGGATTTATGTCATTTTTTCATTTTTTGGCTGACTCAAGCAGTGATACTGCTGAGGATGGAGCTCTGAGCTCATTTAAATTGCAGAGAAAAGATAGACGGTCATTTGCTCAAACTTCCATTTAATCCCTTTCAGAGGAGCAGGTGTTGGAAACGCTCGGAGGCTGAGCACGTTCATGTTTATGTATTCAGTGTAAGTGTGTAATCTCCTCCATGTTTTAATCAGACCTTTAATGTGATTAATTTCATTGTATAATGAGCCTGTCATGTCTAATTTCGTCCTCCTGCAGGGAAAAGAAAAAACATGGGATTTCTTGTTCTGTCCTGTTTGCACACACATATATTATCAAGATGGATGAAACGTGTCCAGTTTCAGAGTTATCATTCACTCCTGTGATTCTGCAATAGACATTACAATTCCAAGAAACAGGATACACAGAGGACTTGTGTTACAATGAGACCGATGTGCATAAGACAAATTGAGCGTTTCGCTTGCGATTACTTCAGTGACATAACTCCATGTCCAAACCAGTTAGAGACAATCAAACAAAAATCTGAAACAATCTTGAAAATCTGAAAAAAAAAAAACCCCCGCAAACAATCATACTCTTGAACTTTTTAAGTCAGCTGTAATATTACCCGTTTTGAACATCATACATATTTTAGTATAGAACACTGTAAAATCACTGATAAGAAACACCTTCTGTAGTTCTGCGAAATCAGCGTGTGAAAATAAATTCTCACTAATCCATATATAAACTGAATTTATTTATTTGGAATATTCTGTGCTTCTGTACACGTAAAAGTGAGCACTACTTTGAACAGAATCGTTAAAATGCATTTTGACTATTTGGGTTAAAGCCATTTAAATGTCTCGATGAAAAATCTATTCATTTTCTGATAAGGGTATAATGATCCCTTTTTGAGCATAAATGAGGGATTACTGAATGAATCCAACAAATTGCAAACAAGCTGTTTTAAATGTACAGGCGTTTCCCATTCAGCCTTATCCCAGCATGCACTTGGGCATGAATAATTAATATGTTTGTATGTTTGACCGTTTGCAAGTTTTACACTGTTGTTGATTTTATCACATTATTGTCTTGAGTCAGGATGAGTTTGTTCCTCTTAGATGTTTATTGAGAGATGACCCACATAAACAAATATTTTATTTTATTTTTAGAGTAACTTAATATGAATAGGAAACATGTAGTGGTTCAGTTAAATCATTTTTTTCAAATGATCTATTTACAGTGACTAATTTTGAATTGTTAGTTTGTGATTGATACATAATTCTACACATAGATGTTTTTAAGTAATATTGTTGCTTGTAATCTGTTGCCATAATTTTGAGCGCAGGCTTTATATACTGTATCCTTTTCCCATATTCTAGATGACAATAATCTGTATATGATGAAAGCATCAGGAGTGTGGATGAAGGCTAGTGAGGGGAGGAGTTCATGGAGAGAGGCAAACAGTAGGAGGAACACAAGTAGCCCTGGCAAATTACGTTTAGTGCGCTCACTTGAGCAGAGTATATTCTGAGACATAACTGAAACTGATAGAGCAAGAGAAAGACGCACTTTGCTTTTCTGTCTGAAAGCTGGACGGACAGGAGCAAATGTAACTTCAACTATTTGACATCATTCCTAAGCAAAGTCACAATGGTAAACGGTGGATATCTAAAACAGATTCAGTGTCAAGATAGAAGGCGTGGACGTGGTCTTGACAGAGCAGTATATGGCTTAGTTCGTGAAGAAAATTGTGGATTATATCGCAAAGTGAAATACTTACAGTGAAGAAAAGGAGCTGACTGACGGTAAGTGCTGCCGATCAATCAGCCGTCACATATAGCGCTTTCTGTTCGCGCGCACCACTAAACTATGTCAGTCACGTGCTTTCTTCAGGCAATGTCAAACATGATTTTATTGTTGAATACAAATATTTGGTTAGAATTATGTATTCAACCACTGGAATAAATAGCGGTCCTGCTGTTCCTAATGTCTAAAAATAGTACAAACTAAAATTGCAAATGACAGTCTGTATTAAAACTATAATTATTCACATTATGTAAAGGTTCTCTGAGGGCCAACAAGGTCTCAAATGCCCCAAAAAGGTATCTATTGCCATTTTTTTTTTTTTTTTTTTTTTTTTTTTTTTTTTAAATGAAGGAACATGTCTAGTATAAATAACAGAGAATTTTAATTACGTGGAGTTTAACTGACTTTAAAATAATTTTAACTGGAAAAGAATGTAAAATACTGCAGTAAAAAAAAAAAAGATAATTGGTTAACTAAGTTTCACCTTAAATTACTGTAAAAATAAAATAAATTATAAAATATGAGTTGCCATATAATCTGATTACTACTTTTTTGTCAAAGCCATCCATGTACTTTAAAATAATCTTAAAAATGTTTAAGTAAAAAGTCATCTGATAAACAGTAAAAGCACGTTCCTATAATTCTCTATATGAAATGTCACATTTAATCATTTACTTATAGGTATAGGTAATATTTTCTGTTGCTTAGTTAATATTTAATGTCGAGGGTTTTGTGTTTGTGTGGGTAATATTGTGCATCCCCATTACATATTACACTAGTAAATGCTCATTGAGAACTTCAACTTTATGAGTTATATTAATGTATGTCAGTTAATGAAATATATGTTTAAAAAGCTGTATGATATGCCAGAAACACTGCCATTATTATTTCTGAATTTCTGGCAACCATAGGACTCCCAGTTTTTGACTATACATCTACATTAGGATTTTTTACTTTGTAGAATATGGGCGGAATAGTTTCTGTTTTATCACAGGTAAAGTTAAAGTGTATGCATGTGTGCAGCAGCCTGATTTAAGGTTAAATCATAGTTCAGCTGTCAGTTCAGTTATAGTACTATGTTGAAATAATTAAATTGTAGAACACAAAGAGAAAAGTACTTCATACAGTTCATACAAAGTATTCATAAAATTAATTTGCTTCATTAAATTTTGAAGTAAACACATTCTGAATAGTGGAATTTTATGGCTGAGGTAAGCTGTAAAGGTCACTGTACATCCATCTTCCTTATGTTCACACATGGGGCCCATGTGTTTCAGAGCAGCGCTAATTGCACTTGATGCTTTTCATTTACCTCTTAATTAGGACTCTAAAAGGCTTTGCAGTCTTTCATGAAAAGCTTTATCCATGAACGCCCAATGATTCGCTGGACATTTGGTGATTGTGATAATGTGGGGCGATCACATTTATGACTGATTGGCTTCTAAATGATTTTGTGACCTGGAGCTTTGGCTTATGCTTACAAATATTTTCAGTTAAAGGGGCTATACACTCACCAGTCACTTTTGGTACTTCCTCTCAATAACAAATAAACATAGAATAAAAAGACAGCGGTGATAAAACAGCACTTCAAAAAGCATCTGATCATTGTGCTATGGATATGTTTGTAACAGAACAGTACAGCATAGTTATTTTGGCATTATCCTGAACATTGTATAAGCATTTGTTTCATGTGGTTAAATAAAGTTATAGACCCATCTCTAAATTACCTTTTATTTCAAAAATAATAGAGTAGCCAAGGAACTGTTGAAGGTTGTTAATAGGAATAATATTTTTGAGACATTTTAGTCAGGTTTTTAGAGAAGATCATAATAGTACTGAAAGAGTGGCAAATGATTTACTGATGGCAGAGGATGCTGGAGAATTTGTTTTAACCCTACTAGATTTGACTACAGCCTTTGATACAGTTGACCATTCTATCTTAATTAATAGGCTGAAAACATGGGTTGGGGTTTCAGGGAGGCCGTTGAATTGGTTTGTGTCTTGCATGTCAAATAGGACATTTGTAGTGTCAATTGGAGAGGAAGTATCCCACCATTCTGTAATTAATTGTGGTGTGCCGCAGGGTTCCCTGTTAGGACCAATTCTGTTTTCAATTTACATGCTTCCTCTTGGCTCTGTAATTCGAAAACATAATATAAATTTTCACTGCTATGTAGATGTTATATTTCTATTTTATATAAATATATATTTTCAGTTATATTTATCACTGATTTCTAATGATCTGAGTAGTCTGGATGTCCTTCAAGCCAGTTTAACAGATATGAAAAATGGGATGGACTCAAACCTTCTGCACTTAAACAATGATGAAACTGAAGTTGTGATAATTGGTCAGAGCTTGAATAAAAATAGCTCTTATTTAGGTTTTCGTAATATTAACCAGGTAGTAAGAAATTTGGGTGTTTATTTTGACACCAGACTGAACTATTAATATGTTAAGAAGTTGGTTGAGTCTTGTTTTTATCAGTTACGAAATATTTCCAAGCTGAGGTGGTTTTTAGTTTTAATGATACAGAGAAGCTTATTCATGCTTTTATTTCATTCCATCTTCATTATTGTAATGCCTTGTTTTCGTCTTTAAATCATCATACTTTATTGCGGTTACAATTAGTACAGAATGCTGTGGCCAGACTATTGACACAAACAAAGTTATTAATCAAATTACATCTGTTTCAGTTTCATTGGATTTGTTAGCTGTTCATTTTAGGATTGATTGTAAGATTTTATTGTTCACATACATCTGCTGATCATATAATCAGAATATCATCAAAAAGTTGATTTATTTCACTAATTCCATTCAAAAAGTGAAACTTGTATATTATATTCATTCATTACACACAGACTGATATATTTCAAATGTTTGTTTCTTTTCATTTTGATGATTTTAACTGACAGCTAAGGAAAATCCCTAATTCAGTATCTCAGAAAATTAGAATTTGTGAAAAGGTTCAATATTAAAGACACCTGGTGCCACACTCTAATCAGCTAATTAACTCAAAACACCTGCAAAGGCCTTTAAATGGTCTCTCAGTCTAGTTCTGTAGGCGACACAATCATGGGGAAGACTGCTGACTTGACAGTTGTCCAAAAGATGACCATTGATACCTTGCACAAGGAGGACAAGACACAAAAGGTCATTGCAAAAGAGCCTGGCTGTTCACAGAGCTCTGTGTCCAAACACATTAATAGAGAGGCGAAGGGAAGGAAAAGATGTGGTAGAAAAAAGTGTACAAGCAATAGGGATTACCGCACCCTGGAGAGGATTGTGAAACAAAACCCATTCAAAAATGTGGGGGAGATTCACAAAGAGTGGACTGCAGCTGGAGTCAGTGCTTCAAGAACCACTACACACAGACGTATGCAAGACGTGGGTTTCAGCTGTCGCATTCCTTGTGTCAAGCCACTCTTGAACAACAGACGGCGTCAGAAGCGTCTCGCCTGGGATAAAGACAAAAAGGACTGGACTGCTCCTGAGTGGTCCAAAGTTATGTTCTCTGATTAAAGTAAATTTTGCATTTCCTTTGGAAATCAGGGTCCCAGAGTCTGGAGGAAGAGAGGAGAGGCGAGAGGCACACAATCCACGTTGTTTGAGGTCCAGAGTAAAGTTTCCACAGTCAGTGATGGTTTGGGGTGCCAGGTCATTTGCTGGTGTTGGTCCACTGCGTTTTCTGAGGTCCGAGGTCAACGCAGCCGTATACCAGGAAGTTTTAGAGCACTTCATGCTTCCTGCTGCTGACCAACTTTATGGAGATGCAGATTTCATTTTCTAACAAGACTTGGCACCTGCACACAGTTCCAAAGCAACCAGTACCTGGTTTAAGGACCATGGAATCCCTGTTTTTAATTGGCCAGCAAACTCGCCTTAGAAAATCTATAGGGTATTGTGAAGAGGATGAAGCGATATGCCAGACCCAACAATGCAGAAGAGCTGAAGGCCACTATCAGAGCAACCTGGGCTCTCATAACACCTGAGCAGTGCCACAGACTGATCGACTCCATGCCACGCCGCATCGCTGCAGTAATTCAGGCAAAAGGAGCCCCAACTAAGTATTGAGTGCTGTACATGCTCATACTTTTCATGTTCATACTTTTCAGTTGGCCAAGATTTCTAAAAATCCTTTCTTTGTATTGGTCTTAATTTCTAATTTTCTGAGATGCTGAATTTGGGATTTTCCTTAGTTGTCAGTTATAATCATCAAAATGAAAAGAAATAAACATTTGAAATGTATCAGTCTGTGTGTAATGAATGAATATAATATACAAGTTTCATTTTATGAATGGAATTAGTGAAATAAATCAACTTTTTGATGTTATTCTAATTATATGACCAGCAACTGTATAAAGCATTAAATGGTTTGGCACTTATATTGTTTTTGAGACCTTTCAAAACAGTTCGATGTCTTAGATTTTCTTTTAACAAATTGCTGGCTGTTCCAAGAACCAAATATAAAACTAAAGGAGACAAAGGCAAAATAAACATTTGCAGAAAAGGCTCAAGTTATGGAGTTTGCCAGTGAACATCAAGTCTGCTGAATGTTTTTAAATCTCGTTTAAAATCTTATTTGTATAGACATGCTTTTAGTACGTTGTGATGTCTTTTTTGTGTGTTTTAGGGTTTGATATTTTGACATTTTGCTTGTTCATATATTGTGTTATAGCTCTTCATGACTGTATTCTTAATGGTTGTGTTCTTATATTGTATAAAGCACTTTGTGTGTTCCAGCTTAAAAAGTGCTATATAAATCATGCTTTTTTTTTTTTTTTTTTTTAAATGTGTCATTGAACGGAAGAGAGGCTCTTGAGAGAATGCGTAAAAGTCACATTAGGATTTTCCCTGCAAAAACTGCCTTTTTATAATAAAAGTCCTTTACATAAAAATCTACGTCCTTTTATAGACAACCAAGGAAGTTGGGTAATGTCCTGTTTTTTTTTAATGTTTCATTACAAGCTGTTCACACATGGTCAATAAAAAAGCAATTACTACATTGAATTAGCGAACGCATGAAAATCCTTACATATAGCCCCTTTAACACTCCATGCATTAATGCATAGAACAAAAACTAACAGCAATTATTGAAATAAAATTTTCACTGCATTGTGTGCTGAATTGTTCAGGATTTAGAAAACAAAAGTAACTATGCAATAGAACCTGTGAACTCTGCAAAACTGGAATCTCAGTTGTCTTGAGTCAACATGTGTGACCTGCTTTTGTTGAAAAGTTACAAAGCTTTATGGATCTGTGGGCTAAGAGAGAATAAAATACTAGGTCAAGTTCGAATGCAAGTCTCCCACAGCTGTTCCAAATTTCAATGCTGTTTACCAGCGTTGCACAAACAGGCTGGGTTCATGCCTAAAAGTTAATATGCCTCACAAAAAAACCTTGAAATCATGGAGAGAATCCTGTTACAAGTAAACAAACACAAACACTCTGTGAACCTTAGAGGTTTCAAAGTCCATCAACGTGTGATGATGTATTCACTTATGGTTCCCTTGTGTATGGCCCAGACTATGCACAGTAAATTGTATAAAAGGGCATGGACTGTTTGCTCATATTGTTTTTGTAGTTTCGATTGTGTTATTTTCATTGTTTTCAAGGTTTCATTGTGTTTATAAAGACTGCTACGCTCTGATCTGTTTAAACAGGGATATGTGTAATGAGTTAATGAGTATATGTGGAGCAGCAAGTAGTGCATGAACCTGTTTCCAAGATCTACATGTCCTCGTTCTCACACACACCCATTCATACATACATTTACATTTGTAAATGTACCTGAAAAACTCGAATATTTGCAAAAAACAGAAATATGTCTTTCACTGTTGGAGGAATGCGGGTGTGTTCTTGGGCAGGACTCTAGGGTTCTGACCTGATCACAGAACACAGCTGAAACATGAAAGGACACACAGACAGCGGAAATGGTTTAGATAAGCAAAAGAGCTAACAGATGAAAATAGGTGGATCACTCGGTCATCCTTCCTGTGGTGTGGCTGATTTCCTGTGATTGACGAAGACGCAAAATAATAATAAAGAAGGACCGAGATGTACTTGCTAGTGTTTTTTCTTGGAAACACCCAAGACTGTGTTGTAGACTTTTTTTTTTCTAGATTTTTGTCAAAGTTAGAAATGTGTACTGTTGCATCCAAAAGTTTTTCACCTTTTTAACTTGCGAAAATGCATTATTTTCTACTTAAATTATAGTATCAGCATTTGTATAGTATAGCATAGTATCATCAAATTTGAAGGAAAAAATTGAATTGAAAAATTAGCATGAGTTTGTGTAAAGCCATGATCATGATCTCAAGAATATTGTGTAAAATCTTGAACTTCATTGGAAGCAAGAACATCTGACAATATATCTGACAAAGAGTCACATAATTAATGTCACAACCAAAAAATATTTCTTAATATTTTCTATTTATTAGTTGTACATTATAATTTTTACTTGTTTTTGATTTTTCGAAATTCTTAAATTTTCAAATTTATTTTAAAGCTTCAGTGGGGAAAAAAAATCTAAAGATTTAAAAAAAGACACACAAGTGATCCACAGCGGTTAATTGCCATTTTTCATTCCGCCTTCATTCCCTCTAATCTCATCTGTCCATCCTGCTTTTCCTTTCCACATAGGGATGCTGCACTATACAGTAGCCTCTCCTGCTGCGATGCATTCCTTTTTCACCTAGTCCACCAGACACGCACGCACACAGATTCCAGTGTAGCCACATAACACACTGCTCTGATGTGCTGACGTACATTGATAAATTCCTTATCTGCGCTTCATCGCTGCTCAGTGTGAGATCGGTCCACATTTGCTCAGTGGCAGAAGGATGAAAGAAATCATCCTGATTGACCTTCTAAGCCTATTTTCTATTTTCAGCGTAAATATTATAAAATGTAGTCTTTTCTTTAACATTATGACTGTTTTCTCATTTCACACAAGCTGCACAATTAACTGCAATACTTAAATTTCACTGTTTCATTTTTATTGTGAGATGAGTATTCACTATAAAAAATAAGATGAAATTGAGCAACACAGACCATTTGACCGTTCAGTAAGCCCCACCTTAAAGACATTAAAGACATCTTCCTTCACTATCTGCTATTTTCTCAGTCAAACTTTGCTTTTTTTCTATTGTAAGAGTATTAAGCAGGATTTGTGTGTTTGACCAGTTTTGACCTGGTCAGCCAGAAGAGGGGAACATTTCCTATAACACCAGACGTACTCGTTACATCAGAAGAAGAATGGCGTCTACGCTAATTTTTGTCTCTCTACTCATCCCGATGGTAACCAATTAATGTGACTGGCTGGATCCGGGCTGTGTCCGGGTCGGATGGGGAACCTGCGCCTGTGTGCGGCAGCAGCGTGGCCCTGGGGTGTCGGCGGAGACTGTGTGAACTAGCTCATCCTTTGTGAAGACCTTACGGACTCATCAGCCAGTGGCACATATCCCAACAAACCGTCCCATACCGGCGTGATCAAAAAGATCTTAAACTAGATGGAACTGGATAAAATATTTTGACTTGCGATTCCAAATCGTTTTAATGACCTGTAACTTTGCCTGAGTATCGGACAAGTGGAGAACTGGCCCCCCGACTAAGCCTGGTTTCTCCCAAGGTTTTTTTTCTCTCCATTTGTTGGAGTTTTGGTTCCTTGCCGCTGTTGCCTTTGGCTTGCTTAAGTTGGCGACACTTGCTTGATATTCAGCAGTGTTTTTAGTATGCCTGCATTGGCGCCGTTGTATGCCAACTGAGCTGAGCCGGACGATTACGTCACTGTTTTCTCCAGTGCTGATATACATAAATTAACTAGACTAATAACTATTGATCTTTGCAACAGAATGAATGAATAATATATAGAATAAGCTGGACAATGAGACCATTTTCTTTGGGAGCATTATTAATGTAAAGCTGCTTTGCCACAATTTGCCCTTGTCCCACAAAAGTCCATTGAAATAACGGACCATGAGTTGTCAATAAAAAAGCTGGTGCAATCCAAAATAATTAATTGGTTTGAGTAAGACAAACTTAAACAAATTAGTTCAGTTAAATTAACTCTAATGAGTATTTAGCACTTTCTTTTTCTTTCAAGTTCGCAGAACTGATATATTTTAAGTAAACTGTTTCATTGTTTTGAGTTTTATGAACTTATTTCTTTTAATTTAGATGAACTTAAGTTTAACTGAAACTGGGCTGGGATTTCTATTTCCCAGCATGCTTAGTCCATGGCACGTGAAAGGAGAGTAAATGATAAAATTAAGTGTTTTTTGTGCAAGATTAATGTTAAGTGGGAGATGGTAGTGATTAATGTTTTGTAATGCTAATTTAGAAGATTTTCTGTTAATGTGGGGTTTTGGCAAGTTACCATCATCGTGATAAGTGGTGCATGTGACTTGGTTTGAGAGCAGGTATATGTTTTACATTGCTGTACTCATTCAGAAAGTGCTATACCATGCTATTGTTTACGTTAGTAGATTAGCATTATCTGAATTAACTTGTTATAATCAGCTAAGTTTACACTAATAAAGTTGCAAGCATCGTGGTTCCATAAAATTTTTAAGTTAAATGTATGAATTATAATACTCAAACAATTCAGGATAAGAAAATGTGTAAGTACAAAATAAAGTAAAGCCAGTTCTGCTTACTGAAATTTTAAATTTCTTATCTTTTGAGGCCATCATTTTTTTTTAGTTTTGCAAACTTATTCAGGTTTACAGCAGTCAACGAGAAATGCAGTGACATTTCAATTCCCAATTATCATATCATAGTTTTTCCAATTTGAACTAAGAGATTTCTGAAACTGCGTTTATAACACATATAATGAAGAATGATGATATGCATGTTTTCCTATACTGCAAAAATGAATCACAATAAAAAAAACTGGCCAAAATGTATTTTAAATATGTTTTTAAAAGTGTGAGTTTTCGTAATTCTGTGTGGACCATCAAATGCCAAAATCGGTTATATTATATTTGAAAATTTATATTGGAAATGTTTGCCCATTTTGTATATTTTGAAATTGAAAATATATATCAATTTGCCATATAGGTATGAACTGTTTATTTTTTGTGCAACAAAATGCAATTTCTTTCTAGTTCTCTAGTAGTTTAAACAGTGTGGCCCTGCCCCTGATATAGTATACTGCAAGTAGTATTTATATTAATACATAATTTATACTCAAACATTTATTTATATTTGTCACATAAACATCTGGATCATACATGTGTGGTTTCATATCATCTTTAAATCTTGATTTTATCTCTTATTTTTCTCCTCTATTTATTTATTTGATGGCAAAAGGCACCTTTAGAAAGTGCCATGAAAGGATCATGTGCTCAAGTCCCAGTGCACCCCACTGCTGTGCCATGAACGTCCTTTCCTCCTCTCATATGACCCTGGACTGGTACAGGACAGGGAAGCTGACTGTTTATCCATGAAGGTCATTCAGCATGTGAAAGCATCTTTAATGAAGTGAAGAGCCAGGTGGTTTTGCTAAAACTGTTACTGTTAGTGTCACATATGACCTAGAACAGACCAGGAGCTATCAAGGATAGCTTAATCTGCTGAAAGGATATTTACGTAAAAATCAGATAGTGCGAACAGCAGAGGTGAACAGAGAGATGAGACAAACTGAGAGAGGAGCAAAGGAGCAAGAGAGATGGATGAGTGCACTGCTCTCCACAGTTGGCTTTCACATCCTCCACTCTCATCTCCTCTTTTTCCATATGCCCCCTTGACCTCCAAGCAGAGCACAACGGGAAATGTGAAATATTTTTAGAGTCTGTCTGATAACCAGCAGATGAAGGTTGGAGAGACAGAGAACATGTCTCTGTTAGCTTTGGTGTGGTTGATTGCTCAGAAGTCGCTCTTTCAGAGGAGACTTGTCTATGATGTTTCTTCTAAAATCTTTTGGAGGAGCAAAAACCAATGAGACATTTGCTTACATACAATAAGAGTTTAGAGCTATAAAATCCAGGTTGCAAAGCTCATTTAATTTAGTCTTCAATCCGAGGATGGGAAAATTCCTATTGGTAATCGGAAAAGTAAAAAAAGTCACATTTCATAACAATAACATTCATTCCATTAGTAAAAATGTATGGGGGCTCATTTCCGCCACAGAAAAAAAAATGATTATTGTGAGATATAAACTCACAATTGTGAGTTATAAAAAAAAGTCAGAATTCTGATTTTATAACTCGCAATTCTTTTCAGTGGCAGAAACGAGCATCCATAACAATGCATAAATATATTTCAAGTAAAAAAAACATTCACACAATTGACCAGTCAATGTTTTACCAGCGCGATATTATTGCGATCTCTTGTAAAACCCTAGAGAAGAGGTATGTCATATTTCTGTTGGAACTAAAATGAGATCTCTTTCATATCTCAAGCAAGGAGATGCAGGAGACTCCATTTGCTCTTCATGTAATCTCACCGCTGTATAGGAGGAACAACTGAGAAATGAAAGAGATCTCATTTTTTTGTGATTTATCTCTCCAACGGGCAGACTTGGCTGAACGGTTTATACACACATGCCCAGCAGGGGCACATTGCAAAGCCGCTTTCAGCTTCCTGATAAATAGCTAGTGCCAGCGTGTGCGCATCAGACACATTTAAAGACCCAGAGCACACGAGGAGGCTCTTTCTGTAATTTCCCAGGAGGTATCAAAGTAGGTAATGGAAAGTAGTCGGGACATGCAAAGAGTGCGAACAGACGACAAAACGGACTGCAAGAGCAACTGATGGGTTTTCAGCAGGCAACGTCAAAGGAAGACCTTCATTAATTTCATTAGGACTCCAGCTCTGAAGAGGCTATTTCTGTTGTGAATTGATTATGCAAACACAAGATGAAAAGCTCCATTCCAGATGGAGAGAGTGAGAGCAGGAGGAGTGAGTGAGTGCGAATGAATGAATGAAGTGAATGAAATATTACAGGTCTCACAGACTTGGGCTTGAATCAAGAGCTAATTTTAAAACAAATTGCATTCGAGAGCTTTCTGGTTCCATTTTGGCTAATCCTCACATAAATCAAACAGAGCGACAGGAATACACTCGTGGAAGACTAAACAGCACACATGAGCTAACAAACACCAGAAGAATGAAAGAAAAAATCAGGGAAAACAAATGCAAAGGACGACCACACAAAATCAATGAGTTTTTAAATAATCAAATGATTTACACTGCCATTCACAAGTTTAAGGTCAGTAAGATGTTTTTAATGTTTATGAAAGAAGTCTCATACGTCTCTTACCAGGTCTGCTTTTACTTGATCGAAAATACAGTAAAAAAGTAATATTGTGAAATATTATTACATTTTAAAATAACTGCTTTCTACTCTAATATATTTTAAAATGTAATTTATTCCTGTGATGGCAAAGCTGAATTTTCAGCATCGTTACTCAGTCTTCAGTGTCACATTATCCTTCAGAAATTATTCTAATATGATGATTTGCTGTTCAAGAAACATTTCTTATTATTATCAATGTTGAACACAGTTGTGCTGCTTGTATTTTAGTATTAACAGTGACATATGTTCAGAATTCTTTGATGAATAGAAAGTTCAAAACAACAGCATTTATTTGAAACAAAAAATATTTTCTAACCTGGTAGTATATCTCCACATAGGTCAACTTTAAATAAAACTAAGACTTTCGAATGTGTCTTTATAAGGCTTATTGATACAGACGCACATTTTTACATTTTCTTATAATTTATATTGGCAACCCACTCTGTTCTGACTTTATTATCTGATGCTGTTTTCTTAAATATTTTTGCACTTTCACTCTTCCACTCATATTTGATTTAATATTTTCTTAATACCTGTATGCATGTAAAGTAAATTGCTTTAAAGTACTTTAAAAGTGTGATATTTATGAGCGTATTCAGCAAATTAGGCAAAAATGAAGTTAATGCAAGTAAAAGCAAACATTTGCCCAAAATCACTTTTGGGCCGACCATTTCAGTTATAGACTATGACAGCTCATGATAATTACAGACATTTGTAGACAAGTCTGCATTCATATTTATTTAGTTCCTGGAAACCCCCCCCCCCCCCCCCCCCCCCCCATCCAAAAGAGGGATCCATAATTGTTCCCATATCTCTTTGGTTTCTTTCTCAGTCTCACCCCAAATATGTTTTCCTGTGACTGGAGACAAAGGATGAGTAAAAGAGATCCCAAGAGATTCTCAGATTCGCCTTTCAGATATTTGCTAAATAAATTTGCTTAAATGTGTCATAATAATCCACGCAGCATCTTAATGAGGCAGATACAAAGAGAACGGAGGAGTTTCTAAATGTTTTATGAGGAGATTGCAGTGTTTGAAATTGAAAGACAATGATTCAAATCTGTATTTAATACATTTATAAACAATTTTATTATTTATATTTTCTCATTTGATTTCCTCCTTCTCTCAAACCTCAAAACCACCCTCAAAAGTTTAAGCCCATTTATAATGAGTTTCTTTCTGTTTTGGTTAAAACACTGTGATTTAATATGTTTTAAGAGCTTTCTCTAAAACCTCCCCAAAAACAGAAGTAGAGATGGAGAATTTAATTTGAGATGATTTGGAAGACATCCTCTTAATGATCTCATTTGATTTAGACGCCACCATTCCATTACTTGTGTAGAAGAGCTACAGAAATAGCCAACAAAATGAAATTCATTTGACCTAATTTTATTAAAATGATTTACGACTGTTTGTTTACCAATTTAGGCCAGTGAGGGATCAGTATTAGGATATTTTGGTTTTGCCTCTCACGTCTGTCTTTCTTGTAGGTCATGAGGATGGCCTCTTGGGAAGGGAATTTGGGTCAGCCCAATCGCTCCGTGCTGGAGATGGAGGGGCCTCCGGACTTGTCCAGCTCTCTCTTCAACCTCAGCAGCAGTTATGGGGCCACAGGGTCTTTCCTCTGGTTGTTTCCATCGGAGAACGTCACATGGACCACCGTGAGGCCCACAATGCAGCCAGTTGCTCCTCCACGGGTACGAGATCAAGCCTTGGCCCAAGCGGAGATTGGGGTGCTGGGGCTGGTGCTTGCTCTCACCACTCTGGGAAATGGATTTGTGCTGTGGGTGCTGCTGCGTAGGAAGAAACATCATGCTCCCATGCACCTCTTCATGGTCAATCTGTGCGTGGCTGACCTGGTAGTGGCCTTCTTTCAGGTAACAGCCTCTTCAGACTATTAAAATGATGAATGCGGAGAAATGAGCGGACTGGTTAAGTAATCATTGACCTGAGTGGAAACATATAGTGAGACTACATTTATTAAAATGCAGTTGAAGTATCAGTTGTGGGAGTGAGGATGTGTCAGCAGGGAAGTTGTATTAGTTGTAGATTAATGTTAATTGAAATAATCGTGATATGGTTTTAATGCGAAGGCTTAAATTGAATTAAATAAATAAATATGCATAGTAGCAGCACTGTTCTTTTATATGATTTAATGTGTAAAAAAAAAATGAAAATATTAGTATTGTAATTTTACAGTTTACTGTAAATGTTTTATTTTATGGTGCAATATTACAACAGTAATATTTATTATTTTGTTTAATATTTTTATTTAATTATTATCATTATTTTATTTATGTATATTGACAAATATTTTGACCAATTTGTACAGCCCTAAAAACAAGCACAGCAGACCTGAAACTAAAAAAAACAAACAATTTAAATCGCAAAAATCACAATTTTTCTCAGGAAAAATCCTGTACATCCCTAAACATTATTTGCTAATGTATGTCACGATAAAATAATGGCAGTTCAATCTTGACAAAATCTCAAAACAGTTTTAGATTTTTAATAGATATGATAATGTTAATGTATTTGGTCTTGGTGGTCAAGTTTTGCTACACACTGCTTCAGAGCAAGTAAGTGAGCATGTATGATATGCTGCTGCTGCTGCATGAATAGATATAAATATCTTAGCAGTTCTAGGCAGGTGGAGCTGGTGGAGGTGGAGGGTTTCAGAGGAACTCACACTGCATCAGAGCTAACAGCAAATATTGAACCACACTATATAAGTGTTGTACAATCAATCTCACTGGCTGCAAAATCAGCAGAGACCAATCAGCTTATGCCATGTAGTAAATGATGTGATTACTATCAGAGTGCATCTAAATGACCTATCAGCCATCTAGAGTTTCATGACTGATAAATTCTAGACATGTTTTTATTTTGTCCCCCAGGTGCTGCCACAGTTGGTGTGGGACATCACTGAGCACTTCCAGGGCCCTGACGCTCTGTGTCGCTCCGTCAAATATTTGCAGGTTGTTGGGATGTTCGCGTCCTCCTATATGATCGTGGCCATGACTGTGGATCGGCATTATGCCATCTGCTGCCCCCTGCAGGCGTATCGTGGTGGTGCACCCTCTCGCTGGAACACCCCTATCATGGTTGCATGGGGCCTGGCCCTTGTGCTCAGTTTACCACAGGTGAGAAATAAATCTCAGATCATTCCTGAATGATTTAATTGTTTAACAAACATGTTGTTCAAGCTCATGACTCTCTGCTCGCTTGTACATAGGTGTTTATCTTCTCACAGTCAGAGGTGTCGCCTGGGGTGTTTGAATGCTGGGGCCACTTTGCTGAGCCGTGGGGTCTTAAAGCATACGTCACCTGGATGACTGTGGCTGTGTTCGTATTGCCAGCTTTAATCATCACTGTCTGTCAGGTATCTCCAGCTCATTCTCTTTCCTTCTCAATCTTTCATTCCCTACTCATTTTTTTTTTATTATTATTATTAAGTATAGGCCTATATGGCATTGACATCACTTGTCTGACAATGCTTTATAAAATAAGAACATGGTGTCTACTATGCAAATGTCAAAGACTTGACATGTTTAATGGGAATGAATTGGTGAAATTCAGAATTTAATCATTGGAATTTTGGCTTTCTTTTCAACTTTTTACATGCATGCATTGTTTTCCCAGACAAACTCTATTCTAGTGTAAGTCTATGATAGTTTTAAAAACAGTTGGATGGAAACATTTTTAAATCCGTTTTTTCCACTTAATGAGCAAGGTTTACCAAAAATAGCATTGTTCACAGGAATATCTAATTCATCTCCTATGGGATGTTCTGTAAAGCTTGTCTGTGTTGGCAACAGGAACTAAGGGGGGTGGAGCTTAGTGAAAGTATGTTCCTATATAGAACATGATTTCCTTGGCATATCTATCTGAATTAAGTTTAATACTTAAAAAAAAACCCAGATTTTAATTTTGCCATATAGCACCATAAAATGTTAGCTTCAATTTAAATTCAGAAACTTTAACAAAATTGGATTTATATTAAAAAATATTCTGGCTCTTCCACGCTTTATTATGGGAGTGAATGGTACCCTAGATTTTGAAGCCCAAAATCCATATTTTAAATCCATATAAAATCCAAAATTATGCATCCATCCATCATAAAAGTAATCCATACGCCTCCAGGGGGTTAATAAAGCCCTTCTAAAGCTAAGTAATACATTTTGCTAGAAAAATATCCATATTTACAACTTTATAAACAATCACTAACTTTCGGTAACAACCGTCCGCGTATTCACGAGAGACACGATTTCCTGCGGAAGAGAGACCTCTGACTTGACGTATGAATTATGGGATCATTTTTATTTTTTGATGAACTAACCCTTTAACTGTTATTGAAAAGTTTTAAGCATTTTTAATGCCACACAGCTCTAGACCATGGTAGGACTGGTTTTACATTGATGTACCTATTTTTTAATCTCAGGTTCGCATCTTCAGAGAAATCCATGACAATATCTACCTGAAGTCAGAGCGGGTGGTGACGGCAGAATTTAAGAGGAACTCTGTCTTCTTCCACTTCGCTCAGCGGGAGGGAGGCAGGGGAAGGAGCAGAGAGAGGAACAGACAGAGCAGGCATACTCACCATGATGCCAGCAGTTTCAGTCAAGCTCACTGCAGCCCCTCACTTCAAGCCAGAGAAGAGGAGTCCTCCTCAAGCCTATATGATGACTACTCTCAGACTTTACCCTGCAGGAGCTCTATCTGTGAGCCCTGCTATGGGCCCCTCCCCTCTTCAAACAGCTCCTCCCCTTCCATCTCAACTCATCTGCAAAGCACCACCAACCATCTCTCAGACCCCTCCCAATCTCAGCCATTTTCATCTAATAGCATTTGTGCATTGGCTGGACACCCAAACAGCTCTGGAGCTTCTGAACTGTGGCCAGATGTGCTTCCAGATGCTTTTTCCCTTCCGACCGAGTACTCGCACCCGCCACCTCTCCCAGGTGTGACCAAGGCCATGTCTAAGACAGTGAGGATGACTCTTGTTATTGTGCTGGTCTACACCATCTGTTGGTCTCCCTTCTTTATTGTTCAGTTATGGGCAGCCTGGGACCCCAACCCACCGAACCAAGGTCAGTCTTTAAACAACTACTGATATGTTTATACATGTCCTGTTCAGTCACAATATAGGGGTTCTTGGATGGCAAAAACACTATGCTTTATTTTTAAATGGGTTCATAACATAATATGTAATCTGTAGAAATAGGATGTTGCTTCACAATCATGCAACACATTTCATCAAATTGACATAAACACATAAGCTAGAAGGTATGAAAGTCCCGCCGTTCAGTTAAAAGTGCGAATCAGTTTTTTTCAATACATAGGCCTACTACAGACTTTTTTTGTGCATGTGCTATAGCCAGAAAAATTCAATTTTTGGGGTGAGTTAAGTTAAGGAAGTAAAATTCAATATACCATTGTTGTCAGATTTTATTGCTGATTCGAAATACACACTACTGTTAAAATGTTTGGGGTCAGTATGATTTATTTTAATTTTATTTTTTTAATTTAATACTTTCATTCAGCAAATATCAATTTTCTGTCACTAATGATCAATTTTAAACATTTTAAATAAATGTTTGTTTTGAAATTTCTGTTCATCAAAGGAAAAATGGATCACCGCTTCCACAAAAATATTAAGTAGCACAACTGCTTTCAACATTGATAATAATAAGAAACTGTTTCTTGAGCAGCAAATCAGCATATCAGAATGATTTCTGAAGGATCATGTGACACTGAAGACTGGAGTAATGATGCTGAAAATTCAGCTTTGCCGTCAGCAGGGTGGTGTTAAATAACCAAACAAGCAACTCATTCTCCAGGAATACCTCAAAAACAGAGGTGTCTGTTCTTGGAAATCTACCTTCCAGCAGAGTTTTGTTCCAAGTACAATCAAAACCATATGAATCAGTTCATCAGGGTCTTCAAGTTTACTGGGAAATTGCAGGCAGGTGTGTTAGAGCTTGGCTGGAACTAAAGTCTGTGGGAGTGGAGATCTCCAGAAGCAGAAATAATCAATCATGTTTTCAATGTGTCCCCTTTTTTTATTTTCCTCTTCTTTTTTAACTTTCCCCTTTCTTTCCCTTTAACACATAAACAGACAAACACCTGCTCACTCACCTGAGTGTTGGGTAATCTCATTGGTATTTACACCTCTGTATTAGACTGGACTTTCTGCACAGTTTGACCAGCAACCTGATAACCAAATCACTATGAAAATTAGCACAATCTTACTCATATAGATGTATTTAGATCTATCTTTTAGTTAAAATAAATAAATAAATAAACAAACAAAATTAAAAGGTGAGCATTTTAAAGTTCTGAATGGCTTAAATTCCCTCACCTCACTGCCTTGTTTTTCACAGTTAGACCATTATATAAGTGACAGTTAAGACATTAAAGGGATAGTTCACCCAAAAATCAAGATTATCCCATGATAATCTCACCCTCAAGCCATCCTAGGTGTATATGACAATCTTCTTTCAGAAGAACACAATCGGAGTAATATTAAAAATATCCTGCCTCTTCCAAGCTTCATAATGGTAGTGAATGGCGCTTCTGATTTTGAAGTCCAAAAAAGTGCATCCATCCATCATAAAAGTAATCCATACGGCTCCAGTGGGTTAATAAAGGCCTTCTTAAGCGAAGCAATGGGTTTTTGTAAGAAAAACATCCATATTTAAAACTTTATAAACTAAAATAACTAGCTTCCCGCAGACAGCCTACTCAAGTCGACTTGCGCCAATACAGTAACTTCTGACGCAATGATGCAGGATGTAGGAGTATTGTAAACTTAGACGGCTCTCGCGGTTCAAACAAATGGGGCTGTGTAACAAACTCAAGCTGCTCTTGTCTTATATCAAAATCCTCCGACAGTTCTCTTTCTTCCAGTTTGTGACCGGTGTTTTGTTTTTCTCTATCCTCTATGCTTCTGCGTTCATCAATATGTCATGTGTTGGGTCAGAGATTACTCTTTTGGTGCAAGTTGATTTGAGTAGACCATTTGCCAGAAGCTAGTTATTTTAGTTTCTAAAGTTTAAATATCTTTTATAAAGTTTTCGATATCTTTTAAGATGGATGGATACACATTTTCGGACTTCCAAATCAGGAGAGCCATTCACTCCCATTATAAGAGCTAGGGTATTTTTTTAATATAACTCAGATTCTGTTTGTCTGAAAGAAGATAGCCATATACACCTGGCTTGAGGGTGAGTAAACCATGGGATGATTTTCATTTTTGGGTGAACTATCCCTTTAATGTCATAAAGGATTTCTATTTCAAATTGAACTGATTTCAAAGAATCCTGAACAAAAGCAGCACAACTGTTTTCAACATTGATAATAAGAAGAAATGTTTCTTGAGCAGCAAATTGGCATATTAGAATAATTCCTGAAGGATCTTGTGACACTGAAGACTGGAGTAATCATGCTGAAAATAAGAGACTTCTTTCAAAAGTATTAAAAAATAGACTTATATGCAAATGTGTTCATTTGTAATTAATTTATGGACTTTTTCCTCACAAAAAAACAACATCTTGGTACAGTTACTGTCCTATTAACAACAGCTATTGCCACTACTGGAAAGTAGTAATATATGAATATGAGATTAATATTTTCAGCCTTTGTGTTACAGGCTTTAAAGCTATTACTTTTCTAAGCAATTTTAATATTTTCACCTAGTAGATGATAAAGCAGGGAAAAATCCCATTGACTTGCACATATTATTTACACAAAGATTTTGCAATATTGTCAATGCAATAATACATGCAAATGGCTTTGAGTTGACCTCTATCTCTCATTCAGGGGCTGCTTTCACTATCCTGATGCTGCTAGCCAGTCTAAACTCCTGCACTAACCCGTGGATCTACACAGCCTTCTCCAGCAGTGTGTCCCGTGAGCTGCTCGCATTGCTGCGCTGCCAAACCGGTTCTCCACGTCGAGGTTCCCTGCCGGACGACTCCACCACAACTCACACGTCAACCAACACCAAGGACTCCATATACTGACCTCTGGCCTGACTCTACTACACACACACACACCAGCACATGGCAAACACACCACTGACGTGATGGGCTAGACCCTGTCCCAAATGCCACGCTTTGCCCACTTTTCGGTGACATAATGGCGCATAAACTGTCAGGCAGTAAGACCAAATGGCGCATTTGGGATTGTGAGTAGATATGTAGAATAAAATGACAAATGAGACACCCTATGGTCTCATGAACTCCACAAGTGTGCATAAAGTGCTCCATTTGATATAGGACTGGGGTTTTGTCCACATATGTCCTAATGCACACTTCTGGCCACAGGACTTTATCCATTAATAACAACTTGCATCAGTTTGAAAGACAAAACCACATTGCCATGCCCAGTGCTTTTTAAAGCAGCTGTCCATTCAGTCACATGAAAGCAGACTGGAGTGATGAATCAAGAGGAAGAGGAGGGGAATGCGTTAGGAAGCGAAGGATCGGAGGTCCTCCATTGTTCTCCATCTTTCTTTCATGCCTCAACCGAGTGTTTTCATAGATTAGCATCACAGGATTATATCAGACTTCACAGTACAAAGTGGGGAAAATGCAATAGTGGGAAGAAAAAAAAGGCATGTGAACAGTACATACAGATTGGACAAAAGATTATCTGGATATGCGCTGCACAAGATCAGCGGCAAGATGCTGCAAATTAGAGTGTCAGAAGTTTAAGGGAACATTTCCACCACCAGCAAGAACGTTACGAAAATATCAGCCTATGACTGTGGGAATCAAACACGGTGCCAGCTTAGTGATTTTGTGTATCATTTTAAATCTAAAGTGTTCAAAAGATGTATGATTACTAGCTAAATGGTTAGAAGTGCTAGCAGTGGAAGGTTTTACAGTGGGCAGAAGTCTACATTTGACCACAAAAGCTGAGCAGAATGAATTCTCGTTTTCTTTGTTGGTCATTTTAGTGGTTTAATGTATCAAAACAAAGAAATACCACATATTTTAGAAGCTGTTGATTGTGTAATGCATTTCAGTCCAATACTACATATACTCACTGTCACTGAGAAATCCTTGTAAAAGCATTGAAGAAGAAAAAAAAAAAAAACGTTTTTTTTTTTTTTTTTCCTTTTGTATGCTTTGGGTGAGAAATAACTTTTTTTTACAGAGGAAGCAGGGTTTTGGTAAGTGAACAGAAATTTATAGGTTGTAGAAAACATTTCGAGAGCAACTGCTACAGTTCAAATCTCTACATTATGTACATATGTAAAAACTAATCACACCTATTACAAGTTTGTCACTCTTTTTAGCTCTACCTCTGGTTTGTTTGTTTTTGTGTTAAAAATGATATATTTTTGTCTCATTTGGAATCAGGGGACCATTCACATGCTTCAGAGTAACTTATTTGTACAGAAAATACTAACATTATAATAAAGACGTGTAGAAGGATTACGAAAAAAATACTAAGCGCCTTATTAAAAAAAAAGTATTATATACATATGTACATGTATGTTTGTAATGCACAGATTCTTGAGGTACTTGGTTAGTGCATTTAGGAATTTAGTAGTATTGTGGTAGTTCTAGGAATAGCTCAGTCTCACACTTTTGAGTGCTAATCACACCCCAATAAAGTTATTATTAGAATCACACATTTCAAGCATTTCAGAATTGATTCTGAAAGTTCAAAACTCACACTAAATATAGCTTAAGAAAAGAGGAACTCCCCTTTTAGGAACATATTTTGGCCTATTGTGTTGTGCTTAATGGCAAAAGGATTGAAATTGCAAATGAAATTGAAAATGCATTAATATTTTCCCCATTTAACAGAAAGGAATGGGTAACAAATCAAATAATTTCTATGAACGATCACTTTTGACTGGTACAAATCTACTGTTTCCCTCCATAATATATATTGTTTAGCAGTATAGCAATGACCTTGATTAACTGTAAACTATTAACCATTAGATATTAGTAAGAGTAATCATATTGGAAAATTCTGAGAAAACTAACAGCTAGTGATCTTTTTGTTATCCTCAATGCATAATGATGAATAATCATTAAATCACATATTTGATACATAAGATGTGCAGTACCTAAAATATGATTGACAGTGTAATAAATTATTTTTATATTACTTTGTTGTTCTTTATGTCCTTCTTAATTGCTGTTTTTTTATAAGGTAATTTTTATACAGTATATACTTCATATGTGTTTTTGACAAAATGTGAAAAAGATGCACTTGGCAATGTTTTTGTTTGTTTGTTTTGCACTGGTTAATATACAAATGGAAAATGTTTTTCAAAAATGTTTTCAATTGCTTATACCATTGTAGAAATACTTTGTTCACAGTCAACTGAGAATAATTGACCCTTCGCCAGTAGTTTGATTGACAGGCGATCTGACCAATCATAACTCAGAATCTGTCATTTTGTCTGACAAAGCAGTCAGGGGAGTTAGTAGATTAACGTTGATGAACTTGAAAAATTGTGTGTACTCGCATCTTTCCGTGCTTGAAACAACATTCCTTCTGATGGTCATTCATTTTATTTGATTCTATAAATGAACTAGTATGAAGAGAAGATCGGTTCACGAGCCGCTTGAAGGAGCTGCAGCGATCTGTCACGACACATTACAGAGCCATTATACGCCATTTATTCTTTAAACTTCTTTAAAAAATTACAATATTTGAAACTTTATTTCACATCAAAAGTAACCTGTCTTGTCTGTCGACGCGTTGTATGAATTTTTTACTCTGTGAGAACATGATGTGTGGTGCATGGCTTGTTGGACATAGCAACAGCAACTAAAGGGTCTTTGCGAACGGTCGATTTACTCCGTACTAGGACTATTTATTTATTTTTCCTTAAAGCTAAAAATACTGAGTGGACTTGCTTGGTGAATTAAACTTGAGATAAGGCTACAAATAAGAAGAGCAAATACATTGCAAATATTATCTGAAATTAGTTGCACTAGTATAGACTATCTGGCTCTCGTGTCAGCCTCTACTGCTTCTTATACTGGATATTTTGTGGCATGTGAACGGCCCTGTGTTGTTGGAGGGGCTTATGAAACAATAGAGTGCATTAGATATGGATTTCCAGTGCAACCATATGCTTGTGTATTTGCTTTCGGTCCACCCGCCTCTACTGACTGGGAGATGACAGGCAGACAGGTGCCATGCCTGGGGTCAAAACTGCTGGCTGTATGTACCTGTCTCTTTCCTTTATGCAAAGGAACTTCACAAAAACATGACAGTCTATTTTTGCCTCTGCATCACAGATATCAAATCATTCCTCTCAGGATGACTGTATAGAAGAGCAACCTGTGTTTTAAGGGGAAAATTAATTAGACGCTTATATTAGTTTCTCTCAATCTGAAATCTGTTTGAGCGCTACCACAAGACACCTCTACAAAGCTGATGTGATCAGAGAGCACTTAGAAAGAAAAGATGAACTGTAATGCACACCACATTCTTACATGCATGCTAACCCTGTTAACAGGTCATTCAAGCATATAGGATCAACTCTTAAAGGGTCACATGGGATACAAGGGGAGGACAGAGTGAAATAGATAGAACTGGATATGTTCAGAATGGAATACCAGCTTACAGCTTACTGAATACTGTGCAGCACTACATACAAATTATATATGCAAACTATACTGTTCAAAGGTTTGGGTAAAGTAGGATTTTTCCGTGCTCACCAAAGCTAGGTTTATTTGATTAAAAAAAGTTGTCCATTATAAATTTTAAATTTAATCATGGGATGGCAAAGCAGATAGTTTAGAAATCATTCAAATTTGCTGATTTGGTGCATAACGATTTCTTATTTTTATGCTGAAAACAGCTGTGACGCTTAATATTTTAAGTCCAAAAGAACAGCATATTATATTTTTTTTAAATATAAAAGTTCTTGTAACATTACAAATATCTTTAGTGTCACTTTTGATTCATTTACTACATTCTCACTGCATAAAATTAATTTCTTTCTTAGAATTTTTTTATATTGCAGTCACTATCTCACTTTCCCTTCTTGAAAAGATAAAACCGCCAATGAAAAAGATGAATCTTCTTGACTTCTCTTCACCACTCTGTCTTCATATCTAGAAATGGAGACCTGAGAACAGCTGCAAAGGGTATATTTGGAAAATGGCTGCAAAAATGCACTTGTATAATAGGCAGTTGTTGTGGTTCATCTATGCGGACCCTTTGGGGCTCATGTTCTCCGTACATTTTACTCAAGCTCACATACTACAGCCACTGTTATTGCTATTCAAAAGATTTGGATTAATTTGCATATGTTTCAGTATACTTTGCTGACATAAGAAATAATCTAGCTGTACTAATGATTTAAAACGGCTCAGCATTTCAGACTGAACTGGTAACTTAAATTTTTAACTCGGAGTCAGAGTACCTTTGTTATCATTTCAGCTCTATACAGCCTGTACACAGTGAACAGAAGCAGCATTACTCCAGGACTATGGTGCTACATAAGACAAACACCGGACGCAGGACTACAAAACTAAACTGCATATTATTCAATTATTTTAAATAGACTAAACCAAAAAGTAAAATAAGACCTAAAATAAAGGATCTTAAATAAGAACTGAACATTTATACTCAGACAACACACCACTACATAAAGGGCAAATTTTCCACAGATCAGGGCACTGTAATAAGTGACAAGGCACAGTAGAGGGGAGTTTTTAAGTGTGCAAATGTGCAAAGCTTGCAAGTTCATGTTCAGAGATTAAGTTAATGTGTGTGTGAGTGTAGTTGGTGTGAGGGGTGTGTGGGGTCGTCTGCTATACATATAGCTTTGGGGATACAGCGTGTGGTGTATCTGTGATGGAGGATAATCTTCTCAGCTGTCCTCTGAGATGGTGCAATTCCCATACCAGACAATGATGCAGCTGCTCAGAGTGCTCTCAACAGTCCCTCTGTAAAATGTGGTGAGGATGGGGGGTGGGAAATGGGCTTTTTTCAGCCTTCATAGAAAGTAGAGACGCTGGTTTTGAGAGGCTCTCCGCCAAGCGTATATCAAGGAGAGAGTGGTTGTTATGCTCTCCTAAGTCAACAACAATCTTTTTCATTTTGTCCACATTCAGGGACAGGCTGTTAACTTTGCACCATTCCATCAGCCGATGCACCTCATTTCAGTATGCCCATCCATCGTCTTTGCTGATGAGACCGACCATGGTGGTTGTCATCCGCAAATGTGGTGAGTCAGCAGAATGAACAGCAATGGACTAAACACATAGCCCTGGGGGGCTCCGGTGTTCAGAAGCTGTTCCCGATCCAGACCGTCAAGTCCAGGATCCAGTTGCAGACGGAGGGGTTCAGGTGCAGCAGGGTGAGCTTTCTAATCGTAAATGTGATGAATGCTGAACTGAAGTCTATGATCATCATTCTTACATGTTTGTTCTTTTTGTCCAGGTAGGTAAGAGCTATAGTTTGAGGGTGGTAGCAATAGTGTCATCTGTTGAGCGTTTGGAGCAGTTAGCAAATTGTAGGTGTTGGGGGCAGCAAGCTCTTGATGTACCTCATGACAAGCTTGTAAAAGCACTTCATGGTGATGGGTGTGAGTGCAACGGGCCGATGGTCATTGAGGCTGGACATTGTGGACTTTTTCGGCACAGGGATGATGGTGATGGCCTTGAGGCATGTTGAGACTAACTGGCTCATAAGTATCCTTTGGTGAATCAATTACATTATTAGAAAGAAAGACGAAATTATGTATCAGTCATTTGTTTGTAATTCTAACTACACTTGTCGCTTTGTACTGTACGTTTGTTTTTGCATTCGACTGGCAGAAGTTTCATGGCATTATCTTGCAGTAGACCTTGTTTCATTGCATCGTGTTAATAACAGACTGCCAATTCACATTCACAGCTCAGGCAAAATAAGATTTGTTTTGCTGTGGGGCTGTAGATTTAGCTGCGACAGCATAAACTCAACAGCAGGGAAGCTTTCAAAATTAATAATTACATAATCATAACACAAAAACAGAATAATCAGTGATGATCGCAAACACACAATGACCTACTGTACAGAGAGAATCAATGGACAGTGCAACAATTGGTCCACCAAGGTTAAGACCGGGCACGGCATCAGAGTCAATGAAGAGAAAATGAGTGGAATCAGACGCTGTTAAACTACCTCCTCACTGAGATCAGACCCTGCACCAAAAAGGACATTATGTAAGAGAAAAGAGTGGTTACAGAATTAGAGAAGGAAAAACAAAATATGCCCACTGTGAGCAATTATGAATCTCTTCCACTGCTTATCAAAAGCACACCAGATGATAGCAGGAGAAGAGCTGGTAAACAAAATGTTTTAGGTCGATAAAAAGAGAGATTATTATCTATCATAGTATAACTGCCAATTCAGGTAACAAGAAGAAGAAGAAGAGGAGGAAGAGAGAAGAAGAATATGATGAAGAAGAGGAGGAAGAGTGAAGAAGATGATGAAGAAGAGGAAGAGTGAAGAAGAGGAAGAGAGAAGAAGAAGAAGAGGAAGAGTGAAGATGGTGATGAAGAGTAGAGAAGAAGAAGAATACGACGACTAAATGTGAAAAGGACAGGGTAAAAATCGGAAGAACTATGACTTCACAAATTCCTATGTTTTTATATCAAGCTGATAAACATAGTGAAGCACTGGAACAGTCTCTAATTATTCTGACAGACAGATGAAAAAGGGAGAATTAAGACATTTTTCTCTTTATGGATGTATTTTCCAGCACTGCTTTTCACTGCATTACCCTGAAAGCAAAAACAATTTAAGATAGAAGTCAAGTGAGGTTTACTTTCCGCTAAAAAAATTTGTATTTACTTTCCAGCCAAATGAACTCTTTCTTCATATTATCTCAAATTTTATGAAAGTCATAACCTTTTCAACCTACATGTCTACTGTTTCTGTTCTTTTGTTCTTTTTAAGAATCCCCTCGCTCAAAAACAATTGCCACACGTTTAAAAAATGCCGTTTATCAAACTCTAAATCCAGCTGTCATTTACAGCATTTGAGTTTTAAAGGAGGTTAACCGAAGCAGCATGACATGATGTTGAGACAAGCCAATACATAAAGACAATAGAGCAATTCATCTTGCACTCTGCTGACACATTGTGGTGAACTACATACGACACATGTAGACCATCAACAACAGAGACCACGAAACAAGCTTCAAGCCGCAATGAATAATAGAGGCAGTTTAGAGAAATTACAAGTTTATTGAGTCTCAATTGTTTAATGAATGAAAACTGCAATGACAAAACCAGTGCCAGCTGAATGGACGTGGCAGATCAAGCCTATCCCTTCCTATCCAACATCAACCTCACCTGTCCCATGAGCTGGGGTTAAAGAAAGAGGTGTCATAAAGAGGACTGTGGACACTGCTGTTCTGTCCCAGCCATTCAAACGGCACAACTGGCATTCTGGGCTCACCTGCTGGACTGGAGAAAGCTGCTCAACCCTTTCTCAGATACAAGAGGGAGAACCAGACTACCTTGTTTTCAGTTCAAAAATCAACAGACTTGATGAGAGAGAAGAAAAAGATCAGCCACAAGTCTCACCACAATCATTCATAATTAACTGCTGCCCCTAAAACCATGACACACGTTGTCCATATTTTTATGAATGAAGAAATAGTCTAACCTACTTTAACCGGCGAAAGGTCGCTCTATTCAGGAAAACGACCCACAAGACAGAACATTATAACCCAATTTTACCAGACGTATGTCAGTGTTACAAGAATGTCCTATAAATACAGGTGGATGAATCCGACAGATTGGAACAGTAGAAGATAAACACCACCTAAAAAACACTTGAAATTTGGATAAATGCATTTCAATCTTTGACAAAATAAAATAAATATTGATTGTACCATTAAATATCTCAACTAAACCAACATTTATGATTACTCAGGCCCCAATACACATTGTGAACGTGTGTTCAGCTTTGACAAGTTTTTCGGATGGCTTGAAAGAAAACACGTTTGATTGTCATTTAGGATATTTGCTATTCAAAGTATCTGATTGATCAGGAAGTCATTGGAATGTTTTCTTAGTAAACCCGGCTTCATTTTAGTGTGAGGTCTCAAAGACTCCACCTCATCAAGCAGAAATAATTAAGCTCTGGATATGGTTTCATACTCATTTCTGCAAAAAAAAAAAAATTATAAAAATAATAATTCGGTAAAACTTTTTCTAAAGTAAGGAATAGTTCACTGAAAAATGAAATTATTTCATTACTCCCCTCGTGTTGTTCCAAATCTGTATGGTGTTTTCAGAGGAACACAAAAGCAGAATTATGAGCCCTTATAATTACGCATTTACTCAATCTCAAGTAAACAGGTCACAAATATTAAATTTTGTCTGTTCAGTTTCCAGACAAAAATCTTAGCATTCATAATTGACTTAATCACAAAGGTCAGATTTTGTGTGTAGTTTTCTGAAAAACTTATCAAAATTAAGTGAGTTTAAACTTAAAACAGGGAAAAAAATAGGTTATTTTTCTTACCCCATTACCATTGATTTTCGTTTTAAGCATAAAATCCTGCCATTTTGCTTCTAAAAGAAAATGTTTCTTAATTTAAGAATGATTAGATAGTAGATAAAGATAAAATCATGAGTAAGAAAATCATGTTGCAGTGGCTTCAAAAGACTTGGACTATAGTGCAGAAACACCACATTATAGAAAATGCTCTGCCTGAAATTCCTTGTGTTCCACAAAAATAAACATTAGCATACAGGTTTAAAGCAACATCAGGGCTAATTACCAAGGTTAGCTTTTATGTTTTAGGTGAACTATCCTTTTAAAGAACAGCTGTGATGAACATTGGAAAACAGCTCAACCAGGAAAAATAAAGACAACAGAGTGGAGGTGTGTGCACATGTTTGAAAGAATGAGTTGGAGAGGAGAACGAGAGATGAAAATGCTTGTTTGCTTGTCGTCCATTCCATCTCCCACCAGGTCAGTTAAAATATTTTTGGTCTGTTGCTCTCAACCCTTTGGTTGAACAGGGGGAGGGAATGGACAGCAAAGGTAACCACACATACTTCGTCCTTCACAAACATCATGTCTGTTATGAGCACACATTCAAATCTATCAGTCCCACCGAGGACATAGTGAGGGTCAGGGGTAAAGAGAAATGATCGCTGAGAGACCCTGGGTGGTGTAGTGGAGTTGTTATGTCTGCTGCACCTCAGGAGGACTGGCATTATTGTTGCTCCCCTCCTGCACGCTGACCACAGAGCCACGGTACGGGACCTCTATGATCCGAGGTTTGTCGATGATACGGGCGCAGCGATTGCCCTTCTCCACGATGCCAATGATCCAAGCCTGTTGCCCATCACCCACCCCTCCATCCTGGCCCACTGCTCCCGACAAACCCACACGACTGGATTTCATCTCGGCGCAAAACCGGGCAGCCTGCTCCCGTGGCAAGCAGATCAACAGACCGCCTGAGAGAGGCAGGAAAAAGATTTTAATCAGAGCTTGAAGAAATCTCTGCTGACCAGGAATGTCCATTTTCAGGAACTGATAAATGATTAATAATCATTCATTCATTCATTTAATGTTAATAACGTAAAAACCTGTGGAGGGCCTTGAATATCATGTGCATTTATTTTTAACTGAACAAATGGGAATATTAATATTGTTAGTCAACTGTATTTTAACACATTTAGGCTGTTTAGTATGAATTTAATTCTTCAATTTACTTTTTGTGTTACTTGACACAATTCACTATTGCTAGTGATCACAACACTTACAGGAAATAAGGATACAAAATTTCGAACAATTGAATACATTACTTTTCACTTTGAATTTAAGGTTGTCAGTTGGGATGATGCAGGCTGAACGACAGATGAACGGTGCTTTTTGTTACAATATTTGAACTGAATATAATCTTTATTAACAGAGAAATCATCCAACAATGATTATGTTAAGCCCACTTCAAGTTTAAAGTTATGATGATGATTATCACTTTAAAACGACTGTTTGAGTGTGCGAGAGCTGTGACTCACCTGATGTTTCAGAAGAGGTGCCCTGCAAAAGCCCAAACAGGTTGCCACCAGCTTTGCTGATTGCGGCCATTTTGGAGATAATGGGAAGGTTGTGTATGACAAAGGCAACGTCATTTCTCTGCTGCTGGGCGAGATTCCGTGCGTGACCTATGATCCCAAAACCTGTGATGTCCGTGGCAGCATGTGCATTAAATTTGTGCATTAAGGCTGCAGCTGGAGAGAGAAAGGAAAAAAATGTAAAATCTCCCAGTTGTTTTTGCTTTAAAATCACTTAAACTGCTAAAATTAACTCATACACTACCGTTCAAAAGTTTAAGGTCAGTTTGTTTGTTTGTTCATTTATGATTTAATGTCATACGAGCTACCTCAGCTATATTAATGGCAGGAACGAGATTTAAGGAAAAAAAAAAATTAGATTTTTAAATTTGATCTTAGATATAAATGATAAAAGTCAACAGAAAAATAAAGAGTTTTAACAGATTTCAAACTAACACAATACATTAAAATATGCTTCACTGATAATGGATTCTGGCACAAGGGGGGAAAAAGGAGGATCTTCACACATTAACAGAAGCATATGGGTTAGTTTAAGGTCAGTAAGATTTAGTTAATGTATTTGAACGTCTATGGTGCTCATTTAGGTGGCACTTATTTTATCAAAAATATAGTCAAATCAGTAATATGAAATATTATTACACTATAAACATTGCCTGTGTCTATAAACCCTTTTGACAAAATCACACCTGAACATCCAAATCTGTGTTTTCTCTGCCGCTGACCCTGAGAAAGCAGTTGCCATGTACAGGTATGAAACTGATTCACAAGCAGTCTTTTCAACCACACAGTATCACTATTTTTGATGTTATAAATATTCAAATCATCACAGAAGTCCTGGGGTAAAAGTATATGTTCGGATACAAAGAGTGATGTCAATGGAAGCGATCAAAATAGAGTAAATAAGCTTTTAAAAAGCACTTCAAATAACGATTGTATAAATGACATCATTACAAGTCACTTAAAATGATCTGAATCACTCATTCAATAGATTTGTTCAAAAACACTGATTCATCCAGTAATGAAAGAGGTGAAGTATTTATGAGTGAATCACTGAATCATTCATTTATTCAAGTTAATTTAAAAACAATTCAAATAGACTGCAGCAATTAACATTTGTCAGAGCTTCTAGTAAATGACATGTTATTTTGTTTAGTTGTCTGTTCACGGGAGAATCATGATCTCTATTTAAAACAAAACTGGTAAAGCTGAACTTTCAGCATCATTACTCCAATCTCCAGTCACATGATCCTTCAGAAATCATTCTAATATGATTATTTGCTACTCAAGAAACATTTCTTACCGATGTTGAAAAGAGTTGTGCAGCTTCAAACTTTTTTGGAAACTGATCTTACTGACCCTAAACTGTTAAACGGTAGCGTACTTGCTTAAAGAGGTCTTGTAGAAATTAAATTAAGCAAGAAGTTATGAATGAATTTATTTTTCTTTAGTCATACTGCAAAAGATTTTATTTTTTCTTTCTTTCCCTCATGATTTGAAAGTATGCATATAGGCCATTTGATCCGGTGCAAAGTTGCAAAACTAGGAGGTGGGTGTAACGAATATTGGCCCCATTGTTAAAAATAATCTGCACTAAGAGTGCTTATGAAATGACATACCAGTGCGATTGAGGGTGGACATATTGAGCATAGCCTCCTGATAAGCTTGCTCTACCTCCTCCTTGGAAATCACCAACTTTATCTTGTTCCATTTCTCAGGCTGAAAAGATACAGAAAGAAATTAGATGAGTGTCTTCTCTTCATAACCTCGACAAAAAAGTGGGATGAGAGGAAAGAACCACACAAGCAATAATTCACAAGATAAAAATGTACACTCACTATATCCAGCCACTGATGGGCATTCACTGCTACTTGAGTTCCCAAAGGTTTAGTGAGAACTAACACATCTCCAGGTACAGCACTGTCAGGCCTGCATATATACAAAGACACTCATTTACAAAATGGAGACAAACTGAAGCGTCGGACAATGAACATTTTCTTTTATAATTGTGGTGAATGTTTAGTACAGATACACAGTCCTTTGATTCATGAAAAACCAGACAGACACACTCACATGATGAAATCGTTGGGCTGGCACACAACAGAGGCCACGCCCCCGATGATGATCCACGGGTTGATGACCGTTTGTCCCCCGGTTACGGAAGTCCCGCCCTCCTCCGCCGCATCACGGAAACCCTTCATCATTAAAGGCATCACCTGCTCCCTCTCCTGAGAACATCGGCACAGTACAAATAAAATTAACCACTTCACGCTCAGCTTTCTGATGTTGCAAATACATCACGCAAAAAAATTTTGTAAACATCTGAACAAGTCCATATATTAAAAACACCATTTTTATATGAGCTTTACAAAAAGTAAAACTGACAGAGAGAACAAAAGCAGAGAGATCCCAGCTCACCTTTTCATTCATCTTTTGACTGACACTGAGAAGCATGAGCATGTTGTCACACTCGGTGATGCCCATGGCATACAGATCACTCAGAACATTTGCACAGGCAATTCGACCCTGTAAAAGAACGGACGTGAGTTCCACTTAATAGCGAGGTACAAGCCAACTTCTCTGAAACATTTATAGATTTCACCCACCATCATGTAAGGATCCTCCACTAAAGGATAGAAGAAATCTGTGGTTTGGACCAGGGAGAGACCTCCATGCCTCAGAGGGATCACACATGAGTCCATTCCAATACCTGCAGTAAAGAAAGAAGATTATTATTCACTCACTATAAATCCATGTGCAATATGCAGGCATGCATGCTTATAGAAGCTTTGACCAATCATATACTATAGAGACTTAAATTTTTATAAAAATCATTCAGTTTGCAATGGTAACAAGCATTTTTGCAGGATTACTTGTGATCTATTTTTCAGTGGCAAGCATTAACTTGAAACCTGGGTCCATAGTTCACATCTCTTTCAAATGATTGCATTATACTTCCCAGTAGATTTTAAATTAACAGGATACAAGTCAAAGGTTAAGCCAGAATTATATATTATACACATATACACGTATATAAACAAATATTTAAAGCAAAAAAGTCGTAATAAATAAGCAAACTATCAAACTTCTGCAGCTGTTACAGTTAAACCGGTCTATTTGCAAACAACATTAGCGCTTTCATTTTATCAGTTTGAACGCGATGATGGGGAATTCTGACTCATTTCCGCGAATCGGTTCTTTTAAGCCTTTCGTGTCCACGAACTAGTTCATATAAGTGATTCGGTGGGTTTTTTTGTTCCATTTTTTTTTTTTTTTTTGTTCCATTAATAGGAGTGTTTGTTTATTTTTTGTAATTCTATTACACAAGTCAGAAATATATTTCCAGCACGTTTTATTGGTAAAAAATAAAATAAAAATGCCATTTTATTTCGAGTTATCAAGTGGTAACAGTTGAGATAGGACTTCTCGCCCTGTCAGTGAAACCCTCGGTTCATTCTCTTGCTATCAGCATCAACAAACTCTGGTTTCCGGGTCCAATTGCTGATTTTGGGAACCGGTTCAACCGATTCGTTAAAAAGATCCGACTCAAAAGAACAATGGGTTCAGGAATCAGTGCTCGATTTTTGACAGCGAGAGATGGGGTGACAGGTCAGCGTGTATCTCATACTTACCTAGTCGAGGACCCTGGGGAACTGAAACAAGTTGCCCGAAGTCCGCGCTCTCGTCTCCAACACCCGCTCCCGAGCCGCCGTCCTCTCCGGGCGCGCGGTCAGGCTCTAGTCCCTGCAGGAGTTTGAGCAGAGTCTCCTGCGGGACTTTACACCCTCATCCTTTCATATCGGAAAAGGCCGTGAGTCGGAAGCCGCGGTCTAGGCCGTGCTCCTCCGGGTTCAACGCCTGGTATCCCGCCGGGTAAAAGGCTCCATACCCACCCGCTCCGCCAGAGTCCACTGACTGTGGCTCGGAAACTGACATGGCTATAATGAATTGTATGTATTCCTCATTCAAATGGTGAAATGCGGGGAGGTGAGAGAAAATGAGAGTCGTCTCAAAGGATAAACGGCTAATAGAGACAGAGCGTGTTTCATGTACTCGCTCGGTCATGGGAACGAGAATGGACGCGGCGCGCTCGCGGACTGAACCAACTCAACCTGCAGAGGGGAGATGTGTTCAACTTAATGGCAAAAGTAAGAGAATTCGTCGCTGACAGACAAATTATTGCTAGAAAACTCTTAACGTTAGAAAAAAAGAGTGGGGAAATCAATCTTGCACTAAACTGAACTACCGTTAGCATATTTCTTCATTTGACTGCTCACACTTCACCCCCCTCAAAAATCAACGTTTTATAGTCTGCTATCTTGAGCTCCACCTCTTCTGGTTCTGCCATAGAAATGCATCTGACGGTGGAATTAATGCATATATACAGTCCCAGATGTGCTTAAAGCAAATTATGAGCTTGTTTCATTTGCTAACTCAAAAGTATCTAAAATACTGCAAATAGGTAATGAATATATGTATGTGTTTACAGTGACACCTTGTGCTTAAGGTCATTGTCCTGCTGCCCAGTCAGAGGTTTTGAGTGCCCTGGACTAGGTTTTCTTTAAGGCTTCATTAACTCTATATGAGATTTCCTTCTGTTCTTTTGACTATCTCTCAGTCCCTGCCGGTGTACAACACCCCCACAGTATGATGCTGCCACCACCAACACACTTTGCACGGGTTGGTTTTGTGCAGGTGATCAGTGGTTCCTGGTTTCCTCCATACATTATGCTTGGAACTGAGGTTCACCAGAGAATCTTGTTTCTCACAGTCTGAGAGAGTCCTTTGGGTGCTTTTTTGCAAATTCCAAGCGTGTTTTCACGTGTGTTCACGGAGGAGAGACTCAAGTCTGGATACTGCTATGAAGCCCAGATTGTCTTCTACAGATCTGTCTTGACACAATCCTGTTTCTGAGCTCTACAGGCAGTTCTTTTGACCTTGTGACTTGGTTTTTGCTCTGAAATACATTTTCAGCTGTTAGACCTTTTACTGTGAGGTGTGTGCCTTTCTAAATCATACCCATTCAACTGAATTTGCCACAGGTTAAGCAAAATTGGAATGTTCCCAAACTAAATTTCAAGTGTCCCAGAAAAAGAAATTAATACATATGTAATAAAGTTTTTATTTTAAATAAATTTGCAAAGTTGTTCCAAATCAGTTTTTTGCTTTGTCGTTAAGATGTATGGAGTGTGGATTAATGTGGGAAGTAGATTACCATATGGCAGAAAAATAAAATGTGAAAAAATACAAAGGGTCAAGAACTTGTATCGATAATGCAAGAGGTGAGCACTCTGTAAAGTCTACTCCAGCACATCCCAAAGACTTACAATGAGGCCAAGGTCAGGACTCAGAGGTGCCAATTCATGTCAGAATGATTCTTCATGCTCTTTCAACCATTTTTTCACAATATTAACCCTGATGAATAGTGGTATTGTCATCCAGGAATATGGTGATGGTGTGTCTTCCTACATGGTTATTTAAGACATGAAAAGCTACACACTCATCTTTTAGAGGTAAAACTGTTCCCAATCATAAAACATTATAGAAACATAATCACTGTAATAATGATCCAGCCATAGATTCTTAAGTATCTGCCAATTAAAAACCCAAACAGTGACATTTTCTTTGTTTTGCCTGGGCAGTATGTGTGTAACATACAGTACTTGGTATCTGGTGTCTCAATATTAATGGGGTAAAAGTTGCAAACCAAAAGCTCTTCATCAAATGAAATGACTCAGGAAAACTTTGAGAAAAGTTGTTTATTCCCATATTCAATGAATTTCATTGATATTTGGGACATTTCAAAATACAGAACCGTACTATGATGATGAGTCACAGATAAATCACCTCAGTTTTTGACTTTGAGGTTTAGTATTGATAGCATAGATGAAAAATATTAAGTCTTAAATTCTTGACAGTGTCTGTTAGGGAAAAAAAAACAAACAAAAAAAACAACACCACAGATTTGGCTGTTATAGTTACTGTTCATTCCGATACTTTCACTCAAGCTCTACAACAAACCAATCTCTTGTTTCAGCCAAGGTGTCCATGGCACTAAACTCTTCATATTAAAATGGCAGAATGAGGAATGCCTGAAGACTAGTTTGACCAGCATGGTGGAAAATGGACTTTTCTTCTCATCTCAAGCTTGGATGGCACTTTTGGTGCTATAGGCCAGGTAGTAGACCACAATGCCAATCAGAGCAGCCAAGACCTCTGTGGACACCCAGGGACCATTCCATGCACCCTGCAATTCATACATATATTGGTAAATAAACATATAGAGAGACATATCATAGAAAGTAAACGAGTAGTAGCAAAAATGATCCTGTGCGGGGGTGTTGGTAGCTGATGTCAAAAGAGATTAGCAAGCATACTCACCCTGTGATCCACATTGACAGAGAACAAAGGCTTGATGGCATCTACATCTTCATTGTTTCTCTGAGCCTGAAAGCGTTAACATTTTCCATCAATGCCATTGAACACAGTCTCGTCAAGTATGTTAACGGGACAGTTAATTGTCATTAACTACCCCCCTCTTCAAATTATCTTATGTTCCACACAAGTCAGTCATGCAGGTTTGAAATCACATGAGGGCGAGTAAATGAGAGAATTTTCGTTTTTAAGTGAACTACACTTTTAATGAATCATTCCTTCATTTCACCAACCTTTCTTAGAGTGCTGTAAGACTCCTCGTCAAAAAATTTGACCTGATATGTGCCAGAGCTGGCCTGCTTATGAGGAACACTCCACGAGACCTTGACAAAAACAAATGGAGCAGTTGGTTACATATGTACAGTGATCTTACATCTTAAAAAGACCTATTCAAAGCACATTAAGATATTTTTTATGAAATCTGAGAGATTTCAGTCTCTCCACTGAAAGCCAATTCACCTCAAAATCTGACACTACAAAAAGTTAATAAAGAGATCGTAAAAGAAACACAAATGGATCGAGTGGTTTAATCCAAGTCATCTGAAGAGATATGATCGCTTTATAAATTGAGCAGATTTAATTTAGCATTTAATCACATATAAACATTTATCAGCAAACATTACGCTCTTAAATATGCTAAATGGAAGCTCAAGTATGCTTACTTGACATGCAAGAACCAATAAGGTTAATCCTCATGTTAAACAGCACGTTTGAGCTTCTGCAAGGACCAATGAGGTTTGCTCTTGCTCATCAGGCAAGTAAGGATGAGCATCTGTTTACCATTTTTGAGCACTCTACAAACTTCTGCCGATCAACACTTGTATGTGAACAAAAGCCTGAATTAAATCTGGTCATCATATAAAGCCTTTACAGAAGCCTTAACATTTTGAACAGATTTGTAGTGGAGGGACAGAAATCTCTTCAGGGTTCACAGAAAACATCTTTATTTGTGTTCAAAGATGAACAGACGTCTTGTGTGTTTGAAATGACAGAATGTTTGTGGAAACTATCCCTTTAAAACCCATGTAACCTTACCTGGTATTTGCCAACATCTTGGCCTCTGGTCACAGGAAACTGTTTGCCATTGACATCTGCATAGAGGGCAACGCTCTAAAATCAAAATAAGCTGGGTCAGTCCACTTTTCTGTACCAATGAAACGAACATTTTTGAGACTGGAAACTTAGTCCACTCACCTGGGCTCCGTTTGCACAGGCCAGACTCAGTTCAACGATGAACACGGTCTCAGAGGAGATGAGCGCGTCTGTGGTCGTGTACGAAGACGGAGAAATGACTGGGTCTGTGCACGTCTCAGCTGAGAAGAGAAAACACCAGTCACAACAATAACGAGCAACATGTCGAGTTTAGTCGCTGAATGACTTCAAGTAAACGCTAATTGGAATGATTCAGAATGGAAAACGGAGATAAAAACGGAATCAATTCAATTTAGCATGCAACATCTTCTTGTTAGCCTGTTTGGTCGATCCGCGTTTACTCTAAAAAAAAAATGAAAGACGAGAATGAATGGTGATGTATATCTAACAGTAACTGAAAGAAACGGCAAACTACCTGCACAAAGGCTCAGACAGAGAGCCAAAATAGCTGTTATAACTCGCATCATGTTGATCCCTGGGCAGTTGAATCCACCTCAACTCACTCAAACCTGAGAAAGAGACCAACACCAGCTTCCACCCAATGAAACGCACACAGACACGTCACCTCAACGGAAGACTGACGTGTATGATATCGAGTGCGCCATCCGGTGAAAGCCGCCGGTACTGCAGGTCTTTTGTCTAGAGCTGTAGTTCACAACCAAGAGGCCTCGGCAAACTTTCCCGTCATTATTTTGTGATGATCTACAACGTCCCAAAGGATTTGATCACTTAATAAAATTACTTTTAACATTTCAGATAGTTTTCGTAAAGTTCACACAACCAGAAAGTGTGAAAATACTTTTAATGTTTTCAAATATATTCATTCTTATTGTAAAATGTGCAACATTTATAAAACTAAATATTTATTAAACCTCTAAATATTTTCATGAACACATCAGTAAAATACAATATTTAAATTTGAAAAATATTTGTTAAAATTATATTTTAATAATAACAAAGATAGGATTTTATTAGCAAATATAAGTAAACAATGTATTGGTTCATAATTAACTCAGTCCTAATATTAATATTAAAAATGTATATATTTATTTTATCTTGGATAGTGCCTTATTCAGCTCCTTCTTCCTTCTCTTGATGCAGTTTCTCATACATTTAAACACATCGACACACAATCCACAAACATTTTAGAGTAGATCCTCATTATATTCATACCTTTATTTCATTAAATCTCTCCATAATATTCTGTACAAAGTTTTTTTTTTTTCTTTCCATTTTCACTTTGGCGGATAATACACAATATTAACACAGGCAGGCATCAAGCCTCAAGAGTGCATACATCCAGAGAAACAAATACCACAGGTATAAAGGAAATATTGTCACTGTCAGATGTGTGCAGACATAAAGCGGACAAACATTCACACGTGCAGTACATTACACTATGCTGTCACAGAAAGGCAATACAGATGAGCTTTTTTCTTTTCTTTTTTTAAGAGATACACAAGCTAAGTGCACAGGGACATGGTGGCAGCTCTATAGCCACATGATAAAAACATCTGCTAAACATCTGTCTACTTCAAGTCGATCTGCAGCAGGATTAAATGTTCAAAGTCCTCAGAGAGTTCTTGCCTTTAGCATGTTCTTGATTTGCTCTTCTCATTTTCTGTTGCTGTTAGAGTTCACTCAGGTGTCATGAAAACGCCTGTACATTGTCTCCTCTCACTGGATACAGTCCATGACGTGGATCTGCAGGGTATCCATGTCTGGTGCCTTGTACATACATTTGGGGCAGCGGTAATCAGGCAGCTCGTCCTGATCATCATCTCTTCTGCGTGCAGACGGAGGCTGGGCTGGGTTGAACATGGCTGCTCCTGAGAAAGGTGCTTCAAAAGCAGAAATTTCCATTTTAGAGTATTTAAAGGGATAGTTCACCCAAAAATTAAAATTATTCCATGAGTTAATCACCCTCAAGCCATCCTAGGTGTATATGACTTTCTTCTTTCAGACAAACACAATCAGAGATATATTTAAATATATCCTTTGTCCTCCAAGGTTTATAATGGTTGTGAATTGGGGGGCTGTGTTTTGGAGCCAAAAATAATGCATCCATCCACAAAAATTTTAAATTTTAATTTTAATTTAAAACTTCAAAATTCAAATAACTACCTTCTGGCGGACAACTGTATGCAGAATGCTTAATTCGACTTGTGCCGAATGAGTAATCCCCTGACGCAAGATGTAGGGGTATCGTAAGCTTAGTCGTCTCTCACGGATAAAAAAAATAGGGCTGTACAACAACTTTAAGCTCCTGTTATCTTATATCGAAGTCACTCGACATTTCTCTTTAAAAATTAGACATGTAATCCATGATCGGTGATATGATTTTCTCCATCCTCTGCACCTCAGGTCAAAGGATACTCTGATATAGTCGGCTTGCGTGTTGTCTACGGTTGTCCGCCAGAAAGTAGTCATTTGAATTTATGAACTTTTAAATATGGATATTTTTCTTACAAAAACGCATCGCATTGCTTCAGAAGGCCTTTATTAACCCCCTGGAATGGTAAGGATGCATTATTTTTTGCTTCAAAACACGGCCCCCCCATTCACATCCATTATAAACCTTGGAGGACTAATTATATTTTTAATATAACTCATATTGTGTTTGTCTGAAAGAAGACAGTCATATGGGTGAGTAAATCAAGGGATAATTTTCATTTTAGGGTGAACTATCTCTTTAAAGAGATAACCATTACATTTGCCATAAAGCCAGCGATTCTAACAAAGAATATTTCCAAAATGAAGGAAAGAGATAATGCAAGTTTTAGCTCAAGCAGACTCTGCATAAGGTGTTTTACCAACTGGAGGTGGCGGGTGTGGTCGAGGCCTGTAGTCCTCCAAGTGTCTCTGTTGCATCTCCTCAATGCGAGCTCTGTGAAGAAACAACATCCACTTGTAACTCTTGAACATTTTGTAATGAATCAAGTTCTCTTTCATGTCATCTTGGGCATGAATGTTTAAATTGGCGAGGCTTAAGTGCGAATGATAAACGTTCGTGACCATGCGGCACTGGCCCAACCGGGACAGTGACTGTCCCTTCGACTGTTCGGAACATGTTTCACGCTGAAAGGCGCACCTTCATATGTCATGTTAAAGGGTTAGTTCACCCAAAAGTGAAATTTCTGTCATTAATTACTCACCCTCATGTCGTTCCAAACCTGTAAGACCTTCATTCATCTTCGAACACAAATTAAGATATTTTTGATGAAATCCGAGAGGACTATGACCCCTCTACAGTCAGCAATTTAATTACCACCATCAAGGCAAAGAAAGGTACTAAAGACATCATTAAAATAGTCAACATGACTGCAGTTTATTTTATGAAGCCACAAGAATATTTTTGTGCGCAACTCACTCAAAATGTTGAATAAAGTCGTTATTTTAGTTTTTGCGCGCAAAAAGTATTCCTGTCGGTTCATAACCACTCCAGTCACGTGAACTATTTTAACGATGTCTTTACAACGTGGACAAACTTATTTATTTTCAATCTTAGAAAAATTCTCGCAATGTTTGCCAGTGTCACGGTGGCAAGCTTTACGCCCACACTGAGCCCTTAATTTATATTTTAAATGCTCATTATTATGCTTTAGTTTTTCTCCTCCAACTAATCGACCAATGGCTTAAATGAACGACTAAGGGTCAAGTAGGAAAATCATTAGTCGCCATCAGCGATATTGAATGAATGACAGACTCCCTGCTTCTCCGTTGCAACATCTTGCATGGTAAATAATAATTGACCACATTTTAAAAAACGATTGATTGAAAAATCTATGTTTTTTGACAAGCCCTAAACTCTTAAAAATCAGTCAATAATCATTATGGTACCCAAATATTATGTAGTGTTCACGCCATTCATCTCTTTTCATACCGTGAGGTTCCCTCCTGCTTAAGTCTGTCAATCTCAATTAGTGCCTTATTCAGCTCCTCCTGCAACTCTTCCTTCTTTTGATTGAGTTTCTCTCTGGCTTCCCTCTCAGCCAGGAAGTCCATCTTATAGATCTCTGCCTGCAAAAAGAAAATGTGCAATCGTGTTTGTGTAACTATATGCAGCATATTGAACGAGTATTTATTTCAAAGACAAAGTAAGTAATTATACAGAGAGCTCTGAAACATGGTGTTATTTTCACCTGAGCATTCAGCACTGGTATGGTTTCTAATGTAGCTCTCAGCTGCTCCGTTTCCTCCTTGAGTTTATCGATGAGATCCTGTTTCAGGGCCAGAGCTTTTTCAGCCTCTGCTAACCTGTTAGCTAGAGTATCTGCCTCTCCACTCTGAAATGGAAATACCACACATAATGGTTTCCCTGTTAACCAACATATAGAGCAAACCATGCACTGACCTATTTTCAGAAGTTGTTATCACAAACATGAAAGTAACAGTTTTCTAGTTTTCAGAGATGGGTCAATGACTAATAAGAGTCTAATGACTAATAATTATTAAAAAAATTCACCATAAAGAAAAATATGTATAAAAATTGAATACATTTATATATTTAAATATAAAATATAAATTTTTCAAGGTAAAAACCTTGAAAAATAAATTCTTAATAAATATTATTTATTTAGGCTTATTGACTTTCACACATACAATCACAAGGGTTTTAAATAAAATAAAATAAAATAAAATAATATAATAATTAGATGGAAAATAAAAACAGAAAAATTACAAATGTTGCCCTTGCAACAAACAAATAAAACAAGGATGGGTTAAAGTACTAAAACTGAAATAAAAATAAAAATCTAAATATTAAAGTATTTTAATAAAAAATGACATAATAACAATTACAAAATTTTTAACTAAAATTAAAACGAATATTGAAAATACATAAATAAAAGCCCATTTAAATTATTAATAAATACTCAGGGTTTTTCCAGCATTGAAAAATTTTGCCGGCCATCAAAAAGAAACTTTGTCCACCAAAAACCACTGATGGGGTGCTGCTTTAAAACGCTCCTGTAAGTGTCTGTCTAAGTGCTCAGTGAAAAACGTCAAAGGTTTCCATTTACAACGTGTTTTTGCAGTGTTGAGCATTGGAGCCAATCACAGACATATCTGTTGAACACGTGAATGCAATGGCCAAACAACGTGTTTAAGTTAGTCAGAATCCAAGTCAACACCACTCAAAATGGAGTTTTTGTTCAGCACGAATTCTGCATGAACACAAATCCTTTCATTATAAGCAAAGTATAAGCACAATGTCAATAAGAGATTCATTGCACAAAGTAGACGGATTCAGTGATTATGAATATTTCATGTGACAGCTTTAACATTTAATGACAGCTTCAGTAATTAGAATGGAAAAGACCTTTACTCTCTTTCTGTATATATTTTTTCATGTTGCTAACTACACATTGCAAAGTTTCTGTATTGTCAACGGTATTTAACATTAAAATGTTAAAATGAACATTATGTTTTCATAACCAACAAAAAGCACAAACAGCAGCTACCTACCCTGTGATTGGCTTGCTTTTCACTTTTAAGTTTGTTGTCGTAATCCTGAAACAGACAAGTGTATGCATGCTGGAGTTGGGCCAGCTTCCTCCTAGATGAGGAAGAGCAACAGGAATTGTGGGTTACTGTTACAACTGTAACAATGAAAAAGGGAAGCTGCTTTTGCTATGGGGCTCTCCACCCAGCTGAACTCACCTCTCCTCCACTATGACGAGCCTCTCATTCTTCAGTGCAGTTTCTAGGTTCTGTGTCTGCAATAAAAGATTGTCCACCGTCACGCTGTGCTGCTTTTTCTGCTGCTCCATGTCTCTCTCTAAAGTCTGCAGACGTTCAGTCTTCCTGCCCAATCTGGGAGATCAAACAGGTTTTGTACACACAGATGCCGACTCTCATAATCAAACAAATGCACAAGGATGAAGAGATTTACTCACTTATCCTCTAATATTCGTTTCTCTGCTTCACTTTTCTCCAGCCAGTTTTGTCGTTCATTCAACTCACCGAGAAGGGATGTGACTTGAGCTTTCAGTGCTTCACTATCCTTTGTCAGCTACAAACACAAAGATGATGATCCCTCATCTCAAACTACTGCAAATGCTGCCATAGCTCACCATAGAAAGAAGTGGCATTTGCCTGATGAATATTTGTTCCTGTACCTGAACAAAGTCCTTCTCTTTCTGTTTGAGCAGAGCCTCAGTTCTGTCTCTCTGAGCAGAGTTCTTCTGAAGGCAGTCCAGCTTCTCCTGAAGCTCCCTGTACCTACATCACAGCAAAGACAGAAACCCGATTAACCGCACATCTTACAACAGTTCACCACCAAATGTATTACCGCTTGAATTTGGACACATCAATTAATTATTTATCAGTATTTTCTACATTTTTAAAGTAACAGTAAAGTCAACAAAACAATTAAAAAAATAGAGTGTGGGGGGAAATAGTGACCAAAATATTAAACAAATCAAAATCTTATATTTGAGCAAGTAGAAAAATAATTGCCCTTTGTCTAGATGCAAAAACAATGAGCTCTCGTATACAGGGCTACATTTACCATGTTCACTATTCAGTCCAACTCAAATTAAAAAAAAAAAATCAATATTTATTAACAATAAATAACAGAATAAATTTATATAATATTATATTTTAGTAATACACACACAAACATACATACATACATAAATATATATATATATATATACATACATACACACACACACACACACATACATATATATATATATACACACACACACATATATATATATATATATATATATATATATATATATATATATATATATATATATATATATATATATATATATACACACACATACATACATACATACATACATACATACATACATACATACATACATACATATATACACTGCTGATCAAATGTTTGGGGTTGGTAAGACTTGCCAAAAATACGGTAAATAGCAATTTGTTAAAAGTTATAACAATTTAAAATAACTGTTTCCTAAGTGTAATTTATTCCTGTGATGACAAAGCTGAAATTAATCATCTTCAGTGTCACATGATCCTTCAGAAATCATTCTTATATGTGGATTTGCTGCTCAAGATACATTTTATTATTTTCAGTGTTAAAAACAGTTGTGCTGTTTAATAACAGTTTCATATTTGAAAAAAATACTTTTTTTCTTCAAAAGATCATTTATAGAAAGTTCATATAAATCTTTTGTAACATTATAAATGTGTTTACTGTCACTTTTGAGAATTTTTATGCACGCTTGCTGAATAAAAATATAAATTTTTTTTTTTTTTTAAATCCTCCCAACCCCAAATTAATGCTAGTTATGCTAGTGCATGTCTCATTCCAGTCACAGACAACACGTTCTTCCAAAACCAAAGAGAGGGAAGGACACTCATGCACACATACAGTGAGATAGGTTTTCCCCTCACCTGCCTTGTGTAGCCTGAAGCTGCTCAGTTAGTTTACCCAAGTGAGAGCTAAGCAGACACATGAGTCAAGACAGCAGACAGAGAAAAGAGATTCCAAACCATTCACATTAAAAGAAAGGAAGCGAAGCACCTTGAGACCTTATTACAATCCAATCATGCAGAGTTAAAGGAGTTTCACTATCAACTGTAGGGAGAGAGAGCAGAGTAAACTGAATATTTGAGAGTACCTTTCTGCTGGAACGGTGAGAGCGCATGTCTGCTGCACTGACTCTTCAGTAACATTCTGAAAAAGAGAGGAAAAATCAATAGAAGTTAATCACTTCATAAACTAAATCTGAGCAAGAGCAGCTATTTAACCTCCAGTGAGAAACCAGCAAGAATGCATTAAATTGATCAAAAGTGACGGTTAAGACATTTAAAATATTACAATTAACAAAAGGCTTGCGATTTCAAATAAATGCAGTTCAAAAGAACTTTCTATTCATCAAAGAATAGAAATGTATCATGGTTCCCACAAAAATATTAAGCAGCACAACAACGGTTTTCAACATTGATAATAATAAATGTTTCTTGAGCACCGAATCAGCACATTACATATTGGAGTAACGGCTGCCAAAAATTCAGCTTTGCTATCACAGAAATAAATTATATTTTAACATACATTAAAATAGAAAGCACTTTAAATTCTAATTACACAATATTATTATTTACTTAATATATTATTTTTACTTATTTAATCAAATAAATCCAGTCTTGGTGAGCTTAAGAGACTTCTTTCAAAAGCATAAAAACAAACAAACAAAAAAAAAAAAACACTGCCCAAACTTAGCAGTAGTTTCATCCAGTATTGTTTTAAATAACATTTTTGTATAATTATTGTAAATGCTTCCAACTCTCATTTCCCGCAGAATAGACACACAATAACGGCTGTGCTTTCTAATCTCTCAGACAGAGATCACAAATAAACCTGTCTCCCATCGCTCACTCGTTTCAATTGCTCCAGATGAATATTGTTGGTGTTATAGAGCTTGAATTTTAGTGTGGGATTGGGCATAATTTTATCATTTCAGCAGATTTTGTGCTCACACCCAAAACATAAAGCCGCCTCTCAGTACTAAATTTGAGTTCTTTTTGCTCTTAAACAGTCAAATTCACACAAAATAATGTCAAAATGCTGGTCTTGGCGAGTTACTGTATGTTTTAAGTGAATGTAAACAGTTGAGAAAGAAAACGCATGTGTAACAGTATAATGGATTAGTGCGTAGGTCTTAAAGTGACAGCAGCCTAATATAACTGCTGCCAAATTATGAGATAATATTAAAAATATCTATAGTTTTTTCCTCATGGTGTCGATGTCAAAATTGTGGCCAGTGAAAATGCTGAGTGGCTAGTAACTTTGAAAAACCACCAGCCACAGTGGCTGGTGAGCAAACAAGTTACTGTCAAGCCCTGTGAACCACCCATATGACACATCTAATTGTAGCAATAAACATGTAAAAATTAAATGCTCTACCTGAGTGAGTCTGGAGCGTAACTGTTCCAGGCTAGCGAGAAGATTTTCTCTCTCTTTCTCACCCTCTGCTTTCTCCTTCTCCAGCTCCTCATTCCTCCTCTTCAGCGCCCTCATCCCTTCCTCCAGCTTCTCTTTGTGGCTTTTCAGCAGTTTAAGAAATTCATTAGAGCCCTCAACAGGCTGAAGAGTAAAGAGATAAAGATTTGTAAAGATGAAAGGCACAAATATCCTTTATTTTTTTTAAAAGGACCTTCTCTTTAGCCATGTTTGGAATGTACTTTAACACAGTAAAGAAAACGAGGACAAACACAGCACAGCCAAAAGACGTCAAAGCATATTATCACTCAGTGCTGATACAACAACAAACTAAAACATTATTATATTTCTCATATCGAGATTTATGGTAAATTACCAAACTTTGAGGCATTGTTTGTCTGCCAGTGTCTCCCTCGGCTCGGTCTGTCAGGACAGCTTCATTTAATACCTGCGTGATGAAACAAAAAGGGATGTTAATTTTAATTCAATGAACTGACAACTTTCAAGCTGTTCCTTATGAATAAATGATTTAAAAAAGAACATACTTCAGGTGAGTCCATGGGGACATTCTTCTCTGCATTGGTGCACTTCAGCTCTTGGTACGGGCCTTGAGTTCCAGTCTCTTTAGAGATGCCGACACATGGACTAATGCTGTGGTTGAGCTGTCCTAACAGGCTCTGGTTTTCCTGCGCCAGTCGCTGCACTAAAGCTCTGGCCTCACGAAATCTACAGCTCAGGAAATCTCGCTCCTCCCTCGATCTCTTCTGCCACCCCTCCATCTCTTCACATCTCTCTTTGAGGGCATCATTACTTCGCTTCAGAGCCTCTGTGGAACGTTTTGGGTCGTTTATGCATTGTATTCAACATGCAATGAGTCTGGTGGAGATCTCATAATTTCTTCAATAGTCTCACCTCGTAGCTGATGATTATCTGTTATGAGTCTATGGACCACTTCATTTCCCGCTAATTCAGGAGGGACCCTCAGAGACCCCTGTGAACTGGCCATCAGTGACCCTTGACCTCCAGCACCTACAGTCTCCTCTCCAGTCAGCTCCCACTGCAGAGTGCAACCACCTGACGGCTGGGGCTGGACCATGATCCTGAGAGAGAGAGAGGCAGAGAGAGAGGGGGAGAATTAGAGAGAGAGGCAGAGAGAGAGATAGAGAGAAGACAAGCTAATAATAAACATCGGCAGCTCTGAAACTCCATTACATTTACATTTCAAGTTGTATTAACAGACAACTTTTAATCTTAATAATGTATTAGTAAATGTTGAAATTAATAGCTTTATTAAGTATCTTTCATTATTAGTTCATATTAACTAATGTAGTGAACTATTGTTAACAAATACAACCTTACTGTACAAATAATAATATAGTTTTTTTTTTTTCCATTTCTTTGACTTTTTCCATTACATTTCCTGCTATTTTAGTTACAGTTAAGGTATGCAACTTTCAATGTCAATAGTTAAACTTAAATGTATATTTTACATTCTCACATGTAATGAAGAGAAATGGATGAATTCCGGATTCAACTACAGTTTCACTTTACAAGAGTTAAATGAGGCTCTTCACCGACACTTCGACACAATAATCACTCCAAATTATACTGAAATGAGCAAAAACAGTCTAACGTTATACAGGTTCATCATCTTTTCCTCATCAAAAAAAAGATACTTTCATCCGTTTCTCACTGTTAATGTTAAAGACAAACATACCTCAAAAAACTGTTAAGTCTTATATTGACCTGATATTTAGTTCTTATCGACAGGTTTATTTTAAACAACTTCTCACGTCTTCTAAAAGACGAGTCTCAATGTTTTGTTTACAGGCTCGTTACAGACTCGTTCAGCTAACGAACTAGCATCGGCACATTTAAAACCCTAAAACATTCAAAAGCACACAGTAACACAACTCCAATTCATTATATATACATGAATGCTCTGACAAATAAATCGTAGGATGTAACAAGAAGGTAATTATCACCTTCTTTAAGCCGTTAACAGTATTTAAGGCTGCGCGAATACAGATCCACTGTCTGTCGGTCTTCCGCCAAAGAAACACGGCCCTGTTTATAGTCAACCACAGACGTTCAGGTCGGACAACATCTTTAACCTCACCGAGCTGGAAAATCAGAACCGAGGCTACTAAAGTAAATCAGAAGAAAACGTCTAGAAAAGCGCAGACAGGTGCAGACTATCGAGGAATTCCCCCGCGGTACTTCCGCGCTTCATCACACTGCGCACTGTTTCCGGGTAGGGGAATTATGGGAAGACAAAATACAGTAAAAACTCACAGAAACTTCTTCATCAGAGGCGTTTTTCTTATTACCTCCACAAAATGAGGTTTTAACCCTTTTTAATGTCTTCAGGTAATTTTGACATGATTTTGATAAAGAATGGGCCAGATAGGCTAATGTTTTGTTTGTTTGTTTGTTTGTTTGTTTTTTATCTGTACTGATACAGATTAGTCAGGAAACCCGTTTCCGCCACTGAAAAAAAGAAGATTATTGCGACTTTTTATCTCAGAATTGTGAGATACAAAGTCAGAATTGTGCGATAAAAAGTCGCAATTGCGAGTTTTAAAGTCAGAATTGCGAGAGACAATTGAAGAGAAAAAAAGAGTCAGAATTCGCAATAATCTTCTTTTTTTCCAGTGGTGGAAATGAGCTTCCATTGTATAGTTTATACCTGTCTGATACTGATATCCAGATGATTAATTACTGTTTAATTTATGTTTTGATAAACAGTTTAGGACCCTTCAGAAGATATGTCGAACGACAGACCAGGAGTCAGAAGTCCAATCAATTGAAGAAAATTTACTGAAGAATAGTTTGCAGTTTCATCAGCAGAAGCCAGCTTCAAGTCTCACAAGGAGTTCGTAGGCCGCTCTGCTTACATTCACATCTCCACAACAACTATACTCTAACAGAGTCCACTAACTACGTTGTTACTTCAGCTCGAATGATTCTGATTGGCTAAGAAAAATAAACAAAATTAATAATCTTCCACAAATGCACAGATAATCAGGAACATATCTTCATCTACCAAGATGCTGGTGCCTGAACCTTGGAATTAGACACAGAATGTCCCGTCAGGACAAGGCATCTGCAGATCTCAAGCAGAGTGTCAGTTGTCCATAAAGGACATGCACCAAACACTCAGCGCACATACAAAGACACACATGATTCACAGCTTCTTCAAGGCTGAAGTTGGCCCAAGTTTTAACTAGAACAGGCAATAACATACTGATAAGTTGTACCTTTCTCTCGGTGAGAGGTACAGACAATATGTCAAAAAATGAAAAAAAATGAAATTAAATGCTTTAACATACGTTGAAAAAGTCTTTCAAATAATTTTAATATTTAGAGGGATAAATGTTGATAATAACTTGATTATAAATCACTCAAAATATATATGTATTTAAGTGGCAGTGAATTCCAGAATCCACCCCTTCAACACAATAACAACTCAATAGACTACTGAAAAACATATTATCCATTACGTGTTACTATTATATTATTGTTTCTTTAACAAAAGAAAAAGAAAGAAAAGCTATTAGATGCTTTTGAGTGCTATATCTTCTGGAATGACTGGAATGATCATGGTTGACAGGATGCACAATTATGAGAGGTTATAGAATTTTGAAAAATGTATCTGTACAGGCCAAGGATCAGCTTGCATATTATTCATTTAATAAAAATGTTTGATAAAACTTGATAAAGAAGAGAACTTGAATGTACAAATGTAAGTGGTTGTTTTATTCAAAGACTGTACGTGTATGAAATGATATTCATAGATAATACATGACAATTGCTCATTATATGAAACAGAACAAAACAAATATAAACAGATATGACAAAAGATGTAATTGATATTTTGTGTAAGGCACTTTTCTGTATTATGCTTAGAAAGAAACAAAATATCTTCTGGCATGCAAAATTTGTGCAACATTAAGATCATTTCAAAAAAGATTATTATAATAATATATTATTAAATAAATATTTATAGGCCATAATAGCATGTAATCCTCTTCTTTGAATGGTTTGAACACAGCTCTGTTTTGTAACTTCAATAGAGCAAATACATTCAGGGATTCTTAGGATTCATGTTTTGTTGTTTTAATTGACCCTTCGCAAACAGTTTGATTGACAGGCGATCTGACCAATCATAACCCCGAATCCGCCATTTTGTCCAACAAAGCAGTCAGTAGATTAATGTTACGTTCGTGATGTTCGCCGGGTCAATTTGACCCGCATATTTTAACGCTCTAAAGCAACTGTACTGACCCAAAATAATAACATTTCTTGGTTATATTTTGTTATTTTATTTTTTTTACTACCTTATGAAGCTAAAAAATGAGGTTTTCCACACTTATTTCAATACAGAAACATGTTTTAACCAGCTGCGTGTGTGTGAAGATCATATCCAGAAAGCACACACTTTTCATTAAATCATATCTTCAGATATATATTTTTTGGAATATTTGACAAATGTTGATATTAAAAGTTTACAGTTTGTACCTGAATCTTTGTTGTTTTTCAGTGTTATTTTTGAGGAATTGTATTGAATCCAATTAGGGTCAATTTGACCCGCTCCATAACGAGTGCACACAGAAATCCAACAGCGCATGAGGGTTAAATTTGAAACTGTGTCTGTTGACGCGTTGCATTATTTCTCACTGTGTGAGAACATGATGTGTGGCGTGAGGGCTCATGGCTCGTCGGACAAAGCAACAGTAACTAAAGGGGGCGGGGCTTTGCGAAGGGTCAATTGAGAGGAAGGCATCCTCAAATTCCTCCTTAAGTGTGTTTCATCACTCTTTGGAGTACATCACATATATCCCACTGCAACAACGAGCCACAGATGTGCAGAACGGAGTGATGAAGATATTAACCACACTTATCCACAGTGACCTCACACAGGGCAGGCAGGTATGGCACACCTGGACACAGGGCATCACACACCTATGGCAAAAACAAAGACACAGAAGCAAAGACAATATTTCTGATGAAAAATTTTATGGAACATCTTAATAATTCACAGAAATAACTGACAAAATGAGCCTACCAGATGTGCATACAGGCCAGCAGGGCAAAGAGACAGCCACAGAGGCAGGAGAGAGGAACCGCACACAGCGCTGACAGGCAGCGGTAACCCCACAGCCGCATGGACTCGAAGGCGATCCCGCTGTAAGCCCACACACGGTCGTAGCTGTGTGTGGACGCGGGCTCTGCCAAAACATCGCTAAACTCGACCTGGTGTCACAATGAACAAAGTTTGTAAGTTTTATTCTTCGTTATGCTTATTTCATATCCTGTATAACCCCCCTCAGGGTGAGAAGTGAATGTTGCGTTCACCTTCAAGTGTTTGTTGATGCCACAGGGATCCCTGATCTCAACATGAGTGAGGGAAGGGGTGGAGGAGAACTGTGGCGGAGGAGGTGGAGACGGGTGGATCTTCTTCAGTTCATCATCATCTTCTTCATCTTCATCATCATCATCAATATTACACTCCACCAAATACTCGTCTGACATCATATTGACTGCAAAGCAGGTCACACGCTTTGTGTTTGTGTGCGATTTTTTAAATTAGTGCAGAAACAAACCATATAAATAGGCTCTATAAATAGGCTAGGTTACGTTTTTAGCATATCTGTGGGTTAAACGTGTTAAATTAAACATTAAGTTCCCAAACTACAGCAGTGGTTCTCAAAGTTTTTGCAAGGCCCCTATGACAAAGCTGCTCATTTTTATTGAAGCTACAGAAACTTGTTTGTATAGTATGCATGTATATAAAAAAATTGATAGATTTTATTCATTCCAGTACTTTTCCAGGTAAAAATCCTCAGCCCTCATATGTCCAGGTTGTCCAAAATCATGCGATCACGCCATGTCGTAATTTTTAAATAACAACATGATCTATCAACACCAATGAATCTGCAGCGGTCAGATGGTATAGGTGGATGGAAAAGGCAGCAGTCAGATGGAAAAGCTCTCAGGCTGCACCAGTAGTTTGATTGACACGCGATCTGACCAATCATAACCCTGAATCCGCCATTTTGTCAGACCAAGCAGTCCCTGACTGAGTTAGCAGATTAACGTTGGTGAACCTGAAAATTGGTGTGTTCTCACGTCTTTCTGCTCTTGAAACAACATTCCTTCTGATGTTCATTCATGTTTATTTGATGCTATAAATGAACTAGTATGAAGAGAAGATCGGTTCACGAGCCGCTTGAAGGAGCTACAGCGATCTGTCACGACACATTAAAGAGACACTATACGCTATTTATTGTTTAATCTTCTTTAAAATATTACAATATTTTAAATATGAAATGTTTTTTATATCAAAAGTAACCTGCTCTGTCTTTTCTGTTGACGCGCTGTCAGTGCCCTCTTTGCTCTGGGATGTATTTTTCACTTCGTGAGAACATGATGTGTGGCGTGAGAGCGCATGGCTTGTTGGACATAGCAACAGTAACTAATGGGGGCGGGGCTTTGTGAACGGTGAATTACGAGCTCTACAAGGATGTGAAGGCTTTTTTACAAGTTGAAATCTCTTAATTACAGTAATTGAAACAGTGTGAAAGCCCCTCTTGTTCTTTAACAAATATTTGCAATTTGAAACGAATGTGAATAAGAAATATTATTTCAGCTTACATCTTGATTTTTAGCTGTTCCATCTTATTTTAAATAATTTCGAACCATCTTGAGGTCCCATTGGAAGTGTGCTGAGGCCCCCTGTTTGAGAACCACTAAACTACAGGCAAATACAAACCCAACTCAGAAAAGACTCTGACAACTCTTGCTCACTATATTTACTCATTATACATCATAGGCTATAGTAATGCATACTTGTCTGACTGACAAGTGATTACATGAACCCATCTGTACTATATGGCATATGGGTGTAATGTCAAAATTTGACATTTTCGTAAATCAATTTGAAAACAATGTGCAGGGAAAACAAAGAAAGACATTGCATTTATTTTACGGTAACTAATATGATCGTCATCATTATCAAATATGCAAGTTATATCATTACATTTCGGAATATTAGTGAATTTAATGCGAAATTAATTTTAGCAATTATGAATATTTTTCACTTACCCTATTCAATATTGAGTCCTGGTCCAAAAATAAACTGTAATCCTGTGCAAGTCAACAAAGTAACTTCACCAGCGTTTTATGACTATTTCGATAAGTCTGACATACACTGCCAATCTCCATAAACTGTCTCGTAATCCACTTCTAACAGATTTAACACATCTAACATCTAACAGATATGGCTGATTTCATTCTTTTAAAGGGCATCAGAAGGCATGGAGCTGAGCGTCTTACAGTATGGCCTCACTCTCTTTGCCAGTCTAGTTAGTGGAAGTGTGTGTACCCACTGAAGAATTAGAAGGCTGAGCGTAGAGTTATTTTGGGGGTAGAGGAATGGAGAGGGCACCACTAATCAGGTTACCGGACAGGCTAACCCTCGTCGCACACTGCCAGTTTCCTCTCATACATCTAATTTTAGGTCTAGATAAATTACTTTTTTATTTTTTTAAAAGTTTTCATTAATGGAAATAAAGAAACTAAATAAAATATGAATATTAGATGGGAAAAAAATGTAAATGAAAATTAGAAGAAGTACTAATATCTCTAAAAATGAAAAAAAAAAAAAAAATAGAAAGCTAAATATAAATACTAAACAAAAGACGAGCACAAAACATACTACATAAATTAACATATTAAATATTAAAAAACTAATTTAATATAGTAATAAATGCTATACTAGTATATAGATATTATATAACATTTTATAATTACTATGCATAAAATATTTAGCAAACCGACAGCATTTTACAATCTATAATTTATTTTGGTAATATTGTAATTCACATAACAATGATGACATCATCTACCAGAGAAACACACAGCTAAAGGGAAGGCATGGGTGACGGGGTGGAAGTCGAGGGAGACCAGTAACCAGAGGCATTAATGTGCAGCAAAAAGGAAGTGAGTGCCATTGTACTTCCTGTGACTACATGTGCCTTTTCACAGTTTGATCTTTTCTCCAGTCACTTCTCTGTTGGACAGTTCCTGAGCTGTTCTGAGTGTTTGGTGGCACTTATCTTCACAGTTGTCTTTCCAGTTTTCATATGGAGCTGGCGGGATAAAAAAAGGCTATAGAGCTGTGCTTATTTTGGCCGTCCCACCTGTTCCCACGCGAGACCATCCCAGCACATTGCATGCATATGTGCTGGTTCCTCTCCGACAGAAAGCTTTTTAAAGAATAATCCATTGTAATGTAAATAACTGTAAAAAATGTAATGCAATTAAATGTAAAAAATAAACAACAACAACAAAAAAAACAAACATAATTTAAATAGCAAATGATACAAAAAAAAATCCCTAAATGAATCTTCTAAAAATGAAAAACTAGAGCATGTTAATATTCATCATGTTGTGCCTTGAACTACGTAAGCTATGCATAATATCAAAAAGCAACAAAAAGCATTTAAAACTGAAAAACTCCAATAATGAATTAGAACTCTTGGTTCGCAAACACCTGAATGTAACGTTGGCCTTCATAAAACGCTTGCTACATTCAGGGTGACTCGTCTAGATCTAAAATAACAGTGTGAACTGCCTGACATGGACGTCATTCCCACAATTCACTTGCCGCTCAGAATCTATGTGCTTTGAGGGAATCCATGAATACATCATCATCAGATTGTTATGTTTCTCCAAAAGAACACAGCCTACACTACAAGTCAAAAACGTCAGACACACTGGACATCACTGCAATGAATGATTAGACAGGAAGTAGGAAATTCTTGACCGAAGACCAGATTAACTGTTGTCGAAGCTAGTAAAACACAAATACAACCAATAATAGGATCAATGACTTGGTCTCACACGAAACGAAACCATAAGCATTTACTGTCAACGGAAATCTTTTTGAATACAGTTTAGTTAATAAGGCGTAAAGAGAACCATATATTGTATGTCTGGAAAAATATATTCATATCTGTGATGAGTTTGCGGTTCCCCCAAGACTCATACTCAGATTCACTCATGTATCATCCCTTCCTGTCCCTCAGTCCTGTTGGTCTTGGGGTTTGAAGAGGCCTCTGCTGCGCAGACCGAAGCCTCCCTTCTTCACCGGAGGTCGAGCAGCAGCGGAGGGAACTGAAGGGACAGATGCAGGGGGAGAGGAGGGAGGAACGCCCGAACCCAAGACTTCCAGAGGTGGTTGACGAGACAACAGCTCCTTAAACACCGAGTTCATCTGGCGACTGACCTCCTATGAGACAGAGGAAATCATTCACTAAAATATTGGGATTTTCATTTGGGTTTCCATATTTATAGATTTAAATCGGTGGTTTTGAGCCTTTTTTTATTCTAAGGCCCCCATTGTGCAAGAAACATTCCAAGGTAAGATATTTCTCGTACTTCTGCAGTAAAGTGTTAGGTCATGGGGGATTTTTACAAATATTTTAGCTTATTATAACTACAAAAATGTATATCCGTTATAGAAATGTCAGTGAAATGAGAGTATGAGAATCAGACCTTGTCGATATGTACTGTCTGTCTCTCTGCTGCTCCTCCTACTGGCCTCAGACTGTCCAAAGTGTGTCTGCGCTCTTGATGACTGTAGAGAAAGAAAGGCATGGAGAAGGGAATGATGAATGAAGGTTATTGATGAAAAAAACAATTACTTTTAACAACATACACTACCGTTCAAAAGATTGGGATTGGCCTCTTATGCTTACCAAGGCTATAAATATTTGAATAAAAAGTACAGAAAAAAAAAACAGTAATATTGTAGAATATTTTTGCAATTTAAACTAACTTTTCTATTTGAACATTTTATAATATTTGAATGCGTTTATTTTATTTTTGTGGAATCGTGATACATTTTTTCTGGATTCTTTGAGTTCAAAAGAACAGCATTTATCTGAAATAGAAATCTTTTTGTAACATTATAAATGGTTCAACGGTTTCTTTTGATCAATTTAATGCATCCTTGCTGAAAAAGAGTATTAAAAACAAATAAAAATCCTACTGACCCCAAACTTTTAAACTTCATTTTTGTCATCTCTAAAATTAATCTGTAAGATAATTTGGGTATAAAGAGGTAGTTCACCCAAAAATGAAAATTATCCCACAATCTTCTTTACAAATCTTCTTTTTTGTATCTTCTTTCAGACTTACGCAATCAAAGATATATTTAAAAATATCCTGGCTGTTAATCCATGGGGTTAATAAAGGCCTTCTGAAGCGAAGGGATTTTTTAAAGAAAAATATCAGTATTGAAAACTTTATTAACTACAATAACTACAAACCGACCGTACACATAGATTTGCAGCGGAAGAGTAACTCTAGACCTGACGCATAACGTAATAACGAATGTGGAAGCGCAGAGAATAGAACAAAAACCACATTAGAAGCCTAAAAAAAGACATTTTAAAGAGAAATCTTGGAGGATTTCAATATAAGAGCAGAGGAGCTGGAGTTTGTTGCACAGACCCATTTGTTTGAACCGCGAGAGGCGTTTAAGTTGACGCTGCTCCTACATCCTGTCGACTTGTGCAGTGTGCGTACAGTCGTCTGGCATAAGCTAGTTACTTTAGTTTAAAGTTTTAAATTTTGATATTTTTCATACAAAAATCACTTCAGAAGGCCTTTAATAAGCCCCTGGAGCTGGATTACTTTTATGATGGATGGATGCTTTTTTTAGGCTTCAAAATCTTGCCCTCCATTCACTCCCATTACAAAGCTTGGAAAAGCCAGGATCTAAAAATGGCTTGAGGGTGAGAATTATTATTATTATTATTATTATTTCATTTTTGGATGAACTATCCCTTTAATGGTGGTCATTTACTCAGGTCATGTCTCATACATGTGATTTTCAGCATCTGGTACCATCAAAACGACACCTTCTGTTCTCCTACCCTGAGAATTGGCGTGCAGCTGCAGTTGACTGAGGAGGGAGGATGAGTCGTCCCTCGGGCACCTGCAGGGTGAGTTTCCGTATGGGGCTCACATTCCCACTACTGCCTCCACCTATACTACTACCTCCACCTATACTGCTGCCTCCGCTGCCCGTCCTCTGCCGGCAGGGCAAAGAAGCGCTGTCACTGTTCACTCTCATCCTGGGGAACGGCAGCAAACACAGTACAGATAAGATCTCAGTGGGCCTGTGTAGAGCATCCATGGTACATTATCACCAGCGGTCTGAGAGAATGTACCGGGTGCTGTGTTCAGACTGCTGCTGTTCTTCTGCAAGGTTTCCTGTGCTTCCCCCTCTGCTGTCCTCCTTCTTCCCTCGTTCCTTACGCTCCGCCCTGAGGATGAGCAGACAACAAGATGAGGTTACCAAAGCTAATGGTAAGGAAGGTTGTGGCTATCAAGATATTGTTTAAGAACAAAAGTAATATGTTTGCTTATTATCTGTTTTCTTTAGGTCTCTGGAATGGTTTCCATAGACTTTAATCAGTGTAGACACCATATTTTACTTGATGCTGTGAGGGATGGATTTACAGCCTGTCCGATGAGTCTCATTCATAAAACAACGTAACCAGAACAAATCTGTGTGAGTTATTCATATATCCATTCTTACGTAAATGGTTGCAGTGACTTAAATGCGATTATTTTTCTTGCATTTCATGAATGAGGCCCATTATGTCTGCGTACCTGGATGTTGATCATTTTGTCAACAAAACTTTAGATGTGACCTTCAGCCTTATTTTCAGCATGACATATTGAATGGACTGTACTTCTGTCCCTCAAAGATTTGTTTCTGTTTGTGACAAATGAAATATGACATCTACTCTGACTGAAGTCTATTGTGACCCAAAACTGACTGATTTCCTGTTTGCAACATGGTAATATATAAAAGCTGATTAATTAGCACTCAGATAATTAATAATCAACTGTTTTGGAGAGCAAATTATACTCATTTATGTTTGGAGTTGGTAAGGTTTTTGAAAGAAGTGTTTTATGCTCACCAATATCACATTTAATCAAAAAATACAGAAAAACAGTAATATTTTGAAATATTATGTCAATAAGTAACCGTTTTCTGTTTGAATGTATTTTAAAATGTCTTCAGAGTCACATGATCTTTCACAAATCATTCTAAAATGTAGATTTGCTGCTCAAGAAACATTTCTTATCATCAATGTTGATAACAGTTGTGCTGCTTCATATTTTTGTGGAAACTGAAACTTTTTTATAATTAGAAAGATCAAAATAACGTCATTTATTTGAAATAGAAACATTTTAAATGCATGGCCGTCATGTAAACATCAAACTCTACTGAAAACAAATGATTCAAGGGTTTTGAGCACGGAATTGCTGTCTATAAAGCATATTATGTTATAAATTAATCCCCTACTGGGTTTGGGATGCTGTCTGTGTAACTAGTAAGCAACAGGGCTTCACAACTTTGACTAGGTTTTGAAACTGAGCTACTGTATTAGTAACATCAATGCAATGTTTGAAGGACATTCATGTGGTTTATGTTGATGGTGAATATGGTCTCACCCCTCTACCATACTGATGTACTTATGGGGGATCAGGCCTCTCATTCCTCCTAGTTCCCCTCTCCACCAATCAGGAGAGGCCTTGCTGTGTAGTTGGAGGTGGTCACCCTGCTTGAACGACAGCTCGGCTGCAGAGCGTGCAACATAATCAAACATAGCCACAGCCTCGCACTCTGATCGTACAATGCATACACACAAAGACACAACGCAAAGCATGGCAACAAAAATGCCACATATGCCAAAATCCGACATGGAATGTCCACAATGCACACAAAACCCAACAAAGAACACACATGGACACATTTAGATTAATTAATTAAAACTCCAAAAGGTTTTTAAAAATAAATTGGCATGTATTTGGCATTTTCTTACCATCTTCACTGGGAAGATGTTCAGCTTCTCCCTCGCCCTCCTCTGTGATGGGTTCACTGGAAAAAGAGGTTGGCGTTACTTAAAAGCAAAAAAAAAACACTAGATAGCAGTTGTTCTTGCCAGGATTTTTCTATTCTTTAAAAATTAGGATTTTTTGTGCGAGACCCAAAAACAATAGCAAAAGGGTTTGAAACAACATGAAGTTGAGGAAATGATGACAGAATTGCTTTTGTTGGACGAACTATCCCTCTCCCTCTAATTTGTTTAGAGTTTGAAACTGCTCACCGAAGCGAACTTTCCAGAGAAATTCATTCTGTCGGATCGGTGTTAATTTTGTAAGAAGTGAGTGTGGCTCGTTGACGTGGAAATATTTCTTCTGTTCAGTCCGTCGAGGTCAGATGCAAGTAAAAATTTGAACACATTGCTTTATAGTAGACATTTAAGTTGTAATTCTGTTTTAAAGTGACAGTGACACGTTTTTATTTTCATGTTTAATACTGTAAAGCAATACTGTATAAAGTAGTATATAAATAAATGTGAAATGGCTTGATTGGAGTGCTGAACTGCAGAGATTGCAAACGTAAGTGAGCGGCGTTGGGTAGTTCGCTAACAGAATAATGCTGCTTATGTGTTCCAGAGTTCTTTTTACCCATAAACGAAGATAAGCTGCAAGTATATCAGGTCCAGAGGATTAATAAATGCCTTCTGAAGCGAAGCGATGGGTTTTCGCCGGAAACCCACCCACATCATCATTATCGCATTATCCATTAGCTATCCCTTTAAGACTCACCAGTACTCCTGCTCCAGAGTCATGCATTTCTCATAAACAGGGCCCGGGAGTTCGGACGGCCCTGGGAAAATGTTCTCGTGATGGAGGATCATGGTCTTGACAAGGTCATTGATCTGAGGTGCCAGGGTCACTTCATCACCACCCATCTCCACCCCTCTGAGCAGACTGGGGCCGAAGCACACGGCCAGGTTATACGGCTGCATCATGTTCTCATCACTGTACTGAGAGACACTGAACAGACACAAACAAAACAGGTTACAGACTGCATCACTGCACACCGTAATCAGGTTTGGAACGATTATGAGTGCTTTAAGAAAAAGAGAGCAGGGCTCACTGATGAAGGAAGGCGAAGAGATAACGCATTACTATGACGACGGGTCTGGGAAAGGACGAGACTATCGTCTTTATCTGCACTACTTTTTCCGTCATGTTCTCCATCTCTGAAAGAAACACAGAGTTAAGTGAATTTGGTCAACGCACTGGAATCAAGACTTTCAAAAACAGAAACTTTATTTAAGCAATATACATCAGCATTCAAAAGGTTGGAGTTTTTAAATGTTTTCGTAAGAAGCCTCTTATGCTAACGGTGCATTTATTTGATCAAAAACACATTAAAAATAGTAATTCTGTGAAATATTGTCAAAGTTGAGTTCTCAGCATCATTACTCTAGTCTTCAGTGTCACATGATCCTTCAGATATCACTCGAATATGCTGATTTGCTGCTCAAGAAACATTTCTTTTTATTATCAATGTTGAAAACAGTTGCGCTGCTTAATATCTAACATTGTCTTTACTGTCACTTTTGATCAATTTAATCCAAAGTATTAATGTATTTCTTTAAAAGCAATGCACAGAATGGCACAGAAAAGTAAAGTGCTGTAAACATGATTTGCTTGCAGAAGCCACTAGGTTTGATATGTTGATGTGTCCAAATTAAATGTCCAAATACATTTTTTGGGTGACTGAATATGCACACAATCAAACAGAAGCAGAAGAGAACAGATGAAAGGCATCTTACGGACACACTCCATGAGCTGGCTAAAACTCTCCTCGGGGAACAGAGCTTTCTCTAGACCTCTGAAATACAACTTCAGAACCCCTGCCACTGAATCAATGTCACTCTCACTGTCAGTGAGTGGGTCCTCTCCTGCAAAATCAAAAAAAGAGAGAGAAGAACAGTCGGCGAGAAGAGAAAACAGACAAGAGACTGAAAGAAAAGGCATATTTGTACATAAAAATAAGATTAAACACTCTACTAAAAGATGAAAAGTTTGGGGTCATTAAGATTTTTTAAAGTCTCTTATGCTCAACAAAGCTGAATTTATTTGATCAAAAATACAGTAAAATAGTAATATTGTAAAATATTATTTAAAATAACTTCTTTTATTTGAATGTATTTTAAAATATAGGCAATTTATTCCTGGGATGGCAAAGCTGAATTTTCAGCATCATTACTCGAGTCTTCAGAGTCAAGTGATCCTTCAGAAATCAATCTAAATAGGCTGGTTTGATGCTCAAGAAACATTTCTTATTATTATTATCATTTGTGCTGCGTAACATTTTTGTGGAAACTGTGATACGTTTTTTTTTCAGGATTCTTTGATAATCAGCATTTATTTGAAATGGAAATCTTTTGTAACATTATAAATGTCTTTACGGTCAATTTTGATCATTTTAATGCATCCTTGCTGAACAAAAGATTCTTTTTTTTCTTAACCCCAAAATTTTGAACGGTAGTGCAGATTCAGTTGCTCATTATTGTAATATAAACATTGTCAGAGTGATTTATTTATATATTTCAGCCAAATATGCATTACTTCACATTACACTCTTATGCTAATACACCTGTATTCATCAATTTAAAAATGATCGTAACCTCTTTCAAAGGCATCCCTGATATGATTGACTTCAGTCTGTGATCCAGGAACTCTAAAAATGCCTTCATGATGCAGACCTGTTAAAATATCACATTTATATTCAGGCATTCACAAAAATACTCACTCGTTTACATTAACACCACCTACATTAAAGGTGCACTCAGTAAATGTTCGATAAGCAGTCAGCTATGAATAATTTGCCTTTTATTAGGCTACTGATATACGACTAGTCTTCATCATATGTGATTGTAAATCATTTTAAACATTTTTAGCATGTTTCATAATGTGTAAAACCTATTTAATGAGGAAACATGACAAGAGTGTAACTATAATAAAGGACTGTCTTGTAATTGAAGGTTTTACCGTGCAGGTTGATGAAGCGAATGCAGCTCTCCACCACCAGGGGGATCTGTTGCCCAGAGCTCTGTTGGAAAGAGAATGGAGAGAAATTTGGAATAATAATTAAGCACATTTGGATGGGAACAGTTGTATAGGAATCAATAATGAAAGAAATACACCAAATATACATATGTGCCAAGAGAGAGACAAAAAGTACAGAGAGCACAAATACATTTACCAACACAAACAGATGCACACAGATGCATGCATGACAGGGGAAACAGCTGTACCTGAGTCCTCGACATCCGTCTCCTCCTTCTACAGTCACAGCCAGCCAAGCAAGGAAAGAAAGAGACAGGAGGGACATATAAAGGAGGAGTAGATTGTGTGGCATGACCAGAAGGAGTGTGTAACATGAAAAACAGGGAGAGAATGGCATAAAAGCAAACGAAAACAAAAGCAGTCAGAAAAAGGGAAGAAAAATTGGGGTAAGGGAGAAAGACAAAAGCAGAGAACAGGGAGTTTAGATGAAAAGCAACATGTCAAGGATGCTTTAACGTAGAACTGGCTAGATAAGAATAACGGGCTTAACTGCAGCATAAAACCAAAATGATTTTTTAGACCATGTTTTGTTATTCATATGTTAGTGAACTCCTGGACATTGAAAAAAATACACTTTTAGTAGATATATACACTACTGTTCAAAAGTTTGGGGTGTTTTGACCATGCATGCATTGAACTGATCAAAAGGGGAAGTAAAGACATTTATAATTAGGGAAGAAAAGGTTAGGCTACTGGCTTGATGATAAACTGTGATGAAATTCTCGACGGTTAGTAAAAACCCATACTGTTTCATATTTTGATTATCAAGAAAACCGCATTTGATAACCACGATTTGAGAAACTCACAAAATAACATCCAGCATTAAGCAAACCTAGTCTCAGTTGCCTTAAAAAGGCCATTTTATGCCTTTATCTACAGTTTTGATTTTGTTTCTAGGCACGAATTCTAGCAAGAATAGGTTTCATGCTTAAAATGTTCAAAAAAACATTATATTTTAAACTGGTGAAGCAGCTCTCCTCCTAGTCTGTCAGTAACGCTCTGGGGTGTATTTCCCAAAAGCATTATTAGCCAACTAACATCGCAAGTTTCCTCCTTACTAACATAGTTCAATGATTTTTGTTTCCCAAAACCATCGTTCAAACAAACATTTGCAAACTGCATCTCAAACTTGTGTGGTTGGAAGGACAGCTCTCGAACTGTGGTTAGAAGCATAGTTTCTTGTTTTTATGACATGTGGACTTAATAATTCGTTATCTTGAATAAAATATTCAAATTGACATTAAGTACAATGTATATCTTTTATTTGAAATATATACAAATGTCATTTACATATTTTAGTTTGTCAAGACATTTTAAGCTCGTGCTACGTGCTCTGATACATAAGAATGAGCCTATGATTGAATCTGGAAATAAAGCAAAATAACTGAGAAAAACCTGCGTGACATCAGTCACCAACGTGGCTGAACGACAGGTTTGCGACATTAGGCTATGGTTTCGGGAAACAGTCGTGACTAGCAAGTTGATTTGTTGAACGATGGATGCATCGCACTATGGTAGTTTAGCAGCGAGTTACGTTGTTGTACAGGAAACGCATCCCTGTTTATTTCCATCTCTATGAAGCCCCGCTTTTTGAATAGTGCGATGTGCTCTGATTGGTCGGCTGGACCAGTGTGTTGCGATTGGTTAACTGCTTTGAGCATGTTCAGAAATGTTATGCCCCTTACCATAACTGCAAGCTTAAACACACTATTAATACAACTCAACCAGCCCCCTTTTTTGCCCTGGGCGGGAATTATTTAAATGAGGAATATTTTGTCACGTGTTTGTTCCCGGAAGTACAAGACTAGAAATTGAGGTGCTTCAGGGAGCTCAGAAACAGTGTTTACTGATATAGAGAATACGCAACTTTTCATGCTCAAACAGCAATATAACATGCTAAAGAAAGTTTGTAAAAAAAAAAGCATGATAGGTCCTCTTTAAGTAATTTAACTAATTAATTAATTAGTGTTTTAAAGAGCAGAGCTGCTTTACGGGGAAACAGCTCTATTTCTGCTGGTACATAAGCGCCATCTACTGTCAGAGAGTGGACTTCATTCAATCTATCTGATATTTTTGCTCAGTCCAATGCAAATATCGAACCAATTTTTTTATGCACAGTTGTTAATTTCAAATGGTTGCAGCAAAATAAGCTAATGTGCATGCTAAAAATCTAAATTCAGCTAAAAAAAAGTATCTACAAGTATTCAAGGAGCAGATAAAATACCTAATCATTAATCATGTTATCATTTACCATAAAAAAACTATTCAACATATCCCACCCAAGCATCTTGTTTCAATGGTTGTTAAGGGATTTTGGGGTCTTTTAGTGTCAGAAACAACATGCTATCATAGCTCGATGCCAACCATGTTCCTAAATCTGATTTCAATCCAATTTGCCAGAAAAGTGTCCATTTTCCTGGGCTGAACCCATTGATCAACCAATCAAGCCCAAAAAAAAAGTGTTGTTGGCAAAGCAGTTCAGTGGCCGTGACTGCATTATCCAATTATTAGCGGTGTAACGAGAGTGCACATCACATAGATTTACTGTCCACTTAAGATGAAGAGATACACTAGCCATTGCTAATGCAGGATGTAGCAGACACTGTTAGACACTTCACCACAACAGAATAAAAGTGTGAGAGAATGGAAGTGAGTGGACGAGGGAAGAAGGAAGTAGTTTCTCATGGTGCAGAGAGCCAGATGGCAGAGCGGTGCTCTAGAGGCCTGAGCTCCCAGGAATAGAGAGGGACAGAGAGACACACGGTGGGAATCTCGAGAATAGAGAGCACCCTGCTGAAACCACTAGCATGACTGCTCACCAGCATATGCCGTCTGGTGGATGCTGGCATCCCAAATGGGCTGTTTAACCAGCAATATTACACTGGCTGACCAGCTTCACCACAAGGACCACGCTGGTTAAACAATTTGACCTATGTACAATGTTTGTTATGCTCAGACCAACATTGATCGCCCTTGAATAGCATAGAAATAGAAAGCTGACACAAAAACCGTGTGTACGAGTCTCTTTCATCGGTTTTACACAAAATAAGTTTGGTAACCAAACAGCTGGCGGTAGCCATTGACTTCCATAGTATGAAAAACAAATATTATGCTGTTCGGTTACCAACATTCTTCCAAATATCTTCTTTTGTGCTAAATAGATGAAAGAAACTCATACAGGTTTGGAACAACTTGAGGGTGAGTAAATGATGACAATTTTCATTTTTGGGTGAATGAGCAAACTAAAAAAAAGGTTAAATGTTGATTCAAATATTTTAAAACGTATGGTTTATGGACATTATTTGTCAACCACACAAATGCATGCTGGTCTTAGCTGGTCTTTTCAGCAGGGTGGACTGGTGTCGGTGGTCACCTAAGGACATCGCTAATGAGCCAGAGCAGAAAGCAAGAGTGAACGCTGGTCTTATGCACGATCTGTCATGAGCTCTATTTTAACGCCTCTATCTTAAGCACTAGTTGGTCAAAAACTTGAAAGTGTGAAGTCTGGAGTTCCCCAGTGCTATCAGAGGGCTACATCTTAAAACCGCTCTTATTCTAAGTTTCTCAAACACGAAGTCAGCAGAGCAAATGAGAGTTAGCCAAAGGAGGCATTATATGATGCTAATAAAATCCCATTAATTTTCTCCATATAGATTTTTAGACATCATAAAAATGCAATTTATACTTCTGTAGAAGCCACAAGTGTAATTTGAACTTCATCTTTAAGAGAAAATATGTTTAATAGTTTAATTCCCAGTAAAGCAACCAAAACTACAGAAATCACATGGAAAGAGAAGCTCAAGAGAAACAATCCACTCCCATAAAGCAAATCTGGCATATCTGAATATTATAGAATCATATATAATAATACAATTATTTAATATATATAATTTTATATTATTTTAATTAATTATAAGTATTTAATCATATTTATAAGTAATTATAAATTAATATTATACATATATATATATATTTATATATTAATTAAAAATTTAATTTACTAATTTATTAGAAATATTATGTAATAAATAAATAGGTCACATACATACACATATATATATAATGTTTTTAAAAAGAAGGTTTGTCTGCTCACCAAGGCTGCATTTATTTAATTAAAAATGCAGTAAAAACAGAAATATTGTGAAATATTATTACTATTTAAAAAAACAGTTTTCTATTTGAAAATATAATTTATTCCTGTGTTGGCAAAGCTGAATTTTCAGCATCATTACTCCAGTCTTCAGTGTCACATGATCCTTTCAGAAATGAGCATACAAAACTTCTTCTGAAAACATTAAAATTCTTACAGATCCAAAACTTTTGAACGGTAGTGTATGTATATATTTGCATAAATATATAAAATATTTTATATTGTACTTTTGTTTTTATTTGATTAGGTCATTCACAATGCTTTATGGGATTGTAGTTCATTCCCTGTTTTTATTCTTAAATCCCTATGGAGAAAACAAGGAAGAAATTCCAGAACCAAGGCTATTAAAAAAAACAAAAAAACGGCCAGTCACTGTTATGCACTTTTGGCAGCAATTTCAATGAGAAGCAATACACATTGTTATTATAGGCCATAACATAGAAGAGGCATTAAATACAAGCATCAAAAAAACATTGCGCTAAACAAGAGGCTTTGATAACTGTTGAAATGATGCAGTGTTCAGAGAACAGCACAGAGGATCTTATGAGCACACACATGCACCATACCAATATGCATACCATCACTCACACACACACACACACACACACACACACACAGGTGAACACACATTTTTGTTGCCAAGCACATGGATTATTAGGCTGCACAGATGCCTGGAGACAAAACTGTGAGCGCGTCTGTCTCACCCGATTTAATAAGCAGCCATGTCACTTTATGGAAATAACGTAGCATGTCATTTCAAATAAGATTCGGTAACACAATCGTGCAAACCGTGCCAATGTCTCTAGCTTTACTCGGGGAGCATTAAGTGATCACATTATCTCCATGCATGTTCTCATTATTTAATATTCCCTTGTAGATTTACAAGCTGTCTGGTCACACCAAAATTCACAAGTAACCACATTAATAAACCAGATGCAATAACCAGACAGAGGGATGTCCATGCTCAAAGCCATATCAGAACTGTACAAATGCAACACACATGACCAGAAGCACATGGGAAAGAGGCACTAGTGTTAAGGAAGCCATGGAGGGAATGGAGTTAGAGGAACACAGCAAGAACATTACAGAAATCTATCTGTAACAGAGCAGAGGGCTGTCAGCCGCGGGGCTATACCTGAATGAAGGAGAGCATGTCTCCAGAGAAGAGTTTGTGGTTGTACTGGGAGCAGGGCCTGGCTTTCCGCACACGCACTGCCCTACCAGGCTGCATTCTGGGAAATATATACACCAGCACTCCACTGTGACACTATGGCATCAGTGTACTCATGCAAACATGCTAACATAACAGTAATTCACACAGAACAGACAACAACACAACAGTAATGTACTCTAGAGCATGCACGCCGTTTCAGGTCAATACACACTCTATTCATCCCACAATGAGATGTTTTAGCCTCATTATGATATTGATTGCGTTTCGTTCGATCACTCGCGTCATTTAAACTGATCGTTGAATTCATCAATGGAGCCGTCTTAATTTCTGCTGAACACGCAAAGACCGTCGGCCAGGAAACAAGAGCAGATGTTTGCTGGATTGCGGCCAATGTTGTCAGCACATGACTGTGTGAACAGCACATAGTGACAGAGAGACAGATGGGATGGGAGACGTACCTGGAGGGATCACTATCAATGGCCTCAGCTGTAAAACAGAAAGAGGGAAATTGAGGATAGAGAGTTCCTCCATCACATAGTTTCTGCCAGAATACTACAGTTACTAAAGTGACGGTTGCTACAATAAATTTAGGGCAACTTTTATTGTGGCAAGACATTTTGCAACATCTTATCCAATATTGAATGAGGAGTAAAGCAAAAACCACTTTCACACATGCACGTTTTTCTTTTTGGATTCATTCTTTCTTCTTTTGTTATTTACTGTCTTTTTATTTTTAGAAGAGCTGATTAGTTGTGGTTAGTTACCTTTCTGTATGGCCTCTTTAAGTAGGTCATGTTTGGCTTCAAGTTTTGAGATCAGAGAGCTGCCGCTTATATGCTCCTTCACTTTCTGAAAAAATAAAACACATTGTATAAATGAATGTCCATGTTCTCTCATTAGTAAAGGTGTATTTTTCTGCTATATGATTTGCATGAACATTATATAGCCAAAATTATACAGTAAACTGCAATTCTTTTTGAAAGAAATCTCTTATGCTCAGTAATATTATTACAATTTAAAATACATGTTTTCTATTGCCATATATTGTAAAATGCAATTTATTCCTGTGATGCAAAGCTTCATTTCAGTCTTCAGTGTCACATGGTACTTCAGAAATCATTCTAATATGCTGATCTGCTGCTCAAGAAACATTTCTTTTTATTATCAATGTTGAAAACAGTTTGATATTTTTGTGGAAACCATGATACATTTTTTTCAGGATTGTTTCATGATTAGCATCTTTTCTTTTTTGAACTTGAAAAGAAGCACCGATTTGAAATAAAAATCACATTCACTGTCACTTCTGATCAATTTAAAAGGATAATTCACCCCAAAATGAAAATTCTGAAACGATTTACTAACCCTCAAGCCATCTTAGGTATATATGTCTGTCTTCTTTCAGACGAACACAATTGGAGTTAAATAAAATTAAATATTAAAAACATTAAAAAAATATCCTAGCTCTACCAAGCTTTATAATGAGAGTGAATGGGGCTCGAGAATTTGAAGCCCAAAAAAAGCACAGCCATTCATCATAAAAGCGAGTTAATAAAGTGAAGCAATGGATTTTTGTTAGAAAAATATCCGTATTTAAAGTTATAATAACTGGCTTCCGATTACAATCGTGTGCAAGTCTAGTCGCGGAAGAAGAGTGACCTCTGACCTGACGCTTGACGTATTGACAAACGCAAAGTGCAGAAGAAACAAACACTGGTCACAAATTAGAAGTCCAAAATGAGAATTTTTAGAGAGAAATGTCAAAAGATTTTGACGCAGGAGAAGAAGAGATTGAGTTTGTTGCCCATCCCTATTTCTTTGAACCTCAAGAGCCGTCTACTCCCACCTAAGCTTACACTACTCCTACGTTGGGTCAGGGGTCACTCTTCCACCGGAACTTGACTGGTGTATGGCCGTCTGCTGGAAGCCAGCTATTATAGTTATACAAACACCTAGGATGGGTTGAGGGTGAGTAAATCATGGCATAATTTCATTTTTGGGTGAACTATCTCTTTAATGAGTTCTTGCTGAATAGAAGGAAGTGTACACATATATTTGGTCATATAGCACATCAATCCATGTTGAGAAGAGATCTTACTGTAAAGTAGAAGGTCTCTGTGTCCTGTTGATTGGCTCTGCGTTTGGCGAGGCTGGGTTTGGCTGCGTCACCTGTGCTCTCCACTGATGGGGTGGCGGAGGCGTCTGGTGCGGGGTTGCAATCATCATCACAGACGCTCTCCAGAAGGTTTGAATGTGTTGCCTTAAGTGTCTTACTGACCTGAAGGAATTGCACAGGTGTGAGATATGCTAGTGACACAGGTGGTTGTTCAAAGATTGAACTTGATAAATGAAAATAACAGTGTGAAAGAGAAGCGTAGTGCTGCTATGAGCATCTCTGTAGGAGTGCAGCAAAATAAAGAGTGTGGCATAGATTTTACCTCATCAGTTTCCAAGGTAACAGATGCCAGTCTGGACTGAAGCTGCTGGAATCTGGTCTCAAGCTCATACCTCACCTGGCCTTCTGCACTCACCTCACACACCTGCCACATACACCAGATGTTTTTATTTGTCATAATGCCGGTCGCTCATGATGGCCACATGACAAGCACAATACTGATTTTATCTTGGTAATCCCTTGTTATCAAACCCTTTCAGTTGGCAAAAAAAAAAAAATTATGTGTGACAAAAAAATAAACTTCATTTATTATTATTATTAACATTTACTTATGCCTTTAAAAATTAATATAACTATTTTGTATATAAATAAAAGACTTCATATACTTTTATTTATCTATTTATTTATTTATACTACACTACCATTCAAAAGCTTGTTTGATAATTAGAGACGTCGTTTTTGAAAGACGTCTCTTAAGCTCACCAAGGCTACAGTAAAAACAGTAATATTGTGAAATGGTACAGTTTAAAATAAGTGTTTTCTATTGTAATATATTTTATGATGTTTCTGAAATTAGTCTAATATGCCGATTTGCTGCTCAAGAAACATTTCTCATTATTTTCAACTGTAAAAACAGTTGTGCTGCTTAATATTTTTGTGAAAACCATGATTTTTTTCAGGATTCTTTGACGGTTCAAAAGAACCTCATCTATTTTAAATAGTAAAGACATTTATAATGTTACAAAAAATCTATCACTTTTAATTAACTTAATGCATCCTTGCTGAATTTAAATATCAAAAATTAATTTCTATCAAAAAACTAGGCTGTGTATATAAAATATATCTTGTTTTTAGATTAAAACATTACAAAAGTTTAGTTTTTTACTTTATTGTATTACTATTACACTAGGGGTATAAAAGGTACATAAATCGTATAAAGGACCCAATCCTTGGGGATTTGGGGTCACGGTTCGGTATGATTTCGGTACAATAGGAAAATGGTCACACTTCGGTTTAGGGTCCAGTTCTCACTATTAACTATGACTTTTACCTAAATAAACTATTAATTACTGCTTATTAATAGTTAGTAAGGTAGTTATTAAGTTTAGGTATTAGTTAGGATCATGGGATATAGAATATGGTTATGCAGAGTAAGGCATTAATCTGCCTAATAACTTTAAACAGCCAATATCCTTGTAATATGCATGCTAATAAGCAATTAGTTAATTATGTGAATTTGACACTAAACTAAAGTGTTATCAGACAAAGGAACAAATCCACAATGCCAAGGTTTCATTTGTTTTGAACAGACAGTAGTGCTAATCAGTTACAATTTGTGCCACTAAAACTATATTTAAAAATTTAAAGCTTAAGCCCGACTCTCCTATGCTTAATTTTCTGCATTCCGCACACAGTTGAGCGCTAGAGCCTTTCAAAGTATTCTCCTTTGTCCATGAATGCAGAAAGACCAGATGCAGTCGACGCATGTGTACTATCTAGTGGGCTTTGTTTTCAATTGCTTAAGTCATTCGGATATACACTGTTCTTCTTCTGCTCCTTTTTCTGTTGTGGTGGTTACCAAACAGCGTTTTATTACTGTGCACTCCCCCTTCTGGACTGGAGTTTGGATCACCAGTGACTGACTGACATTCGTCGTCTAACTGCATGAACCGAACAGTGATGTCGATACCGTACGATTGGGGACGAATACATGTACCTTTTTACCCCTATATTATATACATTATAACACCAAAGTATTTCAAGGATTTCGTTCATTCAAGAGCTACTGAAAGCCGCATTACAAGCACACAATCATTCTCATGCGTTACCTGGTCTCCCTCATGGGGCTGGTACTGAAAGCGGAAGGGCAGACAGAATGCCGTGTTGTGGGCCTGAAGCAAAGCATCTCTATCCTGGCTCTGGCTGAGTCCAGTCACTGCCGTGTCTAGCTGCTGAAGGCCATTTTTCATATTCTGGAGGGCTCGGTTTCTGTTGGAGAGGTATCCGCGGATAACCCGAGACACAGATAGGTGGTACCCCAGATCTGTGCACTGCATTCAACATCAGCCAGATGGTAAGACAAAGAAAGAAAAAAAAAGAGAGGAAAACAGACATTATTTGAGCAAACATGAATGTTCTGATTCACGCTCACTGACTAAACCTGCAGTGATGTTTTTGACGTGACATGTCCAACAACGTGCCTCAGGCAATGGGAATAACAAACCATACAACATGTATCAGAGCTGACTTGAAAGCTGAAGATATTAGTGCCACAAAAGATGCACACTACCAATAGTGAAATAACACAAATGGAAGTGTGGGAATTGTCTAGAGACTTCATGAGGTGCATCCTGGGATTCTTTTTAAAAGTACTGTATGTATGCTGTATGCTGGACACATGTTCATGCTCTTTTCTTTCATCTTTCTGGTCATTCTCATTCATGAAAAACAGTTTTGCAAAGAAATTCATATATATGCCCTATTTATATTTGTCTTATAAAGCTTTTAAAGCATTTAAGCATGAATCTTTAGATCAAAAGCGGTTTAAGATCACGAGAAACATAAATCAGTCAAGTGTGTTTATACTTTTCACCGGTAGTTTAGATGTTGTCTCTAGTGTTCTCTCATTGGACACATTCTACATATAATAAATACATTAGCTAAAATGGTCAGTGCTTTTTTTGGTCAAGGGTCAGTTCAAAATGAAAAGGGAACTAAAACAACCGCATCCTAAAGAGTGTCTAGACAGATGGTAATGGGACAGCGGTGTGTTAGACTCACATCAATCAGAGTGCAAATGTCCTGCAGATAGTATTTATTCATAGAGGCATTAGCTGCTGCCAAGTTGAGCAAGTAGTCGTTACGAGCTTTAGTGCACTTCAGCTGGGTTTCCTGTACTTTCCCTTGTCTCTGTAAAGCAAACACATGTATAGTAGAAACTGGGGGGTTAAAAATAAAGTTTATTTACATCTTGTTCTTCCTGTGCCATCTTCACAGAGCAATGCTCCGGAAGTTACCATCTTTCATTTTCACAAACCACCACTTTTACCTTCTCCATCAGTCTCTCCATTTTTTTCACAGAGCTCCGCCTCTGCCCCCCTGATTGGCTGAGACCGAAATCAGCTGACTTGCCCGTCTGTTTCTCCTCCAGTCGTGTGGCCTCTTTGAGCTTTCCTTCAGCAGCCAGACAGTCGATGTGGTACTGATGATAAGTTTTCAAAGCCTGTAAGAGAGGCACAGAAAAAAAAATCTTTAAAACAAGGTAAACTTACTTGAAAGACAATTGTGCAAATTAAGACAGTTTCATAAATAATAATAATAATGAACCAGTTTTCAGTCTTTTATATTTTAAATGTATTGTTAGATTAATGAATAATACAGGATAAAATAATATAATAATAATACATTACTGTTATAATGATCATAATAATAATAATAATAACAACAATTACAAACATTTATTTTCACTCCATGGGCCAATTTTTTTTATTGTTTTTAACATAAGCAGCCAGATATTTTAAAGACTATGATTTCACTTCTTTAACTTCAGTGTGTTCAGTTAGTGTGTGATGTTGCTGTGTGAGCATAAACAACATCTGCAAAGTTATGATGCTCAAAGTTCAGCTCAAAGGGAGATGTTTTCTTTTACAGAAATTGCTTTTTAAGGACTACAAAAAATGTCTGGTAGGGACTACAACAAGCTTCTTCTCAGGTTGGTGACATCACAAACCCCAAAATTTACATTTGGGAACACGTAACAAAGGGGGTGAGGCCATTTTGGGCTGCTTTAGAGAAGAGGAAGAGTTTTTGCAGTAGAGTCTTGTTGCCATGCCGTCATTTTATGCCAGACTGCTTCACAAACAAGGATCAATTCATCATTGGTTTTGCACAAAAGATTAACATGACGACACACGCAAGTTGATGAGTTGAATCAACTCACCAGCTTCGTGAGATTCTCCAGCTTTGCTATTGACCAACTCAAGTGCGAATTGTTACAGCTCCGCCCTCTTCTGGAAAGGGGGCAAGGAGCTGCAGCTCATTTGCATTTAAAAGGACGTCGTGGGCGGCCGCAGGAGGAAGAGAATTAGGATGGAGTCTTCAATCTCGAGTAGTACAGAACTGAACAGCATTTTTAGTGCTAACGTTGATTCAGCCATTTCTCCATCCGCAATGTCTACCTCCCCTACACGCCAGCTACATACAGTCAGGAGCAGAGCCAGACATTTGGGGCTTAGTTCAAATCTATGTTGTCCAATGACATTTTAATTTGCAGTTAACAGCTGTACTGACATGAAAGGAACTTTGTTGCAGTATGCTGGAAATTTTGTAAAACTATGTTGGGTGGACCTCTGTCCCTCTATCCCCCAATAATAATGATTTTTATAATTATTTCTATGCCAGTAATATCCATAAATTGTAAAAAAAAAAAAAAAAAAAAAAATGCACTGAAAAATAATTGGAAATTTTATAAGTTTATTTTACTTTACACCATAGTATAGGGAAATTATAAATATATAATTATTATATATAAATACTTTTGCTTAATTTCTAAACTTGTAAGAAATAAACCCTTGTGATAAACCATCACTTGAGCAAAGTGTGTACTTCTCAGCACAAACAGTCGGTTTCATTAAATCACTGTTTTTTGCGGTTTCATAAAAGGCATAAAGCCATATCACGGTTTCAATTTTAGTTCGTTGGCAACAACATTAGACACCATTTAATATAGGTTTTAAATTTTCAGGTTATTATGAAAATTAACATCACAGGGTTATTAATGGGGAACACTTAATAAATGTTTAGCTGACAAATGTGCTAAAGTTCAGTAATATTATATAATAACAAAAATCCTCCAACCGGACCGAAAGCGAGTCTGACCTGAGTGAGTGACAGGAGGCATGTCTGTGTACAACTGTCTGAGAGAAGAGAGAGAAAGCGCCACCGGTATCGCTGTATGGATACTGCAGAAAAGTGGTATTGAACGGTTTATCATATTTTAGTAGAGATATATATCGAAAAATTCTATTTTGACAGCACCTCAAAGAAACCTCAAACCTGAAAGCCCCCTTAGGCCACCCCTAGCGCAGTCCCTGCATACAGCCAAGTCTAATTAATACGTACAAATGCGCAATAATGAAAATGAATGAATCATAACTTACTATAATAGTTGCCAAATCAGTCTTGTTTATTTCATGTGGTTTGTGTGGCCGCTGAGCCAGACTATGACCAAACTTTTTATTTTCTTTTTAATACATACGGTCCACAAATGTACTATTCACTACTGTCCTGCTGATTTGATGGTGTTGTGTTGCATCTGTCAGATTGGAGCATTTGTGTGGTGTGGTCACTGTGTGCTAATGCTGGTTTTATTGTTATGCTCTTATGATGACATACAACGTATTTAAGCAGGTGTAGTTGTGTTAGGCTATTTTTATGAAACATTTTAGACTAGGACCACGTGACTTTCTCCGGGCCCACCTACATTGTGACTAGCTATGCTAGAGGGATGAAACTAGATCATAATAATAATAATAATAATAATAATAATATAGTTCTTATTATTATTATTGTTATTATGAATAAGTTTATTTTTACTCCATGGGCCAAATCTTTTTTTTATTACTTAACATAATAAGCAATACATTTTAGGCTAACTGCTCGATTTATAAATAAACATGTTTAAAAAAAAAACTACATGCCACTGTGACCTACTCAATTACATCCCATTTTACATAAAGCTCTATTTTTATTTTTTATGATCAAGCTTAGCATTTTTATTTTCAGAGACAGTAAATACCATCTAAGACTGCAAAAAGACCTACACACAAACACAAAAAAAAAAAATCACTGAGCCTCGAGCCAAGACACTTGTGATAGGCAAGCTGTTTGTCTACTGGAGGGTAGAGAGCACACAGCTGCTGTCAGCCGGGGTCAGTGGGCTTGATCTTGCAGCTCTGACCAGAGCATGAGCTCTGGAAAGTGTGTGGGCTTTTTGAGCTACAGGATAGACCAAAATGCACTGAGGCCTATAGAAAGACATGCAGACACATTCAATCGCGAATGCGTGAACAAATATGTGCATCATGTGGTATTTAGTCAAGTTTAATCATGCTGTCTATGGCCGCAGTGAGATGATGTAACTCAAAGCTGATGCCATTTGGACTCTATTTCAGTTCACTAGAGCGTGTTGCTGAGTATAAATTTAGCACGTTCACAGCAAAACAGCCTCCGACCTACCGTCTGCAGCTCTGTGGTGACTTTCAAAAGCTCATCCTGCATCTGGAGTCCAACCTCCTTGCTCTGAAACAGAATAAGTGTTTGAAATGAGGAAGATTCTTTGGCTGTGTTTTGTTTGGGAGGGTTTCATGTTGGTAAATAAGAGAGGAAGAGAAAGAGGGAAGAATTCGATAGCGGTGCTGGTAATATAGTGGGAGAGAGATTTCTGTACCCGCTTTGCCAGGCGGTGTGTGTCCTCTATGCAGTGTGAGAGCCGCTGCGTGAGTGTGTTGCCGCAGAGCTCGCTGAGTGAACTGTGATCTCTACTCTCCTGCCTGGTCTGGGTCAGCAGAACAGACCAGCACTGAGCCACTGACAGGTCCAACTGCTCCTTCCTAAAGAGCGAACAGAGCATACAGAATGAAAGAGATGGTTAAAGTCGAGATCTAATAGAAGTAGCAACAGATCTTTTCCTCCATATTGTGACGTACTTCAGTGAAACCCTTGAATAAGAAAAATGGAGGCCGGGAACTTGCTTCTATCAGTCGTTAGACTATGATTGTAAGAAATGAGCGGTTTTAAAGGGTTAGTTCGCCCAAAAATGAAAATTCTGTCATTTACCTCATGTTGTTCCACACCCGTAAAACCTTTTTTCATCCTTTCATCCTGAACCTTTAAGCACACTAGTTATTGGAATATGCTGGCATATTTCACCAGAGAGAAGTCTCGAGTTTTGCTGGACAACCCAATTCGATTAAAGTTACGAGGTCATTTTTTTTTTTTTTTTAAAAAGGAACATGTATGGATGAACCATTAACACTAATAACATGCATTTTGAAAATAAATGGGGTGAATTGTCATTTCATTTATTTTAATGTCAATGTATGTACACTGCTGAGTAGTAGTTAAAATGCGCAGCACAGAACGTAGGGGTCTCGAGACAGCAAAACACAGAAACAAATAACATTAACAGCTTACAAATGATACAAAGTTGACCAAGACATTTGTGCAATGATCAAAGAGTGCATGTTTACATGGAAAAACAATTAAACAAACACAGCACCGCTGTTCCTGAATGGATCAGTGTTTTTGCACGAATTGGTTGAGTGAATGATTTGATGACTCACTCACAAACACAGTGACTTATTTGGTTACCGAATATGAGCAAATTGTTGCATGAATGCTTCATTGACGCACTCATACAAACAGCCACTCTATCCATCCATCCATCAACCCACTTATCCATCCATCCATCCATCCATCCATCCACTCACCTGTCCATCCATCCACCCACCCATCCATCCATCCACTCACCTGTCAGTTCATCCACCCATCCACCCATCCATCCATCCATCCATCCATCCATCCATCCATCCATCCATCCATGCTAAATGCAGGGTGGGTACCTCTTGGTCTTCACTGTGAACTTCTCGCTGAGTTTCTCCAGAGAGCGGGCATATTCTGCCTCAATCTCCCCCCGTCTGCGCAGATACTCGCTTAGATCCTGCAGCTGTTGTGTCTTGACCTCCACCTGTGCGTCTAGGATTTTTAGCTGCTCTGATAGCTGACCACGCACCTCTGAGCAAAGAGACACATGTACGGATGGTTTTCAGCACAAAAAGCGGCATGAACTGAGGAATTTGTAACCCCCTGCACTAGTGGCTCTGGTCTGAGGCTCAGAACTAATCGGATAAAGGAAGACCGCATCCCTAATATTGCCTTCCAATAAATACATCACATCGCAGTCCTACATCTCACACATTGAACAAATATTACATTTTTTGATGTACATTAGTCTGTACTTCCCAAGTGAAAGAAAGAGAACATGAGATCAAATAGATTTCTTTTACCTTTGATTTGAGTCTCATATTCTGCCAGACTCCCCTTTTCCTTTCTCAGTTTTCCATGCGATGTCATGGTGTCCTTTGCTGGTGTAGCGGTACTGTTGAATTGTTCACAGTAGCTCACAGTCTGAGATGATCACGCACAGATTTAGTTCCTCCTCACAAATAAAATACTCTAGTTCCGTATTGGTGTTTTTATTTTGCAAAATGATTTATATTTCCATGTTCGGTCTTGAGTTCATACTGGGCTACTAAAGAAAAACCTTTTCACTCCTTTCAGTCTTTCAATCTGTGCCCTCAGCAGAAACGGAACAGGGAAGTCTCTGTGCATGTGTATGTTTGTGTGCGAGTGTGTGCGTTGAACACGGAGGGAGTTCCAATCCAAGCAATTCTCTCTGAGCACCGAGTTTGTGCATTCAAAGATTCGCTTTCAGAGCAGAGAACGATGCAGGGGTCGGATAGTTTTCTAGTTCTGTTTCCTGAGACTCTTGAGTGGTTAAATATGATTGTCCTTGCCTGGAAGAGACAGTTAAGAGAGACACAGAAGAGAGAGAAGTTTGGTAAGAAGTGTAACGAAGACAAATGTACAAGACAGAAACTAACCATAAATGGAAAATGGAAGTAAATTCAAGATAAGAGAGAGACGGGAGAGGAAGAGAGACACAAAAAAAACTACTTCAATATGACGTGTCATGGGCACTTCCAGAAGACAAAAACGGTTAAGTGAAGAGAGCACACCTGCCCACATCCTGTTTGTCTTCTATAATGTGTGCGATTCAAAAAGATTCTCAGATGAAGACATCCTGTCAATCCTAAATGAAGTATCCACACAACACATTTTACTACTTGTAAAAACCAATCAAGTTCTCGACAGTTTTACAGTACTTCACACTGTATGTCAAGTGGCAACCCAACACAGTACCAAAATTGTATTTATTTTTGTACAATGCAACATGGCCATATTGGCACCAGCCTAACTTGGCTGCTTCCACAAGTGACAGATCAGTTTGCATCAAAAATAGAATCTTATACACAGCCATTGAGATCAACAACAAACAATATAGGAACTGTTTTCTTCTTCTTTTTTTAGGAAGCCTGTTTATTTTGCTATCCTAACTATGAACAATTGTATAGTTAGTTCTTAGTTGCACTTTATTATGTGCATTTAGCAACTTCAGTGCTGTCTGCAATCCAATCAGACAAACCTGTGACCCATTTTTTGGTGACGACCCACCTGCTGAGAACCACTAGTCTAACGCTTGAGCTAATAACTCAAATTAAAGGCCTTAAACTTATCAGAAAGGTAACAGAGGACTTTCTTAGAAAATCTGACTTAGCTCTGACTCAAGCTACATGACTGATTGTTTGTTGTGGGAAGACAGCCTGAACTGCGCAGGAGTTCCTGTGAGTTGCGCCAGTGATGGCCGTTGGTCTTAAGAGAGGGTGGAGGGACCTGAGTCATCATGGCTCTCAGCACAAACACACACAGTCATAACAGTCAGAACAGGGAGTGCTGCTCCAGCACTGTGCATTAAGAATTTAGAGCACCACACATGTATTTTGAGTTTCTTTGTATTTAATCTGAGAAATGCAAAATAAAAATAAAAAAAAATAAAAAATGTTCAGTTAATGTACATATGTTTAAAAAATGGGCTTCTCAAGATAGTCATTTGTCTCATGTAAGTATTTAAATTGCTGTGCATATGTGTTTTAGGTCTGGGATTTAGAAACCTTTTTGTAAGCCAAACTGCTTAGACGTAATATGTTCTAGTACCCCCTGAGATTTTAAGTTAATACTTGTTCACAGTATGTTCGCAGTTCTCTGATAGCATTAACGATCGCATGACATGCGAGTAAACAAATAAAATATTTAATCTTTTTTCCTAGTTTGGAAAAACATGTTTTAAGCCTTTGGATGCAATTTCATTCATTAATTAAGTACATTAATTCAAAATAATGGCCAGCACCCAATGCTCGTGTACCCGCTGAGAACAGCTTCATCTCGGCCAGTGCTTTGTGGATTTTGGCTCTTATAGTGTTAAACATGAGATATAATTCATTTTGGGTATATAAAAAGGGAAATCTTTGGTCTTATTAATCTATTACTTGTTCCTGAGTAAATCAAATTGGGTTATGTTAAATAATAATTTAATATTAAGGCTAAATTTAATTTGTATCCTTTAGAGCTCTGCTTTTGTACGTTTGACTGAACTGTACAATTGTGTTTATTTCCTATAGTTTATTCCTATAGTCATTTGTAATGGCTATTGTTGTTCAATAAGTATTAATTTATACAAATATCTTGTATCGAGAAAGGGTCAATTAGTGCGTAATATAGATTTAGTGAAAGTTACATTAATATACCATTAGATGGCGGTAAAACTTTATAAGGGAATGAGACTCATTCAACGAGTCAGTCGCAAGAGACTTTTAAATTGAAAAGGACTATTTTGTAAACAAAGGACGTAGTTTTATCGCTGTTGCAGAAAATTCCCTTAACTGTAAAAAGGACAAATACAAAGATCGCTTTCCTCAGGTTTTTATAATGGATATAATATTATGGACATTGATCTGAAGAACGAATCTCATCCATGCTGATATTTAGCCATATTGCACTGCTACTCGTGTCACACTTATCATATATATATATATATATATATATATAGTTTCAGGTTTAATTTGTTACTTGCCAATTCTTTGTAATATCTGTTAAATTTAAAAGCAATTTCTGGGTGGAAATTGTTTCAAAGTAAATAAAGTAATTTTCAAAAGTAATTTTTTTACATGTGCATAAAGCATTTAATGTAACAATGGCAAAAAAAAAAGAATAAATATTGCACTTTACCCATAATTCAAATAAATAAACATTTTAGGCGAACACATTTCCTCGTCAACTAATTCCATGTAAAAGGCACATCATGCACTATCAGTCATTGAGCGGTCATGACAGTCTGCTCTTCTGTTCCTCCATCTCAGTGTTTAGAGGTCAAAAGCCTAAGCCAGCCAATCAGAGCTCAGCAGAGACTTCATTATGATAATGCTATTATTGATTCACAAGAGTTGAATCGGATTTGTGCACAATGGGGTTGAATTCTATTGCATTAGCGTATGCCAGCACTGCTGCATGCCAGTGCTTTTTTGATATATACTCTTGGCAGTAGTTTCTCTATTTTGCAAAAAAGATTGAAACATTTTAAATAGTAAACTCTAATCTAATATTTCAGGCAAAAAAAAATGCAAGGCTGCATTTATTTATTTATATATATATATATATATATATATTATATATATATATATATATATATATATATATATATATATATATATATATATATATAAACAAGGTGTCCAGTCATCGGATTGCATAATGTATTTAGAAATTCACAAATAAGCAAATCTATCACATATATAAGCTGATGCAGGGATGTAGCAGGGGTTTCCAGGGCTGCGGTGCAGTTTGCAGCTGTGGACCCCTTGAAATCTGTCAGCAACACATAAGCAAGTATATATATTGATCCAGCACTGGAATGCCAGTGTGAAACCACGCCGGTGTCCTGACTGAGTGAATGTGCCTGTTTAAACTTGATCTGTCTGCTGTATTGAGTCAAAGAAACTGAGGGGAATTGGAGATCCATGGGATCAATCCTGTTTTACGCTCCCAGTGGAGGCTGGGAAGAAGCTGAGCTCTGGTCTTATCTCTCAGAGCAGAGGACCACAGGGAGCCCTCACACACACACGCACACCGCTGAGATCTCTGCTGTGTTCTCTCATTGCTATGGAGTGATGCTCCTGCTGCACGGACAAAGGCACAGATATTAAAGGCTGAATGTAATGCATCACAAATTATTTAGTTAAAGGGATAGCTCACCCAAACATGGAAGTTCAAATACATTTATTTACACTAATGTCATTTCAAACCTTCAGTAGAACAAAAAAGAAGATAATTAGCTGAATGTCTAAGCTGCACTTTTTTGTAAATGCTAACCATGGCTTTCAAGGCAAATTTCGATTCAACAGCTATAGTATAGTATAGTATAGCTATAGTATGGCTACAAAGTCTTCTATTACAAAGTAATAGAATATGGCGTTTCCACCACCAAGCCTTACATAATAGGCGTGGTGTATGCCGGAAAGTGATCGATGTTACTTGATAGACACCTCCTAAGTCAGCTATGGTACATTGCTGTGCGAGGACATTGTGTTTCAATGATACATTTAAAAAAAACGGCCCCTTGTGTTGTCATTCCCCTTGTAGCACATGCAAATGACGATTCTCTGTCAACCAATTAGCGTCCTGCAGTGAGTCTAGCTCCACCCTTTAGCTACCAGACTACTGTGCTAGGTACCCCAATGGAAGAGTCCCAGAAAAGTGGTACGGTACGGTACTTTGGTACCATTCATAACTTCTGACAATCGAAAGAGAAATAATTGTGTACTGTACCGTACCGCTCAGTGGAAGAGAGTCATTAGACTACATGGAAAATGACAGTTTCAACATTCTGCCTAATATATCATTTTATATTCCAATTCCAAAGAAAAAACATGTTGTTGTTTTGTTTGTTTTTTTTGGGGGGGGGGGGGGGGGGGGGAACTATCCCTTTAAATAACATTAAGCTCACAAGCTGTGGAAGAAGACATCCTTCAAAAGTCTGGGGTTGGAAAGAATCTTTAACGTTAAGATTCATAAGAAGTCTCTAATGTCTCAAGGCTGCGTTTATTTCATCAAACAGTAAGACTATGAAATATTAAAAGGATGCTTTGATGACTATAAAGCTCAAAAGAGCAGAACTAATTTGAAATAGAACTCATCAGTTAAAACTTAAATGCTGTCACTTTTGATCAATTTAAGACAATTCTTTTAAAAAAATCTTAAGACCATAAACTGTTGAACGGTAGTGGACCTACAAAATAAAGCGCTAAAACATACAATGCATATTTCTCAGCAGCGCCCACAAACTCTTTCCTGTCAATATGCCAACACAATACTCAAAGTCGCACTATGAAGTGCAACATACCCATAACATTAAACGTCTTTCAAAATGGAAACGAATGAACTTCTCTAATTACACAACATCATACCTACACAACAGCACAGAAACTCGTGTGATGTGACCAATGATAATGCATACCACATCCGTGACACAGTTAGTCCTCACACTTGTGATCTCCAAAGACCTTATTTATGTTCATTGACATCACAAATCCACCAAGCACCAATAAAGTAAGCATAATTCTGAATATACATGCTATGGACTATGATGCATTTCCGCAAAAGCAATTAGCGAATATGGCCTGAGACTAATAAGCTGATTAAGATATGCCTTGCTCTGATGGCTGCATGAAACATCATAAATGAGATCTTTGTAGAATCTCAATGGTTTCTCCTAGTCAGCAATGCGATTAAGTCTCCCAGTTTTCTCCTGAGGAAAGGGTCCAGTAATCTCATTCAGTGATTCAGAAGAGATCTCAACAATAGCTATGTTTCCAACCACCCATTTTTATGCACATTTTGGGATATTGCTTACAAAAAAAAAAAAAAAAACGGGATGGAAACCCCAAGATGCGCATAAAAAAACCTGAATGTGCTCAATTGAGGTGCATATAAACTACAACGGAAACATTTGACTGAATAAATCCCTCCCTCAGCAGTGGACGTGATTGGATAACTGGACTACGTAGCAAACCACAGCATTGCACAGCATCTCAAATGTTGGCTTGATCATTCTGAAATGGAACAAAAAAGTCTGTCATCACAATGATTTGGTATGACCTCCCAGAAGCATCTCACATGATTCCGTTCCCAAACACAACACTAGATAACGACAAAGTTTATTCCATTTTGTCTCTGCGCTCTGAGACGCAAGTCATTTATGTTGTACAAAAAAAGAGCCAAAGAGGCTTCCCCAATTGTAGCAACTTCCATATTTAATACAGATATTTTGCAGCAATTTTTGTGCAGCCAAGTTAATTTCACAACTTTGGGTGGAAACATACAGTAGCTAATGTCTCAGCTCATACACTACAGTTCAAATGTAACGGGTCAGTAAGATTATTTACTGATACAACCATGATACATTTTTCTTCTGAGAAATACAATTTTCTCCAGGACAGAATGGATAGATATGTGAGGGACAGCTCAGAGCAATAAATATAGGAGTTGAGTAGAGGTCATGCTGAGATGAGACTGCTTATCTGACAATCACGATTCCCTTTCCTGCACTGTCGCTCCTTTTCAGCATGTGTACATGAAAACACACACGGACACGCTCTCTCACACACACTATAATCCCATATTAAGAAGCGTGAGTCACGGTATTCTTTCCTGCACTTCTCCTGAAGTCTGACATTGTGACGTGCTCTGTGGGAACAGGGAACACATGCTCCCCTCCCTGCATATCTTGCCTCAGACATATATCTTTCAATCCGCCTTTCTAGGGAGCATCTATCCAAACTGCTACATTTCTGCATTTAAAGGGTTAGTTCACCCCAAAATGACCAATCTGTCATTGTTTACTCATCCTCACATTGTTCAGAAACTGTATGGTTGTCTTTATTCCATGGAAAACAAAAGGAGAAGTTTAACAGAATGATACTTTTTTTTCATAAAATGAAAGTGAATAGTAACGAGAGACTTTAAAGCTAAAAAAAAGGCAAAAAAGCACTATAAAAGTGGTCCATTCAAGTCTTATAAGCGATACTGTGCCATCGATTGCGTGAGAAACAGACAGAAATTTAAGTCATTTTTAGCGCATGTCATTTCAAACCCATGACTTTTTAGATCATTTTAAAAACCTCTCAGCGCTTTTTTATATGGATGGCCATACAATCCAGTTGTTTTCAACCCCATTACTACTCATGACATGGACAAAACATTCAAAAAAAAAAATCTTCTTTTGTGCTCTGCAGAAGAATGTAAGTAACACAGGTTTGAAACGACATAAAGGTGAGAAGATGGTGACGGAAGTTTCATTTTGGGGTGAATTATCCCTTTAAATTTCATTCATGTAGGTTTGACACCAGTGAAATGTAGAATGTAACTGGTTCTTGTGCGTCTTGTAACCAGCTGCACCGTGCCAAATTTGAATATGAAAATCGGAATATTTATAATTAGAATATTTATTATCTGAAGGTTTGACTATTTTCATGCATTTCATATTTGAATATTTAAATCCCATAACTGAGATTTGAGAGCGAGGGTAGCGGAGATTTTTTCAAAGAGCACAATAAATTTGTTTATTCCTCACACAACGCTACGACTTCGGATGCACGAGTCATATGTACTACTTTTATAGTGCTTGATGCCTGAAAATCCCTGGTCATTATTTAATATCATTGTGTGGAAAAGGGCAGCATGAACACTCTGCCAAACATCTCCTTTCACGCTTGACAGAAGAAAGACACGTCATACAGATTTTTAAACAACATGACTTTGACTAAACAATGACAGAATTTTCATTTCAAGGTGTACTCTCACTTAAATGGTGATTTGAAGTGTGAAAATGAAAGGAGGAAGAGGAAGAGAAAGAGAGACAGGGAACCCCTCAGTCAAATGACAACACCACAGAGGTAGAGGAGGTGAGAGGTGGAAGACTGAAGCAAAGAGGTGGGACAGACTGCCTGATAATCAATGCTGCAGAGACACATTGAAAGAGGAAGCAGCCCGTCAGTGTTTTTCTCTGGCTGTGTGGCGTTCACGCGCACAATCAGTCATGTATGCAAAAGCACGTATAGCCTACGCGTGGACGCGTTGGACGGATCTGCCAAAAACACACACACGCGCGCACACACACACACACACACACACACACACTCTCTCATCCTATTGAAGGGACAATGCATGCTCGCTGTTATGCACGTTCAAACATGTCAGTGAACCTCCACTGCGTGTGTGAGGAGATGGAGGGAGAACACATAAACATGCTGAGAGGAATACACAGTGAATTTAGAGTCATAAATAATAAAGAAAGCCCACTCTTACCTCATTCTCCTCTCTCGCTGGACAGAGAGAACAGTGTGTTTGAGTCTCAGAGCTTGATTTCACCCCCTCTGACACATTGTACACACATGACTCGCTCTCTCAGGAGTGCATTTCAAATAAGGTGGAAGCACACACATAAACACACAAGCATGCATGCTAGAAAACAGCTCCCCTTCTTTGGTTCACGCGCATGCTGAAACACAGCCTCTCACTCAGTCTCCTCAGCTCTCAGGCAATCAGAGAGAATGTCATAATCGAAGCCACGCCCCCTTCGCCCCCCTCCCCGCAGGCTTACTATAAATACAGAGATGGATATGAATATGCTGTCTTGTTCTCTTAGACTTTCCCCCTCCCGTTTTGTTCCATCTCTCATTCCTAATATTCCCTCTCTGTGGCCATGAAATGCTTCTCTTATGACCTTGCATTGTGCTCGCGGACTACCAGCCCCCCCGTTCTGTGCACGCGCGCACACACATAAACACACGTTCAGAATTAATGTACAGTCATGAATCTATTTAATGCTCTTGCAGATGAGCTATAAAACTGATGCTAATGCCAATCCAAAAGGAATTGAATGGGTGAGAGCTATAGCTGGGTGATAAACAAACAATGGCCGACACGTACACACACATTACACCTGCAGCTGGCACTGTAATGGCCGGTTTTCTACCGTTCCACTGCGCTGTTTTTTTTTTTTTTTTTTCCTACGCAAACATCGTTTACATAGACGGACCGTTGACCTTCACACCGCGTTGAAGTTAAACTTTTTGAAACGTCATTGTTTAGCAGTCCATTCTGCAGCGCTGCGTCTTGATTTTAAAGCAACTCGTTCTGAGAACGGACTGATGCTGCCAACAGCACGCGCGCGCTGTCTTGTGCTGATGACTTATCTGTCACATCTAGTATGCACTGGATGTGCAAATATTTATGTAGCTCATTAGCTCCATTGTTGTTATGCATACAATAAGAGCAGGGTACAACGAGTTTTTAGATGAGTTCGCACCTCACAGGAAATGGTGCCCACATAACCGCCAATTTACTCAGTCTTTACTCATCACAGAAACCACTAAAGGACACTGAGAAGTGTTGAGTGTGGGTCGTGACTTGTAAATGCGCCAGAATCATAAAATTTGTTGTTGAAACAAGCTAATGCTTGTATAATGAATTTAGGAGACGTTTTTTAAATCTTTTTGTAAAAACACTGGGTTCATTTGCATATGCATGAGAACAATTTTAGTTTTGCAAATGAGAAGACCCCCCCCCCTCCCCAATAGAATACAATCTTTTATTATTTACTCATCCTGATGTCGTTCCAAACCGTTATGACTCTCTTTCTTCTTCTGAACACAAAATAAGGTGTTTTGAAGAATGCTGGTTAAAAAACTACCATTGACTTCCATTTGTATGCACAACAGAAACATTAAAAGGTTAGTTCAGCTAAAAATGAAAATTCTGTCAATAATTACTCACCCACATGTCATTCCAAACCCATAAGACTTTGCTTCATCTTCAGAACACAAATTACGATATTTTTGATGAAATCTAAGAGCTTTCTGTCCCTCCATATCTACCACTTTGTTGCTTCAAAAAGTTCATAAAGAGATCTTAAAACTGATCCATATGAATTGAGCGGTTTAGTCCAAATTTTCTGAAGAGACTCGATTGCTTATACGATGAACAGATTTAATTTAGACTTATATTCACAAGTTCATCAACTCGCACATCAGCTGTGGTAAACAGAAGCTCAAGCATGTTTGCTTGACTCATGCGAGGACCAATGAGGTTCATTCTCGTGTGTTACGCAGCACGTTTGAGCTTCCTCACGCATGCTTCAGGGGGGTGTTCCAGAAAGCAGGTTATGTGACTTACCTGGGTATGTTTAAGAGTAAGTAAGCGGATGACTTCAACTTTCGGTTCCAAAAATGGAGGTAACTTTCAGGGTAAGGGGCCATAGCAACTTACTCTCTGAACATAACCTGCTCCAGAGCAGATTATGTTCCAGGGTTAGTTTGCTTAAAAGGTATTCAGATGCATGTTATACAATTAATATAGTCATATTAATGTAACTAAATTTGTTAGTTACAGTTATGTACATTATAATATATTTGTAATATATAAGTAGCGATAGAACAAATTTAGTATGCTATAATTTCTATAATAAAATACATATTTTTTCATCATTTAGCAGACGCTTTTATCCAAAGCAACTTACAAGGGGAGCAATTAGGGGTTAGGGGTTGTCTTGCTCAAGGGCACTTTTAGTCATGGTATCGAAGGTGGAGAGAGTGTTGTTTATTCACAATCCCCACTTTCAATTCCTGCCGGCGTGGGAATCGAACCGGCAACCTGCAGATTACAAGCCCAACTCCCTCACCACTAGGCCACAACTACCCACATATGTGATATCTTACTAAATAATTAGCATCAAACAAACAACATTATTCTTATTCTCAGTAAAGATTACTTATTAAAATAAAAGATTGAAAAAATAATTACATAACCATCAAATAGGTACTTACTCAATAGGCTTTCTTGTATACCTTGAGTAAGCAAGGTTTGGGTTAATCAACTGAGAGTTCAGGGTATATGTGACGGTATGCTTTCTGGAACAGGTTCTGTTGAGCATCTGTTTATGTTCGCTGTTCAATGTTTATATAACATCAAATCTAAAAATAGAAAGAAAGTCATACAGGTTTTGAATGACAAGAGTGTTTTTGGGTGAACTACCCCTTTAATATCTAAAATGAGCAATGCAATCATTTACATTTTATTATTTTACCATTTCATAAATATTTAATTTAATAAACAGGTGAAATTCCTGTTGTGAGTAAGGCACTCTCAGAAGAAAAGGTACTACACAGAATCATAAAGGGTTCTGTCAGGCATCATTTTATGAATTTAGTTTTAATGAATTCATTTTTAATAACATTTCATGAACAAAACAGAACACGCTTTTCGCAGAAAGCGTTCGTTAAAATTGAGTCAAGAACCCTAGGGTTCTATTCAGAAACCCATTAAACCTTTTTTTTCTAAGAGTGTGCAAAGAGAAGTTCAACCCCTTCACCTCCCCCATCTTTCCTGTGCTTGTTTCCTTCCTCTCTCGGGTTAAGCCTGTGTTCGCTCTCTTTCTCTCACTATAAAATCCTCAGGATGTGACAAATATAGGGAAATTAAGCCCCCTAAATCCTATAATGTGAAACACACACTCACACACAAACAATACATATTTACCAGACAGAAACACACACAACTGAGAGAAACATCTGCAGCTGCAGTGCGGCCCAATCTCACTAGATATAAAAAGATTGATGATTATTGATCCCTAAAGAGAAATTCAGTGCAGCAGCAGTAATATTAAACAGAGTACTATATATGCATTCAGTGAGCATAAACAATATAAATGTGTGATGCTGTGTGCAGTCGGTCAAGAAGGACTTATAAAATCATGGATATAATACAAAGATTGTTGCACATGCTCCAGCTCCCTTGTGGCAAACGAATGGTCTACGGGAAGCATCACCCCACCCATGAGTGCTTGGAAAGGCGACTCCACTGTGAGGGTGGCTGGGGGGAAGCCATGATGTGACGTGAACATTATAACAGGTTGTCAGATTTGTGCAACAAGAGAAGGGACTTATAGGGCCCGGCAGGTAGCAACCATATACGCAGTTTATCAGAGGCAGTGCCGACTATATTACGATTGTTTCTACAATTTCCCCTCTTACCACATCAACCCGTACTACCCCGGCCCGTCCTCCCTAGGGACAGTTCAGTTTCCACTTGGTCAGTCAGTCCTCACAGCTTTGACCTACTTCACGTCTCTGGCTTCAAACACGTACTCATAGCCTCGCACGCTCAAAACTGCACATGCAGCGATGCAAATGAATGCTGAGTGGTGATGACAAAGACGATTTCACCTGCTGTGGTCTGATGAACACATCGACAAAGATCCTGTTCAGAGATGCCGATGGACTACATATAGACGTGTGCATTCATTAGAGTGGGTTGAAAAGTCTGAAACCTCACTGAAAGGTTCAAGATCATTTTTTGACTTGGAAATAAAGAGGAGGCTTATTATGTAAAAAAAAAAAAAAAAAAAAATCAACCCAAAAAATTGAAGCAAATTTGCAGAATGTGACTCTTTATTCAGATGAATCCATTGAAGCTCAAGATGCTCTTTGAATCATCTCAAAAAACCCTACTGGAGAACATGATCATCAGGTTCACAAACTTGTGGAGTTCAAGAAGCGAATGAATGCGAATTAAACTTCTTATGCTGATAATTTCACTTGTAATAAAATGTTAGAACATTAAATGAGGAAATGGGGAAAAACGGGAAATAGAAATGTTTTCACTTGTAGTATCATAATTTTAGACAACTTACTACATGTATCTGAAGACTCTTGAAGTTAGCTGTATGTTTTCCAGAATATATAACATGGTATATGCTTAGAATAAGAAAAGAAAATAAAACGGGCAAAAAAAAAAAAAAAGTTTCATGCTACAAGAAATTGCCACATCGTAACACAATCCTTTTAATAGAACAGTGAATTACTGAAAACGCATACATTGCATGAGTCAGTCAACAAGGAACTCTGAATAATGGAGTTTCTGAGTAAAAGAATCATGAAACTCATCATAAATCCTGTAGAACAGTTTCGTACATAAAAGAGGAAGCTAAAATGAGAGTTACTGCACTCTCATTTCATTACTGATGCGGGCAAAGTATAACACTAATTTAAAGGTTATGTAAGACTATAAGTAAGCCATTAGTAAATTTCTCCAAAAAGTATAAACACTTTAAAACCATTGCTTAAAACTATTAAAGTCCCCCTGTAGTCAATAATTTGATCCCTTAAAATTTATCTTTGATCACTAAAATGACATTTAAATATTTTTTCCTTGGAAAAAAAAAATCTTTATACCTTAAAATAGCTTGTACATCCTTGCCTCATTTAGTAAATGTGGTCTATTAATAGGCAAATTAGCCCCGCCTCCACTCACACTAGTTCAAAGGTTGACACTATTGGTTACAAGGTGGTTTGTGATGTCAGAAAAACCAGTGATTTCAAACCGTCTTTGGTTCATAGCAGTTTAAAGCAGAAATGACAATAAAAACACCACATGAACATATAAACAACATTAAAAACTTGATTTTCACCACAAGTGGCAATTTAAAACATTGTTGTTTGTTTGAGCAATCAGCTGCATTGTGCAACCAATGGTATGAGTTTGGGCCAGCACTGCAGCTGGCTGGAGACTTACTTGGAAACAGTACCTGTCAAATAAGGCAGCCTGTTAGCACAACTCTGTGGCCATTCTAAGTACTGCAAATAGTGCTTTGAAACAAATTTGGAAAAGACACAAGCTGTCTTCTGCTGTTTATTAAGACTAGCATGCACATTTCTCATGCAAATACTTTACTCTCATGAACAGATGTGATATAAATTCATCACACAGTATGGCTTCACTAACCAGCTCTCTTAAGCATAAATAATACATTTAGATATGTAAATTATATGCAAAAAATAAATTACATTTGTTAAGGTATAATTATGGCAACACCTCAGTCATATTAATTTGCTTAATTTATGCTCTAATATTTTAGAACAGGGACTATACAAAAAGAATTTTATCAAACAATTACAATTATGTTAAGTGAATCTGGGGTCATGAATTGTTAGTGAAAATATGATAAACAGTGAAGGTTCTATTAAACAGGTCTGCACCTTTCAGACACATGATACCCACAGAGAGTACATGCTGTACATGGCAGAATCAGGACCTGATGGTAGGGTGAGGACAAAAGGGAGTTTCTACTGGCACTTGGGGGGTTGGGCTACTGTGATGTAGCTGTAATGGCCCAGGGGTGAAAAGGCACCGCTGTGTAAACTAATGTCAGTGTGCATCATCGCTGTGTGTGCGTCTCATCTGCTCAGCCTGTTTCACAGCCTTCTCCAGCTCCCCCCGGGACAGCAGCCTACAGTGTTGGAGGGCAGAGAGCAGCTGTGCCCGAGAGTTACTGATGAACGTGTGGGACAGGAAATAGGGGAGACCACCTCCATTCTTCAGGAAGTAGAGAGGGACTCGTACCATACCCAATACCTGGAAACAGACAGGAAAGTTGCATAACAGTGCATTTACACGCATATGAAAAGAATAGATAGAGCTTTTACCTCTAAACCATGGTCTGTGGCTGTGGTTACAGCCGCTTTCTCTAGCTCGATCAGCTCTGACTCTGTCATCTTCTTGATGTAGAAATGTGTGATGAGCCGAGGGCAGGATGGAGAGAGGCATGAGGATATGTGATGGTCAACGCCCACAGGCACAGCCACGCCCACCTCCTCGTGCAGCTCTCTGCTAAGCCCCGCCTCCAGCGTCTCCTTAGACGGGTTCACCAATCTATCAGATTATAAAACGCGATACAGTCTCCATGAGTAATTCCATGATTTATAAACAACTTATTTAAAGTTTTATTTTTTTTATTATTATTATTATTTTTTTATTTATTTAGTTGAACTCACCCTCCAGGGAAACCCAGCAAGCCATCAAAGCGCATCTGCATCTGAATGACAGTAATCTGAATTCAGGTTCATAAATTCGTATCATTTACACATTATTTTTACTTTCCTGCTCTGGTAGTGCATCATTCGCAATCGCAGTCGCACTCTTCAAATGAAGGTGTTCCGGTCACAGTAGACGCACTCTTCCTTACCAGTACTAGATGTTTGATTGGGATTTTCCCGAAGAGTTTGGCACTGGAGTCTCCGTACAACATAATGTGACAGGCATGTCTGCAGCCCTCCCGTGTCAACGCTTCTTCTCTCGTCATCTGTTCCGCCATCACGGTGCTAAACAAACAAATAAATCCGTTTACTGTAGGTTTAACGACGCGCGCTGATAAGTAACATTAATAACACTGATAACAATTTGTGCGTGTTTGATACAACTTCGAGCAACAACGAGCCACTATAATATGATGTCCACTATTTCAAAATACTAGTCCATTTGAGAACGCAGCTAGTCATGACAATAAACCATATAAAACACACAGATAACATAATAAAACTGTGCAAGTGTTTGTTTTTGCCACATCTGTAAAAGAAGAAAAGAAAAATATATAAATAAAGAAAAATCTGAAATCTTCTTAAAATGTTCGAAAGAGATCGCAAATTATTTCAGAATTATTCTTAAAATGCAACTATAATTGCATTAATCCATTTATCCTCTCAAACTATTGTTACCATGGCATTGTTTGTAAGGTTGGATTTGGAAAATGTATTTTTATATAGCTATATATGAAAATATTTATATTATATATATATACACAACAAATAAAAACGATTGGCTTGAACAAATAAATGTTTCTTGATATACTTATACAATATTGCATAATATTTAATTGTCATTGACGTTTAAGAATTCATTGCGTAGTTTTTAGTAACTTCTTAGACATACGTCCCTTATCCTGTAGATGGCAGTATTAACTAAATTGTGCTTCTGAGAGAGAGAGAAGAAAGAAAGAAAGAAAGAAAGAAAGAAAGAAAGAAAAGAAAGAAAGAAAAGAAAGAAAGAAAGAAAGAAAGAAAGAAAGAAAGAAGAAAGAAAGAAAGAAAGAAAGAAAGAAAGAAGTTCATGTTGAAAGAGGAAGCCAAAACAGAAAGATAAAGTGAATATAGATACAGTGCTTCCCCTTCTCTCGTGTGTCACTCTAAATCTATGCCACCTCTGCATAGCACTAGAAATAACCTCTTATATCTAAAACTAGCGTGGCTTCAAAAGCAAAACTCATTCCTCTGCCATAATTGTTAATTCCTCACGCATGCACTGTCTCATATTGCCCAATTAGTTTGAAAAGATCCAGTGAACTGCTGTGCCCCTCACATAACATTTACATGTCTTAGGAAAAGGCTTTGTAACAAAAAATAGAAAACTATTCATACTGTATTTTGTATTGAAATATGTGTAGATTCTACATTGTATATCATAGTGGTTTAAAAATAAAAGTATTTCCACGGGACAAAATTTTAAATGTTTTAACCGCAAGACACATTCTGTAATTTATGAAATGAACAAGCTACCAAATATTTAGCTGCCCAAAGGGAGTGTGTGTCACATCATAAAGGTGTATGACTACACTGCTTCCAGGATTCTTCAGCAGCCGTACACGATCTTTACTAGTTAAACCATGGTGCTGCTCTACCATCTCTCTGACCTGATCACCATTGCAAGGTGATGAGTTGAGAAAATATTTTGTTTCACAACCACTCCCTTCTTCTTCAGGTCAACATAAAATACCCAGCCAACAGGTCCATATGGGCCCCACATAAATGGGCATGATCTGGGCACGGGCGTCAGAGTGGGCACTTTAAAGACTGAATGTGGGCCACAGTTAGGTTGCCTATTGTTTATTTGAGGGTCCCATGTGGGCCACATTTGGGCTATTTTAGGCTATATTTATAATAATTATTTTGGTTTATAATAATATGGCAATTGTATAAAACTTTTTCAACCAATTAATTTAATTTATTTCATTTGTTTTTATATAAAAATTTAATTTATAATAATAATCCATGACTCGTTTCTTTTATGTCTACAAAAAAATGTGCTAAAAAGGAAAGCGCTTGCGTCCCCTCAAGCCAAAATGCTTGGCGTGTGCCTAATTAACCTAGTTTTACTGTTGCTTTGATAGAATTGGATCATTTTTAAACAGCTATGTAAAGAATGAAAATGGTAATGTCGGCATTTATTTAGCAAGTTTTGTATGTCTCTCTTTTCTGACTGACACACTAAATTGAGTTAATGGAGCTCTTCTAACAAGCTGATGATCTGAATCGGGTGTGTAAAATAGAGAAGCATACAAAATGTGCAGAGAGGTTGGTCACTAGGACCAAGATTAAGAACCACTGGATTTAAATGAATGCTTTACGCTGTTTGCACATTTGACAAGTTGAATATCGGTAAATTCTGTATTTTCTTTCTTTACTCTTTAGGTTTGAAGCTGGGGAATCGGCACAGCTAGGCCCAGGAATAAGAACTGTTCATCCTGATGCATTCAAGAGGTTTTTTGAAGTTCAATAATAAAAAAAAAAAAAAAAAAACATAATTTATACATTCAGAGTACATAAAATCAAAAAATTTGAAGGGAGTTGGAGTGGTTTGAATGTGAATTTTGCATAGTAGCTCATTATTTAACCCACTGGAATCTTAAAAAAATTAAATGGGGCCAAAGTTTCACCCATTGTGGTTCCACAAAACAGTCAGGCCATTTGGGAGTCCAGTGTGATCACACATGTGGGCCCCATAATTTTTTTGTGTGTAGCCCATCTCGGCCTGATTAGTACTACCCATTTGGGACCCAAGTGAGCCTATATAATGAACATCTTAATGGGCCCCACTTAGAGCCTACTATGTGTCCCTATGGGCTAACAGACATGGGGCCCATGTGGAGCCGATGGATAAATTTCTCTTGGCCCCATTTGGGTTGCCCATGCAGGGCTCAAGTGACAGCCCATGATAAAACCACATGGGGCCAACATGGAAATGTTGGCTGGGTACATAGTGGAACATGCTAACATGATGTCTTAAATCATATAGGATGACATAATCAAGTTTATACAGAAAGTTTATATATGGAAACATTTTTAAACAACTGAAATGCCAACATTTACAATAAACACAGCTAATTCACCAACTACAAGGTGAGGGATGAGAACTATATATTGTTGTGTGTATATTCTCCAACAGTTGTTGCAGTGTTGGATATACTAATGTGGGTTTTCTGAGTCATTCGTGTGGATGTTTCCATAAATCCCTGGGCTTTTGAATTGTTAAGAGACATTTTACATAGCAATATATGGGAGACTGACTGAATTAACCCATATCCACTTCCCATTTCAATCTGTCAAGGTTTCAATTACTCCATGGTAGGAGACAGTAAATGAATGTGGAGATGTGCAGGTGTATTTAAGTGGGGCTGAGAATTTTAATTGCCAGTTATAAGTACTATTTATGTACTAAATATGACAGTGGAAGCATATGCTGGGAATGTTAAGAGACAATGAGGCAGATGGAGAGATAAAGTGAGGTTATGAGGGTGTGCACATGGCCACCATTCATTTCATCATTTGAATCGCTGTAAATTCACAGCAGTTAAACATTCTAAAGTGATAAGCCAGAAAGACTGAGCATTACAGTGATTTTATCCTGATTGTTTTTGACCAATATTCAATCATTAAAATTATATTAAAATACATTATTTTCATTATTACTATATTAATAATAATGAGAAGAAGAGAGAATTGTTACAGCAATTAATATAGTTAATTAGCCTTATATGGGCCGTTTATGTGATCAATCAACAGAGCAACCTGGTCCATTAAGATCATGCGACCACAAGCGTGTGTGTGTGTGTGTATGCATATTTTACAATGGCTTTAAATGCAGTTCATCCTATCAGAATTTAGAGTCTAATCTATCTATTTTATAAAATGTAACTGAAACTTTGAGCATCTGAACACTGACTTGAATCAGGCTTCTAGTTTTGTTTAAGTCGGTGTTGACTTGGCCTTGTTAACTCTGTCCGTCCTCTCTGGGCTTACCGTGTGGCAGGAGATTGCGCCAGAATGGCTGGGCTATTCTTGAGCCTGAGCGCTTTCTAAGTTTAAAAGGTTTATGTGAGCTGCTGGCTATTGTTCTGGTGAAGGCGTCAGGGATTGTTACAGGGGATCTTGGGGGGTGGGGGGAGATATACTGCTGTCAAAATCCAGACTAAAATAGACAGACAGCTGTGGGTGCTCATATCTAGGCTATGTGTTTGAGTGTGTGTGAGAAGGATGGTGGTGCAATGGAATGGAGACCTAACACAATGCAGACGGGCCGGGCGTTGGAGCCGGATGGGGGAGAGTGGCACTGGTTGTCTCCATCCACTGAGTCACTTGCTAAAAGACTGATTAGCTTATATTACTGCTGATTTGTGGGGATGGGCTTGCTGGTAATCCTGAGATTAGGACATCTAGGGTTTCCCAAACTCTTCTTCTCTTCATTCTTGCTCTCAATCACACACACAGGTGCAGGGAGGTTGCTGTGTGCCAGGGTCTTAGGCCACTGTCAGAGGCAGATCAGTGGGAAAAATGAATGTAGAATCTAGAATTGTGGGGGAGCCAAATGCTGCTCAGCTGGGATATGGTTCACATGTTTGCGCCTGGTGGATAGATCACTCATAGGATTTAGAAGACCAGGAGACACTGTATGTTTTGATTGGCAAGAGGAAAACATTCATTAAGAGGCAGTTTCTGTGTATTTTCTTTGTCTCCATTGAGTGTGGGTATACAGAATGTGACCTCCCCCCTCCACCTCTGACCTTTTAGCCTCTGTGGTAGAGGCTTGTGCCGCTGTATTAGAGCTGATAATCTGTAACAACTGCTCACCATGTGCAGAACTTCAAACCCTGGTTCCTGGAAGCTTTTTCAGGTGTGCCATTTCGGTTGCTCTTTTATGGCAAGTGACATTGTCATGAATTTTACAATATTGGATCGTAACCAACTAAAACATACTTCTAGACAATGTTTGACACTGCCACGCTAACTGTTCATTCATTTAAAAGCAATCATTGTTTTGCTATAAGTAAAAAATACATTTTTGATTAAAATGATCAACAGTGATGGGGAAAGTTACTTTTAAAAGTAATGCATTACAATAATGCGTTACTCCCTAAAAAGTAACTAATTGCATTACTTAGTTACTTTTTATGGAAAGTAATGTGTTACGTTACCTTTGCCCATGTTTACACAGCGGACAGGAGAGGTTACAAAATACAAGTTAAATACAATATAAGTTACGAAATAACTTGCGTTACTTATTTTAAAAAGCAGACATTTAGCTGTAAATGTAAAAGTAATGCGTTACTTTACTAGTTACTTGAAAAAGTAATCTGATTATGTAACTCGAATTACTTGTAATGCATTACCCCCAACACTGAAGATAAATTACGTCATTGAATTGTTATATTTTTTATTTATAAAAACATGTTGCCCCCTTAAGCAACTTCAGTATAGTTAGCTATTTTTTGTTCGCAACTTGTAGTAGGCTACAGCTAGTTACATTTTCAAATAGTAGTTTTTTCATAACAGAAATTATTGTAGCCTAATTCATTGCGATATAATTTCTCATGTCACTACAAAAAAAATAAATGCAATTAAAAAGTAAATAAATACAAATAAAAATGGTTTAACAGCACTTTCAACAACCAAACATAAATGGTGACATCTGTGCAGCTCTTTCAGTATTTATAGGATTGAGATAGTGTGGACACTCATTCAGTGTTTAATCACTGGCTGATCACTCTCAGTAATTTTTAAGGGAAACAAAGCAGAGCACCGCCTCTTTAACCACAAACCCATGCCAGACAGCATGGCTATCTCTGCACGGAATGCCGGCTATTGGGAACAGGAGTTGTATTCTCTTCTATTTTCGGACTACATAGTGGGCTCTGGATTCTGCTAGAGGACACTTATCTCAGCTTTACCCCTCAAGGTCGACAGCTTCTGAGGCGCCTATTTGCTAAGGAGGATCTGATTGTATCAGTAACTGAGTATGAACGTTATGCAGATCTTGTGTGTTATATTGAACATACCACTATGTCTTTCAACTAGTCTGTCAAATGAGGCAAAGCCAGATACCCTTCTAATACACTCACAGAAATTGACTGCTCCAAGTTGTAACACAAATTTTAAAAATCATTGTCTTAGAGGTTAGGTATAGGAAGCCCTAACTTATAGGCACAAGCTGATCCCATTACTTTCAGTACCATATTCATCCAGTTTAATCCTACTCTTAAAAATCCCAAAAGTTCTCTGAATTGCCTGAGCTAACTGGACCATGTTGTGTTCAATCTAATGTTGTTAATGTGCAAGTAATCATATTATAAATATACATCAAGTAATAAAAATATAAATAAACTCAATCCCTTATACAATACATATCAAATTACATTTCGATTTCCAAATACAGGAAATAGAAATGTAATTTTATATATTTTAAAAATATTTTTAATATAATATATATTTAGTATTTTTTCTTTAATTACATTTATTTCCTAATGTGATAAAAGCAATTATCATGAAAAATCATAAATACCTGTTTTGTCCGACATAATTTCTCCTCTCGAGCACCACAGGTAAACGGGACGTCTGTTCTCATGGGTCGATTTAGTGCGTAATTTACGATTTACGACGGATTTAAACTTTTGTGTTAACAAAAACACCGTTGTATAGACAAAAACTATCCATTTCCCATCCCCAATCTTTTGTTTTCACTCCCATATGGGAATTTCAAGGGTCAGAACCCTCCAAAGCCGTATATATATATATTTTTTTTTTTATTTTTTTATTTTTTTTTTACTGTGATCACTTTTTTGCCCATTATAACATCATTTATGTCTTTGAAGGTATAGAGACAGGTCACGCATTTAACCTCTGGACAGCAGCGCATAAATCACAAGCAACAACAATGTCGTTTTAAAAATAACCCCTTACAGTACGGTTCCGTCAAACCTGTTTGCCTTTTGTGATCGCGCAGGGACGGACCGCACGACCACGTAGCCAATGAGCAACTGAACACACACGGACACATGGGAATATCTGACATATCTCCCCAACACTGACCTTGAGGGAAACGATAAAAGAGTACCAGGCCACTTCTTCCGAGGCCAACCCGTTTAGACATTACTAAGGTTAGTACTCAAATGCATGAGCTTTCCACAGCGCTGTTTGGACAGTGCGCCGTGCCTTGCATGTGACCGTTTTGAAAAGGTTTTTGCACACAAATACTCACCAAGAGTGTGGATTAGAGGGGTTTTTTCAACACATGCCTATGAGAAACAAAACAAAGTGGAGAAAAACTTTTTTCTAACAAAGTTTCTACAACGTTACAGGTGTTTGAGCGCAGGTCCGGGACCAGAAGCGTTAATCATGTCCCGTTTTATGGAATTGAGGGAATTCGGAGATGCGGCCACATTCCTGCGTAAAACCAACCTGGAACAACTCGCTGCGCAGTCCCATGCGTTTGATGGTACTGTCAGCCGTCCTGTTTGTGTCCTGTGTGAAAACGAGTTTTTTATTGGTGCAAAAGCCAAATATTCAAATCATTCATTTTAAATCCTGTTACAGTTACACTTTTAAGATGAGCGTGTATTGTGCATGTGAAAATGGTTTGTTAGTTACCTGACAGTTCAATTCGGAAGTGCCAAATACTTCTGTGTGCAGGGAAGAAACGTGTTTGGATTCCGGATGAGAGAGAAGCTTACATTGAGGTGGAGATCAAAGAGACTGATGGAGACAAAGTCATGGTGGAGACCAAAGATGGAATGGTCAGTCAAGTGCAAAAAATCAGTTTCTCAGTCACTAATTTTGTCTTATTTTTCAGTAAGTATATCTACATTTTTATAAGATACATTTATTGAGAAGAAATTAGATCTCTCTTACCTCATTGCCCAATATTTTTCTTGTTTTAAGCAAAAAGCTTATGCTTAGAAAAAAGGAACAAAACAGATTAAGAAAAATGCATTTTAAGTATTTGTTTTAGGTAGTTTTACATGCTGACATTGTCTTGTGAGGGTTTTTTTTAAATGATGTGTATTATATAGTAAGAGCCTCAAAAATAGTTAAGTGCAACAAATTTAAGTAAGGAAAAAATGCCAGTTTTGCATATTCTCCAATTGTTATTCAGGTAACTACATTCATTCTGTGGAAGAAGAAAATGTATCACAAGGTTCTGATTAAATTCTTTAATCTAATACTGACAGATGTTAACCGTGAAAGAGGATGACATTCAGCAGATGAATCCCCCGAAATTTGACATGATTGAAGACATGGCCATGCTTACGCACCTCAATGAGGCCTCTGTTCTTTTCAACCTCAGTCGTCGCTACAGTTTCTGGATGATCTATGTGAGACACGGCTTTATCATTTTCTGTTGAACAGCTGTCTGTATCTTAAGAGTTATAAAAATCAAGTTATCTGTTTCTTTAGTTTCTTCATAACTTTTGGATGATTTCAGGGTTTCTCAGTCTTCATGCGTGTTTTTTTTATTTTTTTATTGTCTGTCCACAGACATATTCAGGGCTGTTTTGTGTGACAGTTAACCCGTATAAATGGCTTCCCGTCTATTCTCCTGAAGTGGTTGCAGCATATAAGGGAAAGCGTCGCTCAGATGTTCCACCTCACATCTATTCCATTGCAGATAATGCCTACAATGACATGCTAAAAAGTACGGTCTGAAACAGATTTCACTTTTGATCTCTATTACACACAGGCCTTACATGTTGAATTTGTTTTGATTCTGAATAGTCAAAAGATAACAACTGTCATTGTCTTTAGTCTTCGCCATGTACTCACTAAACATTTTTTCTTTTAGATCGTGAAAACCAGTCAATGCTTATCACGTAAGTAACCTTCCGCCATGACATTACATTCTGTTCTACAACTATCATGATCTGAAATCCTTTTTGCTCATTATTTAATCATGAAGCGGTGTAAAAAAAAATGGGTTTTTATCATTTTGGAGAGTTTTGTTTTTTCTTTTTTAATCTTTCTTCTTGGATTTAATATTGTTTCATGTATATTTCACATACATTTTGTTCATGCCTAGCGGAGAATCCGGTGCTGGCAAAACTGTCAACACGAAACGTGTAATTCAGTATTTTGCCATTATAGCTGCTCTTGGTGAAGCAGGGGGCAAAAAAGGAGTAAGGGCAGAAATTTCACTTCTGTGCTTCTTTTTGTCATCACCCCATCCTTTTCCCTTGTTTTTGTCACCCAACGAGTCTTACTTTGGTTCCTCTACATCATGTTTTTTTGGGGGGATTTTTAATAACGTCTAAATGTTTATCTATTCCTTTTGGATTCACAGACATCCTTTTAACTGATAAGGAGTGACCCTCAGAGTTTTGTTACCCATATTTTGTTTTCCCGTTCCAGTATGTTTTTATGAACCCTTTTTATACCACTCTTTACATTGCCCATTCCCCTTTTTGCAATGTCTGTCATTTTGTCTCTTGTTTTTAACATTTCAAGCTCCTTTTTCACTCTTTGTCTTTTTTTGGAAAAAACAAACAACAACCCTGATTTAATATATTTTCCCCTCAATCATGACAGATAATATTTCATTTTCATTTCCATTAGTTTGTTCTGTCTTACTCATAGATATAATGTTGGTGTTTTCGATCATAAACTCACACATTTCTCTGTTTTCAACATAAATAGGGTACATTAGAGGATCAGATAATTGAGGCCAACCCAGCTATGGAAGCTTTTGGCAATGCAAAAACCCTGAGGAATGACAATTCATCCCGCTTTGTGAGTAAACATCATAAGAAGAACGCAACATTTCACTTTCTTACAATATTGTTCTCCGTTTTACTTTCCCCCTTTCTTTAACACAGGGCAAATTCATACGAATCCATTTTGGACCTACAGGGAAACTTGCATCTGCTGACATTGACATCTGTAAGCTGATTTGAAAAATATTACCATTAATATATATTTGTTATTCCTTCAAATCCTGTCCATTTCAAATTCTATTTTGTTTAGATCTTCTGGAAAAATCTAGAGTGATTTTTCAGCAAGGTGGAGAAAGAAGCTACCACATTTACTACCAGATCCTCTCGCACAAGAAACCAGAACTCCAAGGTATTCAGAGGAAACACTGACAGCATGGCTACTATTTAAGCTGAAGAACCAAGTATATTCCAATTATAGATGTTAATATGCCTGCAGTGTTCCATCCCCAGTGCAATGGGTGACTCAAAAGCCAAACTTCTTTCATCTGTTAAACAGACATGCTGCTGGTGTCATCAAATCCCTTTGACTACCACTTCTGCTCGCAGGGTGTTATAACTGTGGACCACATGGATGATGGAAATGAGCTGCTTGCAACTGATGTAAGTACTGCTTGTATGATTGAGATCACTATAAAGAGATAATTAGATGCTAATTATTCCACATAAACACCAAATGACCACTCACCTATAATGCAACCTGCTTACCTTCCTCTCTAGCATGCAATGGACACCCTTGGTTTCACTCCAGAAGAGAAGTATGGCTGTTACAAGATAGTTGGTGCCATCATGCACTTTGGCAACATGAAGTTCAAAGTGCGGCAGAGAGAGGAGCAAGCAGAGGCAGATGGCACAGAGAGTAAGAGGGATTCTGTCATAAGCAAAACCAACGTCTTCGGTCAGTGTCTTGGTTTGACTAAGCGCTGTGATTTTGTTACTCAGGTGCAGACAAAGCCTCCTATCTCATGGGGATCAGTTCAGCTGACCTCATAAAAGGACTGCTTCACCCTAGAGTGAAAGTGGGCAATGAGTATATTGTCAAAGGACAGACAGTTGAACAGGTCAGTATGGCCACTAAATGATGTATTATTACCCCTGCTATATAATTTCACCTAGCAATGAGAGCATTTGCGCTTTTGTGTCATGACAGGTGTCCTATGCTGTTGGTGCTTTGGCCAAAGCCACATATGACCGCATGTTTAAATGGCTGGTGAGCAGAATCAATAAAACCCTGTACACAGCCATCCCCCGTCAGTTCTTCATAGGAGTGCTGGATATAGCAGGCTTTGAGATCTTTGAGGTAAGTAAGTCTGTCTGCACGTCAGATGTGGATTTTAATGGTAAAAATATGGATTTTCTCCATTAATCGTGAATGTTGTAAATCTTTAAAGCTCAAGATCGATTTTTTTTCACCCTGTGACAGTGTTTCCTACACTGCTTTTCAGTGATTCATTGACTCTTACGAACCGGTTCTTGGTAGTGAATCAAAAATATGAATTGCAAACAAGGTCCAATTCACAAACAAATTACTCTTTTGAGTCAGTCTTTTTAATGAATTATTTACAAACATTTATGAACTAAGCCTGATGAATCATCCAATCAACATCAAGTTATTATTACTTACAGTGATAGAATATTTTAATATGCACCGATCAGGCACAACATTATGGCCACTGACAGGTGAAGTAAATAACACTGATTATCTCTTCATCACAGCAACTGTTAGTGGGTGGGATATATTAGGAAGCAAGTAAACATTTTTTTCCTCAAAGTTCATGTGTTAGAAGCAGGAAAAATGGGCAAGGGTAAGGACTTGAGCGAGTTTGACAAGGGCTAAATTGTGATGGCTAGATGACTGGGTCAGAGCATCTCCAAAACTGCAGCTTTTGTGGGGTGTTTCCGGTCTGCAGTAGTCAGTATCTTTCAAAAGTGGTTCAAGGAACGAACAGTGGTGAACCGGCGACAGGGTCATGGCTCATTGATGCACATGCGGAGTGAAGGCTGGCCTGTGTGGTCCGATCTAACACGAGGTATTGTAGCTCAAATTGCTCAAGAAGTTAGTGCTGGTTCTGATAGAAAGGTGTCAGAATACACAGTGCATCGCAGTTTGTTGCGTACGGGGCTGAGCCATGCTGACCCCTGTCCACCATGCCAACAGTGGGCATGTGAGCATCAGAACTGGAACACAGAGCAATGGAAGAAGGTGGCCTGATCTGATGAATCACGTTTTCTTTTACAACATGTTAATGGTTGGGTGCGTGTGCATTGCTTACCGGGGAAAACATGGCACCAGGACGCACTATGGGAAGAAGGCAAGCCGGCGGAGACAGTCTAATCTTTGGGCAATCTTCTGCTGGGAAACATGGTCCTGCCATCCATGTGGATGTTACTTTGACACGTACCACCTACCTAAGCGTTGTTGCAGACCATGTACACCCTTTCATGGAAACGGTATTCCCCGGTGGCTGTGGCCTCTTTCAGCAGGATAATGCGCACTGCCACAAAGCAAAAATGGTTCAGGAATGGCTTGAAGAGCACAATGAGTTTGTGGTGTTGACCTGGCCTCCAAATTCCCCAGATCTCAATCCAATCGAGCATCTGTGGGATGTGCTGAACAAACAAGTGCGATCCATGGAGGCTCCTCCTCGCAACTTACAGGACTTGAAGGATCTGCTGCAACATCTTGGTGCAGAGACCACAGCACACCTTCAGAGGTCTAGTGGAGTCCATGCCTCGACGGGTCAGCGCTGTTTTGACAGCAGAGGGGGATCAACACAATATTAGGAGGGTGGTTTAAACATTTTGCCTGATCGGTGTATGTAACACTATATCAGAGAATGAATATCTTTAATAATTTCACATTAATATTACAAATTTTTACAATAATTTAAGTAAGATAATTAGAACTGCAAATTTTGCAATTTAAAGTTTACTTTAAAAACTTTTTTGGTTGGTTAAATCACAAATGAAGTGCCTAGTTTTGGTCTTGTTGTTAATGTATCAAACTATTTTCACAATGTACCAATATAGAAGGTTTTCTCTGTAATTTATTTTAAGGCAATAGCTAAGAGAACATTTTGATTACACTTTATTTCAATGTCCATTTTAGACATTCTGCTAACTATAAGTAACTTTGCAACTTTTTTCAAGAATCAGTTGACATGTACTTGAAAAGTTACTTAAGTCAGTAGAATGTTTGTTGGAGGACTGTCAAAATAAAGTGTTAGCAGATATTGCGCACAGTCTACTAATACTTTAATGACTGCGATTTGACATGTAATTGCAAATTTACTTATAGTGAGTTGATTGTATAAAATGAACTATCAAAATAACGCATTACCAAAATTTCTTTTATATTAGCAAAAGAGACATTGCAACTGAAATATACCTAAATACTTAAAAATGAATCACATTGACTCAAAATCTAATTGAATCTATAACCTGTTAACTTGTTGTTGAATCTATAACTTGGCAATAATTTATTCAGGAAATGTGTAGATACCCAGGCCTATATCCTTTAGTCAGTACTCATTGTATCTAATTTGAAAAACTCTTTCTCTTCCTTTTTCCTGAACAGTTCAACAACTTTGAGCAAATGTGCATCAACTTCACAAATGAGAAACTGCAACAGTTTTTCAACCATCACATGTTCATCCTAGAGCAGGAGGAGTACAAGACAGAGGGTATAGAGTGGACTTTCATAGACTTTGGATTAGACCTGCAAGCCTGCATTGACCTCATTGAGAAGGTTGATATAGAATTACATGGAACTCTGTGAAAGCATGTGTATGTTTGTATAAGTAAACTATACTAAGCAACTCTAACTGTTACATCCTTCTTGTGTTGTTTGTAGCCATTGGGTATACTGTCTATTCTGGAGGAGGAGTGCATGTTCCCTAAAGCCACAGAGAGCAGCTTCAAAGCTAAACTCTACGATAATCACCTTGGCAAGTCTCCCAACTTCCTAAAACCGAGACCAGACAAAAAACGCAAATATGACACTCACTTTGAGCTGGTGCACTACGCTGGAGTGGTGAGTGAAAATAACATCATATTCACACATATTTCAAGGCTATTTTTACCATAGCATGCAATAATAGACTCTTTATGAGCCAAATAACTGGAGCCATTGGAATTTGTTAAGCAATTTAGAGTATGCGGTGCTGCCATAGAATGGCACCATTTAAGTAATAGGGATAGTCTGGAGCAAGCTGAGGTTAAGTGCCTTGCTCAATGGCACAATGGTGATAGCTCAAGGGTGGCAAAGGATAAATCACTTGATCACTATAATTCACTTAACATAAAATATCAATGCACACATATGTATGTTGCCAGGTGCCATACAACATCAATGGATGGCTTGACAAAAATAGAGATCCTCTTAATGAAACAGTGGTGGGAATCTTCCAGAGGTCATCCAACAAGTTAATGGCGACCCTCTTCGAGAACTTCATCAGCTTGGATTCAGGTGCATATTAATATAACTACTATTAAAGAGTTGATTCCACTACACCAGATTGTACTGAGGTGTTTTATTGCTACAGGTACTGAAGCAAAGCCAGGGGGTAGAGAGAAGAGGAAGAAAGGAGCATCATTCCAAACAGTGTCCCAGCTGCATAAGGTGGGTAAAAGTGAGGAGATACGGAGGAGAGATTATGCATTTTCCACAGTTCTGTTGTGTTATATAAAAAGCCACTTTTCACTTCTTTAAAAATCTACAAATGTAGGAAAGTGAGCCAGTTAAGACTTGCAGTGATGTTTAGGTAATCTGACCCATGAACATCACTTTAAGTCTGTGCTGGCTCAGCTTTCACCAGCTACAGATGCAAAGGCGCAGGTAAGATCTGACCCAGTAGTATGCAGAACTATGTGAACTGATTTAAAATCTGTTTATATCTTACTATGTTGTATTACTGACTGCATGTTGAATATTTTTTTCTCCTGTCACTCTAGGAGAATCTAAACAAATTAATGGCTAATTTGAGAAGCACTCAACCTCATTTTGTGCGCTGCATTATCCCCAATGAGACCAAGACCTCAGGTAGAAAAAAAAAAAACAAGATCTCCATAAACCTACCGAAAACACACCAGCAGTCTTCAGTTTCTGTTCTTGTATCTGATAGGAATGATGGATCCATTTCTGGTTCTGCACCAGCTTCGATGCAATGGTGTTCTTGAAGGGATCCGCATTTGCAGGAAGGGATTTCCCAACAGGATTGTCTATGCTGAGTTCAAACAGCGGTGAGTTTTTCTTCATAGGTCACACATGTAATTAGGGGTACATGAGACTCTGGATAATACTGGAATGAGAGGAATATTATTTTAGTGAATTACAAATCAAAGAAAATTCAATTCTGGACATGTAGAGCAGTGTATAATATCTATTTATTTGACTTGCAATTCTGCATCTTGTTAGCAGTTTAACAAATAAAAAACAATTCTCAAGTTAATTTTGAATGGTGCACAACCATAATAGAAAGAAGAATAAAGATATTTAACTAAACCTTCATGATTTACCAGCTACCGTATCCTGAACCCTTTGGCCATCCCAGAGGACACATATGTGGACAGCAGGAAAGCTGTAGAAAAGTTGCTTGGGTCTCTGGATATTGACCACACACAGTACAAGTTTGGCCACAGCAAGGTTCTTTAAATTGTTATTTCTCACTCCCATCATGCCCACTATTTTCAGTTACTTAAAACTCATCCTAGGCAACACTTGCCGGTGAATCTGTGCTCCTTCAGGTTTTCTTTAAGGCGGGACTTCTTGGCCAGCTGGAGGACATGAGAGACGAACGGCTATCTGAAATCCTCACCTTGCTGCAGGCCTTCTGCAGGGGGAAACTCATGCGGATGGAGCGCAGAAGGATGATGAAAGAGAAGTATGTGCTGTTTGGATGTCCAAACCATGACAATAGTCATAAAGCATCTAAATAGCCGAACACAAATAGTTTTGCTGTTACTCACTGACAGAAGAAAGTGTCAGATTGCAGATATCGCTTCCTTAAGCCCTTTCTAAGCATGGCGATAAACTGTTGAGAATGTGTGTAGGCCTATGAGACTGTAAATCTATGGGAGGAATGTCTGAAGTGTATGCGGACTATGTTGTGGCGTGTGTCTGGCGTGTGTCTGTATGTTTTGTGTGTGTGTGCGGTCACTACAGAAAAAGCCGGTTAAACCCCCTCCACCCCAAATGGCATTTACAAAAGCAGGTGTGGAGGTGGGTCATATATCCCGCAAACAGCGCACATGCCAGTTGTTGACGGCTCCTTACCAGAGTGCCCCCTCCCATCTTTATTATAAATAACCTTCTTTTGTCCAGAATGTATATGGATAGGAGCAGGCAGAAAACTGCTGAAATGCCATCCCAGGTGACAGGAGATTAAGTCGTCGTGTTTCTTCAGAAGGGTTCAGCTTTAGATAATCAACAACCTCTGCCTGACCTTTGACTGTTCCTGATTGTGTTGCCGCTTCAGCAATGCGGAATTGATTTACTCTTTAGGCATGCTCAGTATCACAGTGGGATTACTGATTTAGAACACACGAAACAATGGCGTGTGGCAGCCTGGCCCTATTTGGTGCTAAACATACTGAGCTAATTTAGAACAACAAGGCCAGGGAGAGTGAGGTGTAGGCTACAAAATAGATAAGGGATCTTTTATTCATGGACATAATGAGCAAAGTTTTGAAAGAGATTTTAGATCCTCTTACAGTATGTATCTTATGTTGAAACTTTTTAATGTATTTACCCAATGTTTTGTGTAATCCAAATACTTCCTAGACAACTCCATATATACCAGCACCAGGGTTAAAGACATTATACTTTTATGGATACGCTGCTTTGAAACAACCTATATCGTATAAAGCAGTGCACGTCCTGATTTTGCCGAGTTAGATGTTTTCCTGGGTCAACATATTTTGTTGATCCTGGAACAACATCCCAGAAAATGTATTCCTAATTATGTAACCCAACCCCTAAACCTAAACCAAGCACTATATAAATAAAAGGTGACTATTTAAAAAAAAAAAAAAAAATGAAAGTCATAACACACAGTGACTTCAATACATCACTTCTGTAATAAAACTTACAGATAAAAGATAAACATAGATGAGAAAGATAATTTTTTCAGCTGAAAGTTGAACTTATATTGCACAACTGTCCTGATATCAAAAGGAAAAAGAAAATGAAAAAAAATGTTGTGCTGCACCCAACATGCAGAAAAATGTAGAACCATATGAAACCAACATTAATATAAAGACTACATTTCTGGGAACTTATAGCATTTGTTTTATAAATAGATTTTTACTTCTCTTTATCGTGGATAGTCATACACAGTATGTCATTGATCTGATTATCTTCACTCAGGGAAGCTCTGATGGTGATTCAGTGGAACATCCGTGCCTTTTACGCAGTCAAGAACTGGCCATGGATGTGTCTGTTCTTCAAGATCAAACCCCTGCTGAGGAGCGCAGCTACAGAGAAGGAGCTGGCTACACTAAAGGAGGAGTTTCAGAAGCTAAAGGAGGCTCTTGAGAGGTCTGAGGTGAAGAGGAAGGAGTTTGAGGAGAAACAGATCTCTTTGGTGCAAGAGAAAAATGACCTCTCCTTACAACTTCAAGCGGTGAGTGTAAGACTGGAGAATTCCAAAGAAACAAGAAGTTATGAAACAGAATCAGAGTTAACAGCAATCATATTTCATCATACACCGAGTTGACCGAAAGAATCAATTTTTACATTCTGACCCCAGGAGCAGGATAACCTGGCTGATGCTGAGGACCGCTGTAACCTGCTGATCAAGGCTAAGATCCAGATGGAGGGGAAAATTAAGGAACTGATGGAGAGGCTGGAGGATGAAGAGGAGGTTAATGCCACCATCCTGGCCAAAAAACGCAAACTTGAGGATGAGTGTATTGAGTTGAAGAAAGACCTAGATGACCTGGAGATTACTCTGGCCAAGGTGGAGAAGGAAAAACATGCCACTGAGAACAAGGTAACAGATACGTTCATGAATTGGGCACCGGGGTCTACGTTAGGTCTTCTAATGCACCGATTAACAAGTTCTCTCTGGTTCACTCAGGTGAAAAACTTGGTGGAGGAAATGGCTGCATTGGATGAAACCATCCTGAGGCTGACTAAAGAGAAGAAAGCCCTCCAGGATGCTCATCAGCAAGCTCTGGAAGACCTGCAGACTGAGGAGAACAAAGTGAATATGCTGTCCAAGGCCAAGATCAAACTTGAGCAGCAGGTGGATGATGTGAGTAAGAAGTGGGCTCAGTAAAACCCTATGAGACAAACGTCTGTAACAAACCGAAACTCCTTCTTCATTATGAAATGCTTGTTAGCCAGTCTAACCTAGCACAATGGTTGAGTAATACATTTCTTAGATTTTATTTTTTATTATTATTTGTTAACTGGAACAGTTAGAGGGCTCTTTGGAGCAAGAGAAGAAAGTGCGTATGGATCTGGAGCGAGTGAAGCGAAAGCTTGAGGGTGATCTGAAGCTTTCCATTGAGTCATCCATGGATTTGGAGAACAACAAACAGCAGCTAGAGGACAGACTAAAGAAGTGAGATTTTATAAGAATTACGTAGTCGTTGTCATGTCAAATGGAAGTACTGTGCTATAAAAATGCTGTGTGACTATGTTCTCTAATGAAATCTGTACTTGGTCTTTTCTGTAGGAAAGACCTTGAAATGATTCAAATAGGTGCAAAGATGGAAGAGGAGCAAGCCTTGGTTATTCAACTACACAAGAAAATTAAAGAATTACAGGTATAGTAATTATTTGGCTAATGACCGAACATTATGTATTTGGATAATGAGTTATTAATCTAACATTATTATGGTAAACTGGTTTCAGACACGTATAGAAGAGCTTGAGGAGGAACTTGAAGCTGAAAGAGCAGCTCGATTAAAGTCAGAAAAGCAGCGTAGTGATGTGTCAAGGGAACTGGAAGAGTTGAGTGAACGTCTGGAGGAAGCAGGAGGTGCTACTGCTGCCCAAATCGAGATGAACAAGAAGCGGGATTCTGACTTTTTAAAGATGCGGAGAGATCTGGAAGAAGCCTCTCTGCATCATGAAACCACTGTGGCCATGCTACGGAGAAAGCATGCGGACACTGTGGCTGAGATGGGGGAACAACTGGACAACCTGCAGAGGGTCAAACAGAAGCTAGAGAAGGAAAAGGCAGAAACCAGAATGGAGTCTGATGATCTGGCTTCGAACCTTGAACATCTCTCCAGAGCCAAAGTAAAACATCTCAATGTGTTTAATGTAGTTTCTGAGACTCGTATTGTTACCTAGTTCTGCCATGAAACTCAAGATGGTGCAGGCTGATGGGTCTTTAACTCATTTGGAAGCGATTACATCATTATCTACTTAGCACAGCTAGTTCGTTGCAGATGCATCTGCAGCCAATGAGCTGCGGCTCAACATTCAATCAAATACCGGTAGTATTACTGTTAATAGTCTGCAGTGCGCTTTCAGAAACGCCCCACCTTCCCCAGCTCCACCTGTATAGATTTGCTATGAGGGTTAATTCATGTATGTAACATGTGCAGCAGCAGCAGCAGCAGCAGCATGTCTTATATGCTCACAGCAATGTCTGTGAATGTATTGGCAGTAGCAAATCTCGGTACTTGCTCTGCAGCAGCATAGCAGATCTATTCCGCCAAGACCAAATCCATTACGATGCCAATCTCTATTACCATACCAATCTGCCGAGAGTTGTTATGACAGAACTATTATGTTATCATCCATGGAGTTTATGGAGTTAACATATTATATAAGGTACCAAATGAACAATGAGAGAATTAACAGAGACTGACATTTGCAGGCCACAACAGAGAAAATGTGCAGGATGTATGAGGACCAGCTGAATGAGTCTAAAACCAAGGTGGAGGAACTCCAGAGGCAGCTAATGGATGTCACCTCTCAAAAAGCACGGGCTCAGACAGAAAGTGGTCAGTGTCCTTTCTTCAAAATGGAATAAAAATCCGGAGCTGGAAGTATATTATGCATTATGATTAGAAACCTCCTTTAAATATTCTTATTTCAATTTTTCTTCGAAACAAGTGCCAACACAGAGATCAAATAATGTAAGAACAATGTAACAGGCACGTGGTAAAGTACCAACAGTTTTGTTCTCTCTTTTCACTCTTACAATTATCAGCCGAGGTCAGCCGCAGACTGGAAGAGAGAGAGGTTCTGGTCATGCAACTGCAGCGAACAAAGAGTGCTCTCACCCAGACCATGGAGGAGCTGAAGAAACAGCTAGAAGAAGAATGCAAAGTGAGCCTGATTTTAGATATATTGGATACATTGTGCCATAGTTATTAGGACTGTCTGTCAATTAAAATTTATGACCACAATTAATCATATATTTTGGTGTTTGTTGAAGAAAGACCTGAGTAGCAAATTAGCTCAAAGGGGAAATATCAATTATTAGGGCATTTTATAAGGAGGGTATTTTTCACAGCCAAAATAATTCACATATGGTGCATGGTGGGGGGGTCAATAGGCAGCACCCCGCAGATGCAGTGTCGGTCGGAGCAGACAAGAGAGAGGTGGAGCTGTGCGTCTCCTTTTATGCTCCGGGAGAAGTCACACCTCCACCTTAGGGTGGACCCGACCAATGAGGAAAGTGGAATTTCTGAGTTGGAACTTCCTCGGTGGGGGAATTTATGGCTCTTGTTTTTGAGCACGATTAAACTGGGACTGGGAGGAAGTCACATACATGAAAATGCAAGTCGTGAAATGAGCATAAATTTGATAAGAGGCACGATATATGTGAGGTAGTCCATTTGTAGTTCTTATAAAATATGCATGAAACCAAAATACCATACAAAGGATGCTACACACAACAGTCATAATCATAAAGACAATATCCTGGAATGCATGTTCAATTATAGATCAGTTCATCTGTAAATTAGGAAAGTCTGTCTTGAGGGCTATGGGTCTCTTCCATGGCCACTGCTTTTCCACGAGGCCACATAGTTTAGAGCAATAAATAAGCCTTATCAGATGCTGTCCATGGGGGAGGGCTCCACAGACCTCAGAGTGAGTTTTAAAGATTATTTGTTAAATATGACAAATAATTGTGTCTGATTTGTCTCAGTCGTTACACCTGACACGTTACATTATTGTGGCAGACAGGTAAACCATTGAAAAAATGGCTTCAGAAGTATATTGTTCGTCTCCTCCCATTCAAAAGTTTGGGATTATCGTCTCTTTGAAATAAATTAATATTTTATTAAGCAAGGATGCATTATATTGATCAAAAGTGACATTAAAGACTGGAGTAATGGCTGCAGAAAAAATCAGCTTTGTCATCACAGTTTAAATTGTAGTAAAATAGAAAATAGTTATTTTAAACTAATAACATTTCACAATATTACTATTTTACTGTATTTGATTAAAAAAAATGCAGCTTTGGTGAGCATAAGAGACTTCTTTCAACAAAAAAAACATTCTTACCAACCACAAATGTTTCACTGGTAATGTTTGTGTATTCAGTATATTCATCTCAAGTGAATCACTTTTAATATCATATTGTGTTTGTGTCTTTGTGCCAGGCCAAGAACAGTTTAGCTCATGCAGTACAGTCATCGAGGCATGATTGTGAGCTCTTGAGAGAGCAGTTTGAGGAAGAGCAGGAGGCTAAATCTGAATTGCAGCGTGCTCTGTCTAAAGCCAATGCAGAGATTGCACAGTGGAGGACAAAGTATGAGACTGATGCCATTCAGAGGACCGATGAACTAGAGGATGCCAAGTAAGAGACCACTCTGTCATCAGTCGATGCAACATAAGGTCTTGTTCACTTATCAAAAAGATTTGCTGTTTTATTTAAAAAGCTGATTTATCCATCTTCAGGAAGAAGCTGGTTGCACGGCTCCAAAGTTCTGAGGAGGCAGTGGAAGCCTCCAATGCCAAATGTGCCTCGCTGGAGAAGACCAAGCACCGTCTGCAGACTGAGATTGAGGACTTGATGGTTGACCTGGAACGCTCTAATGCGGTAGCTGTTGCACTGGACAAAAAGCAACGTAATTTTGATAAGGTCTGGACAAAAGTACATTTACATAATTAATCAGAAGTACAGATAGACATTGTTGTTATTTATTTTGTACAACCAGCTATTTTCATTATTATTATTATTATTATCCAGGTGCTGTCTGAGTGGAGGCAGAAGTTTGAGGAGACACAGGCCGAGCTGGAAGGCTCTCAGAAAGAGTCCCGTAGTCTCAGCACAGAGCTCTTTAAGCTCAAAAACTCCTATGAAGAAGCCCTTGACCAGCTGGAGACAATCAAAAGGGAGAACAAGAACCTGCAGGGTACAAAGACTGTACATAGACTTTAGGAAAGAATGTATCTGCGAAACTGCATACATTTATAATAATCAAGAGAAATTATGTTATGGTCCAGAATGTTTTTCAAAATGAGCCTAATCTATATATTTGTTTTGCAGAGGAAATCACTGACTTGACTGATCAGATCAGTCAAGGTAACAAGACCATCCATGAGCTTGAACGGATGAAGAAGGTACTGGACAATGAGAAGAGTAACATTCAAGCGGCACTGGAGGAGGCTGAGGTGATGAATATTCCCTGAGATACCAGACTATGCTCGCCAACAGACATTTATAATTATGTACTTGGGTAAAAAAGCTAATGTGTTGCTAACCCTGTGTGACCCAGGGCACTCTGGAGCACGAGGAGAGTAAAACCTTACGCATCCAGCTGGAACTCAGCCAGACCAGGACTGAGGTTGAAAAGAAACTTGCAGAGAGGGATGAAGAAATTGACAATCTCCGGTATGAGACTATTTTATTTCTATAACAACAAAATAAAACCTACTAACTGTTTATATATATAATTATGTATAATCAAAACACATGCGACTTTATATCAATGCAGTCGAAACCATCAGCGAACTCTAGACACCATGCAGACCACTCTGGACGCAGAAACCAGGGCCCGTAATGAGGCAATCAGGGTTAAGAAAAAGATGGAAGGAGATATGAATGAAATGGAGATCCATCTGAACCACGCAAACAGACAAGCTGTGGAGTCTCAAAAAATGGTGCGCAACCTACAGCTTCAAATCAAGGTGAGTGGAGAGGGCTGGTTGTATTAATATGCAGATTTAAAAACATAATCAACCATATAGAAACCTGCATAAAGTTATTCTTTACATCATTTCAACGGATGCATGTTTTTTTTTTGTTTTTTTTTATCGTACCCAATGATATTGTATTGATTGTGCTCAATTCCTATCCCTCCAAACCCTATTTTTACATTTGGATTACCTGAAAGTTTGAAAGAAATTTGAGTTTGAAAAATACTCGAGTAAAACTGTTAGATGTAATCTTTAGCAAATCTCAAAATGAATATCCATTTTCAAACTGTACATTAAACTGTTGTGATTCCTAAATTCACTTGCTGCGTTTAAAACTACTGATTTTAGTATTAGACATAAAATAAAAATAATTAGCAGCTAATCTATATTAGCTACATTTTATTGTGAAAAACATTTAAATGTTAACTGTAATTGGTGTGTTTTCTCAGGAACTGCAAGTAGAATTAGATGAGTCTATACATCAGTGTGACGACCTGCAGGAGCAAGTGGCAATCACAGAAAGGAGAAACACCCTGCTAACTGCAGAGGTGGAGGAGTTGCGTGGTGTGGTGGAACAAACAGACCGCATGCGTAAAGTTGCTGAGCATGAGCTTCTGGAGTCCAGTGAGAGAGTGAACCTGCTGCATGCTCAGGTAAGATGAATCAATGAAACATTTTAGAAATAATCAAGCTTCATGATCTTACCTCACAATCCACTGATCTCAACAGAACACGGTAGTGTTGAACCACAAGAAGAAGCTCGAGACTGACCTGTCCATGCTGTCGGGGGAGGTAGACGATGCTCTGCAGGAGTGTCGCAATGCTGAAGAGAAGGCGAAGAAGGCCATAACTGATGTGAGTTCCTGCTGGAACAACAATAGAGTGGTTCTGGGAGTAACTTTTCCATTCATTTTCCTCATAGGGATTTTAAAAAAAAGACAAAGGTACAAGACTGTGTGCTTGACAGCTTTAGTGATGGAACGAAATACAGTCCCATAATGTATTGTGAAAGACAATGCACACAAATTTGTAAGTATTATGAGAGTGTATGGAGACCATCTCTATTATGTAATTCATGGTGCTTCGTTGGATTGGGTGTTACCTGGAGAGCTCTTTCGGCGCGATTTGCTTGTCGCCATTCTCTGATTGGTGGAATTTTCTGCTAAGCTTCATGGGTAATGTAGCTTTTCACCATGAATTCAGCTGTTAAGCATGATTATTTTAAAAATAAATAATAAAGTGAACAGATTAATGGAGTTTCTACTTCCATTGTTGCACTAATCAAGAGCTCCCATTAGTGGTGTTAACAACCCAAAATGCTTTTCAAACACCCTATCAGCCTCCCACAAAACACTAGCAATATGAAAGTGAGTTTTAGATGAGCAAAAAATGTACGACTTCTTATCTAATTCTGATTATAACAATAAAGCACACCACTGAAACTCTTGTTTTGAGTGTGCAGTTTAATATTAAAACTTGTAAGCAAACATATTCATCATCAGGCAGCCATGATGGCAGAGGAGCTGAAGAAGGAGCAGGATACCAGCAGCCACCTGGAGAGGATGAAGAGGAACATGGAGCAGACCGTCAAAGACCTGCAGATGCGTCTGGATGAGGCTGAGCAGATTGCTCTCAAGGGAGGAAAGAAACAGATTCAGAAACTGGAAATTCGGGTGAGCAGAAAAAAATGTTCCACTGTGGCTTTGGTCCAGACATGAATATAACATTTTATGGATTAATCTGTATCTGTGGGAACATTTGAATCATCAGGTGCGGGAGCTAGAGGGAGAGCTGGAGTGTGAGCAGAAGAAGAGTGGAGAGTTCCTAAAAGGAATACGAAAATATGAGAGGAGGATTAAAGAGCTCACTTACCAGGTATTACTCACAGGGAGACACATGGGACAACAGAAAACCAGTGTGTCTTATCTCCAGCGCGTCTAAAAGACTTTGTGTTCTCTGCGCAGACAGAGGAGGACAGGAAAACTCTCCTGAGGATGCAAGACCTGATTGAAAAACTACAGGCAAAAGTAAAGAGCTTCAAGAGACAAGCTGAGGATGCAGTACGTATTTTTCATTCATTTCATTCAAAATGGCATATGTAAAAATATACCATCGATACTGCCAAATATCATCACGTGACCTGCCGAGCAATATGGCATTGTTCATTTTAAGGTCTACGCACAGTTTTCAGAGCACTGTATCTCGTTGTTGTATGGCAGGAGGAGCAGGCCAACTGCAATATGACTCGGTTCAAGAAGATCCAGCATGACCTGGATGAAGCCGAGGAGAGGGCGGATATGGCCGAATCTCAGGTCAACAAGCTGCGTGTGCGCACCCGAGAGACTCATGTTGTCAAGGTAACAGAGTAAACTGATCTCAATACTTGCATAGATTGATCACCCAAAAATGACAATTCTATCAATGAATTGCCAAAAATATAAACGACCTCATTGACTTTCTGTATGGACAAAAAAAAAACCACTGAGATATTTCAAAATATGTTTGGAACAAGGAAAACGAAAATGACAGAATTTTAATTTTCGGGTGAACTGGCCCTTTAAGTGTGAATAAATGGAAGAAAAAGAAAAAACAATAGTGAGTAATAGCAAACATACCTTTTTTTCACAGATTGTGGAGTGAAGACGAACTTAAAGAAGATGATTTTTAAGAGTCATGTAGCTTGTGACAAGTACCTTTCCTTTCTTTTTTGCTCTTTGTAAAATGCTGCAAAGCACAAAGGTTTTGGAAATGTTTAATGCTTACTGAAAGTCAATAAAAAAAAAAAAATTAATTGCGATTGATTGCAGCCTGGAAAGATAAAATGCTGAAAAGATTTTGGAAAATCACAGTGTCATTACAGTCCAGCTGAAGAAGAGAGCGCAGGGAGACTGAGACTCTGATTTCAAACTGGACTGAGTTGAAGGACCCACAGGGTATTTGAAAAGCTATTTGGACGTGATAAATAAACAGCGCCTAAATGGAAATGTTTGCAGGATCATGTCAAGTTGCACAGAAATTAATTTGGAATAAAAATGCTAAGAATGTGTTGCTCTTGTTTTTCTGGTCCAACTCAACCTGCATCGCCAAATAATTTACCAAACCTATGCTTCCAATTTCAACAAAGAGGGATAATTGATCACTTTAGATTCTTTCTTGAGATGCAAACTCACGAAGAGTGAAAGTCTCCTAGAATTGTTTTTATTATTATTAACTTATAATGCTGATTTTATTTCAAAGTAAGTAAAATGTAAAATCTTTAATCTGGCATCTGTGAAAAAGGGAACCTTTCTGAGGAGGTTTTTCGATACACTTTCTGGTAGCTTTTACAAACACTAAACTTCACAGAGGTGTTTGTTCAAATATAAATTTGCCTTATTTATAAAACATTTCATTCTTAAAAACATTTATTTTTTTCTAGCTGTTGACAGTATTTTCATAGTAAAAGAGATATCTAAATTTCCCTCTTTAAAAATGTATGCAAATGAGTGTATATTTAATTAGATTAGAATGCATCATTTGCATGTGTTAACATAACATTTCAGAAAATTTGTAATGCAAAAACATATTTGCAATTCTATATGTAATCATTCCACTGGGAATGTATGATGATATTTATGTTTTATTGCCTTAGGCTAAGCCATTTTCATCAGAAGGAATCTGACAACAGAAGATTAGTTCCAAATACAGTCAGGTAAAATTATAATTTTGAACTTTCAAATCAGTAACATTAACATTACATTGATAGGGAGACAGAGATTACATAAGAAAAGTATATTTATAGGTTAACTAATAATCGAACAGACAGTTAACGTAGTTACATACATGTAATGAACATATCATTGTCTGGTTTTTATGCATTAACTCTATCCATCTTAATATTATTTTGTACTAAAATTAAACAAAATAATGTAATTCTGAGTGCAACAAGTAAAAAATACCTCGCCTCAAATATCTGTCGCCAACTAACCCAAATATGGTCGCAAGTTCCGTCGTCACCAACAGTCGACCGTGGTTGGCGCTGAGTTTTGGAAACGCACCACTGGTTTGGAGAACCGAGTCCAAAACAGCAACACTTTATCTGCAAGAGGTAGGGAGTGTTGTTTATGAATTATGGAAAGAAGAAATGTTTGGTTTATTTCACTGATCAGCAAAACAAAAAGCGTGCATTACATAAAATATTAAGTGAATTAAAAACAAAAACCTTTTACAAAAAATAATGTCATATGCTGAATGGGTCCCCTGATTGAAAACCTGGTTTAATAGAATAATGAGTGTACTGTAGCCATAAAGACAGAAACATGCTTGTGATAAAACGATTTCTTTATTTCTTTTGTGTTGTCACTCTGTGAGTTCAGGGCTTAAAAGTTAAATTTTAAGGTCAAGTAAGAACTACATACATAACATACATAAATATACAGGCAGTATGTAAACTAAGCCAACCACCAACATTAGACATTAGGATGTCCCTGAATGAAACAGCCTTTTTTGCAGTGAGGGACAGTGGGCAGTGAGGCTCTTCCTGACTGCTTTCTGACAACCCAACCTACAGGAGGCAAGAGAGATCAGCAGTAGAGAACAAGGCAGCTGTAACTCGTATGAACCAGCTGAAAAACATCCAGAACACACACACCTCTAAAGTGGCATTACATATTCCCAAGCACATTCATGTCACATTTAATACTGTGAGCCAAAACGCACGCGCACACACACACACACGCACACACACACACACACGCACACATGCTGATGAACAAGCAGACCAATAACCTCAGTGCCATGAATATCTAGATACACTTGCACCCACATACTTTTAACTTCACACATACACACAACTATTCTGTAACGCATCTGAATGGACTAGGTCTTATAAATTTAGGCATTGTGTAATTCTGATGTAAAGAGAGTCCTCTCAGTCTCTATAGTCACAGCTCCATGAAGTCTCTGTCCAGGTCCCTGTAGGCTTCATCAATGTATGTGCCAATGGCACATTGTGAGCTTCTACCAGAACCCAGCAGCACCGAAACTGTCTCCTTCCAGTAGGTGAAGGGAATACAAGAACTCTGCAGAGAAAGAGATACAAAAGGTAATGCCCAATGAACTCACAGCCATGACAGAAAGTCTGCGTTTGGTCAATCAAGTCGCGCTCACGTTCTCCAGGCAGGTGCTGTCTTTGTCCTTGTTGAGGTAGTGGTGCTGCCAGAAGCGCAGCAGGTTGTGGAAGTTGTTGAGCAGGCAGCCGGGGTATTTCTCTGCATATTCCTTCTCTCGCAGAGCACTCAGGTAGAAAGGCAACTTTCCGCGCCTTCGCGCCAGCATCAGAATCACCAGACTGGTGTTTAGACAGCTCACATTCTCCTGTGATTGGTCAAAACCATGGCAATCAGTATTAAGGGTCAATGAGATTTAATAAAATATGCATTATATAATTTTAATGTAGTTTTGAACAGATTTATTGATCTGGACGAAAAAAAAACTATAGTGTAATGCCAGTGACCACTAAATGATCTATCATATTTGATTCACAGATTAAATTGGATATTACCTGGCAATAGCTTTAAACAGGGGTCGGCAACCTTCTTATCATTAAGTGCCATTTTTATTTTTCCTAGTTAATCACTGCATCATTTATACACACAGTACTCAGCATTAATTAGGTCACCCCCTCTGGAAAGATATTTCCCCCTTTCTTAATGATCACTATTAGAAGTCAAGAAAATAAAGAAAATTGAAATTTATTAAACATGTACTTAATAAAAACATATGTCATCAATATCTGTAAAATAAGTAAATTAGCCAATTTTGCTAATGTGAAGTGTTGCGAAACTGAGTACACCCTTGATTAAATTCAAAAACATGTAATATTCCAATGCATAATATGTCCTCTACAACCAAGTATACTGCTCTGACCCTTCTCGGCATTGAATGTCCAAGCTCACAACAAATTTTCACATCCATTCTGTTTATCTCCTGGAGGTTGAGTGTAGGTTGACCACCTGGTTATTGGTGCAAGACAGTACAGATGTGATTTTGCGGGACACGTGTGGGGAGATAAATTTACTACTATTGTGCTACGCAAATATTGCTTTACATTAGCTGGAAAGCCTATTTGCCATCATGTACTTGGATGATAACGATTTAAATCATAATTAAGCTTTGTCAATACTGACCAGCTCTGTAAATGGCCCTCAATTTGCCCAGGTGTGGTGATACAATATAATTACTTTACGGCACCCATTCAGTCCACTAAATATAATTAATTGAATAACAGGCTAGAAGGTTAAAAATCACATTTTATATGTAAAAAAAAAATTCCTAACTTAACTTCCTTAAATTACTCTTATTTACATACTCATATTTTGATCAAAAAATGCCTTTAACTTGCACTAGAATTTTTATGTAGTAACTTTCAGGAGGGTGTACTCATTTTTGGAACACAACATTGTCAGTTTGATAAAAAAAATCTTATTTTCCTGATTAATATTGCTTCTTTCGTAACTTTTCAGATTAAGATTTTCTGGAAGATTATATTTTCAATGAAACCTTATATGTCTTCTATGTTAACAGTAACTTCAGGATTTGTTAACTTTCAGAGGGGGTGTACTCATTTAACACAACAGTGAGTGTGTCATCCACTGAATAGCGCAGGAATGATACCGTAAAATGTAGATTGGCGTGCAGGTGCGAGGAGTTAAATGAATTACATATCCTCTCTTCCTATTCCTATTGCTCACATGCCAGTGATTACCCCTCCCAGTGTTAATATTGGCACTCGTGCCATAGGTTGCCGACTCCTGGCATTACAACTTACCTGAGTGAGGGTTTGTACATTGATGATGCTGATCAGTCTAAAAAGGAAGAACAACCTGTTTTCCACTTGAGCCATGTAGGACAAGAGGCGACACTCTGAAAACACTTCAACCACTGAGAAAAAGAGACAAAGAAAAACATGTTTGAAGCAGTCTTGTCTTTAACCTATCTCTCCATTAAATCTTCAATCACTTGAGTCAAACCTTTCATGTCTTTGGTCTGGCTCTCAAAGCGGTCCAGAGACAGTACAATACATCGCACCAGCATGTTAGAGTCCACCAGAGAGCTGTTGATCTGAGTCAGAAACATCTGCATCTGAGGTGTCAAACGAGAGAAAGACAGATTTTAGATCTACTAGATCACTTCAGTGTCTGCCACAAGGAAAATCAAGAAAGACTCAAACCCCACCTTCTCCTCAGTGTTGACATATTTGTTAAATCTTTTGAAGGCATCAATGTTGAACTTCATGAGTTCACCAAGAAGGTCAAAGTAGCTCTGAAGGACATCATGTGACTTACAGCCACTGTCGATGATGCAATATAGAATGTGCTGAAAGAAAAAAAAATGAGACAACTTCGTACTTCTATAACTGTAGATTACCACTCAAACAACAGTAAGAATTTTTTTATGTTTTTGAAAGAAATCTCTTCTGCTCACCAAGGCTTCATTTATTTGATCAATACTACAGTAAAAACAGTAATTTTATGAAATATTATTATAATTTAAAATAACTTGTAACATTATGAATGTTTACTGATAAATTTTATGCACCTTCACTGAATACATTAATCTCTTTCAAAAAAAAAAATGGTAGTGTATGTTCACATATTGTGTTTACCTCTAACAAGCCTCTTCTGAGAAGGAACACTTGATCGGCATAAGATGGCGTTCCTCTCAGAAAACTCTCCACTGCTCTTGCCTGCCAGAACCTGAAGTGAGTTGAGTTAAAGTCATGGAGAAATGTTATGTGACCAGTCAAACTCAAATATGAAGTATTACGAATTTACATTACGAATGTAACTGAAGATCTGACCTGAATGAAGAATCAATTGGCTCTTTCTTCATTACCGAGATTAACCGTGTTAGAAGACCTTTTTTACCATCACACACAAGGTTCCTGTAAAACAAGTAACTAAAGTTACTAAAAACCAATTAACCAGTAGTTCAAAACATGAGAATAAGGAAACACTATAGGGTGATATGAAAAGGGTTCCCATGCCTGTCTGTGTTATTAAGTGCCTCCATTTCAAAAATGTTCGCACTCAGGTAGATGTCACTGAGCTCATTCAGCTCCTGTCCACTTAGAAGAAGGTACTTATTCCTGTGATCAATAAATAGATGGATTTATATCAGTTGACTATATGCTGAGAAACTTGAAAAAATTGAGTGTAACGTTCCCTGTTCCTTGCATCTCTGTGTTATACTTACTCATGGTGGTCACTGAAGCTCTGCAGCAGCCTGAGGAACTGGATCTTGAACGAGATCTCCTGATGTGCAGGAGAAAACACGTGTATTGTCATCCATATATAAGAGTAATTTAAATAAGTCTGAGTAATGAAGGGCTGCTTCTTACTGGACTGCAGTCACAGTTCTGGTTCTGTCGATGTAGGACATGACCAGACGGCTGCTTCCTCCAGATCAGCTTATCAAACAGGTTATTGAGTCCAGGAATTAACTTGAACTCCGCCAACATTCTGTGAACCTGTGTAAAAATATATAAACAAATGCTTTGAAATACATTATCGTTGAAAGGTTCAGGGACAGTTTTTCAAGGAAATCGATAGTTTGGAAAAAAAAAAAATTCAAAAAAGATCATTTGACTGAAAACTTGAGTAACGATCCTGAAAATTCAGCTTTGTCATCGCAAGAATAAATTACAGTTATAGTTATTTTAAATTCTAATAATAATTTACAAATTTACTGTTTTACTGTATTATCATCAAATAAGTGCAGCCATGGTGAATATACGAAACTTCTTTCAAAAGCATTTTTAAAAATCTTACCAACCCCAATCTTTTCAATGGTAATACATATAAAAATGTTAAAAAAGTCAAACTCTAAATAAACCTATAACTTAACAACCTTACTAAGTGACTAGTCAGTTATTAGATGGCTCATTCCATGTAAAATTTATTAATATTCACAGTCAATTTAACCGCATTACATTACCTGATTTCGCTGTCTGCCCATAAGCAGCACACACAGCACATAGAGAACCTCCACTTTGTACATGATCTCGTGCACGATCTTCATAGATTGGGGCAGTCTGTGTCTGAGCGGACTGGATGACAGGGAGCTCTCATCAGATGACTCTGAAAGACAGCCAATCAGGGTGGGTGAGACCAAGTAACGGTAAGAAAAGGATGGGGAAGAACCGCAATTAATGGAAATAACAGGATAAGAAAGAGAAGAGGATCTCACCTGTACTGCTCTGCTCAGCTTCCTCAATTGCTAACTGCATGAGAGCATCCAGCACCAGTGCGTTGTCAAGCCAACTATGCCAGTCCTCCAACTCCAGCCGGGCAGAGGCACCTGCTGCCTCTGTAACTTTCCGTGTGGCAAGCTTACAAAGACGCTCAATAAAGCCTGGGATATTCAGCAGAGCCACTGCAGTAAGATCAGAGCAAGTGTGAACACATGACACTGTAAAATCTATATTATTATTTTATACTATAATTAAGCCATTTATAACACCATCACCATCAGTGTCAACATTTTGTATGGATTAACTGCAGCTGTGTTTTCTAACCCTGGTTGGTCTCAGAGCGTGATGTGCATGTGCTGGTCTTTTGCTGGGTACTGCGGGCCAGGAGGGTGTGTTTGTCATCTATACCAACGTCTGGCTCTGATATGGTGACTGAGAGGATACGACAGAAGTTGGCCAGCTGCTGTTGGTTGAAGCTCTGGACCAGACTGGCCAAGTTTGGAATTTTCTCCAGATGGATGATTTCCTAAGTTATTAGGGGGAAAAAAAATCATATACAAACAACACTTTTAATATACAGGTGCTGGTCATATCATTGGAATATCATCAAAAAGTTGATTTATTTCACTAATTACATGAAACTTGTATATTATATTCATTGAAATCCCAAATTCAGCATCTCAGAAAATTAGAATATTACTTAAGACCAATACAAAGAAAGGATCTTTAGAATCTTGGCCATCCGAAAAGTGTGAACATGAAAAGTATGAGCATGTACAGCACTCAATACTTAGTTGGGGCTCCTTTTGCCTGAATTACTGTAGTGATGCAGCGTGGCATGGAGTCAATCAGTCTGTGGCACTGCTCAGGTGTTATGAGAGCCCAGGTTGCTCTGATAATTGGCTCTTCTGCATTGTTGGGTCTGGCATATCGCTTCTTCCTCTTCACAATACCCTATAGATTTTCTAAGGCGAGTTTGTTGGCCAATTAAAAACAGGGATACCATGGTCCTTAAACCAGGTACTGGTTCCTTTGGAACTGTGTGCAGGTGCCAAGTCCTGTTGGAAAATGAAATCTGCATCTCCATGAAGTTGGTCAGTAGCAGGAAGCATGAAGTGCTCTAAAACTTCCTGGTATACGGCTGCGTTGACCTTGGACCTCAGAACTCACAGTAGACCAACACCAGCAAATGACCTGGCACCCCAAACCATCACTGACTGTGGAAACTTTACTCTGGACCTCAAGCAACGTGAATTGTGTGCCTCTCCTCTCTTCCTCCAGACTCTGGGACCCCGATTTCCAAAGAAAATGCAAAATTTACTTTCATCAGAGAACATAACTTTGGACAACTCAGGAGCAGTCCAGTCCTTTTTGTCTTTAGCCCAGGCGAGACGCTTCTGACGCCATCTGTTGTTCAAGAGTGGCTTGACACAAGGAATGCGACAGCTGAAACCCACGTCTTGCATACGTCTGTGCGTAGTGGTTCTTGAAGCACTGACTCCAGCTGCAGTCCACTCTTTGTGAATCTCCCCCATATTTTTTAATGGGTTTTGTTTCACAATCCTCTCCAGGGTGCGGTAATCCCTATTGCTTGTACACTTTTTTTCTACCACATCTTTTCCTTCCCTTTCCCCTCTCTACTTGGACACAGAGGTCTGTGAACAGCCAGCCTCTTTTGCAAAGACCTTTTGTGTCTTGCCTTCCTTGTGCAAGGTGTCAATGGTCATCTTTTGAACAACTGTCAAGTCAGAAGTCTTCCCCATGATTGTGTAGCCTACAGAACTAGACTGAGAGACCATTTAAAGGCCTTTTCAGATGTTTTGAGTTAATTGGCTGATTAGAGTGTGGCACCAGGTGTCTTCAATACTGAATAAAAAAATATTCTTTTCAATATTCTAAGATACAGAATTTGGGATTATCCTTAGTTGTCAGTTATAATCATCAAAATTAAAAGAAATAAACATTTGAAATATATCAGTCTGTGAGTAATGAATGAATATAACATACAAGTCATCAATGTTTGAAACAGTTACGCTGCATAATATATCTTTAAAGGAAACCGTGAAAAAAAAGTAAGTTCAAAAGAACAGTATTTATTTCAAATAGAAATCTTTTGTAACATTGTAAATGTCTTTTCTGTCACTTATGAACAATTTAATGCATAAATGCAATTTAATTTGCATTTAATGCAAATTATACTGACCCCAAACTTTTAAACTGCAGTGTATATACATTTGCTTTTACCTTTCGGACACTCAGAATGTCCTCAATAAGAGTCGCAGTTGGTAGGAAAACCTTTTTGTTGGACATGAGAGTGAACAGGAACATGACGAAATCCTCCCTCGCTGCAAGGCTTTTTGTAACGCCCTCTGTCTGCCAGACAAAAGCAGAGGCTGTTACTCACAAGAAAACAAGCGAAATAATTCATAATTATTATTTATGTCCTTCCAGAGTTATGCACATTTTATTATACTTACACATATACAGCAGTTGTAAAGTCCGCTTAAACAGTCCTTGATGAGATCATCACTCACTAAAAATTATGAAGTAAACCTTGAATGTTATTGCAAAACATCAAAAACTCTCTCTGTTCAAAAAAAAACAGTAAGCAATAACAAGAGTGGAAATGATAAGACTTGGATTTAATATTTAAATAAGCTTACGTATGGGTAGGTCTCCCTGTACTGTGAGCGTTGGCCGCATCAGAATCTCTACAAATAGCTGTAGACGAATGACAAAAGCATTCTTAGTAACAAACAAAGGTTTACCGGTATGATAATTATGGTACCAGCCAAACTGGTTTCTTTTAAATTCAAATATTATGATTCCATGTAGTTAAAGAGCTGGTTGTTAGATTTTGTATATTTTCAAGAGTGCAGTGTCAAGAGCAGAAGACAACAAAGCCAAGAACATCCAAAACAACACTTGATAAGACTTATTGTGAGCATCAACGCCATAATAAAATTACCAAGCTTTACAATATTTTACTGATGGATGAAAATAAAGAATGACAGAAAATTTCATGATGTAATGACAGAGAAAAGTCGGTGTAATTTTGCCAAGTAAGACATATTTTGTTGTGCCTGGAACAACATTCCTGCTATGCTTTGACAAATTTAGCTGCATCTTGCTCGGTGTTCATTTCTAAATCTGCAGATACTCAAAAAAAATTCTTGTCGTTTTTGAAAGAAGTCTCTTCTGCTTACCAAGATCAAAAACGCAGTAAAAACATTAATATTGAGAAATATTCGTTAACTAAAATAGTTAACTACATTGGTACATTGGTTAACATGAAATAACTATGAAAAATACTTCTATAGCATTTATTAATTTTAATTAAAAGTTTTATTTGTTAACATTAGTAATAGGCATTGTGAACTAATGTAAATATGTACATTTTTACTAACTAAAAGGTTAATAAATGCTGTAAAAATATATTTCTCATTGTTAGTTCATGTTAACTAAGGTTAACAAATGAGACCTCAAATTGTTGCCACTCTTTTTTATTTTAATATATTTTAAAATGTGATTTATTTCTTTGATGGAAAATCTCAATGTTCAGCATCATTACACTAGTAATGTCACATGATCTTTCAGAAATCATTCTATTATGCTTATTTGCTGTTCAAGAAACATTTAAACATTATGGAAGCTTGTTTCCACCAAAGAATTTAAAAAAAAAAATACGAAAGGCAATTGCGTCTTTTTATCTCACAACTCTGACCTTTTTTTCTTTGTGATTGCAAGAAAAAAGTCAGAATTCTGAGATTAAAAAGTTGTATTTTTTTATTTTTTATTCTTTGGTGGAAACAAAAATAATTATTATAAGCTTCCATAGAAAATAGCTGTGCTCCTTAATATTTTTGTGACTTCATCAGGATTCTTTGATGAATAGAAAGTTTAAAAAATTTTATTTAGCATTTATTTGAAATAGAAATAAACAGTATTATAAATGCCTTGACCGTCACTTTTGATTAAATTAATGCATCCATGCTGAATAAAAGTATTCCTAAAGTAAAGTATTACTAATAAAATTGCACTGACCCCAAACTTTTTCAAGGCAGTGAACTTTTTTTTTTTTTAGGGGCTCTTGATTAAGACCAATTGAAAACTAAAAACCACATAGAAGGAGAGTGAACGCCTTCAAAATGAATAGTTTAATATATCCTGATCAAGATTAGTCAGGCATCATATTATATTGCAAGAAACTCACATCAACTCCTCCAAACAGGTCAAACGTATATGTATTGGGTGAAACCGACTCTTGTGGTGTTTTACGCTCCTCTGTGACAAATGACATGGCCTCCATAGACAGCAATGATGACAGCTCCTGCACACACACACAAAACATCTGATCACAAATTATACAATTGGGTTTCAGGAAATGCATTTTGTATGAATGGACGACGACTTTTGAATACCATGACCATGCTGTCAATCTTGGAGAGATCACTATTAGGATGGCTGCTCTCATGAAGTCTCCTCAATAACACAGGTATTCCCTGCCACTGAGCTCTTTTATCTCTCTCCTCCAGCAGAGCCACAGGAATCTGCATTCGACAACCCAAACAACACTGCTCAAGCACTGCAAATGCATTTCAAATACGTATTATTGCTCCTTTTGCTACCATTGACTATTTTAGCACTAAATACCTTAAGCGAGCAATGCAAATACATTTAACAACAGTACTTGATCATATAGTTACATCATAAACTGACTCGGCAAGTTGAAATGCAGGAAGAGAATCGCTAAATCAGTTTTTTAAAATACAAACTTACAACCACACATTTGTCACTCACACTACACAATTTGTTTATCTGATTATCGCTCTCAATGAAAAGCAATATATGGCTCTTTAAGAGCTGTTTTATGTTGAGGGCTCTTCGGGCCCTTGAATGTAAACAGTGTCAAAGTAACGTTTTGGAGGCACTTTAGACATTCCTATAAGTTAAAATCTCACCTGAGACCCTCTAGTCAACCCAACACCTGTGATTTGGCCTTGCCGTATTTTATTAAAAATGTTTTTACATGAATTTCCTCTGCTTGTTTGGGTCCGTAAAACCCCACAGCGCCTTGTCGCCATTGCTGTTTCGCTGACGTTGTGACGTTGAGAAGTTTCCACGAAACCAGCGGGGATTATAAAGTTAATACTGCTGCCTACTGGCCTGGAGTGGTGACTACAACTAGAAACGTAATGGGACTTTATAAGCGAAACACGTGATTTTATTTTTTGTTTCAGTTATATAGGAACTTTGGGTTACATAGGACATATAGGATTCTTTGCTGTCTTGTAAAATAATTTCATACAAATATGGTAACCCTTATCCTTTAATTGGCTTAATTCATAAACACCCCTTCTTTGAGGAAGAAAGGCGAATACGACATTCTTGAAGCTCCATTATGCACGAAAAATGTTTAAAGTTACGTGTCGTTACTTAAAATTGAGGAAAGTGAGGTAAGATGTACGTAGCTAAACATTTCATGTATGAAAGCTATTTTACAAAAGAAATGTTCATTCCAAAATGCCATTACTTACAATAATTCATGCAGGCTAATTCATGACTGAATTAGACGAGAAACCTTTTGCGTTTTTGACGTACGAATAAGAGTGAATGTGTGCGTATTTTAAAATTAATTATATTTTCAAATAGTTTAAATTGATTGGACTCATAGACTTAACCAATATGACTTTATTTCTTCCCTTTAGCCTTGCTTTTTAATAATAATAATGAATTAATTCATGATAATATTTTTTTTCAACCTTACGTACTATATACTGTGCTATAAAATCACAAAACAACAATAGCATACAACGACATAATTCAATTATAATGTGTTCAACCCTAACACATTTGTAAACCATACAACAGCATGGGAATAAATCTGTACATCATCATGCTTGAACATCATTTTATACAATATAAATGATTTAGAATTGTATAATGTCACTGACAATTTTTGGTTATATACATTTTTAAACCATTAACCTGCAGCAATTGTTATGTAACTTATAAAACAACACACAATAATATATTTATAAATTGACCAATGTCCGATAAAGAAATATATCTTTTATTGTATGGCATTCCATACATTGGACAGATATATTTACAGTTATGGAAAGACTGTACTGTATGATATCTGTAAATTAATTTGTAACACTTGTAGAAATAATTTAAAGATACATGTATACATATTCGTTTCCCACCCTTGGTCCACCTACATTTGCTGTACACAGCAAGACAAATAAACATAGAGGTTCCTGTAGTTTAGGTGGCTTTCCCATAACTCCATCTCATGGGTGATGATGAATGAAACCCACTCACAAAATCAACAACATCAGAGGAGATTGAAGTTATGATAGAACCCCATAGGAACTCAGCGCACACCCTCTGAGATGATAACTGACTGTAATGAAACAGAGACGTGTGCCCATGCTCATGCGTTTCCTGAACACACAAGGAGGATCTGATGAGACTGTGTGCAGGTCAACACTAACCCAACTTCAAGGAAATGGGCGTTTCTGAAGTTGACCCCACAAAATCCTCCAATTTACTGGAGCTGAAAAGGGAGGAGAGTCGCAGCAGACCTGAATAAACACCGAAAGAGTCTATACAGAGTACATTTGCCACGGCTGAATCGCATTTGGTGAGTTTACCTTTATGTGCCCTGCTTTTATTATTGGTTTATGGATTGAAATGGTAAAAACTTTATAAAAACAAAAGTTACTTTACCACTTCAAACTCTGCAGTGAAAATTTTAAGAAGGGAATGAATTTGTGCTTGAACATCATCCTTTTATTTTAGCCAGAAGGCGAATCAACAGTTCTAGAATGGTTTTTTTCCATGTAAAAAGTCTCTGAGAAGTATTAAGACTGGTTTTGAGAACATGATTTTTCCCAAGGCTGTTCTTCTAGCTTTGACCTGCAAGAGAAAAAGCACAGTGTGTCTCAAGACTTAGAAATGTCTGAAAGAGTGCCTTCATTTCTCAGCTCTGGACTTCAGCCATAGTCAGGTTACTTAGTATTTTTACTTCCTGCCCTGTTCTCTCTAGGTCTTGTCAAAAGCAGATTTGTTAAACCCCTCGTCCTTACAAAAAAAAAAAAAAAAACTGAGGCTATAGTCGTACAATTATGTAGTTTTATCTTGAACTCCTGACTTAACATCAAATATCAAACAACAATGGTATTTTATTTATTATATAATGATAATGTTTTTATTACATAATTTTATTATAAAAATAAATATACAAGAACATTGTAACTATATAACATACATTATTTTGAAAAAATGTTTTTTAAATATTCTAAATGTGAAATGTTTATAAACAAGATAATAATACATATATTTTACATAATAGTTTAAAGTAATATTATTAAATATTTGTGAGTTAAATTTAAGTGAAATGTTTATTAAACACTAAATAATTATAATAATAAATATGAGCAGCAGTTATCGGGGTTCAAGCGCTTTAAGGCCTTTAAGCACATGTGAAAAAAGGTATAATGTTTTAATTAGCAAGCCTGTAACCATTTCGTTCATAGATGGAAAAGACCATTTACAGCAAATACAAGCAATTTAACATAGGAAATATATGGTTTTTAAAGCTTTTAATTGTTATCGAAGTTGAGCCTAAAACCTTGGACTATTAAAGGATTGTGTATTGGGCGATTTTTCGCACAAGCCCACGACATTCGTACCACATGGCGGAACTCCTCATTCTGAGCATCTTTGCTTGTGGGACCGCCGCTGTCCATCAAATCATTTGTTAAATATTGGAGATTATTTGAAAAACCAACTATTGCGAACTAGTCCTGTTGAAAAACACGAAGGTGCCCCCCTGGTGGCCGATTTCTTTTGAATTTCTCACAGGCCTCTAGGGCCGCGAGTCAAGCAGGCGACTTCCGTTGAGTTTTGTCGAGTTTTCGATGGCGGCCATGTTTTTAGAGATACGTCAGTGTCCTCACAGACAATCATGGCAGCTTGGACAAAGCAACTGCGTGCCAATTTTAAAGTCAATTGGACTCATGGTGAAGTAGTTATAACCATTTTCATGTTTTTTTTCCTGTTATAGCGCCACCAAGTGGCCAGTCGCCACTTCCTTTTTCACGTGACCACAGAATGAGCTCTTACAAAGTTGTGCCAAGTTTGGTGAAAATACCTTACTCCTTTCACGAGTTATAGTCATTTTAATAAAAGTGGCTCCGCACACTTTGAAACGTTTTGGCGGCCCTATATATATATATATAATCATTGACAATCACAGTAAGAATCTTGCTGCACTAGTCTGGTTCCGATAGGGCCAAAAACCTAGGACTAGTTCGCAAAAGTAGGTATTTCAAAAAATCCAGGATTCTTGAGCCTATGGCCAGTGGTTTAGGAGTTATGACGATTTCGTTCTTTTCACTGCTGTAGCGCCCCTGTCGCCAGTCGGGGCACACTTGAACCCCTAATAATATAATAAAATATTTTAGATGTGTTAAAAGTGAAATCTGTGTCCTGATTTACAACACATAAAAACACAGATGAGAAAGTTTCAGATGTTGACAGGTGCTGTTTATCACCATGGCGTCCCTTCTGATGTTTGTCACTCTGCTTCATCTCATTACACTGGCAGTTCTCTTCATCGCCACCATGGAGAAGGTAACTACATGAAACACTATCCCCAAAAAACAGAATAAAGTGCATAAATCTAAAATTAGTTCATGCTTATCTAATCTTCTACATGATTCAGTCCTGGTGGGTTTGGGATGGCACAGAAAGCTCAGACCTGTGGTACAACTGCCGGTTTGACAATGAAACAGAGGCTTGGTTTTGTGCAACATCAGAAGAGACAGGTAAAATGACACATTTGAGCACTTGAAATGATTTTGAAACATGGGAATTTATTGCTATAAACATCACCAATGAGAGAAGTTCAAAGCTGCGCAGAATAGTCTCCATGTTTTGTTTCCACCAGAGTGGCTTCAAGCTGTCCAGGTTCTGATGGTCCTGTCAGTTGTTTTCTCCTCCATTTCATTCCTGATATTCCTGGGACAACTCTTCACCATGTCTAAAGGAGGACTCTTTTACCTCACCGGCGTCTGCCAGGCATTTGCCGGTAAGTGGTTAGAATTAATTTGCTTTATTACCCATGTTTATCTTCTTCAAAATACATAGACACTCATTTCAATTGCTCTCAAGTTGAGGAAAAATCTTTTTCCTGACCTTTTCAGGCCTCAACGCCTTCACTGCCGTGCTCATTTACACTCTACACAATAAAGAAATCCTTCAGGACTCTCGGGAGTTGAGCTCGGGACATTTCGGCTACTGTTTTGTCTTGGCGTGGGTTTGTGTACCATTGCTCCTCTGCAGTGGAATCATGTACATCCATCTGCGTAAAAGGGAATAGCAATGAGTCTCCTAAAGGAAAAAAAAGACCAGCAATGCAAAGAATGTTTGCTGTTGACGTACTGCCATGAATGATTATATACTTCATAATATATCTACGCAACAAACCAGACATTTATTTTTTGCTTATTTAGACCATATTTAGCGCCACATAAACATACACGGCTGAAATATAGCCCATGCCGAAGATCAGCACAACGCGGTTAACTCTTAAAGGGCAACCATGACTAATATATCTGATTAGCTGAATTATAGCTAATTTAATAATAAAATGGGCCATGTAACTTGATCTCATTTAATACTGAAGGGATACACTTGTATACATTATAGCAGTATCCATATACTAAGATGTATTTTTATAAATAAATTTGATTAAGTCATTAATGTCTGATTTTAATTTCATTACTGTGTTAAATGTGAGAATATTCATCACAAATACACAGCAAGCCGGTGGACTCCACAGACCTTGGGAGTGCATGACAAACTCATGACTCCAGTTTCTCAACTAATAGCTTCCATCACGCCGTCTAGCATGATCTTACGACAAACAAAGCTTTCAAAAACAAACTGCTTCCTGACATGCAAAGGTCACTTTTGGGGGGTAAATGTGTTCCTAGGGTAGTCCCACACTCCATAAAATAAAGTGCTCTCCAATGCCAGACAAAGGGGTTTAATATCAGGTTCACGACAGCTCACAATCACGCAACACGTCCAGATTTATAGTCAGTTTCTGCATAGAATACAAGAAGGCTGATGTTTACCAGCAGCAGTGTCTGAAACCGTAGTTGGCTCTTAATCAACCAACTCAATATTTTATTATATAATCAGGCAAAATGAATATAATAAAAAACTCAATATAGTGTGACAACCTAAATAACAAAAAAAGCCTCAAATCTCATAAAAAAAAAAAAGATTGTTTTGTAAAAAAAAAACATGTTTTGATCATTGATAGTTGAGGTTGATCTTGGAGGTCAGGGTCACTGTATGGGGTCAGAATATAAGGCTACTTTATTTAATGACAGTTCTGAGAAATGTTAAGAGATGAATCACAGAACGAGGAATAAAACTGAGGTGGTGGTAAAGCAGAAGCAGCATATCGCTGCAAGATAGACAATGAGGTAAAAGAATGTCAAAACTCTTCAGATAGCTCTTTATATCAATCTGAATATCTTCAGCAGTTAATCTAAAATCGTAAAACTTGTTAGATCTTCGCTTCGGTTGCTCTTTCCTTTCACTATATCACAGTGTGATTGCTTCCCCTTCATCTCCATTTTGCTTAACCAGAAACACCCACCACCCTCAAAACTGTCACAGAGGAATAACATATCACTAAAGAAAACAAAATTAAGTAATTAGAAGTCCTTTCAGTCCAGGCGTCTCCAACTCAAGAGTGCTGTAATAAAGCCAGGCCACCGGATGGCGCCATTACTTTAGCCGCTGCACAATGACGGCATTCAGCAGGTTGGCTTCCTTCAGCGTCTGGGTCTCGTCTGTCAGCTCCTTGTTGGGGAAGGTTGTCATGAGAACAAATTCGGTGGCGGCTAAAGCTGGGCGAGCACTCGCCACAAACTGACGCACATCAGACACCCTGAGATGGAGAAAGGTGGAACAAGTCAGTCATGAGGAAGATTTTTCTGCCATAGTATTCAAAGCACATTCATATAATGTTTTACCTATGGGTGTGGTTGAATTTCTGCACCAGCCGGCCTCCATCGGCCAGTCTGATCTGGATGCTGGTGACAGGTTGAGAGCTGTCCACACTGATGGAGGCACTAGCCTCAGCTTCACTGCTAGCCTGGTCCTGTGGGTTGCTCTGGAGCGACACCAATTCTGGAGTGGCGCTGAGGAAGGTAAGTGTAGAATGAGGACCATAAAGTTCAGCCACATAAAATTACATAACACATAATGATCAAGTGTTATGAATTAGACCAGAATGTACAATGAATTGATAGAGCTGCAGAGTGATCAATCAAACTAAACTGAAATTGAAATATGGCTGAGTGTGATTATCAAATCACAAAGACTACAATTAAAATACATGCATATTCCCAAACTTGTAACGATTTTGGCTGTTGTCATCGAAAGAGAAGCTTTAAAGGCGTCCCTGCAGATCACTGCCAAAATAAAAGCTTGATGGTTTAACGTTTGAAAATGAGTAAATTTAGACGGCCATTCATATTAGTATTGTAATTTAACATTGTACCATTAAATAAAACTCATTATTATGACTATTGTATTTTTCTTACTCTCAAGAGTTTTTAATTTCACAATTAATAACATTACTGTAAATTAATTTTATTTAGTTTATTATTTTAGTAATATTATAGTCATATTGATATACATTCAAAACATTTTGGGGCCAAATTGTGCAGTAATAAACACATTATTTATCATTTTTTTTGCATCTTAAATCTTTCAGAAAGATCCATATTTGATTATTTTCCCCCGAAATCATGCAGCACACCTATTTAAAAGATTAGTTCACTTTCAAATGAAAATCAGCCCAAGCTTTACTCACCCTCAAGCCATCATAGGTGTATGAATTTCTTTCTGATGAACACAATAAGAGATATTTTAATAAATATCCTGACCCATCTGAGCTTTATAAATGGCAGTGAGCGAGTAAAGTGTGAGCTGAAGAAAGTGCTTCCATCCACATCCATCCATCATAAATGTGTACTCCACACGGCTCCAGGGGGGTTAATAAAGGCCTTCTGAAGCGAAGCGATGCATTTGTGTAAAACAAATATCCATATTTTACAAGTCAAAAATATCTAGCTTCCACCAGATTGGCTTCCGTATTCAATGTACGAAGAAAGTGTGGTTGGAGACACTTTCTTCAGAGAGTGTTCAGAGACACTCGTGACACCTGTTCACTGCCACTATAAATATATATTTATTAAAATATCTCAGATTGTGTTCATCAGAAAGAAGATAGTCATATACACCTAGGATGGCTTGAGGGCGAGTAAAGCTTGATTTTCATTTGAAAGTGAACTAATCCTTTAATGACAGCAAATACAACAGACAAACAAACAACAGACTAAAAAGGTTTGACTAATTTAAACAGACTGCTAATTAAATTAACCTCATAATTTAAGAAAAAGTCAAATTACAAAGTATCAGTCAACAAGTCTTCATGTCCAACATTAAGACATTAGAGCAGCACAAGTAATCATTAAAAAAACAAAATCACCATCAAAACACCCATGCAATAATGACAATGAAATTTGTCTATTAAACCTTTGACAAGTATGACAAATCTGAGTTTGCGCTGTTGCTGATGCAGAGAGAGCAGTTGTCATGCATAGGTATGAAACAGCTTATCATTATTACGGCCTTACAATATAATTGAAATTATTCTGATCCCTTATTACGCTGATACCTATGGTAGCAATCAAAATGTAGTAAATCACCTTTCATTTGAAAGCAATTCTTTGAGTCATTCAATCATTAATTCACAGTTTTTCTTAAATACTAACATTTTTAAATAGATGAATTATCCTTTTATCGGAACCTCAGTAAATTACATGTTTTGTTTAGTTGTCCATTCAAAATCACGGGAGAATCGTGATCTCATACTTAAAAAAAATTCATGATTCTCAATTTATCCAGAATGTATTTCAGCATTTGAAAGAGTGTATTTAAGCAATTAAGCCACCCTCAGCTCAGTGAAAAGAAATCAGAAGAGAGAAGAAAGAGTTTACCAACCTGCCAAGTTTCATTCCTTCTCCAGTGAAGGCCTTGAAAGCAGTCTTGGGTTTGGAAAAGTCTTCATCCCGATGGTCCTCCATGTCTAGGTTTACCTGACCACCTCGAAAACGCTGTCTCAGTTCCAGAGGAATCTCCCTGAGAGAGCGAGGAAGTAACAAAAAGGTTTAGTGGGTTATCTAGTCTAATTTGACAACCTGTTAGCAGAGGAGCTCTAATCATGTTCAACCAATAAGGATTTTCATTGCAACCATCAAGAGGGCCCAGCAATAAATTTAATGAAAAATGTTGGATGCTTTTGGAAGCAACCTGAAGGGAGAGCAATAACTTTTGCTGTTCAGCTAAACTTCTGTAAACGGCCAAACATCAGTGAATGAATTCAGAGCTCACCCTCTGCGGATGGACTCCAAGAAGAGAGCGTTCGCGGGATCACTGTAGTTCCTAAGCTCTCCCTCATCAAGACTAAAGCCAGTCTTCCAGAGCTTCAGCACCACATGCACCTGTTGGCACAGCACAAATCACTGTAGCAGATCTCTCTCTACGTCTAAGGCTAGGTGACAGGCTAGGTGACTCACATCTTGTGCACCGCTGGACTGTCTCCGAGCTCCTGACACATAAGTTGACTCTTCCTCTGGTGCTGCACCCAGTCGGTAACCACCACCTATAAACGGCTGTAGAGTGAGCAGACAGAAAGGAAACATGAGCAAATCAAAATCACAAGAGATAAGACTACACAATAAGCATGCATATTAAGTTGATTCTGTGGAAGAACTACCTTGGACTTGCTCGATTCTCCAAGTCCTTTGCCTGCCCTGTCGACAGGAACTGCCCCATGCTCCTTAGCTCCTTTAAACAAGTCCTCAACCAGCTCATTTGGGCTCTTCTTTTTGGGAGGGCCAACAATCTGCTGCCCACTGCGTTCGGAGCCCCCGGCAAAGAACCTGCAGGAGAAGTCTGATGTTACTCAAATATGTGTAAACATGACATTAAAAGAATGTAAAAAGCAAAAGTGAAAGTATTTATGTCTTTTTCTGACTGTTACAGATGGAATCTTACAGAGTATATGGGTAGTTGACATGTCAAGCAGTCACAGCAGTGTCTTGGAGGGTGATGCTATATTTTATTTAACACAATTTATAACAATATTTCTAATTCAAGTGTAGTTATAACACATGCATTTTATGATCACTTATTGAGATTTTTACTTTGAATATATATGTCATCACAGGACCATAAAGCTAAAACAGTGATTTAACAAAACATAGTTTCTTTTAAGGAATCATCTCCTTTTAAGTAACAAACAGTATCTTGGTTGTGAATACACGAAACGTTCATGTTCGTTAAAGTCGTCTTTTCTTCCCTATTATGACGTATATCCAAATGAAACAGCTTCTTGAATGAGAAAAAAAATGTAGGGGTGAAATTTGGTTTTGTCCATTGGAAATTGATTGGATCGTTGCCATTTGCTAATTGCTGCAATAAAATGAGTGGCAGGTTGCTGGAACTCATCATCAGAAAAGTTCGTTTTTGAAAGATTGCAAGGGCATATGATTTAAAAACAGTTATTCCATGAAATATAATGACATTATTCCATAATGACATAGAGAATATAAAGAAGAATACATTTTTAGCGGTTTACAAGATATTGATACCTCTGGCCTTCCTCATCACCACTCTCATCTTCATCCTCATGCATCAGATCTCTAAAGGACGTCACTCTGTGTTCACTGAAATCAGAAGAGATTCCGTTAAACAATTGTTTAATAGTTATTTTAACTTTAACCACACAGCTGATATTTTATAACTGAAAAGCCCAAACAGATTGTGGGTTGACCTGTGTTACCTTGGTCCTGTGGATCGAGTGACAGGGCCAGTCTCTGGCTGAGGGAGGGTGGCAATATCATCATCTCCTCCATCTTCAAAGAAATTAGCTAGAGCAAGCTGAGGAGACAGAAGAGAGAGGGTTGACACTTTCATTTCACAGAAACAAAACAACAACGGCCATTTTTGCTTTCGGTAATTAGATTCACTACATTAACGACTCCATAATAATACAATTGAATATATCTCAGGGCGAATAAATAAAGCACGAATGTAAACATGAGTTTCAATTGAACAAGCTAAAGCTGCTAGCTGATGGGAGAATTTCTATATAAAACAGACCGGCACCATTTAAAAAAACATCTATCAACTTCAACGCATTACTGACTACCAAATACTGAAGTGAGAATCCCGTCATGTATGCTGAGTGAGTTAAATAATTTCAAGACACTCCTGGTGATTTTAATGAAGAGTGACTTGCACATTTCGTTAGCCGGTTATGGATTTCACTTGCTGCTAGTGGAGGCTTAAAGTCTGTTGAATTCTCCGCTGCAGTGCTTGAGCTTCACGGCACAATATTTCAGGAATTAAGTGATCAGTGTGCTGCTGACCTGTAGGTCCCAGCCGGCTGACTCGAGGAAGAAACGGGCCCTCTCTTCGTCAACATCAGTCACTGCAACGAATCCTCTCACTGCTTCTTCCCGCTCCGCCATTTTTGATGTGTGACGCAGAGGAAGGTTCCGAGAGGAAACCGGGGAAACGAAAGCTTAGTTCCGCTGTTTGGGAGCACAAGTTTAGAGTGGATTTTTTTTCCTGTTTTCAACCCCCTCTCTTTTTAGTTCATTTGCATCCATGGTAATGCTGGCAATGTTTTTTGTTTTAAATTTAAAGATTTATAATCACCCACAAGAGAAAATCTAACGAATATTGATTTGCACATATTTATTTATTTATTTAGTCGGCATAATACTACTTTATTAAACATTTTAAAAATATATATATTGTGCATATATTAATACAAGCACATGTGAAGAATTGAGAATTCAGAGAAAGATTCAGGATGTCGCAATCCCTCCCTCATTTGTACCAGCAGATGGCAATACAGTCCACTCCATATTTGTCGCATTTTTCTCATCCCTGCTACGCAGTATATTTTCAGGCCCATTTTCAGTGTTTTGTTATATTAGGTCAAATGCATTATTTACGTTTTTTTTTAAAGATAGAAATTATATCCGTTAGTTTTCGTTAGCACAATATCAATTAGGCAAAATGAAAAACTGGTGAATGGTGCCATTGAATAACAACATGGAAAAGGCTCAGGCTGTAACACGTGATTTCACTCCACAAAGCTTTTACACAGCAGCAGACAATAACTTATTTATTGTGTGACCTGGATTTTGCAGGTCTTTCTTCCTCTAATATTCATTAATTAGCAACTGCTGATTCAAAGGTCCCTAAACAGGAGCAAACTATGTGCTAAATTGGTTTGGGAGGATCTAATTTAGCACACATTGTTTCTGGAGAGAAACTTGGCGATGCTTGGTTGTTTGTTTTGCAGTGCACTGGCTCGTTTGATCTTCACAGATAATCAGGTTCTGGAACATGACTAAACACCAGGGCATTGCTGTCATCATTCACCCCCAAAGCTTTCCTTTCCTATCACACTCACTGCAGCTCTTGCAAGAGAGCAACATGCCCTCAAATTTTAATCATCTATCCGGCCCTTTAGGGAATAAAACAAATTTTCTATTTTTATATGCATTATTGCTGCATGTTCTTATAGATTTAGCAAAGTGTGTCCTCTTTCTGCAGCTGTTTGCGTTCAGAGATTCACTGCAGACTTAACATATGTCCCTTGTTCCTCAAAAAAGATGAATCGAAGAACGATCTGATTTTAGAGGTGAATTGATCAATCAGAGAAACCCGATTCCAGAACACTTTTTTTCCGTTCTCAGGAAACTGAACAGACATCCCAGATAAAGTATGCTAGAATACATATCTAACGTTCACTGATGAAATCAGCATTACACAAATGTGGTAAGCATCAGCTCTTTCCACAACAGTTGTTGACAATGATAAAGTGTGGGTGTGTTCACACAGAGAGAAAAAGGAGAAAGAGGAAGAACCAGCCTTATCGTGGGGAAACGAACACCGTCCGCCTGGCTGTGGATGTGGGCCTGCAGTCACTACTGTTGTGTTAAAGGGCAGGGAAGTAATTCACAACACACAATACAAAGAGCAGAGGCCTGCGACCCTCGACTGGAGTAGGAAGAGCAGTCAGACAGGGCCAGAATGAGGAAGGACGTTCTGCCAACATATCAAAATAACAGCGATTTCCTCATTGGGTGTGATACTAGCGAAAACATGCTGATCAGACAGCGTCTATGTCATCATTCAAGACATTTTATACTATGTACCGCTAGCACAACTAGAAAAGCGTGAGTTTTTCATGATTGTGTGCTTGGATAAACACAGTCTTTCTCACTGACAGATCAGGAAGAGCATCAGAGAGGAAGACTGAGGTCAAGTCAAGTTAAGTCACTTTTACTTATATAGCGCTTTTTACAATGCAAATTGTGGCAAAGCAGCTTTACATTAATAATTGGCAAATCATTTTTGGCTGCACAGCAGCTCCCAAAGAAAATGGTGTCATTGTCCAGCTTATTCTATATATTATTGATTCATTCCGTTGCAAAGATCAGTAGTAATGGATGTTTAAGGTCAAGGGCTGCACAAATAATGCTCAGAATCTGAGTGGACAAATGCGAACATGTACGCATTCTATTTACTGACATTTTTCAATTTTTGTAATGCTCTTATTATACAGATAAAATAAAAACATGATGTAAACAAGAGATTTATTGCGCCTATAGACAGCTTTGTTGATAAAAAATGAAATTATAACATTAAAAGTTATAATAATGGCATAAAAACTATGAGATGCTAAATCATAATTGTGAGATGAAAAGCAAAAATGATAAGACACTATCATAATTGAGTTATAGCCTAAATTCTTTCATAATTAATACTTGTCGTTTTATGTGAAATGGGCTTCCATCTGTTTTAGAAGTGTAGCCATAAAGTTTATGGCATGTGGTTGCCCCACATGTACAGTATATACTGTATGTATAGCAGGATGGGGTGATTAAAAGAAAGTGAGAGCAACTATTACGAGCATCAATTTCTGTGCTGATAAGACCATAATGCCTCTCTCTTCTGGGTGGGGTCTTAATGAGCAAACTGAATTACGACTAGTTTACCACTTTCTAAAAGTCACTTGAGAAATAATTGTGTTACTGTTGCACTGATAGGATCTTTTGGTCCATTCCTTCCATTCAGGCCACCTCCCCTCCAGCTGAAACTGAACACCTGAGCTTCGACTCATCGAATCACTCATAAGAGATTATGCCTTCCAAACAGAACTCGCTGTTTTCTTCTTCTCTACCGATGGTCACCTTTACTAATTGATTCCCATGAGCACTACAGATGCATCTGGTCTATAGCATCCATGAATGATCCATGAGACTTGGAGGATACTCTCAGTTTGACAATGTAATATTTGGACACCAAAGACAAGGGAAATGGTTCCGTAATTTTAAAGATAACAAATTATACTGTAACATAGCTATACAAATTAGTTTAATCTCAATCACTGATGTTTACTCAGCAAGGCCGCTTTCCCGTGCTATCTGTTCCTCTCCCGGGATTAGCTCTGTTTGTATGGAGCTCTACAGCTCTTCACGGGGTTAGATATGGAGATAAAGTTTGGATCAACAGGAAGAGGCCTGCTCGTAGACCGGAGAGTCAAGGGATTATCCTCGCATCCCTAGTCATCTTTCCATGTACATGCATATTTTACGGCACTTTTCCATCTATTTCTCTTTCACACTTATTTGTTCTCTCCTTTTTATGGAAGCTTGTTTCCGACACAGAATAAAAATATAATTGCAACCTTTTTGTCCCATAATTATGACTTTTTTTCTCACAATTGTAAGCTCTAAACTCATAATTGTGAGATGTAAACTGAGAAGTCAGAGAAAATAAGTCAAAATATTGCAAGATGTAAACTTAAAATTATGAGAAAAAAAAGTCAGAGGCCATTTTGAGGGGAAATTAAAAATGCAATTTTGAGATACATCTCAATTTTTTTTTTCTGCAGTGGAATCAAAAAATGAAAAATTAATTGTTTTAAAAGTTTTATCTCACAAATAGTTTTTCTTGCTATTGTGAGTTTAATTCTTCAGTTAATTTTTTTATTAATTTATTTTTTTATGGTAGAAATAAGCTTCCATACTTTTTAGTGTGTGTGTGTGTGTGTGTGTGTGTGGTAGAATCCCAAACGTCCCTCACTATGACCTGTCGTTTTTCACTCTTGACAGTTTAATCAGAGATCAACTGCACTACTGCAAACTTCATCCGTCCTGGCCTCCTCTCCTCCCTCCTGTCCAACCCTTTTTCCATCTTTTTCACTCTTGTCCCTCCCATTTTCCATAAATCTGCCTCCATCTGTCTCTTTCTGTGTTAGCTGTCCATCCACTTGTAAGTGCATAGATGGACCCAAAGGGGTTTCACTCCACTATAAGTCTTGTTTCATCGCGGAAGGAACATCAAACTGGACAATCCTCCCAGAGTGAAATCATATCTTCTCAGTAAATGACTCAGTGTGTGACCTACCCTGTTACTACGAGAGCCCACAGTGTTCAAAAGCAGCAGAAAACAGAGGCACACAGGTTATAATGCAGAGAGGGCAGATTGATCGCTCTCTTGACAGACTGAGAGTAGTAAATCTACTACTGTGAGCACACCGGCAGTGTAACTCTATCTATTTTTAGTGCGCTCTAACCACAGCTCTTTCTTCTAGAAACCTTTCCCAACTGCTGTGAAAATTTAATTAAACAATGCTTGGTGAGTTTGCTTTCATGTTTGATATCAAACCCAATCACTATGAATAACTTTACTTTTCTATCTATCTATCTATCTATCTATCTATCTATCTATCTATCTATCTATCTATCTATCTATCTATCTATCTATCTATCTATCTATCTATCTATCTATCTATCTATCCCTCCATCCATCCATCCATCCTTCTTAATTCCTCAGAAAATAAGAAATAAGAAAAAAATAAAAGTAGACAAATGAGACTATTGCTGACATACATTCAGAGTATAGAGCTATGACAGTTTTTCTCAGTCTCTTTGGTGCATTTCTCACATCACTACTTACATTTGCAAAACAGTTAGTTCAACCTCCACAACATTAAGTCAGTTGTGCACATCATAGTAGCAGTTTCTCATTCCTTCCAACAAATTGCAAATGCTTTTGCACATGCAACAATTGCTTTCATACAACTCTCTGCTGTTTTATAACATTATCATTTGCTTATGTCTTGTCAGTCAAAATTAACTATACTTGTGAATGCTGAATAGTCATTCCACATAAAACTAATAGTCCTCATGTCAGTGCTTGAGTCATTACATACAAAAATGTTGAACTAGTTGTCAAAATCTTTTAGAGAAACTAAAAAATAATTTTAGACACTCTTTACAGGGTCATAATCCCTGAGAATGAGAGGGTTCTAACTGGAAACTATCTGAGCAAGCATGTTGTTGTTTTGGATAATGTGCATTTTCACCACTCAGATGTCATCAGACAGTGGTTTTGCACCACATGATAGGATGCTGGTGGAATATCTCCCTCCCTACTCACCATTCCTAAATCCAATAGAGGAGTTTTTTTTTTTTCCTGGAGGTGGAAGGTATATGACCGGCATCCACATACCCAAATGGCCCTGCTGATGACATCACATCAGAGTCCTGCAGAGGGTGGATTCGCCACTCGAGGAGATACTTTCCTCGCTACATTGCAAGAGATGATATTTGCTGTGATGTAGATGAAATTATGTGGCCAGACAGAGAGGAACGCCTGGATATGCATGAATGATTACAGTACTATGTATGTTGTATGTTCAGCTCCAATATGAACTGCAGTATTGTTTACAGTTATGCACAGCTCCACCCAAAGGGAGTTTATGTTTGTTGAAAATAAGGGTGTATTTTTTCTTTTGCACAATGTTGTGAACAAATTAGAACTGCAAAGAGCACATGCAGTAAAAATGTGAAACATACATATTCAGTGTCTTGTACTCAGTTACCTCACTAAATACAGTAATGTGTAACTTTACTGTATTTTTCAAATGGCTGTTCAAATAGTATATAGTGCTGTCTTGAGCATTTTCAGGTAGTGTCACCAAGATCTGACTTTTTTGTATTGGGAAAACATTTACAGAGTAAACTGTCATAATGAAAACATGACAAAGTCATTTGACTATCTTGTTCATAACAATGGTGTCAGGACTTTTCATTTTGATGACACTGACTCTTTCATTGATATAAATACTTGCTTTTGAGGAATGAGCTATCCATTTTGAGCAAATGACACGCTTTTGCAGGTTATCAACTAGGTTTTGCAGTTTGTACTAATTGTTTTGAGAACTGCCTTAACTGTTGTGCAAATGTAAAGAGTGATGTGAGAAATGCACCAAAGCAACTGAGAAAAACTGTAAATAAATCTGGATAATAGATTGTTTGTCCGTGGAAGTATCTGATGAAAAAGTTTAAGTAAAAGAGTTTAAGATCATACAAAAACTGCAGATTTCTATTGATTCATGTAGATATGTGAGATTACTGCTGTTTTTCTCTAATCTAAAAAGCAGGACTCTTACTCAAAAGCCTCCACTTGCTCTCCATTCAATCTCATTGTCTAAAACAAACAACTGAGACATTTCCTTCGTGGTATTTCTATCCTATTGGCACACACAGAAGGTTAAAGGGAAACGGACATCACATCCTGTTAGAATAGGTGTGACATTTCCACAGTTTAACCTGTAATTATTTAAGCAATCAACAATTAGTCAGAGTCTGTGAATGTTTTTATGACACTATTAGTGCAGTGAACTTCTAGGGTCAGACAATGAAAGTGAGACAAAATGACACACATTGACAAACCAATACCAAAATGTGTGTGCAGGTCTAGGGGCCTTTACGACCTGTTATCACAGCATCATCAGATCTTCTCTCAGACACTAAGACTCCAAACATCAGGGTCTTCTGCTCAGCATTCCTCCTCCAGACGCCCAGGCAATGGCCTCTCAAGCTCAATAAAATAGTGCGAGGAGGGTAGTCACCATGGCAACCAATGAGGACCTCATCTGGCAAGATGGAAGTCTAAATGCCCTGGATATCAGTGAACATTTGGCTGCTCTCTGACCCGAGTTTGTGCATATGTGTGTATATGTGCGTTAAATGATGTGTGTGAGGGGGTGGGGAGTTTATTTGATAGCACTGGGATTAATCTGAATTGTGTTTCTGTTCTTAGCTTCAATCGAAGCATTAATGAGACACATGCGATCTTGAACATATTTTTTTAACTGGCCTCATTGCAGTACATATTGGGATTGTCTTCTCTGCAAGAGATGCATTCAATGCCACCTTAGAATTTGGCTAAAACAAAATATTTTAGAAGGCAACATAATTAAGATGCCTACTTTTTGGTTTCCTCTAGTTGGGATCTCATCTGATGACTAAAATGCCTCCTTAACCAACAGATCACTGAGAAAGAAAGAAAGAAAGAAAGAAAGAAAGAAAGAAAGAACTTTTATTCAGCAAAAATGCTTTAAATTGATCAAAAGTGTCAGTAAAGACATTTATAATGTTACAAAAGATACCAAATTTCAAATAAATGCTGTTCTTTTAAACTTTCTTAGTCATCAAAGAATCCTGAAAAAATGTATCACATTTTCCACAAAAAAGTAAGCAGCACAACTCTTTTATACATTGATAATAATAAAAAAAAATGTTTCTTGAGCATCAAATCAGCATACTAGAATGATTTCTGAAGGATCATGTGATGCTGAAAATTCACAGCTTTGACAACACAGGAATAAATGACATCTTAAAATATATCACAATAGAAAACAGTTATTTTAAATTGAATTAATATTTCACGGATTTTACTGTATTTTTGATCCAATAAATGTAGCCTTAGTGAGCATAAGAGTATATAATATATATAGCATATAAATTTTATTCCCCCAATATTGCACACTTGAAGTGTTTAGTGAAAAAATGTGTGTTTAGGAAAGATCATGTCTTCAGTTCAGCCACAGGAGAGAAAGAGAGCTCCGAACACAGCTGCACTTCAACAGCTGTAATCAACACTCAAACTATTACCATGACTTGGGAACATTGAGCGAGCAACAGGTGGATAGGATCTGGAAGAAATGTGAGAGCTACAATGCAGACTTGTGATTTTCTTAGAAAAAGACAGATATGGAAAAAAGGCTGTAGCGTACATTTCAATATTAAATTAATCTCTGTAACAAGCACAACTAGTACACACATGCAGCTGTTGTGCTGCTTTACAGCTGCTGTAGTGGGAAACTCACTCACAGTCCAAGTGACCGCTGGGAAAAGCAGGGCTGTGTATTGCATGTGATTGATGACTGACCCCCTTCATAAAAAACACTACCACACTACAGCAAGGATGGATTAAAACTAATAAAAAGTGACAGTAAAGACATTTAGGGTGCTACAAATTTCAATAATACAGATTTCAATTGCAAATAAATGCTGTTCTTTTCAGCTTTCTATTTATCAAAGAATCCCGAGGGGAAAATGTTTCTTGGTTTCCACAAAAATGTTAAATGGTTAGCTCACCCCAAAATCAAATCGTTCATCTTTGGAACATAAATAACGATGTTTTTGATGGAAACTCTCATAAAAGCAACGAAACTACCATGTTCAAGGTCCAGAGAAGAAGTAAAGACATCTCTAAAATAGTCCATGTGACTACAGGGGTTCAACCTTAATGTTATGAAGTGACAAGAATACTTTTTGTGGGCCAAAATAAAAACATTCCCTAGTCTTCTTGCCGCAGTAAACACAGTGCAGGGCTTCCGTGTTCTACATCAGAACACACTCCTGCGTTAGCATCACATGCATATGACATGCTCTTCACGTGTACAGCGTAGTCCAATACTGAGCCGGCATTCTGATGTAGAACATGGAAGCTCTGCATTGTGTTCACTGCATCAACTGCGTAGAAGACTGACATGGAAGAGGAAAAATTGTTGAATAACGTCATTTTTGTTTTGTTTTGGCGCAGAACAGTAAGCTCGCTTCCATTACCCTTTAAATTGCACTAATTGAAATTGCGAATTGAAAATACTCTCAATGGAAACTCCCACGAAAACTCCCATACATCTCAAAAATGTTGTTACGCTTGCATGAGCTGGATTTTTAGGAATTCGAAAAAGGAATATTTCACAAAACTGCAATGGAAACAGTTTTTTCACATTTACTGGTCACTAACAGCACAACTATATTCAACATTAATAATAAGAAGAAAGGTTTTTTGAGCAGCAAATCAGCATATTAGAGTGAATTCTGAAGGATCATGTGAGACTGAAGACTGGAGTAATGATGTTGAAAATTCGGCTTTGCTATGACAGGAATAAATTACATTTTAAAAAACATTCAGATAGAATGCAGTTATTTTAACTTGTACCAAACGTGTAATATTCATTTAATGGGTCTTGTTGTTCTAACAGTGTTCTGGCTACAGATGGGATTTCTGGACTGTGACATCAACAGTTGTGTGGTACAGTATATCCTTCCATACTGAAGCGTGTGGGAACCTGAGGACAGAGCCAAACACAGATCTATTAAGTCATGCACTGATTGTGAGACATGTTAGCAAACCTCACACAATCGAGAAAGTTGTGAGACAGCTGAAAGAAATCGGAAATTGGAAAAAATGAGGCCAGGGATGAATAACATACACATCATGAAACACAGTATTGAGGGCACAAAAACAACAGCATCATCAAAACCTCTTCTTTCTGTGGTCCTCTCACTTCTCTCTCCGTTCAACTCAGCAAAGGGATTCTTACAGATAGTAAATCCCCTCTCTAATTAAAAATGCAAAATCTAGCCCACTTTTGCCTTTCACTAATGTGCGTTAAGAGCTATGATGCGCCTGCCGCTGCAACTTTCCAATCCTGCTTCTCTCGCTTCTCTCAGTTTAAATCTCACTAATGTAAATCTCTCTCACACGCACACACTCCTGAGCCTGAGGTGTGGGTGAAGATTTTCAGACATCAAAAATACAAATGTCTTTCAAGTTAGCAGGCAATGATTCATGCGGAGAGATTCATACTCTGGCACATATGAGAAATGTCACCATTTGCTCATTTTTATTTTTTTTTCCCTGTCGCCTGGCATTTCACTAAACCTTATCATATCTTTTTGCTAGAGTCCAAACATTTCAGCCTCTCTTTGATCTTACTGTTCCATTTTTTTTTCCAACGCACAAGATGGCTTCGTTCCTAAAACCAAAAAAAGACAAGTGAAGAAAAGACTCTGAGCAAACTGACCCTATTTTTTAGATTAACTTGATAATACATATTTTGTTTAAGCAAAATCACACTGGAATAAATCTATCCATTCATCCATCCATTCCCAAGTCTTCTATCTATTATTCTCTAGTATTATTGTGCACCGATTGGGTAATACTACATTTCACTCTTATTATTATTATTATTATTATTATGCATTGGTTTGATAATATTTTTTTTTTCTTTTTATTCCTATCCTACTCTCTCTAATGGGGATGTCATGCTGTGCAGCTCAAGCTGCCTTCAAAAAGAAACAGTAATGTCTCAAAGGCAATGTCTCCAAACTGGGTCGTTTGAGTAGGCATAGGATCTTACAGACGGAGGAAAGCTGTGGCTGTGGCTGAGAACAATGTGCGCACAGAAAGATTTTGTTTCGTGTTCTTACAGTTTTCATTTGTCTTGGGAACTGCAGGTAGGCTTCTCTTACAATGCAGCCAAACAAGAGATTCTGTTTCAGTTTAAACCAAATTGCATATCATTTTCTACTGAGTATTACTTTAATTTAGAGCCATGGAAGCCATGGAGGGGTAACTGTTAGTGTTTGTCTTTTGGCAAATTGGAAATGATCTATTTGTGTCTTGACATACTTACATATGTGTGAGCGCATATGTGTGATATGTAAAAGCTGTCAGTACAGGATTGGGCAAAGCTCTGAAAAGTCTTTTATACTTAAGCACATATATACTGTTTTAAAGGTTTTGACCTCACTGCAATTCCCATGATAATTCTCCCATCTCTCTGTTTGGACTCATTCACATGCAGTTCTCATGAAAAATGCACTACTCCATTGGCAAGATTTAACACTACGAAGTTAGCTTGTGCAAGCAGAAAATATGAAGTACATTACTGAACACTAAAATAGCTTTGCACACCAACGCTCACACTTAGTCACACACACACTCAAGGGAATCACGCAAGCAAACTAAGGTAAAAAAAAATCAGGGTGAAGTTGGAAATGACAATAAACAGGAAATGCTTTTTGAATGAATCCAGTTTGACAGAGTATCTGATGTTTAGCTAGCTCTGTTCTAAAGCTTTCTAAAACAGAATCCTAACTTCATAACAGACTAATTTTGAACAATAAACAAAAATATGCAGCAACTTCACATACCACACATAGTACTCCTCTCAAGAGATTTGACTCATTCTTGAGTTTGCTGTTAGCATGTCGCTAAGCTAACAATGCTATACTCTAATAAGTCTAAACATAGGGCACGTAAATATTGGATAAAATGGTACATTTCCAATTAAACTGAAGTGTTCTGATCTATATTTTTAAATATTTCGCTTGCCTCATCTGCTATTGTGGATTTATTTTTTCACTGAGTTCATTGGAATGCATTGTTAAATCCACACATTAAAAAATGCTGGGTTAAAAACAATCCCAAGCTGGGTTGAAAGTGGACAAACCCAGTGATCGGGTTGTTTTAACCCAGCAGTTGGGTTAAATGTTTGACCAACATGCTGGGCAGTTTTATTTAACCCAGCTATTGTTTAAAATTACTATATGTCTGGTTTAAAATTAACCCAAAATAGGTTGGACATTAAAAATCAGACACATAATTTCTAGAGGCAACAATAAAATAAAATAAAAATGGTTAATGAGCCAATTTAATAAATGGTTGTTTAATTATTATTCATTAAACATATTAATGTCATAGAAACATATTAATAAATGTTTATTTCCAACATATTTTGGGTTCATTTCAAGCAAGCAATATAGTATTTTTAAAACAATATTTGAGTTAAATAAAACTACCCAGCAGGTTGGGCAAAAATTTAACCCAACCGCTGGGTTTGTCCATTTTCAACCCAACTTGGTTGTTCTTAAGCACTATTTTTTAGGCAGCTCACTAGGTTTTGAAACTTAGAATCTGGGAATGTTTATCAAATCTAAATTCTGGACATGACTGAATCATTATATTCTCATAAATGTTCATATTATAGGTCTATACGGCTAAGGTTGATAGATTTCAGAGAGCATTTGGGGGAGATCAGACTAGCTTTGCCTGTCCTGTGGTTCAAAGCCTCTTATTCTACCTGAACAAGACCTAATTCTACAACCCCCCACCACAGAGCCCTGGGGAACCTCCTGTTGGTGCTCTGAGACACAGCTCAGCACAGTCAGGGGTGGAGGAGGCTCACAAACACAGCGTGACAAAAGTGTGGAGGAACAATACTTAAGGATTTACAAAAACCCCAAATATGAGATCACGGGGTCACTGTGATGTGTGAATCTTATGTGCAACTTCAAACCGCTATTGGAATTAGCCTTACTGGGTTGCTTTAAACATAAATAATCAGTCTGGAAGTTCGGTAAGAACAGGTGGGCTGTTCATATAGAATGCGTTTTTACATTCTACATTTCCATTGTTTTTATATGTAAACATGCTTTAGACTTTTGTTGTTGCACTCACGTCTTGTCTTTTGCAGCGTTTTACCCATGACACAGTAGAGCCCAACTGTCAAATAACACACCAAAAGACATGCGTTCTGTGTGAAAGGTCCCTATGTTTTACAACTTCAAAAATCGTTCTAACATGCAGGATCCAAATGTATATTTTTTGCCACGACAGTGAATTGAGAGAGCCAGCCATAATATTTCTTAGCATCCATTTTTATTATTTTTTCAAAAAAAGTTGACAGCTGTCATGACATATTTTTAGTAGTTTGAATTGAGTAAATCGCTCACACAGAAATGCATTATTGTGTCTATGAGCTGCTTTTAATTGTTTTTAATGTAGACATGCACCAGATGGACATCTTTAACTGTTGCACCAAGTCTAGCTAAGTCAAAGTCCCTTTAAGGCAAGTCACTTCACTCAGCGGCCATCTTTGAAACGCCTCTCAGGCAGCTATTTCAGTCATGCAAGTGCAGCTACTGTTTCTTTGAATGGGGAAACATCGAGTTCTCCTAAGCTGTTCACCAAGAAACAATTCAATGTTTCAGCAGTGAAATCTGACAAATTTTGTTTCAAGTTATGACAAAAAAAAGGCTGGACCAGCCAATGCGCTGGTAATGGTAATATACATTATAATGAGTGCACCGTCTTTGTATATCTGAAGTCTATGACTAAGTGATTACTTTTACTCACACTTGTTGCTGGACAACCATAAATTTTGAACCCTGACTGCACGCTTCAGGAACCACACACTCTTGCACACTGTTTTGACTCAGGTATTTCATCATAATGGCCAAAATGTGTGTCAGAGGTCATGTGGGTTGAGACAGGAAGGGTCTGAAATAATATGAGGCCTTTGTTTTGGTTCAGTCACTATCTCTTAGCTGTGCAATGGTAACTAATTGTGTGTGGAGGGTTTAAGCTACATTTATCGGCCATCAGCTTTACTCCCACTGTCTCAGTCTCTGACGTATGATCACACTGCATGTTGAGTCTGCAGTCTGTGTCTTAAGGTCAGCTGTAGCTCCACAGAGATGTTTTTCATGACTGTTTCAGTGGAAGAGGCTCATAGTACTCAGAGGATCCTTTGTTTTGGTTGTTTCTTGTTTTTGTACTGTAGTTTTCGAGTACAGTCCGATCTCAAGTCCTGTCGATAGCGTATCTGTCGATTATGGCATTGAATTAGCAGTGGAGTTTCAAACATTTTGATGACAACTAAATATGATGATGCCCTTATGATGGATCCCCTTCCTAAAAAAATGAAAGACAAGAAGTTTTCACATATAATTTACAATTTACAGTGTGAAAATATAAGTATTATAAATATATGTAAACTATTAAATGGAAAATATAGTTTAATATTTGCTTTAAAGGGTTAGTTCACCCAAAAATTAAAATTCTGTCATTACTCACACTCATGTCATTCCAAACCCGTAAGACTTGTTTGACCGATGTCTGACTCCTCCATAGACAGCAATTTAACCACCACTTTCAAGGCCAAGAAAGATAGTAAAGACATTGTTAAAATAGTCCACGTGACTGCAGTGCTTCAACCTTAACGTTATGAAATGACAAGAATACTTTTTGTGTGCAAAAACAAAACAAAAACAACTACTTTATTCAACAATATCTTCTCTTCTGTGTCATTCTCCTAAGCTGTTTACGTTCAGCGCCTCCAGGTTCTGTGTCAGAATGCTGACTCATTATTGGCCGGCTCCTGCGTCAGCATCACAAGCATGCGTCGTGCTGCTCACGTGACCAACGTCTGCCAAAAATGAGTCAGCGTTCTGACGTAGAAACCAGAAGATCTGAATGTAAACAGCATACGAGAATGACACAGAAAAGATATTGTTGAATAAGTCGCTGTTTTGTTTTTGCACACAAAAAGTCGCTTCATAAAATTAAGGTTGAGCAACTGCAGTCACTTTAACTTTTTTAACAATGTCTTTAGTACCTTTCTAGACATTCAAAGTGATGGTTAAATATTAAGAAAACTACATGTACTTACTATAGATTTAGGATTAGGGTTTGGTTTGGTTCATGGTTAGTTGCATGCAATTATACATCATTTATAGTTATTACTACAACAATGAGACCAAACTTTTTTCTTCGAGGTGACATTTAAAATTTTACTGGCTATTTAAAAATAGGGGGTTGAGTCCTTTGATATGTCTCACCCAAACAAAAAAAAAAAAATGTTCTAGTCAACCAACTTCATTGTATATTTATAATATTTAAACATTGAAAATAATCTGACTCATATTCAGTATAATACTCTTTTAAAGTGTTTTCCTAAGACCTGTTGAACATGCAAAAAAGAACGCGAGAGAGGAGCAGATATTAGCAGAGTGTAACCGGAGGCAGAAACAGAGGAGAGGTGTGGAATTTCACCAGTTTGAACCGCTTGTTGTTGCCTAATGCGTCCTTGCTTGTCACATTACTCATCTCGTGCGTGTATAACGGGATAATATCATGCAGGTTCTTTCATATCTTGTGTTTATGCACCATCATTTTTATTACTCACCCCAGGCACCTGCGGCCCAGCCTGGCACAGTCAAAGATGACCTGACCTGTCCTCTGACTCACCTGAAGCCCTTCAGAGCTGTGACGCAGGTTGCTCCAGTAAAGGTGATCGAATCTCCGGATCCACTTACATCAGAGTTCTCTCCCCACACCCCAGCCACCTGCACGCTGCGTTTCTGGGGCTCTGATAATGAAGCTTCCCTTTCTACTCCTCACCTCTCCTCTCACACCCGTCCTCCCTGCATCTTTCATGCTGTGAATTTATATGAGCCACCCAGCACATGCAATAAAGGTGCAAGTGTAGAAATTCAACAGAGTTATTGTTAAGTCAGCTCCTTTTTTCTTCTGAATCAACAATGGTTCAGTATGAAACCATATTATATTGGCTTGTATATGGTTTACAATTTGTTTATGTCTGAATATTCAAAAGCAAAAGCCAAAGTTTACCACACATACTGTTTTCGTGTCAAAACATAAAGGATTAGTTACTAGCGGCAGACTTGCGAATCTTCTCTGTCTCCTGCTGGTTTCAGTTGAATTGTTTTGATGTAGTTTGTGGCCAGTCACAGCTGCATATCTGTCATGCCGGTTACGGTTCCATTCAGACAGACATGTTTCGGAGGGGAGATTGTGGCGATTCGGGGAATGTAAATTACATGTTGCAAGTTCCCTCACATAAAGTAGCGGAGCTAAAGCGCTGCAGTATATAATGCCGCCTCATTTAGTGCGACTAAAATGATGTGCGTGCCGTCTGTATGCTTGTCCATCTTTCTATGCACACACTGAAAGAATACTATATGGACACCCGTAGGAATACTTCACAGACAAAGTATACAGGCACATTATGCCTTATGAAAAATTGAAGGTGCATTCGGGTGAGCTTGAGTCTTTTGAATATTTCATCAAAAGTTGTCTCTTTCTTGCTCTCGACGTCATTATCCTTCGGCATAGAACTGGGACAGGATGCCACAGCAACTTCCTGTCTGATAACAAAATCCAAGGGGGAGTGCTTTACAAATAAATCTGAAACTTATTGAATGATTTTGTAAGATTTCAAAATAAATATCTAAAATTACATTAGTTATAATTGATTAAAAAAAAATAAAAACAGATATATGTAATGCAAAAAGTAAACATTTTCCAAGTAATATTAATAATTTGACTCTTCGCAAACAGTTTGATTGACAGGCGATCTGACCAATCCTAATCCCGAATCCGCCATTTTGTCTGACAAAGCAGTCAGGGGAGTTTAATGTTGGTGAACTTGAACTTAAAATATTGTGTGTACTCACGTCTTTCTGCGCTTGAAACATTCCTTCTGATGTCCGTTCATGTTTATTTGATGCTATAAATGAACTAGTATGAAGAGATGGTTGAACTGAGGAGCTACAGCGATCTGTCACACGTTAAAGAGCCACTTTACGGTATTTATTGTTTAAACTTCTTTCAAAAATTACGACATATTAAATATGAAACTGTTTCATATGTCTGTCGACACATTGTCAGTGTCCTCTTTGCTCCGGGATGTATTTTTCACTGCGTGAGAACATGATGTGTGGCGTGAGAGCGCATGACTTGTTGGATAAAGCAACAGTAACTAAAGCTTTGCAAATGGTCAATTAGCTTTAGAACAGCGACAATATTTTTTTTTAATGTCTGAATTTATTTAATCAAAAATACAGTACAAGCTTCACATTTCTGCATTAAAATCATCCAAAATCATCAAAGAAATCTGTTCATCATATCAAGTACTCTAAATCCTGCCCACTTTCAAAGCTTTTTAAAGCTTTTCCAATTGTCTGAAGCATTTTCTCTTCAATAATTTATGCCCACAACATAAATAACAAACATGTAGAGACAAGCAAAACTACTTTCCTTTCCAGAGCAATAAAGGGAAGGATTTTGGGTGCGCACACAAACAGACTCCGAGAGTCAAACAGGAACCAGACAAACAGTCAAGCTCTTATCTACCAAAACACCTGCCTTCAGTTGGGACTTAGTGTTATTTCAAAGAATGATGCAAAGACGACTAAGAGTTGGACATAACTGTGTATATCTGTTCTTGAGTGAGAGAATGTGAAATAAAGTTTATCATCAAGTACAGACGCCTGGTAGAAAAGAGGAAAGAGGAATTGAGCCATGAAATAAAGAGGTATAGGGGGAAAAGGCAGATGACAATCATAATTTGTTTTCTAATGTAATTTTTTTATGATTGTTAATTTATAATTTTACCCTGCACTGTTTAATTTTATTTAAATAATATCACATCATTTTACTTAATTTCCACTGCTTTCACAATCATTTTGTCATGCCAATAAAGCAATAAAGAAGAGTTTACAATAAGGTTTGTTAGTTAAACATTAGTTAATGTATTAACGAATATGAACTAACCATGAGTAATACATTTGTTACTGTATTTACTAATCTTTGTTAAGGTTAGTTAATGTAAATACAGTTGTTCATTGTTTTTTCATGTTAGATCACAGTGCATTAACTAATGTTAACAAGATTTATTAGTAAATGTTGAAATTAACATTAACAAAAATTAATAAATGCTGTAGAAGTGCAGTTCATCATTAGTTCCTGTTCACTAATGTTAACTAATGAATCTTACTGTAAAGTGTTTCCAAAGAGTTCAATTGAACTGAACTGAATGGACAGCATCGAACAGCAAAATATAATACAAACAGCAAAATAGAAAATACAAAATATTAATTACAAATATTTAAAGAATTGGTGTCGCCAACATTCAATCATCATAAAATGAATTACTTGGTATTCCAATAGTAGCCATTATTTTGGTAAATTTAGGGTTCAAAATGGGCAAATTTGTTATTAGAGGAGAAAAAGGAAATGAGGATCACACCAACGAAGGAACACATTGCAAACAAGAAGAGTCGTAGGTAAGAAGAACGGAAGAATCAGTTTGCTGTCAATGAGTGAGACGGGCAGACTTTGGTTGCTCTGTAGTAAAGCACTTGCATTTTAATTCGATAAAAAATAACCGATTTCGACTTGACTGAATGCTTGATTTCATTAGAGATTGTAATTACAATGCGCCCAGTGTTGTTTGTTAAAAGAGTTGAGTAACGTTTGCTTATTAAAGGCACTTGTGGCCTATATAACATTCTGCCATTGTTTTGGTGACTGTTACGATGCTGTTGAAGAGAATTTACATCCAGAGTTAAGTAGTAACTTAAAGTGCTTGTATACATTTTGTGTATGTTCATTGAGCATTATTATCTGATTACTGTAACGCTAATGTCAGTCATTTAGTTTTTATTTGGTGGAATACATAACATTACCATAACATTAAATCTGACTGGTTTTCATTGGTGACGTCATATGTAAATGATATGCGGCCGTGAGACTTGCACTTGGACCATAGTGCGGCCCACTGGGAAAAAAGGTTGAGAACCACTGGTATACAGGCTAAATAATTCCTGATAATAATAATGCCAGATTTATTCTGTTCACAAACACAGTCAAATATGTCAACAACCTTACAGAACAAACAATTTTACTGCTTAAAACTGTTGAAACAAAACAAAAAACAATCTTTTTCCACTAAATTAGCATGACAAAATGACATAAAATGTCACTGAACGCACTGCCAGTCTGAAGGGAGGGTGGAAGTGACATCCCATGACCTGGTTTACTAGTCAGAGTTCATGCCTAATCAAGCGCCACTCATCCATCAGGACCAGGAGCCATTGATCTGTTGAGTCTGTTGGTTGAAGAGAAGGATCAAGGACCTACTGACACACATCTGAGCTTCTATGGCAGCTCAGTTTGGAATTTTAAAACATTCATCTAACAAAGGTTTAGTCGCCGATTTGTCAGTGAAAATCACCAAGATTATTTACAGGCCTGTATTGTGATTTTTTTTCCCTCCTAGTTGTGAGTTGCATAAAACATTGGGTTGATTTCTGAATAGACATTAAGATATTTGCAGGTGATGCACAAATATGAAAAAAGGCTGATGGCTTATCTCACCTTTTAGTCTGAAATAATAAATAACCATATGGACAAGGTCTTTTAAAGGAATATCTTTACAACTTACAGCAAGAATAGCAAAGCAATTAGGTCAAAGTCCAGATAAACATGGCCTTCATCCCATTGGCTAACCCTCCTTTATCTCATGGGTTTAAACCCAGAGCAGACAGACACAAGAATGCTCTACATTTCCTGAAGAAGTTTCCCAAGCCAGGATCCTTGGCTCTTTCCCACCATATACTGCTTCTCACAAACAATAAAGCCCAATGAAGCAACTTTTACTGCCAGTCAATTATCAAGCTACTCATTCAAGATTTTTCTACTTGTCTTTATAATCAGCTCTCATATAATATTAAATGTCTGTTGACTGAGAAAGTCAAATCAAATGTCCATAGGGTGCAGGTCATGCCTGTTGAATAGTAACCCTCTCCTGCTTAGTGTTTCTCATTTTAAGGTGATGAAATAAAGAGTAGGCCTCAGTGTTTGAATCCTCTCCACAACCATTTTTTTATTTTTTTTTTATCAATGAGGTCTTAAATGTACATATACAATTTTTTTAAATAAAATTACTTTGTTCTTGAATATGTTTTTTCCTTCCTTTGACAAGAGTAAAATGTTTTATGATCCATAATTCTGCACCTATCACTTTTTAAAGGTAGAGTTCACCCCAGAATGACTAGTTTTTACTCTTGCTTTTTTTGCAGAACACAAAAGAATATATTGTGAAGAATGCTGGTAATCAAACATCATTGGAGCCCATTGACTTCCATTATATGGAAAATATATATAAGAAAGTCAAACAGGTTCACGGCGATATAAGGGTGAGTAAACGATGACAGAATTTTCATTGTCCTTAGAAAGCTATTTTAACCTTCAAAATAGTATGGCAATGTCAGTTTTTAGAATAGTAAATTTTAATGAGTTACTGAGATCCTCATTCAAGCAGATAGGAGTTGGTCATGGATGCCCAAAATAGCTGCCCAGGCCGAAGGCGATGCAAAATGCGGCTGAGTGAACTGAATTTGCTCGAAAGGGACTTTGCTAAACTCCATACGGTCTCTGCTGAAGCATAGATGCTTAATATGTCAAAGTTCATTCCCACCAGTAATAGATTCTGATGCTAAGGACTAGCCATAGCTGACATAGATCTGTACAGCTTATCTCCTTAAATTCAGCTGCTGACAGTCTGGTTTTTAAGCAGATGAGAAGTGAGGGTTAAGTGGCTTCAGCTCACTGCAAATGAGGCTGGTGAGAGCAGACTTGCAATACTCAATGCACATCACATCCAGTTTCATACACATTTACAGACCCATCTGTCCTGTGCATCTAATCAGCTTACCACCACATCCCCCCCCCCCCAACCGCCAGTGAATGAGCCCATGGGTCAGGCAGTGACACACTTTGCAGCTGCAGTGGTTTACATCAACAACAACAAAAAAATCGTATGTAGTGAAAAGAAAAAACATCTTTCGAAGTAACAATGACAATCAATAAACTACAAGGTAAAATAATGAAGTCTTTACACCATATGCCAGTCAACAGCAAAAAGTAAGCCTATAAATCTACGTGCATAATTCATGATACTGTGAATGCATGGAACATCAACACTACACATTTAGGGGGCTGTTGTTTGTCTAATGTGTTTTATATAGATTCAAAGTAATTCACAATTCTCATCTGCAATATAAAAAGCCCCTTGGATGAAATTGAATTATTTACAGCCTCACTGGAGCATCCGCTATGTCCTACTATACAAAGAAATTCGTATGAAACAATATCTAAACAATTTTTTTTCCCACTTTATCCAGAAGTGAAAATTAAAATACAGTATATTGCCGGAGGCCCGCAGGTGCAGATGTGTTTACTTTGTGTGTTCCTGAATGAAGCAGCTGGTGTGACAGTAAATACTGTATGAGCGCACTCCTCCCTCAGCGTCTCTAGTTCACTCGCACTCTCATCTGTGTACACGAGTTTACCGCACACAGAGGAAAACACACCTCACCCCAAACCACCTCACTAGGGAACAGCATTACCATAAATCTTACTCGTCCTTCCAACAGTTTTATATTTTCTTGGATTAAAATGGGAGGTTCTTCAATAAAAACTAATTGGCCTGCAGAAGATGCTGTTAATCACACCTCTGCCCTCTTCATCTTCTACATGGTCACATCCCCCTCTCCCTGGCCGTAATTCACTGCTTGTCTGCTCAAGGTTGGACATAATTCACAGGTGACTGGGGCAACAGGCTGCTTCTGTGACTCGACCTCAGGGCACAATATTTCACAATATATAACACATTTGAAAGCAGACATCACCCTCAAAGAGATAGGATCTTGATTTTTGGGCTAACTATCATTTACTCACCCTCATGTCATTAAATGTTGCCTCTTTTTTCTGTGGAACACTTTTTTGTTGACAAAATGGGATCTAATGTTGTTTTGGACTTTTATTGTTTCATACTTTAATAAAACCTTCATTCACAGCTGAGTCAAGATGTTTGAATAGGAGCATGTGGTTACATCAAGTTTGGATCCTGCCTCATGCCACCTTTATATTCAGAACTCTTGTGTCTCAAAGGAACATGATATTTTCAACTTTCTTCATTCTCATTGTAAAATGGTTTTCAAAAGTGCTGCACCCTGGATTAAAATGCCATCAGAAGATCTAGGTTAAGTTTTAAACTACTCAAATGAATCGTACAGAAAAAGAGGAAGTCAGAACTTGTTTTCAAAAACATCATCTCTTTATTGACATCTTCAAAAGACCGATTTTGCATTCAACTCTTTTCGAGTCAATGGTAAACTTCAGGAAACGAGCAGATCCACCGTGTTACCCCCATGTTACTTCAATAACTATTTTGCTGAACTGTTTGAGGGTTTGTACCTTTGTGTGTATTCTTCCTGAATGCGCTGGCAGAGCAGTGTATTTCAATCAAATCTTTTGCGTTTACATTTTCATGCATTTATGGCTATATTAAGATTGCACAGTCGAGGAAAAAAATATCTTGATTATTGTGCTTTTAATAAAGCAAAACTTTCATAAATACTCTCAACCAAACGTGAACATTTGCGTGGCCTCATGACTTGTCTATGTGCACATATTCAATCAACTTCCATCAAAAGAACTTTTTCCACTCTTTGTAAGGCTTTTCTTTTTCACTACAAGTTCAAAAACTCTGCAGTAAACAGACTTAACAGCTTTGATTCCCCTGAGAGCATTGAGCCAAACACTCTCTCGCAGTTCTGTCAGCTCTCACACCTTACCTGTCTACACAACCATCTGGAACATAACCTCTGTGTAAAACACAGAAACAGGCAGAAAGAACAGCAACAAACAAACAAATCATACATAAACATTAAGCTGAATGGAATGCATGTTTTTGGAATGCATGTTTGAGGAGTGCACATCGTGCAACTGTGCTTTGCCACATAATACAGCTGTACATCCACATGTGCATGCTGACAAGAGGCTCTCACATGCTTACATTTTGAATGTCTAAACTTATATTGAACAATAACAGTCTACCAGCCATGTTTGCGCCTCCGTGGAAGCTCTGAATTCTTCACAGTATCATAGTCTTGCCTTCAAAAACATCTACACCAAACATCTGACGCACTTGTGAATTTGACACCTACGGAGCAAATGTGTGTGCACAGTGAGCAAGGGTTTGTGTTCGTCTCAATTTCTATATGTGTGTACTGGTAGGACTTTGCGGTGTCTTCTAGGTGTGGCTTATTACTCCAACCGACACCAAATGAAGACCTCATAAACACAAGCATCCTAAATAGCTTCAATCATTCTTCAGTTCTTCAACCAATACAAATATTTCTAAAATGAGAAAGTACCTGCTTCATTTCCAATACTATGAACACAATGGTTCCAAGAGGAATTAGCTTAGGCCACGGTTCCCACAGCACTGCTGTTTAATAAAGACTTTGTACCTGAACAGCACCAGCACGGCAGATCGACTGCTGCCTTCATCATCAAAATCATCCATTCAGTCACTTTTAGTGCCTTTAGCATTAGTCTTATTGCTTAAATCAAAATGTATCAAAGTCACAGTGCTGAGAGTCTGTAGTATTCCACATCGAGAGGTGCGTCATCCTTGCGGAATATCAGACGCTCGAAAAACAAAAGGACATCCATGTAAATTCTATGTAACAAACATCATGAACATTATCCTTATAGTAAGGCAAATACAAACAAGACAAATATTTGTCAGAACCTTCAAACAAGAACGTAATAAATATTCGGTGTGATAGACATCAACTGAATGCTACAGCAAGTCTCTGTTTCATTTATATTGTCTATGTCTGGTACTCCTGGGTTGGTAGACAGCCAGAGAGAAGCTTCTAGACATTAGAGATGTTTTGCGAGGCATCCCGTGCTTGTCGGATACCGTAGAGCCACTTAATGACGCGTGCATTCCTCTCGATAACTGAGATGCCGTAAGGAACCCGCTCACTGGGCTTGATGGGCCCATCATCATCATCATCTTCCTCTTCCCCTCGCCGTCCTTCCCCGCACTCTGAGCTAGAAGTACTGACGCTGCGGAGCTTGGAGACTGAAACAATGTCCGAATTGGCCCGTGCGAAACGCTCCATGCCTATTCCTTCCACCTCATCTGGGTCCAGCCCGCAGTAGTTGAAGAAGCGCTCCAGGTCAGCTGTGGCCCGAGAGTAGCGGTCGCTCAAGTCTGACTTGGACCGATGGAGGGAGGGGTGCTTCCGGGTTGAACCTGGACGTGACCCTCGAGAGCTGGCTGAAGAAAGGCGAGTGAAAGCAGGGGAAGCCGGGGGTAGAATGCCAGGGCGCAGAAAAAGTGGGCTAGAGGGTATGCAGGGGGATGGAGGCTGTGCTGCTGAAGGTTGCTGCTGAGCAGGAGTTGTGGGAGGTGCCTGTGGCTGGGCTATTTGTGGTTGAGCTACTTGGGTTTGTCTGGGTTTGGGTTGTAGAGGCAATCTCTGAGGTTTTCGGTTCTCTGCCTGGGGTCGCACATCCACCCGCCGCACAGTTACAGAGTTGGGGGGTCCGTAGCTACCTTGTGGTACCAATCTGGGAGCTCTGGCTGGGACCGGAGGCGGCCTTCGGCTGGGCTCTGCAGGTGAGGATTGATTGTTAAGAGGAGAGGAGGTGCGAGAGGAGTTGGGCGTTGAGGCCAGGTGTGTTTTGAAGGTGACACAGTGCTGAGGTTCAGCAGATTGTCCGCTTCCAACACTGTGACCCCCAGAAGAGGGAGAGGACGCTGAGGGAGAAGGAGAGGAAGGGGTAGGGGAGGATGCAAGCGGGCCATCGCAGACATTGATTAAATTATTCAGTACTTCCAGGTTGAGTTGTGGTCCTCGGCTCATGCCATGGTCCCGTCCGTTCTCTGCCTCAAGTAGGCGCCGGGTAATCTTCCTCGCTGGTGGAGTGTTTATTCTGCATTGCATCATCATGCTTGGTGATAACAGCGGTTTGCGGATGATTGGGGGTTTCACAGGTTCTTGTCTAGTGAGTGCTACTTGTTGACTCTTTACGTACTTGGCCTTGTCTGCTTCCAGGCGCTCAACTGCACTCAGCTTCCGTGTTCCTGTCTCGGGCGCTCTGCGGAAGTAATCAGGGCCTTTATTGAGGATGCGGAAAGGCATGGCAGAGGTGAATGGACCCCCAGTAAGACGGCCATCTGTAGGACGGAGGGTCTCTACTGGCATGATGGGTAGCAGTGGGATTAATTTAGACTAAGGTCAAAGTTTTCTATGCAATCAAGAATGTCTTGGAGGCCCAAGAAAGACTTTTGTAGTCACAGGTCTCTTTATTCCTTCTCCTTTGTATTTAAAGCTCTTTTTTCCCCACCTTCAAGCACCCCTTTAACTTTCTTACCAGTCTGAACACTCCTGCTGTTGTTATTTCACTCTTTTTTTGTGTGCCGGCCTCTTGCCTCTATTATCTGCTGTCTCCCGAGTCCGGCTCACTGAATAGAGGCCCGTGGGATGGGGTCATAAAGGGTCGCATTCCACATCAGTCCGGCTGAGTGACCCACCAGGACGGGGCAGATCCTGAAGTGAGCTCTTTGCAGCTGAAAGGTTAGCAGAATAGTTTTGGTGAAATACGGTGGCTCAGTCCTTTCCTTTCAATCTCCAGATGTCTCAGACTTGTAAAACACTCCTTGAAAAGCCGAAACTCTTTTTCTTGAAATCCTGCACTCTTTTCCTGGAGGAAGGAGAGAGAGAGAGAGAGATGCTGTCAGACATGGGTAGGCAAAGAGAGGACCTCCTTTCACTCCCTCTGCTCCACACATAACAGATACTGGAGTACTCTAGAGCGAATGGGGGCAGACGTTTGGTTTTAATGCACTGTCTGGCCCCTCCCACTACACTCTTAAAGCCTCCAGATGCTGCATGTATGAGCAGCCAATCAGGAAAGAGAAAAGTGTTGCAAGCACAAGAGGAGGAGAAATGAGTAAGCCAGCAGATGATCTCTGATTGGCCGAGGGCTGGAACTCTGACCAATTGCTCCCTTCCCCCCACTCACAACAAACACTCCTACTGAATTTTCATTCAAATGAGATTCTTTGAAAAGAAACAAAAAAGAAGAAAGGGCAGAGCTAAAGAACAGCTGCAATCTTTTACATTCAATTACATCAAACAGTGGCGTTTTATGAAAATATTTAAATGTCCTTTCCACTCGTTCAGTGTTCATGAGTGCACAAAGGCGCTTTGTGTAGTGTCTTTAGAGTACATTATAGGCAGATTATCATGTTTTATATTCTGGTCTCAGACTAGATCTAAGCCAAGGCCCATTTAAATCTGCCTAAAACACTCATGAGGATCCACACAACTTGACTCAGACAAGCTAGTTTCATATAATGTAGTAAAACCCTCTTTACCTTCAGACTATACACAGACATAAAAAAGCTGCTCTCAAATCTGTTCTGGCTCAAATTTAGACTCTTCTCTCACTCTCTGTCTTCACGACTTATGATGCTTTCATATTCTCTTGATCCTCAGTGTCAGGGGAGTGAAGGCAATTTTTCCCTTCCCTATTCTCCTTTTTGTTACTGCATTAACGGTTTGGATTACATCATCAAGAGCGCTGAGAGGCTTGCTCATTGCCATTTCTCACCATCATCATTATATTCAAATACACATTTTTAATTAATCTTTTTATAGCATGACTTGGTGTCTAGGCCCTTATCCTCGTTACGCTCCCCCTCCTTTTCTTCCACTATAAGATAGAAAAAACTCAGTACAATAGAAAGACAGACATATTCTCTTACCAAGCAACAGTTCACTAAAAAAACCTAAATTTAGTTTAAACTAATTACAGAACAGAGTGAACTGCCTTCAGAGAAAACTGTTAATAACCTTACTGACATTCACCCCAAAGACTGAACAATAAAAAGCCTCAATTTCTTAAATGAGCTCCTTGGCTTGCACTGCAATTATATCCAATATGAAATCAACATTGACCTCATTTACTTTCTTAATGCATGTTCCATGTATTATTGTGAACATTTTATCAGTGAATGTTCTTGCAGATACTAAAAAAAGAGGCATGCTCTTCCTCTGAAACGACTTTCCTTTTCTGCTGTCGTCACTTCAGCTACACAGGCTAATGGATAATCACATGAAGCTATTGTTTTGGCAATTTCACATTCATTTTGACATGATTTTGGTCTGGAACGGCCACTTTTCACAATCAAATCCAATCCCAATGGATGAAACTGAACCATGCTCTATATTTTTCCTCTTTAAATATACTTTTTCTCTGGTTTTACAGGTTTCAAGTGGTAAATCACTTTAACTTTAATGTTATGTTAATTATTAAGGCTGGGTTAAAAGAGCAAGAAAAAAAATAGTGCATATATTTATCAAAATGCAGCTATTATATATACAGTTTTATTATATTCATTTTTACATAACCTTGATTGGGCCCCAATCAAAACTTTGTAAATTTGCTTTGGATACAATATAAAAAACCATTACTGTGGCAACTAATGATTCCATTCTGGTTTTTACATCATTCAGATACTTGACTCATCCGTGACTACGAGACTGAAACAGCAGAGTGACAGGTAAGTTAAAAGTTTGTTTTCTCACTGGCATTGAGAAATGTCTTGTATCGTTGTGTTTCCATTGTGGAAATCCATCCACTATGGAAATAGAACCATTTAAACATGCTAGGCATGCCTCTATCTGTTATTGTGTATTATAAGAGGCTTATGGACAGAGTAATGGAATAAATGCTTATCCAGGTCAAATTCTGTGGTGCATTTTAGATGATGATCTACACACACACACACAGCTGTCTCTCAATGGCCAGGCTTTTAATAGAAGGCACAGTTGCTCAGGACCCTGCCATGCTGCTAAGGGTGAGGCAGCTCTAGTGTCCAAAAGCCAAAATGGATCATCATTCCTTCCCCTCCACATCTCTGTATTCCCTAGTGCTACATTGGCCTTCACCAGACACCGACATGGAGGAAAGCTCTTCTACAGGGACCATAGACCACAAGCATGAGGGCTTACAGACAAATATGGATGATAGCCATGTTTACATGGACACTTTTTGTTTCAAGCAAAATGATTTCAAATGAATCTGATCATAGTCATTGAGATAAGCACACAAAGAGTATACAGCAAATGCAACACAGGCCTGTGGTTCCCATTTAAACTATTTACTATAGATGTTATTGAGAACATTATTATAGCTGTAAGTATTTTCACTGTATGGCTGATAGCATTTAATTGGTGAAATTTAAATGCTACGAGTGAATTCAGGCATGAATTTATGAAAATTTAGATTTTCTAAAGATTGTGTTATTAAATCAAGAGCGTACAGGTCTTAACCAGATCTTTGAATGAGTAAAAATACAGCCCTCCTGTGCAGACTGTAATAAGCAGAGTTCCGTTGCAACCCACCAGCTTAGAACCACTGTTTACAGCAATGATATACTCTGTCTGACAGGAGTGGAAATCAGACTCATCTTACAGCACACCGAGATCCCAAAACCATTAAAGTGTTTATTTCTCATGTAAAATAATATCCCCAAACAGAAGCACACACACAGTGGAATTTGAAGGCCACAGGGGCGAAGGCAGCACGAACAGCCCAGCTTTGGGCACAAGCGTGGTGTGAACTGATTGAGATAACAGAAGCATTTCAGCGCTGAGCCAACTGGACCCGGAACACTGAGGACATAGGGAGAGCCAGGAATACACACACTTAGAGCCACACACACCCACGGCAGACTGCCACAACCACAGAAACACACAGGCATCTCCAAAGCAAACCTTTCTGGGCACAAAATAAAGATCTGGTCTTGATTTCTGAGAGCTGATGTAATGTTCCCCATAGCTTTTAGTGGTGTGCTGGACTGTTGGTTGAGCCGCAAAAAACGTGAATGGAAAATGTTTGCTAACAGCTTGATCATGGCATCTAACAGTGCTCTTTTTGTGGGTGTTTTTAAACCTGAATGGCTGTATAATTTCCAATGTTCATTTTATTCATGTTTAATGATTTAATGATAGTACACTACATGGAGGAAAATGTGATGCCAATAAGCTAATACTAAAAACCATTGGTGAACTGAGTGAGGGCTGGTCGAGCGCGGCTGTCTACAGCTCCAGGGACAAAGTCAAAAATGACCTCACTAATTTTGGCTGAAAGAAACTCCGCAATGTAATTAGAGGGGAATTCTGCGTGACTGAAAGGGATCTGCTACTTTAAGGATATCTATCAATTACTGCTGCGACAACAGGCCTGACATGAGAGATACACGTGCAGGGGGAAAATAAAAATATAAGAAGAGAAATATGAAAGACAGAGAAAGTGAGGGAGAGAGAAAGAGAGATGTGGGTCGAGATAGATATCGGAAAAACAGAGATAAAGAGTGAAATAGTTGATAAACAGTAATTATTGTTAACATTTTAAAGGGGAAGTCTTTAATATTAAATGCGTTACTAAATATAATATGAGTAGAGCTTGCAAAAAGCAAATCTCATTGCCACAAATGTCAAGGGTTGCTATGGTATTCAAACATTTTAGTCCATTATTATGTGGTTGATAGGGTGTTTTGGGGGTGTGGGGGGTGGGGGGTTGATAGGTAGCTCACTGACTCAAATCAAAAAAGCCCAGTCTTTATAATTCTGGTCCTTATTTTTGAGTCCCTCTTTTAGTGTTCACTCTATGTTTGACGTTTTATCGTCATCCAGGTAAAAATAAGACCAATTTAGCTAGAAACATGACATCACATGTTTCCTCAACAAACTGCACAATTTTAGGCATCATTCATGATCGAAGCGCATGTGTAATGTGCCAAAGTGTAACTTGGATTTAAGTGTTTTGAACCCCCTCAAAATGTATAGTTACTGTGCTTTGCTATGGAAGGGAAGAATAGTAATAGTGATGACTGCCCTAGTTGTACAGTTACCAGGCTTGGAGCACCGATGGGAAGCTCCTGGATGTCAGATTGTCTATGTGAGGCATTTGTGATTGGTGACTAACAGCTCTAAATAGATCAAAAACAACATTTCCTGCTCCTGGCAGCCCGGAGGGCTTCGCTCTGAGGCTGAGTCACCTGTGCAAAGTTATAGTTACGTTCCTGTTCCTCAAACTACATGCTTTTTATCATTTAAGGTGTCAATATTCCAGGAAATTCCCACGAATCTTGTCAGGTATTGCGCAAGGATTGGGCACAGAAGATATGACGCGACTTTGAGTAATGACAGAATTCAGGAACCTCTCCAAACTGGAAACATGAGCCATCCTGCTGACATGAGCGGAAGTTATGCAAGGAAAAGAGAGAAGGAATGTGTAAACAGAACTCAGGTAGAGACCATCACAAGAGTCACAATGAGGTCAATATTACCTCTGCAGGGTCATTTTCTGCATGTCACCAAATGAGGAAACTGATAAGAAGAGTCAGATAAGATGAATTTAGAATGAGCCCCCCCGTTCAGCAACAAGTAGTTATATATTTCTAGTGCTTTTATGTGACGGTTCTCAATTGATTTACTGATAACAGCTCCTTTCAGCTGCATTAAGAATGAATCTGAGTGGCTGTGGCCAACAGATGAACCTCATTTGTGGGGCGCTCACTTAAAGATTTGACCTCTTGCACTACACTGTAGCTGTTAGGTGTAAGTATAAGCTAACTAGCATCATTCCCAAGGGTTTTCCCTGGCGGCTTTTACTGCCTTGACAGAGTCACACCTCTCACTCAACTCACCTCAGCGACCGTGATAAAGACGCCCCAGAGGATTCAAGCCTTTAGCCTGATAACCTTTCACACTGCCTCCATCCATAACCACCATAAAGCTCTATCGGTGAGGGACAGGCGGTTATAAAGGGTTTTAAACAACCTTCTCTTCTCACTATGTGGCAAAGCACAGCACAGCTGTTTCCCCTCCGTCCACAGCAGGCCAGGATGACCTCTCAACACAACATCATTAGACAGAGCTGGTATTGTACTAAACATCCCACAGCTAGACCAGGATAAAACACTGAATATCTGAATGAGCCCTCAGGATAATATCATCATTCATCTTCCATTTGTTATTACAGCCGAGATGCGGATCCCTGAAGAGATGTAAATACAGTTGACCATTTCTTACACTCACAGTTTACCCAATTAAATGGGGGTATGACAGACTTCTGTTGTTTTTAAATAATGATTATAGCATTTCTAGAATTATTTATAAATAATATATAGGGCTGTACATAAAAAATATTTTGGTAACCAATTAATCTGTCGAGTATTTCTTTGGTTAGGCTAATCAAATAAAAACATGCTATTCCAGTGTTGTCCTCCAGAAATTGTGCAAATTGAAGGTTATGACAACATGAAAAATTATTTAAAAATAAGCCTTACATTATAAAACTTTACCTTACATAAAAACAGTTTGTCAGCAGTTCTGAAGCAGCAGCAAAATCACCATATTAAAATGATAATAAAAGAAAAACAAGCACATTATTTTATTATATATTAATTGTTGCAGTACTGATAATATATTTAATTTATGAATGGTTTTATTATGATGAATCCTTTTATTAATCAAATATTTCATATATCTTTTTGTAATATTTATATAATTTGGGGGGTATTGATTTTATGCCTAAAAGGTACAAATAATATAAAAAGAAAAAGAAAAATTGGAAAGCCAAATCCAGTATGGATAATCTCAAAATGGCAGAACATAAGGTTATTAAGTTATAATGATTAATTGGCTTGCCCCAAATACCAATTTATCATTAAAAAAGTAGCTACAAAAGTAGCTTAACATAATAATGGCTGTGTGTCACAGAGGCGTGTTAGAGCGCGTTACATGCAGAGAATGTGATCGGCCTGTTCCTCCATCTCTCATGTTGACTATAATAAGATAATCAGATGAGAGCAAAAAGTCCATCTGTCCTTCACGGGCCAGCCACAGTGTTACCTTAAATTCTCCACATTTCCCTTCGTCCATCACTTTAGAACTTCTAATCAAAGAAAAACAGATCAAATCAGATCCCTGGAGTTTTCAGGTCAGGGTTAAACGTCACAGCAGATCAAGACACTCCGGCAGCACAGATGTATCTGACCCCAGGGGCCTGGATGATCTGTCACTTACACGATTATTAGTGATTTACCGTTTCCCCCGGATAATGCTCCGCAGTACCAGCTGCACATTTGAGGAAGGACACTGTGGTATCAGGTCACTTCAAACTCTCAAACCAGAGTTCAATCACCTTGGCAACATCCTAAAAGAACTGTCAGTGGTAAAAAAGAGAGATGCAACTGTCATATTGATTGAGCTAAACGGCCTGCTCATCCCCTAATTACAACCATGGCAACCTTGTTCATGTCAGACTCATCTCAGGAATCCATGACCCCAGGTCCTATAAATGGACCCTGACCCTGTGGCCTGACAAAGTAATGCAGAGAAATGTCACTCACACATTTAAACACTAAACGCACAAACACACTCACATCTGCTCAGAATTACAGCCTACTAGGTGTCTGCAAAGGTCAAGGACGCTAACAGACACACAAAAGCATATACGTGTGGACAGAGTGTGTAATCACAAAGATGAGGTGCTTTAAGCCTTAGTCCAGAGTGTTGTTTTTAACTTCTTCCACCACAGCTACCAATTCCGCTTTCCCACAGTCTCACACACACACACACACACACACACTCACCAAAACAAAAGAACAACAAACAAGTAGTAACTACGTTTACAAAAACTAGAGCACAACACAAACACAGCCTCTAAACATACACAGGCAGAGGTCACCTATTAACCCAGTTTGACCAATAACTAAGCCAGGAATGTTAATGGATCTCAGAGAAGGAGAGAGAGCGAGAGAGACAGAGATCTTCTCCTGCATGACTATGCAGACAATATGACACAGAAATACCTCACAGTTGTTATTACATGCGCTGATTCGATTCCTCATTGTCACTATTGTTTTGACACCATCCATCTGCTCAATTGATGCACAGTAATACTTTTTTTTTCATTGGAATTGTTCAATATTCAACTTTGCATTAAAAACGTTGTCAATTTTTAAATGCAATTTGTAGCAAAGCTCAAAACGAATGTCCATTTTTTATACTGTACATTAAAATGTGATGCCTCAATTCACTTGAAGCATTTAAAACTATTCATTTTTTAGTGTTTTATTTATTAACAAAGTAGTATAGACTTTTAATATCAGCCATTAGCCATAACATGAAAATATTTGTATAGATAATGTTCAATATTCATTTTTTCATACAGTACATTATAAAGTTGTGATTCCTAAATTCACTTGCACTTTAATATTTTTACTCTCACCCAATAATCATCCAATTATCAGCTTAATAAATAAATATCAGCCAGAACTTTAATATTGGTGCATTCCTAACAATGTCACAAAACAACATTTAGCATCCACAACTGTGCTCATAAATGCAAAGCGACAGTCATCCACTGTTTTAACAAACATAATAAAAGCCCCAATAGGATGAGAAAATACCTGGAGTTTATCTGTATTTTATTTGCCTAAAACCTGAACTCAATCACCCTACACTCACACGGTCCTTACCGATCCCATATAAACAACCATTATGTCCTACTAGGTAATCAGTCCAGTCCCAGCACGCTCAAATTAGACTCATTAGAGACTCACATCCTTCATAAATGAATGATGAAATGAGAAGACATGACTTATACATGAGTTTCACTGTCATTTCCAATACAATTAATGACAATAAAGAATCTTGCGAAGAGAAAGACACAAAAATAGACAACTAATACAAAGCCAGAGTTCAACAGACATCTCACATAGTCAACACAAACTAACTTCAGAAAGAATTTGACAAATCCAATAGTACATAGATTACTGGACCATCTCTGTTATGGGTTGCTTAACTTACCAGGACAAGTGTTTTCCAAAAGCAGGATGAAGCTCTCAAGCTATAGAGCCGTTTGAAGAACGGAGCTCAGCAGAGAGTCAGCGCTCCAGTGAATTTGTGCGCGAGTCTGTGTGTGTGAGTGCGACTCAGACGGCAACTCAAATACTTCTCCTCCTCCCTCTTCCCCACATAGCTCCTCCCAGCCAACTCTTTTAGGAAGAGCAGGGCTGGAGAAATACAAGCAGGAAGCACAACAATTCACTACAGACAAATGACCAAATTAATTCATTCATGCACCACATTATGTGTTTCCACGTTATTTCCACCACAAATCCTTTACCTATTCTTGGTCTCGAGTGATTTCCGATAGGAGCTTTTGCTTCCGATTGGAGTTCACCTCCTGGATATTTGTGGTAGTCGTTTCCCAAAACACATCTTAATCTTTTCGCACATTCAACCTAGACTACGAGAGGAAGTGATACAAGAGTGGCCGCCGGCTTCATCAAAGTAAACAGAGCTCTTCAGAAAAGAGAAAGACAAGCAGTGGGGGCCATAAGGATATCCCATCATCCGGTTGAACAATTTCAGGAAGGTCTCAAAAGGAATTACCTGAGATAGACTGAAGAGAATAATCTAGTATGACTGTTTCTGTTCTTGGAAGCAGACTGCTAAGCAGAATTTGTGGTTTCTCGGCTCTCAGAATATGAGTCTGAGTTTAGCGTCGCCTTCAAAAAACAAGTTCATCCCGTAAAATCCCGTAAGAGCAGGGAGTGGACTGAATCCAACACAGAGGGACAGAAAAGAATGAAAGTTGTGAAACAACACTTTATTTTCACTAACACCTGAAAGTCTCGGAGACTCCACCTCTCCATTTTAAGTAGGATAAACCGGATTATTTAAGGAGTGCTTTAATTAAGTCTGGTTTGGCAGACCACCATTGTGTGAAGGTGAATGTTCTCCTGAAGACAGATAACATCTGCCATCCAGCTGCACAACAAATAAACAAGTGTGACCTCCTCTCTTGGTCTATTCATTCAGTCAAGTCCAGGTGTGGACTCTTACCCCATTCCTCTCTATTTGGTTGCCTTTGAAACCCACACCCTCATGCCAAGGGGGCATACCTGCGTCCCACCGTAAACACAATACCCACAGAATGTGTGCCTGTGGCTATGGTAACAGATCTCTACGGGAATGGCTGTTGTCTGTTTTGAGGGAAGTGAATCAAGCAGATGCTACCAAAAGTCTGAAATATAGGGGTGTTAATGACAGATTGATGATGAATTGTTGCACATAATTTAATCAATAAAATCTTAGATTGACAATTATCAAGCAGTGTGTGTAAACACTGTCTATACAGGTACCTCAAGCATATCTGCACATTGAGTTGCATGTCACATTTGCGAAACAGATTTGCACCCCTGGCTTGTGGAAATAAAGCAGGATGAATTCAAGGTGTTGCAACATTTCACTGTCAATAAACAAAGTCATGTGATAAGGACGATGACAACAAGCAAAAAAATTAATTTTAGGAATTAATTAAATTAACTTCACTGAGCCATCGGATTTTATCGAAAATATCTTAATTTGTGTTCCGAAGATGAATGAAGGTCTTACGTGTGGAACGACATGGGGGTGAGGAATTAATGACAGAATTGTAATTTTTGGGTGAACTAACCATTTAATGTTATGAAGCGACAATAATAATTGTTGTGCGCCCAAAAATAAAAAACCAACAACAAAAAAAAACGAATTTATTCAACAATATCTAGTGATGGACAATTTCAAAACACTGCTTAATGAAGCTTCGCAAATCTTTTGTTTCAAATCAGTGGTTCGGAGCTTGAATCAAACTGCCAAAGTTTTTAATTATCTTGCTGTGGAGGCCTCACTGAGCCATCGGATTTTATCAAAAATATCTTAATTTGTGTTCTGAAGATGAACGAAGGTCTTATGGGTTTGGAACGACATGAGGATGAGTAATTAATGACAGAATTTTAATTTTTGGGTGAACTAACCCTTTAATCATATTTATTTATTACATAGTTTAAATATAAGGTATGCAAATAAATAGTATTCAGAGTCCTTCACATTAAGATGAATTAAACTATTAGTCTGAAATACTTTTGAATTGTTGACATGGGCTAGTTTACCATGTTATGTATGTATTGTCTGAATGCAGAACTTTCATAACCATCATCAAAAGTAAATGAGCATTGAATTCTTCTAATGTCTGTCATCAGATTTCCTTTTCCACTTCTATATATCTTGTCAAACTTTATACAGAAAACCTCTGATCCTTCACCTTCACATTGTAACTTCATCCCTGCCCAAGTTCCTGAAGTGTTTACACTGATGTTGCTTACGCGGCAGGATCAACGCTAATGTCTAAGAGCCTGGCTGCCCTGTGTGCCACATTGGTAATGCTGTCAGCACTGATCTGTTTGGGTGCTCATTTGAGCTGCTCAAGAATGGCAGTGTCTTTGAAAAAGAGGATTATGAAGCAGTGCAGGATTACTACTGCTGCCCATCTTTCATTCTGAAGATCACAGACCATGCTGTAGGCTCTGAGCAAGACACACACACCCTCTCTCTCTCCCTCCTAAAGGGTCAAATAAGAACATCTCCTTTTACAACTCATATTACACAAAGACATGTCCAAATGGGCTTTCACGCCACTAAATCATCACAAATACACTGTGAATGCACACATGAGCACATAAACATGCCTGATCAACTGATTAATCAAACAGTGAATAAACTGACTCAATGACACCAAAGTGAGGTCACCTACCATAACAGGATGTTTATATACTTAGCTTCATTTGAATAAGCGGTTCAAATTTGCATGTGGGTTACATCCTTTATCAGAGGCTAGAAAAGAGACAGATACCAGTCCAATTCCCTCTGAATTCAAAAGCGGCATTAAAAGCAGGTTCTGACGCAATCTGTGCCATATTTTGTATGAAATTCTGCAGAATGGAAGGGTGAAGTATCTATAGAATTTCAAATTTATGCAGACAATGGAGAGGTTTCAGCTGAATTCTGTGTAGGCCTGGTTATAAGGGGGCGGCACTGAAAGGATTGTCTGAAATAGCACCTGCTTCAACACACACACACACACACACACACACAGAGAGAGAGAGAGAGACCGCGAGAGAGAGAGAGAAAAGGTTAAAGGGTTAGTTCAACCAAAAATTAAAATTGTGTCATTAATTAATCACTCTCATGTCGTTCTACACCCAAAAACACAATATAACGCCTTTTCAACAATATCTAGTGATGGCTGATTTCAAAACATGGCTTCAAAGCTTTACGAATCTTTTGTTTCGATTCAGTGTTTCGAAACGTCAAAGTCACGTGATTTCAGTTTACAATGCTTCGTTAGAAAGATTCGATATTTCAATACTTACCGTGATTTTGGCAGTTTGATACGTGATCTGTACCGCTGATTTGAAACAAAAGATTCGTAATGCTTCGAAGCAGTGTTTTGAAATCGGCCACTAGAAATTGTTGAAAAGGCGTTATTTGGGGAGGTTTTTGGCAAAAGAGTATTCTTGTCGCTTTATAATATTAAAGTTGAACCACTGCAGTCACATGAACTGTTTTAAATACGTTTTTACTAGCTTTCTGGACATTGAAAGTGTTCATTGTCTTGTTGGCAATAGAAGCCTCACTGAGCCATTGGATTTCATCAAAAAATCTTAATGTGTTCCAAAGATGAATGAAGGTCTTACAGATGTGGAACGACATGAGGGCGAGTAATTAATGATGGAATTTTAATTTTTGGTGGAAAGTGACCCTTTAAACTGTTTGCTATAGAGGCCATCCAAGTCAATACCATAGATTTGGAGAGGTTACGCAAAAACAAGAGCACCTAAGCCAATCAATGTATAGAGAGAGGGAGATCAGGGGTTAAAGAACTCACTTGCAGTGCCATACAGGGAAGGAGGCCAGATCCACTCTCACGTGCTGGAGGGAAACACAGCCCTCTGGGAAGGGCGGAGGGCTGGCTGGACTAGCGCTGTTTATCTTGGGAGGGCACTTTCTAGGGAGAGGCTGGAAAGAGCCAACTCACATTCCTCAGAGAGAGAGAGAGAGAGAGAGAGAGAGAGAGAGAGAGAGAGAGAGAAAAAATTGAGATTTAGACGAGTGTGAGAGGAAAAGGGAAAAGCTTGGTCACGTTGTGAAGTCCAAACTTGAGGAAGCTGTATTTAGTAAACGCATGTGGGCGGTTGATGTGGCAAACTTCTTATGGGTCAAAAGCGTCATCCATATATAAAAATAATAGACTTTTTAAACTGTTTGAATGGTTGATCATATTAGTTGAGCAATTTGTTGAGGATGCCAGATTTTCATATTTCTGTAATATCAGTGCTATTACTGTGTGACCATCAGGATGTTTTTCTCTGAAAAAAATAGCTTAAAATATTCACATTTTAATATAGCTGATGCTTTTATCCAAACTGATTTACAAATGAGGAAAAACACAAGCACTTTATTGTAAAAGTCAACAATAAACAATAATTTAAGTATACACCAAGTTAAAATATAGGTTACAAATATTTGTTGATTACATTAGCAACCATTTCTGAAGCCCACAATAAACTTAATACAGGGGTTGTGGCCAAAAAGACTGAGACAAATGAATCACAAGCTGCGTCACTATAAGTTTCAAACAGCATTTGTGCGTGTATTGGCGAGAAAAAAAAATAGGGATATTGGTTCAAGATGTCTATATTCTATGGAAAGCCCATCAGACGAGTAAAAATAAAAATGGTAATTTCAACCTTATATCTGGCAGTATCATACAAAAATATAACGTGTAATTAATTGTAATTTGTGAATGCCAAAAAAATTCTAGCTAATTTCAATTAGCCCTCAGACCATATGAAAATTATGTGGGTCAAAGGAAATAGTGTCATAGTCATCATCATATTCTGCAGTGGCTATTGTGTGTTTATGTCCCGTTGACAACCCATCAGCTATTGTGAAATCAACTAGACCTCTTGTTCATACATTGACACAACCTATTCAAATAATTCGACAATTTAAACACTTTTCCAAAATGAAGAAATCACCAAGATTTGTTAAAACTATCAGAAACATTTTAGAACCCAAAATGTCTCAGACGCTCTCTCTCTAATCCTCTCAACTCTGCTGTGCACATGATCATTTTATATTCGCTGGAGCCTTGAGGCAGTCAGACTGTCAACTATCACTGAGAGAGAGACTGTGGTGCTTTACATGGCTTGCAAACTAACCGGCTTAGGACCCAGTGGCTAGACCTGTGGTTGAGGGTGTGTGTGTATGGTTGAAAAACAGACTATGTTCAGACTACATACTAACAGTTCTCTGTCTCTGCTGATAGACCTCTACTCACCGCTGACTAAATTCCTATACTGGAATTTGACTTGCGGAAAGGAGCAGCAGTCATCCTGGAAATTCACAAAGCACAACAAGAAGAGATAGAGGAGCTGAAGTCATGGAGTGTGTTATGACAACCAGACAGATCCCATATTTCCCAACACTATGGAGGATGATTTCGGAGCTGACGTCACCATCACAATCTATTGCAACACATGGGCCGCTGAGGGTCTTTACTCATTTTCAAATACTTCAATTTCTGCGTTCCGCTGCGTCTAGTGCACAACCGCGCACACATGCCCTTCAAAAGTATATGGACACCATTCACTGCATGCACACTACCTAGTAGGCCTTTTTTAAGCACTCAATGAACGATGCGCAAACAAACATAAATTATGCACAAACATCCAGTGAAGGAATTATATCTTTCTAATGTAACACTTTCGTCATAATTCTACATAGAAAAAGGCCACTAGTGCAAGAATACATAGACATCACATAGCTTTAGGACTTATCCTGTACAAAAAGGTCAACATGATGCAATTCCCTATTAAGACAGGCACAAAATGATAATGCCCAGGCTACCAACTAACAGGGAATAACAAAAACATACTCCGAGCTTAAACTAATCCCTTTTCAATTTCCTTTGCAGTGGAATCAGGTCAGAACAACATAAAGAGCCATAGCCTATATGTGTATGTTAAAAAAAAAAAAAAAAAAAAACATTGCCAGTCTGTCTTATATGATCTGCTTCACTTGTCTTGGTGACTAAAGATATGCTGATGCACACATTCTCCCAAACAACAACACAAGTCGGCAGCTGTGCAGAAGAAGAGGACCAAAAAAAATATATCACAATGATATGTTTATATGTAATAAAAACTATATTATAGTACATATATTTGTATAATAAAAGAGGGGAAATAACTGTAAAAAAATAAATAAATAACGCCATATAATAATAGCATTTTCCTCAACGACAGTTTGAATTCAATAACACTGAAACGTAGATAAACTGTTCTAGGGAGGAAAAAAAACTAGGACATATGAATTCAGGAAGCTCCTGTGACTCGGGGTCAAGTTTCCTTATTAACAAAACATGCTCTATCCACTCACAGCCGTCACTTAAATACAAAAATAGAGAAACACTACAGTTAAATAGCTAGGAAGCACCTGTCACTTCTACTGTTGTGCAGATATTTTGTTACTTCAGCGCTGCAGTCGAGGTTAAATCACTCAAGAATGAGTGTGATAAACCTTCCCTCCACGACTCGCCCTTGGGCTCCACTTTTTTTACAAAACTGCACAAAGCCTTGTTTTGGCTGAAGCATTTACATCCTGCCGTGAGAGTGCTCCTCACCCAGATCAGGGAGAGGAAGGACGACTCGTTGCCGCGAATCGGTTCTTTCGAACAGTTCATTTCAGAGTTAAATGTCGTTGCAGCGTTAAAGCTCGCTTCTGCTAAGCTAGCTGTCATTTTTATATGTGGAATATTCCACACGCAATAATCATTTGATCCACGACATTCGGTCTCGTGAAGGCTATAATTCATTATTCATTCAATTATCACTCACCTCAGAAGCGTTTGCAGACTAGATTGTAGCTCATGAATTTAGATAATAACTTAAATGTCTTCGAGACAAAAAAAAAAAGTGAGAGTAACAGTTAGCTGAATTTTCAGGATAGCGAATTGAATTTCTGCGGGGAATATACCATTATCAGAGCACAAAATATGAGGGGGCAGTGTCATTGTGGTTGAAAAATAGTACGTCAACGGTAACATTTACTTTAATTCACCACACAAATATATGCTTATTTTTAATAAATATGTTCTTTCAATAAAAAAACATATGCCATGAAAGCGGGTTAGAGTGTTTGCACACCGTGAGAACACCCCTAATACTGAAAATAATAGTATGAGCCAAATCCAGCCATTGGTCACTTCCCCGTTTGGAAAACGCAGGATAGTTTCCAAGGTAACCTCCCCTCAATGTGTTACGTATTACGTCATTGTTTGCCTCCATTCAAAACTCTCAATAACTGATAATGAATCTAGGTAAAAAAAAACAAACAAAAAAAAACACAATAACAACAAAAATATATAACTCATATAATATGTTTTTTTTTTTTTAATTGTTATTATTTTGGCATATACTTTGTTCACACGTTAATTCTTTCATACTGTCAAGGCCTGACAGGTAACTTGGCTAACAATTATTTATCTATTTATTTATTTATTGCTTCTTAGTAAGGCAAGAGCAAACTTATACATTATGATGGTTTACAACTACATCAATATTTATTAATTAGTGAAGGAACCTTCATTTGTGACATATATCAAGTGTTGAGGCCCAGCCAACGCCAGACAGGGCTGTTATGGGGGGTTGGTGTTAATTCATTAGCAGCCACAGATTCACTATAGAAGTGTGTTTGTTCTCGTCTGCGCATACAATGAAGCTACTGATAAACTAAAGTAGCAGAAAGTGAATTCAAAGGGATTTAATTAAAAATTTAACTGTGTGTGTGTGTGTGGGGGGGGGGGGGGGGGGGGGGGTGGGGGGGGGGGGGGGGGGGGGTTATTCCCTACATTATGGGGACCAAATGGAAACAAGCTTATAAATCATACAGAATTATCTTTTTTGAAAATCTAAAATAGCAGAATGTTTTCTGTGATGGGTAGGTTTAGGGGTAGGGGTAGTGTAGAGGGACAGAATATACAGTTTGTACAGTATAAAAACCATTACACCTATGAAATGTCCCCATAAAAAATGAAAACACAACATTGTGTGTGTGTGTGTGTGTGTGTGTGTGTCCCTCGACCACAAAACCAGTCAAGGGTCAATTTTCCGAAATTGAGATATATACATTATTTGAAAGCAGAATAAATAAGCTTTCCATTGATGTATGGTATGTTAGGATAGGACAATATTTGGAAATCTGTCTGAAAATCTGGAGTCTGAGGGTGCAAAAAAATCTAAATATTGAGAAAATCACCTTTAAAATTGTCCAAATAAAGTCCTAAGCAATGCTTTTCCACTCACAAAAATTATTTTTTGATATATTTATCCTCTTGGAACATGATCTTTACTTAATATCCTATTTATTTTTGGCATAAAATAAAAATTAATCAGTTTTTGAAAAAAAAGTAATAATTTTGACACATATAATGTATCGTTGGCTATTGTTTCAAATATACCCATGTTACTGATGACTGGTTTTGTGGTCCAGGGACACATATATATATATATATATATATGTGCGTGTGTGTGTGTGTGTGTGTGTGTGTGTGTGTGTGTATTTTTTATCATTTATTAGATTTTTTTAAATTATTCACCAATTAAAGCGTCAAATAAATATAAATATATATACACTGTTGCTAACTGAAGATGAGGTCTGTGTAGACTAGATATAATTAACGAAGAGACGCTGCTTTTGTAAAAAAAAAGAAAAAAAAGCAGCAGTCTGATCTTTAAACCCCCATTGCTCACTCCCACCCGAGGCTCTGAGAGGCCAAATGCCGTATGCATCCATTGTTCAATGCTCGGTTTAACTGTTAGCCATGATGACAGAGGAAAACAGAGAACTCCGAGACACAAAGACCCAGTCCCCTGGGCCATGAACCTCAACCGTCAATCCTCTCTCATTAGAAACATCTCATTAAATGCCAGGCCACTGCTGATCTGTCTCTCTACCGAAAATAAACAGCTGAAATAGTGAAGTGTATCAGTTCCACTTCCATACTCAGTGTTATCATTTGCAACAGAGGCATATGGTTTTTATATGCTGACAAGTAAACAAAACAAGATAGCACCACCATAAATGTCATGCATAAGCTCATTGCTTTACCTTATCATTTAAGACTAAGAAGTAAAAGCTTTCCTCCCTAAAAATACATTTGTCTGATTTAAATTCAACAGAACATGAGCAAATTTTGCACTCTCCTTACTTCCATTTTGATTTCTCTTTACTCTGAAATATGATCCTTATGTGAAACAATGGCACTTATGTCACAGTCAGCAAATGTTCCTGAGAAGCTTCTAGAAACCTGTCTGATGATGATCTGGAGCTTAATATAATGGTGTGGAGAGCAAAGTTATTGTCTGTTTTAAATGACTTCCAGTTAACCGAGGCAGAACTTCATCTTCTGCTTAATCGAGGTCCGAAAATCAGCCATAGTTATGGAGAGGAAAAGCACACCTCGACACGCTCTCAAAGCTTCTTTTGTTGTTTTTATTTAGTCTCTTCACGCAGAGGACTGATGAGGTGTTCAGAGCTCTCTCAAGCAGATATTCATACATACATGTTCTGAATCATATGTTGAAATATGAACGTGAATACTTTTTAATGTCTTTCTATCAAAAACTGCATCTTTTTCCTTGCACTGAGGCAGAGACTGGCAGAAAGCCAGTCCAGGATACTGCTATTCAATCACCAATGACAGTCTCTCCTTCTCACACTCATAAACAAATACTATTTTTCCCTTTCCATGTCTGTCAGCTATTCATAGCACCCTGACTCACTTCCATTGGACGATAGACCCATGGGAAAGGGCCCATGCTGTTGGGGATGGGAAAGGTTCTCTTATCTCTTACCTTTCATTATACCATGTGTTAAAACGGAGAGAGAGAGTGGCAAGATGAAACAGGAAAGATAAAGCCATCAGCTTTGGATAGCAGAAAACCACTGGAGAGACAAATAATGAGAAAACACCAGATGACAACAGCGATTGGAGTGTGAGATGTTTAATAGATGCAAACGTTCCATGCACTGGACCACAACCACACGTGTTAGAGTTTCAGAGATTTTGAAAAGAAGTGTCAGGTTTGTGGTACAAAAGACATTTGAGATACGAAAAATGTTTTGACTAAGCATAAGGTCATAGTCTAGTGACTTTCCATAAAGCTTACGAGAGAAAAAGCATCATCTTATCATTCCACCAACACATTCACTATCACTATATTTGAAGCAATAATTCACAAAATGAGCATGCTGTCATTATTTACTCACGCTCATGTCTTTCGAAACCCATATGACTTTCTTTCTTGCCATGGAATGCAAAAGAAGATGCAAAAGGGACAGAATGTTACAGTAAAAAAAAAAAAAAAAAAAAAAAAACTGGCAAATGTGGTTGCCAGAAACTCGCTATAAAATAATGGTCACAATGTATCAGGTGTAAGAGTTTAAACGCTTATTTCATCAAGTGACACAATGTTAATATATCAATTTACTTGAAAATAAGCTTTTTTCCTTGTTGTTTACTGATATGTACTGATAACCACCATGATCATTTGGTAAAATAGAAAACAACATGATGAATCAGAGCTCATGTGATTTTACTGTTTGTTTTTTCACAATAGCATATATGGTAATTAATCATTTTTACTGGCAAAAAACCCCATAAATTTGACAGTATTTTACAGTAAAATTACACATAATGCAATTTTAAACAATTGCAATTGCAACAAAAACAAGTTTTTTTTTTTTACTGTTTTGCCATTCAACAGGTTTTACTGTAGCATTTTTACAGTTTCTGTAAAAATGGCAAATATTTTTACAGTGTGGCTGTCAAGCTAAATTTTCAAGGCCAGATTTTCTGTAAATAATTCAATTTCATTCTTTTCCACATTTAAATAAATGGTATGGCTTCAGACTTGTAATAATGTGGGTGAATTTATCTTGTATGGTGTTTTTTGGCACATTTTGGAGCTTGACAGTCGCACTTTCATTGTATGGAAAAGAACATTGTGAACATTCTTCAGAATAAGTTTTTTTAATGTCCATAAGAAAAGTCATACAGGTTTGGAACAATGTATGAGTGAGGAATTTATATGAATGACAGAATTCATTTTTGGTGAACTTTTCCTTTATAGATGCAATAGGTGATGTGGGAAATGCTAACTTTAGCCTGCTAGCATTGAAAGCATAAGATCCCACCCTCCCTGCAAATCGCTGTCCAAAGCCACAGCTCAAATCACATGAACCTGCACAGACAAGACGACCAGAGACAACGTTATTGGATTACATCATGTGTCATCTGTCAAAGAAACCTTTACAGTACAGTAAGAAACAGTACCATTAAACTAAAGTTAAGTTGTTGGTGTATGCCTGCCATCTGTCTGCACAGCGTCTGTGAACTGACATGTGAACACATTCTATCATTTCATTCGGACCAAACACAATGATTAAAAGAACATTTTATGGTCCTACACCTTCCACAGAGTATATATACAGCATTAATAAAAATTAAACATGAGGAGACTTTCAACCAGCATCTGTAGAGAATCAACTATTGCACCTTTCCACCATCTCTGGTGTTGTCCTGTTCCCAGTGGAGTGAGAGAGTCCACCCAGCAGGACCATGATGGAGGAATCAGCAGATGCCAGGCAGCAGAGACTCGAACTGAATTAAACAGGTTTGGCCACCCCACCCCCTAACATGCTCAAAAAGATTCACTCTCACACAAATGCACCACCTACTCTCCATCAGCCTTTATCAGGAAATTGACACAATGTGCACAATGCTTCTTTCAAAGTCAAGGCTGCTTCATGCTCATTAGTACTGGGTGTGCTTCTATTTATACACTAGCACACATATCCAAGTGTTTACAAATCCAAACCGCTATTGTGCCAGAAGTATTGTTGTTTAGGGAGTTAAGGCATACTTGAATAACGCGTGTCTCAGAATGTGGCTAGTATTGAGAGTGTATTAAACTCCACTGCCTTGTCAGAACTGTTCATGTTAACCACTATAAGCGCATGTGGAAGTAGAAAGAGGAAGAGTGTCATGTTAAAGGTCTGTGTTTTGATGCTGTCGCTGATGGTGTCACTTGGAGGTTCAAAGATGTAACATCTATCCATACAGGATAAACACTGTGAGTGTGAGTAAGCGGGGAAAAAAGTATGTTGAAGAAGAAAACAGTGATGATGATTCAAAAAAAAGGAAAAAAAAGCTGCAGTTCATAAAAGGTAAATCCTTTAAACTGACTTTTATTCTTAAAACAAATAGTTAGTCGACATGAGTACCGTTAAAATATACAGTAATCGTTTTACTTTATTCCTTCCTTTCAACTTTTGCCAAAAACACCATCCCAGCAAAATCCAAATCCTCTTTCCTTGTCTTCATCTAGACACGCAGCTGCTGTCCTTCTCGCTCTGAATGCAGAGCCCCAGGAGAGAAGGAGGATGAGTGTGACTAGACGCAATAGGTCAAAGGTCAAGACTGCATGTGCCAAATTTCTGTATGGCACATCAGTTAGGCAAGTGTACACACCTACTGATCATCATATATGTACACAGTGCACCAAAAAATCTTTTTAAAAAAAAGGGTCATTCTAATCTTTGTCTGGTCTGATCATCAGTTTGAAAAATATTTTTTAAACAAATAGTTTAACTGTTATTAAATTGCAGTTAAAGCTAAATTAAAAAATTCTACTGTTGGGATTTATTTATGCCTCCAGAAAGACTTACTTCATTGCTTGAAAGCGTAATGTCGTTATAATCTTAACATATAGTTTTATATAGAGTTCATTATTTTAAGAAAAACATTATGATGTTAACAGCGTTGACCCAACCTGAGAACAAAATAGTTTTTTTTTGTAATACAAATAATACAATATGTTATCTAAAAACCAAAAAAATATTAAGAAGGAATTAAGATAAAATTCTAGCCTATATGTTTCTCATCAAAATTCGATAATAGCAAGGAAAAGCTGGAAACACAGAATTATTTTAGGATTATTTACAAGCTATTATAGTATTTGTTAATATTATGAAACTTTCATTGTTTCCTTTTTCACTTGAATTTTTGTCATTTTGTTATGTGCTTTTGTCTATATTTACTGTTAAGTCTATTTTTATTTCAGTTTTATTTTTAGTCATTTTAGTACTTCAGCTTTTATTTCAGTTAGTTACCAGAGTAACATTTATAATTTTTTTATTAAGTTTAAGTTTATCAGATGATATTTAGATTTTATTTTATTCTAGCTTCATTTCAATTAATGAAAACACATTTTTAATAATTTCATTTTTAACAATAACAACACAAGCCAAACGAAGGATCCTCATGACAAATAAATAAATAAATGAAAATGACTGAATTTTTATTAATGTGTTCATATATGAGGCCAGAATACTATAAAGACAAGATTCACTGCTTAAAAGGCAAACTGACTGTGAAATCAGCCATAAAACCTTCAGACACACAATTGCTTATTACACAGTAGCACATGACACAATAAGGAAACCAAATCAGCTTTTTCTTTCCCTAAAACACACACCCACACACAAGCTCGTTACTCGCTCATTGCTGTGTCAAAGATCAAAACCCAGGGGAGCTGACCTCATCACCAAAGCCATGAGACTCTGAGGAGGAGGTGTTATCCCTTCCATCCCAGATACTCTTCATTCCCTCATTCCATCCTTCCAAACTCCACTGATCCTTCTGCTATTAAGCAACAAAATGACACAAGGCACATGTTCATGCTCAGAGACCGCATCCCTGTGCTCAGTGGCACTCAGCTGAATTATGAATATGAATATCATAATGAATAATGAATGCAGGATAATGTTTTTGTCCTGAAGCTGTGCAAAAAGGGATAAGACTTGCCGGTGTAGGACAAGGGTTTAGAGTCTACACTGGTTTTTGGTAAAGGCAGGCTTGTTTCTTTATGATAATCTGTAGATCCTTCGCAGCAGTAATGCAGCCCTCTGTTTCATTGGCTTACTATATTGTTAGGACCGATTAGAAATTGTCAATAATTAACAGTGAATGTTTCGATACTTCTATCCGCAACGTAAACCTGTGAAATTCATATTTGAACTGTGAAGCATTGCATGGCATTTTTGGTCTATTTTATAGTCATGTTTGAGTTACAGCGAATTTAGAATACTTACTTTGAGTACAGAAAACTAAATAAATATTAAGTGTAATATCATTACATATTCAAGTAATAATATACAACATTACAAGTAATAGTAGTAATAGTGTTTTAAAGTGTTGGCACCAGAAGTTACAGGATGAAAGGTTATCATTTTAAATTAAGTAAATGAGCCGACTGTGTTAAACAAATGCATTTGCGAACATAATCTCAATTAGTACAATATATCATCCGATTAATTGTATGAATTCTGTACTCATAAATGAGGATTTAGAAACATGTGTGATTTAATGTTCGTTTTATATGTTGTTTATTTTGTTTAAATAATTACGAATAAAGTGGATCTCAGAAAAAATAAAATAAAACAAAAAAAGGGTAAAAATATTAGCCTTTAATTATTTAAGGAACAAAAAACAGGGTAAAATAATGCAAAATTGTTAATACTTTACAGTAACACGTGAAGTTAGTAACACTTAACACTAGTATATATTTATAAATTAACTTCTACTCCTCTCTTTCACCTCAGTCATCACATCAAGTGCCTTTGGCCCAATTTAATGTGTGTTTGTTTGTATCTGCACATGAGCTTGTTTATTTTTGATATCATATTTGGAAAAGCTGCTGAGTTGTGTACATGTATAAGCAGTATAGGGTTTTTTTTTTTTGTGCACACAAATCCCACTCTTTTCCTTCTTGAGTAGAGCTTTTGTGCATACACTTCTGATGAAAAGGACATTATTTCCTTCTCCACCCAGAAATAACAGCAAGAAAACACTTATGCAATGAGCAATACTTTCCAGTTCCATTCCACTAATGCTCCTCATTAAACTACACATGAAAACAAATGCTGTCTCAAGAGGACCAACGTCTGTTTCTTCCCTAGAACTCAGAGAATGACATTTAATTCAATATTTGACAAATAACATATTGTATCTAAGCATTCTCATTTCCTGTAGCTCAATTAGAAGCACAAAGTTCTAGCAACATCAAAATCATATTTAATTATTAGAAAATATGCTTTGGATAAAAACTTAAGCCAAATTCATAAATGTAGTTACATTAACAAAAGACAGAAATTAAACTAAAATTTTCATAATGTTTTGCTATTTCTGTTATGGTCCAATGATGTAATATATAGAGTATATGTTGGACCATGATTCATGGTGCCTGATGGTTTAGCACACATTGAGAGATCTAGAAATAACAACTTTTAGTGAATATGTAGTCTTGGACGGACTGTCTGATCGTCCTTTGATTCATAACATCCATTGATTCAAACATCAACACTGGAAAATCAGAAAGTTGTGCTAATTTGTCATTAATGCCCTGATGAAATTTTACTCCAGTAAAAGAATGATTCTTTTCGGTCTTTTCAGATTTCTTCTTGAGTGCAAAAGTACTTACTTTTGAATGTATTCAAGCACAACTCACATAGTAAAATTAACCATGAATATGGACTTTTTGCCATTATATATAATATTCATCCTCCCACTCAAAATGAAGGCTCACTGTGACCGTATCATGAATCAATGAGTTGTTAAAGGAAGGGTAGGCAATTTTTTTTAATAAAAACTTTGTTATATGGGTTGAAACTCTCTTCACATCCTGATAGCAATCAATAATAGAAGTGGTCTAAATTTTAAAACATGCGCATATTACTTCTGTGGAATTTATATGAGCAAAACATTTTGCCAAATCATTGCATTCAATCTGAATGCAATGATACAGTGCTCTACCTGCCTGTCAACAAGTGTATTTCTATATCTCAGCACACCCTGCTCGCGCAGACATCCCACGTCATCAGCGCGTTCAGTAATGCTATGCTGACTTGTAGACAGACAGTCACCGAGTGCCACAAACAAACAGTAGCTGCCTTTTTTACAGTTCCTCCTGAACCAAAACAACAAACTTATGCTGTGTTCACGAAATTACGAGATGGCAACCCTTTACATTCTACCCGGAGCTGTTCACGTCCTCAGATTTATGTTTCTGTCAACACAATCAACACAATCAATGCCTAAATGAATCTGCAGCAGTCAGGTGGAACAAGTAGCTCTGTAAGTTGTTTGTGTTCATTATTATCGTAATGTTATGTGCTATGAGACAAGAGGTAATTTAACGCCATCTATTGATGCTTTGCAGACTCTGCTCTGGCTGTGTGGGTTTATGTGTTTTGAAGGAGGCGTGGCTTTGGAGACACTCTGAAGGAAGGGTGGGATCTCTTGATTTGAAAGCTAGCTTGCTATTGTTAGCCTCTCCAAAATTGCCTATCCTACCTTTAACTGCTACAATCTATTGGATCACTTGAATTCACAGATCAAAAATGTGGCTATTTTACGAGGTGGTGATGTTTTTATATATTTGTACAATGTGAATATTATGAAAACGTACAATTTTTAGGAGGGAAAAAATGTTTGAAGTTCAAACTGGAGCGTAAGCAGGTACGAAAAGGTATGAATGTGGTCGTACAAATTTATACGAATAAGCTACTAATTAACCAAAACTAATCAGTGCGAACTGTGAACTGATTCAGCTGGTTTAACGAAAAGAATCGACTCAAATAAATGATTCACTCACAAATCGAACATAGCAGATTTTGATGTTTTTGCCTCAAAAATAACAAGGACAGGCAAGTTTTTTTTTTTTTTTAAATGTGGTTGAGAAAAACAACAGATATGCTTCGAAATGTAAAAAAAGTTATAAAAGTAAAGTGCGTTTGCTTGTTCTGTTTGCCAGAGAAAACTTGTTAGTCCAGCAAATGTTCCATTTTAACGCCTAAAAGATTTGAAGAAAGATTTATCTCATCTTGCCTTTTATGAGTGTTTTAGTACACAGTACATAAGGATTTTTTAAGATGATGTGGAAATGATTTGAATATGCATGAATGAAATCTCTTTGGTATGATGTTGAACTTGTTGCTTACGTTCAAAGTGGTTCTTTAGGGGGAAGGGCACTGATGTTACACCCTGAAGCCAAACGCTTAACCTCATTTGCCTCATTACATATCCTGCCAACAGATAATATGGAAAACTCGAAGCAAGGTAGCTCAGCCTGATAATCCTGTCACGACAATAACACTGAATGCCATTATTATCATTATTATGTTTGGAAGAGCCAGCTTGAATAGAGAAAACAGTGAGGAGCTCTAATTGGTGTGTAATGCAGGTTATTGTCCCATCATCCATCAGGGCCATCATGGAATGCATCATGTGACATCATGTGCTCTGTTCAGAAGCTAACCTCATTGAACAAGAGCCAGCAGAGGAGGAGAGGGTCCAGATCAAACACAAAGCTGTAACCACACATGAAATGAGCGGCAAAAAGAGCAGCCACACTTCTAACGAAATGCGGTGGGAGATTGACCCATTTACCCAGCATGCCCTGGAGGGCTGAAAGGAAAAGACTGTCTTATGCTGCCAGTATGCAAAGTAGGTTGGAAGTGAATGGAAGAAGGAAAGGAACAGTGAGAGAGGTGGCTCAGTAAACCAGGACACTGGCAGAAGAAGGTCTAGGTCAAAGCTGGCACAGTATGAATGGCATCTACCCTTGGCCATATTTTGGGGGCAGGGCTTGTTAGGTTCACCCTCATTTTTATGGCCTCCCAGGAGTTGGTGTCAAGAGAGTGAATGATATATTATCACTAAAGTAGTGCTCTTGCAGATTTTGGCATGAGAAGGCATTTCCCTACAAGGCTGAATCAGCCACATACAGAAAGTAGCGAAGCATCTCTTTAAATTTCACTTCAGTGACAAAAATATCACATTGCGAGGTCCATCGTTCAGCACAGTGAAGTTTGTGGTCATTTTACAGTTAAAATAAAGCAGAGGGGAGACTCATTTTTGGCTTTAATAAGTGTTTATACATATATAAAATGACCAACTCCACCCCAATAAGCATTTAAGTTTAAACATTTTACAAAAAGTAAACATTTTATTCGAACAAGTTCACAATTAAATGCTCACAATTAAAAAACAACAACACAGTATATGTGTGTTTCCTGATTTTAGAAACAACTGACATGCACTTTTTTGCAGAAAAACTGTTAGCGAGTTTCATCTGTTTGGATGTGGACATAGACGAATGGCATTGGGGACCAGACTGACTTCAAGCTAACGGTCAAGAGGGTCATTTCTCCTTCAATCTTCATCTTTGGCTTTTTGTTGTGAAGGGACAAGACAATGCGAGAAGCTCGGGATGGGAAGGGTGAAGACAAATGGCATATGAGTTTCCTCTAGAGAGCAAAAAATGCAAAATCTGAGCAATATAATAGGACTGAGCTGGAGGAAGGGGTCTAGGAGATAACAATGGGTTTAACGACAATACCGGGGGGGGATGTGTCTTCTCGTTTTAAGCTATGTTTAGTTGGGGGTGGGCAGGGACACGTGCCACTCTTGGTAGGAGGGGACCGGGTGGAATTGAGGGAGCACAGCCTGTGGTGCCCGATCCGGCCCTCTGCTTTGTTCTGCCAGCTGTTGGTGTCACGATCGACACCCGAGAATCAATGGACCCCGAACGGACCATCACCACCTTAATACTCATTAACACACAGATCTCTGTTAGGGAGGGGTGGATTGATTAAATAGTGAGGCTTCCAATTGAATATATATATATATATATATATATATATATATATATATATATGTTTATGTATATATGTTTTATTAAAAGTGCTCTACAGAAGATGTTTATGGATTCTCTCCTATGGGCTTTTAGAGCAGCAGTTTTGATTTAAGAGTGAAATAAGGTCTGTGGTAAACATTAGGCTACTAGAAGAGGCTTTCATGTTTTACTCTAAAATAAATTACGTTGTTATACCTCAAGCTTGAATTTTGCGATTGTTAAAAAGTCATTAACTAACTAACTAACTACAATGAATCAGACGAATCAGACAAGCAGTGTCGTACTTTTACAGCAACTCAACAGTTTCACTGTGTAATTTGTTGTAGACTTAAAGTTAAGAGTCTCTTCAAGTAGTTCCTTAAAGACCGTATTTTACTCATAAACAACTACTGTAAAACTGGGAATTCCAGAGGAATTGGTTGAATAGACCAGGCTGGCCAACACATTGATGTCATGACTGAAGAGCTAAACTGAGGAGCTAGAAGCCAACAATTTGTGATGCTATCCTTTTTTCCGGTCTTCAAAGTAAATAAGCCTTTGTATTCACATTACAACAAACAAAATGCTCATCTTGTAGATAAACCTTAACAATGCAGCTCCTTATTTGTTCGTCACATTTAAAGACATGTTAAGTCTGACTCGCCACTGCATCCTTCATAAACAGCATTTGGCAGCATGTGAGGCTTACTGCTGCCATCTAGAGGCTTCTGAAGGCACTCACAATCGCACAAATGAGCAGAGCTCTTGCCATTTCTTTCAAAAAGACCTTAATGCCCTGTTCTCTTTAATTTAATCACTGGTACACAAACAGTGAAATGCTTTGTTTACAGTCTGCAACTGCTGTCACAGCTTTAGATTCAGTTGCATCCAAAGAAAACTGTCCCAACTTGTCCTGCTTTTTTCTTTTTTTTTTGTCATTGGTTTGAGTTAGAAAAGTGACATATTCAGTGTGTTGTCATCTACACATAGTGGCTCTGTTTCAGCATGCTTGAATGGCTGATGAAAACAGATCAAATTCAGTTGTATACACAAATGCCAATGTGAAAAGATAAGAACTGAACAGGTCATGTCAGGTTAATCAGAGTTCGAGTGTAAGTATAGGTTGAACTTCAGGTTCTTTTTTTTTATTAACACACGGTTATGAAGAGTAGATTAGTAGGTCTATAAACCAAGCACTGTTAAAGAAATATTCCCGTTTAAATATAACTTAAGCTCTATTAATAATATTGGAGATATTCTACTGATATATTACATTGGGATAATCCTGTCGTTGGGAACAGTTAGTTAACATATTACATATTTTAGCTCAACTTTTTTTTTTTTTTTAGAAATATTTTAAATAGATTTTCTATGACTGGCAACTACTTTTCTAATATTTCTTTATTGTAATATTTGTAATATAAAAAATACAGCATCACATGTAATCATATTTCTATTATAAATGGTTTATTATTGACTTTAAATTAATATATTTAAGATTGCACATTACCGTACACCAAATATTTCCATTGATTTTTTTTCTCTTTTTACAAACAAAGGGATTCTCTCTCTCTCTCTGTGTGTGTGTGTGTGTGTGTGTGTGTGTGTGTGTGGGGGGGGGGGTAATCAACAGCATGGAAAAGATGACAGAGATTAAGCTGCATTCCTTCAAGGCAATGAGTTCATTAAAATATGTCACAACAAAAATGTTGCATTAAGCAGAAGAGCATGACACCTTTAAGAACACCATTTTACCTTGTTTGATTTTCTTTCTCTAGAAATATCGTTATTTGTGCTGGTGGAAGCAGATGGATATTTCACAGCAGGTTTGTCCTCATTTGACCCTCAACACTGAGTATTCCTCAATATTTCTCTGTTGTCTTTCTCCATCTTTCACTAATAGTTAAATATTTTCCCACACACAAGCTCTCTGTCAGACTTCTGAGGCAGACTTTAGTTCAGGTTGCATTGGGCTAAACCCAGATCAGGACTGGACACGATCCAGACAATCTCCCCGCCTCCCCCTCCCTTTTCTGGTGTTTTCTTCAGGATCGTTTCCATTTCCTCTGTTCTTAGAAAATTGGATTTTAAGAACTATAATCATAAATAAAATTATCTATGGAGACAAAAACAAGTTTATAGGGGATAGAAACTAAATATGAGGAAAAACTGCCAAAAAAAGTAAACATAAACCAGCAAAACAGGCACAGAGTTTTGGATTTACTAAGAGTTCAACTTCAGCACTGACGTCCCAGGAAAGAGTAAAGTCACATGCTTGTCTCAGATTGTTTACTTGTTTCTCACAGTTTTAAATCCCTACTCTCTGTCTCTCTCTCTCTCTCTCTCTCTCTCTCTCTCTCTTTCTCTCTCTACCCACCCCTCTGTTTTTTTCAGGGTCAGTCTTTCTGAGTGCCAATAGTCCAAGCAGGGGAAAAACGCATAAAACGAAGCAAGTGTGCACAATTCCTCTCTATCTTTTTTTTATTTTGGCAATATTTTCTTATTTGCAATTTTGTCATCGTCTAGTCTCTCAGGAAAACTGTGAGTATGATGAGTGAACTTTCTAGAAGCGGCAGAGGGAGAAAGGAAGTAATCATGGTCTGAAAAAGAAAACTTCTGAGTGCTTTAAAAGCACATTTAACTGTAAAAAATACTTTTCCAATGATGCAATGTTTATAAATTTTGCAGTGAGACTAAGTAATCTTTATGCTTTGATAAAAATGGATGAATAGGCCAATTTTCAACAGCGTCACTAAACATAAGCATACAGATGAGTTGTACATTACATAATGATTTCTTTGCTTTTACTCACTGTTGTACATGACCATGCCTCCTGTATTTTTTTTTTTTTTTTTTTTACAACAGAAACTCCTTGTAAACTGTTTGTGTGAGAGTTTAGAGGGTAGGAGTCATTGTGAACTCTTAGCTTGAGCTTTTGCCAGTTTCATCCATTTTAATTATAGCATATTTGTCTCTCTCCCGCTGCACACGGAGGGTGCAGAAAGTTTCAACTTTGCACAGAGGAATAAAGAATGTTGTATTATAGCAAATTACCCATTTGCATTCTAACGAGATAATAATAAATTACAATAAGTTTAGTTAATGCATTAAGTAACCTTAACAAATGTATTTATTGGTATAGTTACATTATCAACGATTAATAAATACTAAAACTATACAGATTTAATACATTTCATAATATTAGTTAATAATATTATGAATAAATAATAAATAAATAATATGAACCGATTTAATAATGCATTAGTAAATGTTTAAATTGATATTAACCGAGATTAATAAATGCTTTTTTCAAACAAATATTTTTCATCGTTATTTCATGTCAACTATTGTAACCTTATAATAAAGTGTAACCAATAATAATTATAAAGATTTTTATGTTCAACCAAACTCTATAGACTTCCCACCCAGAACTGTGTGCCATAGACGTTGTGTATATTTAGCGTAAATGTGTGGATGGCGGAGACTTACTTTAATTAACAGCAAAAGATGATTATGTGACCAGACTGAACAAGCTGGGATTTGGATTTGATCCAGAGCAGGAGGAACTAAAGCATCAGGAAGTTTATACACCTTTACCGACAGCATATACATGCAGAATAAAATAGCAAAAGGTCCTAAACTCAAGACTTTCCCCAGATTTGACAGTTACTAAAACAAGTATAATCAGTAGAATTGAAGTATATGGAGGAGGACATTCTACTTGGCTTAAGCAGGTTCCTGAATAGTTAATAATGTAGATCACTCTAAGAAGTAAAAAAAAAATAGAAATTGGATCACTTTGAAAATCTTTATTTATATACATTCTATAATTTGTTGAGAATAAAATGATGTTACAACAGTCAATGGAAACCAAAGTTACAGGCTGATCTCATTTGCATGAAGTTCACCACAGCAACTCATAATGTAAGTCAGTAGTGTGTAAGGCCTGAATGCGCTCAGGACAACATCCGGGCATGCTCCTGATGAGACTGTCCTGGGAAATCTCCTAACAGTGGGTTCCTGGACGGTCTGTGATACTACTTGGTGGCTTCAGATACTCCAACACATAATATCCTAGAGATTCTCAATTGGATTCAGGTGTGGGGAATGGGGAGGGCCTGCAAATGGCATCAATGCCTAAAAATTGCCTACACACTCTAGTGTGCACCTGTTGTCACTTTAATTGACACCAAAGCAGCTGAAATTGATTCACAATCACTTATGCTTCCAAATTGGACAGAGTGATATCCCTGAAGTTTTAATGACTTGGCATTAAGTGTTCCCTAAGTTTTTTGAGCAGTATATTTAAGCTTAATCTACCAAGTGCTGTGGTCCTTCTGAGGAGTTTTTAGTGTGATTTCATTTTCTTTTGTGGGGCAGATGCTGCGCTTGACAGCCGGACGTGTGGGGGGGCTTTTGTCCAGAAGGGGAGTGGCTGCATTAAGCTCCAGCAGTGTCAAGATGGCCAGCCATGGGCATGGTAATGTTAAATATTCTTTTAAAACCAAAAATGGAATTTAAAAAAAATGAAAATAAACCAAAATAATAACAAGCAACTTTGACTATGAAAACTTGTGATTTTAACTAGTGTCAACTGCATCAGTGTTTTATCAGTATGTTACTATAAAAGGCCACTTTTTGTTCCTGAGATTTCTACTTCAGATCAGAGATGCCTGCATTTTACTCTCAATTGTTGACTCTCAATAGTCAATGGATTGTTTCTTTCTGTTCTCTCAGGTGAAGTAACCGAACAGGCAGACATGTCTGTGCCCATGTACTGGGACCGTCTGGACACTCCTCTACCAGACAGACCATATAAAGACACCCTCAGTGCTGCAGACAAGAGCCTGAAGCAGAAGGAGAAGGGGCCCTGGAACAACCTCTCCAAAGAGGAGAAACTTGCCTGTTAGTACAACTTCCTTTATTGTCAATTCATCTTCTGGTCCTGTGTCTTTTATTCAGTACTTGAAAGGGAAACTAACATATACATATGTTCATATTTTGTGACTTTACATCTGTAGTTCTGTAGTCGAACTTTTAGCAGGTTTACACACTTAAAATCCTGTTTGTAATGTGGGAAAATGGTTTGTGTAACATTAGCAACACATTAGCTGTTTGGTAACAGTCACACAAAAGGCTGATCATATTAAATTAAATACTGTTGTCGTAAAAAGTGATCCCATTGTGCTGCGTCGAGTGGATCTCTGAGCTCATGTGAATGGAGGTGGGGCTAATTAGCATATTCATAGATCCACGTATACGAATATATGAAGTGAGGGTGTCGAGTTCCATGCAAGCTATTAAGGTGTTTTTTTTTTTTCTTTTAAAAGTTTAAATGTCATTTGGTGACCAAAAATGAGTTTTAAGGGATGACATTGACTACAGCGTACTTCTATAGAAAATGAGCCCTAAATACTAATGACTCGTGTTGCACTCATGAGCATATCCAAAATGATGTCCAATCAAATGCTCTCTATATTTAGCCCACGCCCCTTCATACCATATACCTCTGAGCTGCAATATAGGGTAGCGAATCATGGTACATGATGCATACTGGTTTGTAGAGGTGAAGGCTATTGGCATGTATAGATTTATTTTCAAATATACAAATAGTAAAAAATATGAAAGCCCTTTGATGCATCTGCCCCAACTTAAGGAAATTTCTGGTCATTTGATGGCATATATATTTAAAATAAGAGTTTCTTGAGAGGGCAAAGAACTGTAGACAAAATCATGGAAACAAATAATCTGCTGTAATCTTTGTCTACTGTGATCCTCAATGGCAGTGTACAGGATGACGTTTAAAAAGTCTTTTGCTGAGATGAAGAAACCAACGGGTGAGTGGAAGACCGTAGTTGGTGGGATCTTTTTCTTCATTGGTTTCACTGGCCTGGTTGTTCTGTGGCAAAGGTACTATGGTAAGGTATCACCTAATTTTTCTTTTAAATTCATTGTCTGGATCAAAATGGGTGAATGGGTCTGTTCAGGTTCAATATTTCTTGCTTTGTCAGTGTATCCTCCTCATCCTCGTACCCTTGATGACGAATGGCAGGCCATGCAGGTGAAAAGGATGCTGGACATGCGGGTGAACCCTGTGGAGGGCTTCTCAGCCAAATGGGACTACGAGAAGGGACAGTGGAAATAAATGAAGGGAATGCAGATGTGAGCGTCACGTCAAAACCTTGCCAACTATCTGCCGTTTGACTTTGGCAGTCTTCATACATTACTATGACATCCTTTTACGCAAATATTTGAATATTCTCAAATGGGCAAAAATCGGAGCATGTAGAGCAGTGAGCTTGTCTATGAATCCCAAGTGTTCTTGACAGAAGTAAAAGCTGAAAGACTAACATTGTGTCTTTGTATGTTTCATTCAACAAGTGACAGATGCATAATAACCACAAGAGATGTCTTGTGAATTCAAATGGGTCTTTTATTTAATTTAAATGATATCAGACATTTAAAGTCTCAAGACAAAACAATTAATTCAGGGGTGAAGCTGTTTAAATAAACCCAAGACCTTAAAAAAATAGTTTTCATTTTTGTCCCCTCATGTTTAAAGTTACGTTGGCTAAATACAAACACAATGAGCAACAAATACACTTCAAAAGAAATGATGGAGTTTAAGGCCATAGGAAGGAACAAAATGCGTTTACACCAAGTATCATAAATAATTTCAAATCAACAAACGCCTTAAATATTTCCACTAAGCTATGATGAGCTAGTCTAATTAAGTTAACTAGTTTACATAGTGTCGTGTCAATGCTGGTACATTTCACTCTTAAGCACACCGTCAACCAGACAGCGCGCGCGCACGCACGCTCACACAGACACGCACTCAGCAACATGACAGACTTCGCATGCAAGCAGCAAATTTCATAACACGGAATGTATTCTGTGAAATCAGTGTCTATAGAGCAGCAAAAAGAGTAAATCGGCAATTTCAATCTGCTGAGACTCACCCACTATAAATGTTTACATTGCATTTTTAAACACTTCACTTGCAGCTTGGGAGTTTAGAATGGGATTGCTGGATCTAATGTTGCCAAATAAATTTCAAAGTCAAAACTGTACTCGCAACACATTTTTCTTAAGCAATGTGATGCGGTTTTGAATGAAACTTTGATAAAGTGAGAGCGTGAAATATGGATCCAGGCGAATCCAGATCGGAACGATTTTCAAATGCAGCCTATTGTACGTTATCAGCATTAACTCATTGTAAACACAGCAACAGGCCATTTCAGAAAAGCTTAAAACTTATTAAAAGGGAAGGATTGAATAATTAGCAAAAGACCATTATTCCCTCTTTGGATTGATGCACTTATTTGTAAGAAGATTCAAGAAAATAAATGGGGAAGTTTCATGTTGACTTTAAAACAAAAAATAAATCATTCGCTCTCCGGGAAGTTTCATTTACGTTAGCTCTTCTGGTAGTGAATCAGGAATCTTTTCTCAATACCGGAGCCCCATACGGCAGACATCTCTTTTCTAGGTTAGGTCTCAAAAGACGTTACGTTTAGTTTTGGTATCTTTCGATTGACACACCAAACGATCTCAACTTCCCTACGAGATCTCCAACAGAGGTTGAAGGCTGGAAACACGCTTGTACCTTCATTGCTTTCGTCACTTCTGTTTGAATTAACCCGCTCGTCAATCACTACTAGTCAGAAAAAGCGAGGGATATTCGACTTGACGTCCTATTTGAATTAATGATGGTTTGAAGCCTAAGATCATTTCTTCACATCTCCGGGCGCTTTAACGCGTTTGACAGGAGCAGAGCGTAAAAGCAGCAGGTGCGCGCGGAGCGACACTGGCGCTTAACCGCTCTGACAGGAAAGCGCTTAAAATGAGATTGGGCGGGAAGCAGGAGCTGCGAGGAGATGGAGAAGATTGGAGATTTATTCCAACTATTCAAAGGTTTGCTTTCGAAAACATGATTTAGAAAAAAAAACAACAACAACAACAACAACTATGAAGCATAAATTTTTACTAACGATTAAAAACGATGAGTTTAGTCAAATACTATTTTTTGTTTGTTTTTCCAAGGCAGCACCATGATGTTATCTGACCCAATATGTCTGTCAGCCAGGGTTCAAAACATAGTGGACCATTACACAGTAAGACCCAACTCAACAAATCTATGAATGCTCTAATATCGGTGGAAATAACATTTACACTTGGAAATGTGAATGCTAAAAGACCAGAGATTAGGATTTTAGCTTGGTTCTGATCAATTCAACATGCTGCAAGTGTCAAGCAAACTTTTGCTTACAAACAAAGCCACTGCAAATTTCATTTCTTACCTCAAATTCCAAAAGAAAACAAAAACTCAATGACTTTTAGCTTGTTACAAATCCTAGGCCAGTATTCGCAGCACGGGTTACATCCTCATTCCAAAGACCATACAAGACACCGATCACTCTTGTGGCAATATGGTTTAATCTAATTACTTTCAGCTTAATGTGTTACATTTTCTGTGTATAAAACACAGTTAAGTGTAGTCACAGACACAACAGGAGCGATCTACTCCTTGTGTATCCATGTCTCCTCTAACTCTAGTTACAACAATCTCAAAAAGGTATAGAGAGTTATACGTGATACCACATCTGAAGCTGAAACGCAAGTTTAATAAATCAAACGGCACCAAACATACAGAACTTTCAAACTGTTGGCCGATTCATAACTTTTGGTCCTTTAGACAATTTAGATTTACATTTAACGCTCATCAAATTTGCATGTGAAAAAGAACAGAACAATAATGGGGGGGGGGGGGGGGGGGGGGGAACAACAGCATAAAAACGCACACGCTTTATTTGTTCTCCACCCATTTCTGTAATGGTAGAGATTGCAGAGGACGCAGGAGCTCAAGTGTAGTGCCAGGGCCGTAAGATGGCTCTCTGCGCTCGAGCTGATATCTGGCACTCCAGACAGCACATTCCTCCGAAATGTCAGTGCTGATTTATTGACTGAATACTTCAAATTCAGTTCAGATTCAACTTCTCTATCATTCGGTCAACTCAAAAATCACACAAGCTTAAATTAGATTCAAAGATAAAATGTTTGTATCCTTGTCAGTTTTGTCAGTCTCTTTGAAAAATGAGAGAATAATAAGGATACTTAAAAAGCTGAAAATAATAATAAAAAAAAATGTACAGATATAAAGAAGATTTTAAACTTTTTTTCTTCGACTGTATTAGTAATTTTTCTCATTTCGTTAAACAGGGTGTAAGGAGACGTGGCTTTGCCTCGTCTGTGTTAGCTAAAACCAAAGCACCCTCATGCAGTCTGGGTCATGTGATGTGACATCACAGATGCGCTCCACTCAGTCAACGGTACACAGCGGGATGTAGGATGTAAACATGGAATTTCTTGGCAATAAAAGGGAAAAAAAATTAATCCAAAACAAGTATTTTTGAAATTCCTTCATGGTAGCTGGATGTCTAAATGAAGCAGTAGGTGTGTTTGGATCTTCAGTTTTTCTGATCCTCACAGGCGTTTCTGTGTAATGAGAGATCCGACCAAGACACCCGTGAGCAAGGTCATTCCTGCCAGCAACCACCACTTGAAGTTTTCTTGTGATTTTCTGCTTTCTGCCACTGCATCTTTTCCAAAGATCTCTGCAAATCGCTCCTGAACAAAACAAACAGAGAATATAATCAGATTTATTTCTACAACAGGGAATCTTATGAAAATATGAACACATGTACTATGTTATTAATGACTGAAACTAGCAGAATATTTTGATTTTCACCCCAAAATCACCTTGACAGGTTTTTGTGAGGTCCAAACTTTGAGTTTTCTGAGTCTCCTAATTGAAAACATAATTTATAACCACAGCTTCAGCACTAGTGCAGTGTACATTTACATTTAGTCATTTAGCAGACGCTTTTATCCAAAGTGAGGAATACAAACAAGCGATTCTTCATACATTGACACAGGAAGTGTTCACCATACAAGTTTCAGACAGTGCTCAGAAACAAGCTAGAGTAGGAAGGGAAAAAGGAAAGGATACTTTTTTTGTGTGTGTATATAGGGAGCATTACATAATTATACTTCCGGCACTAACTAACAAGCTCATTCCAGCCAACCACTGAAATCCTTAAGTGTCCCTTCCCATCATGCCTTTCATTAATCCCACCCTTCCTGTGACAAGTTTGTGCAATAACGTGTTCATACAATGACCACCAGGGGGCGAGATTTACCGTGCCTGTTTCAAAGACTTCACTAACCTCATTTCTCAGCAGGATTCTGTAGCAACCCCAATTTTATTTGAAAAGCTGAAAGGGGATTTCAGGCTTTATAATGTAACCCGTTTCCTCAGGGAACACAAAAAAGTAGAGCTCACCAACTGCAGACAGAGGCTGAAATAACTCAGAGCGCTGCAGTAAAAGCAAATATGACTCATAAACATGCATGAGTTCATACCACCCTGACAATTTCTGTGAAGACAAATGTTTTTTGTTTTTTTTTCTCTGTACTTTTCTCAGTTGGATCTTCAATGCAGATTCAGGGTCAATACGATTAGTTTCACTGGCATCACATTTTTGTCAGAGGTATTACAGCAATGCAGTGATCAAGCTGAAAATATTCAGTGCATGCAGTCGATTACAACACACACACACACACACACCTCAGACGCCCACCCCTGCTTTCCACTCAAGAAGACTGATGTCATCCTCCAATCTTTCCCTTTGCCCTAGTTATCTACACAAGCTTGAAAATATGGGAAGAAGAATGTGGAGGACTGGATAAAAACATCCGACACTTAACACGTGCTCTGTAGCAACATTTCAGTCACAACAGAACTGAGTTTCTCTTTACAGTGAAACAAAACTTACATGTTAAAACATGTAGCAGGATGAAGTTATGCGAACATTTATTTAATTTGACCTTTTTTTTAGCATGAAAAGGAAGAGGTGAGCAATGGTTGCTGTAAAATGTAATACATACACACACACGTAAAATATAAATATACGCACATACATACATATTTTTTTTTTGTGTGAAATTTATTCACAGGTACATCGTTTTAACTGACAATGAGGCTGAAAGGCAGTTGTTTACGAAGGAAGTAAAGAGACTGTATCAAATAGGTGGAGAGGAACGTGTTTGACTACACTGTCACACATTTCATATCCAAAGTGATGTCCGTCATATAGATGTGTGCATAGGAACAAGATCAGTTTCATAGGAAATGATTTCGTAAGTGCGAGGGAGGGGTGATGGGAGTGGCAGAAGCTGATAACAGACATGCCGTTCCAGAGCAGAGGGGTTATCACAACCAGTGACACAGCACATGACATCACAAGTCAAGACTGTAACTCACCGTCACTTACTGTTAACACAGATACCCAAAAACACCTTACAAACACTCAAATCTATGATATACAATAATAAAGATGATCATCATCATCATCAATAATAAGAATCATTATATTTGATTGTAATTAATGTAACAACTAAATTTTTATAATTTTGTTCAAAAAAATTAAATGGAGTGTATCTATGAAGTTAACAAACCCAATTTTTTGGTCTCTAGATATGATTTGGCTCCCTTCATCAATGTAGAAATTTGATGTGTGAATCATATCTCTAGCATAAAAAGTGAGCAATGAGTGTATATCCTACAGAGAGTTCTGTACCATACTAGAACAATGAATTGTAAAGGTAAACTACTGTTTCACTGCACAGTGACCTGAAGAGTAAATATAAATTTCCTTCATGTACTTCCTCAGGCACACCTTTGCTAATCATGGGTAGTTTAAACATGACCTGTGCCGACCTGATCATGAATGGCGAACAAAGAGGGCGTGCTACAGTCAGAAAGCAGAGGAATTTGCATCATGCTTTAACAGGTTGAGTAACCCCTGCAGGAATGCTAACAGTATGATCTGGCAACAGAGCCAAGCCTAATGCACACATTCGAGTATATCAGTGAGTGAAACTGTGAGAACAAGGTAGGAACAATGTTCAATGGTATGACAAGAATGTGGCTCTTTGATTACAGTCCAAGTCATAAATCCAAGACATGTTAAGGCATGCTTGATGGCAGTAAGATTATGGTGCAACACACAACCTATAGCACATGAAACACTGTAGGCTATCATGTACAGGTACAGGCTATACATGACGGGTGGATTCAGCAGGGACGGATATGGAGGCGTCTCTCACCCTTGAGCAGACATCTTTCATGCTGGAGTGAGTAAGCAAAATATCTCAGTGTCATGCATAAGCTTTAACTAATTAACTGAAACATCACAGGGCTTTGTCTAAATCTCCAAGAAAAAGCAATAGTCATGGTTGCTTTTCGAAAACCCCTAATAAGCCTCTGTGTCCCAACAAGATGTTGCATGATAAAGCATCAAGCAATTAAAAGCATGCCTTTCATGTTCAAACTAACTTCAGAATCACCTTCATTTTGTCCTAATCACTAAACAGGCAACTACAATTTGTCGTTTTCTTAATTTCACCAGGCGGCAGGGTTATTTCTGTCAAAAGTGAATGTTGTATCTGTGGTCAGATGTTCCCAATGTTTAAGATTATTAAATTATATTATATATTAAAAGGATCACCCAAAATTAAAATTCAGTCATCAGTTACTTACCCTCATGTCATTCCAAACACGTAATTCTTTTTTCTTTTTTTTTAACACAAATGATTACATTTATGAAACCAGAGATGTCCGTCTCTTAATTGAAAATCCATTCACCTCAAACTATGAAGCCTCAAAAAGTCCATAAAGATAACAAAAGAAATTCATATGAATCAAGCATTTTATTCAACTTTCTGTCACTATCACTTTATATCATGGGTCTTCAAACAGGGGTCAATTAATGTTTTATCACAAATAATTAAAAAAAAATTAAAACATGGGTAAAAACATCAAATTCAAATTTAAATAAAATATTTGATTTCACAAATAGTACTACATTAACAGCTTTAATAAAATCCTTCCATCGCCGTGCAGTCACGTGATCTCATGATACCGCCAAGGCAGAATATGAGCACTATAATTTGAAAACGCTACTGGCTAATAATTTATATACAATTTAGCTCACCAGAATGGATCGCTTTGTAATATCTACAGCTTAAATAATAATCGTCCACCTGACAGTAAAATTAAAATGGGAAATTGTGATTAAACTTAAAGGTGGGGACACATCAACCCGACGTCAAAGAACTAGCGGTAACAAAAGCCGACGGTGTTGTCGCCTCGTGTCGGCTGCAACACCGAAAGAACTTCAGCCGACTGTCAACTAGTGTGGTGTTCTGCGCCTGCGTACAAAGGAGATAACTGTCTGTTTAAGCAGATATATTTGTCAATATTCGTAGTTCAAAAAGGAACGCGACATTAAGACTACAAGTATACGAACCATAAACAAAGCAGCACTTGCTTATCGTTTCGAATATCAATAATGCTGATCACGTTCTTTATTCCAATCCACTCTTGATTTTAAGAAAATATTCATGCATTCGAGTGCTCAGGTAAGATGACGTAAAATTAGAACAACCTTCTGTCGGTGCCGTCATAACTTATTTGCTTGCTTTCATAACTTTTGCTTTATATTCTTCTGAACTGACTTGTTCGCTATAATGAACAGCTAATCAGAGTTCTCGCGCTCACCGACGGCATTCAACATGTCGAATTGGCCAGAAAAAAGCCGACGAGGACCAACTTCAGCCGACGGTGCAGAACACTATGTATAGAACAGAGCTCATCAAATGCGGTAAATGGAAACTTAAACACACTTTGCATTATCTATGATTTATTTGGATTATTATTATTATTATTATAACAACAATGTTTTTAATATGTTTTTGAAGCAAAATTTTAGTTGCATGGACTTCCAATGGAGGAACAGAAATCTCTCAGGTTTCTCTAAAATATCTTCATTTTTCAAAGTTTTATGAGTTTGGAACAACATGAGGATGAGTAACTGAATTTTCATTTTTGGGGGAACCATTCCCTTTAAACACAATGTAGGGGCTTATTAATCCCATGCCCACCAAGTCTGGTACAGCACATGCCCTGACATGTCTCTACCAACACAATGTAATATGCCTGACCATCACGATAGAATTTATGACTCGGTTTTTAAAACAGTTCATTAGCCATTGTGACTCTTTGTATATCTTGCAACTACACCTTAAAAGATCCACTCCCTTTCACACTGATTTACCATTAGGCGTGACTGAGTAAAAAAGCATTTGTACACAAACAATCTGTCAAGAAACCCAGATTTTTACTGGGTACAAACAGCGCTGAGGTTGTGCGAACGCTCCCAAGAGATACTGGCTGCTAGGCAGCGGTGACTGCCAGGCGTTTTCCACAACCCTATCCGAACAAAGAGCACATACAAACCTGGCCCTACAGTAGAGAGTGAAACCAGGTGCAAGGTGCCTGCGTTTGTTAGTTAGCATAGGCTAATATCCAAATAGAGGCCAAGAGAGGGGCTGATTCTGATCTTGAAAGGAGCATGGTGAAGGAGAGTTACTGGAGGGATTTAGAAGCTGGCACAGATGAACAGAGGCAGACTGCAGAGACGAGTCATCCTCACCACTGTTGCTACAGATACAATAAAGCTACTGAGCTACTCTGTTGACATCAGTGCATTACATCAAGTACATCCAACCTCATCCTGTTAGAAGATGAGCAATTTGTGTGAGTGTGTGTGTGTGTGTGTGTGTGTACTTTGACCATACTTGTGAGGACCAAATGTCCTCACTTATATTGTGAAATACTTTCTCAATCCACTAGTGAGGACATTGACTGGTCCTCACTATTTTAAGGCTTATAAATCAGCCAAAAGAGGTTTTTATTTAAACGTAATGTTTTGCACATGTTTCTGTGATGGGTAGGTTTAGGAGTAGGGGTTGGGTGATAGAAAATATCACTGACCTGATATAAAATCAATGGAAGTCTATGGAATGTCCTCACTAAGATAGCAATACAGACAAGAGTGTGTGTGTGTGTGAGAGTGTGTATGAGTGTGTGTGTGAAGTTATGAGCGGATTGTACATCGAGTTCAGTTTGGTTCGGTTGAGTCAGAGCACTGGGTTTCTCCACTGTTACACCATCCTGACCCCTTAACCCTCACCATGGCATTTGTGACTTGCTTTCTGGAATAGCTTGAACTGTTTTCAGCCGGATGATTGATTACACACACTTGGAACATAATGAGTTTCATACAAAACACAGCATGGCCACTCTTCTGTACGGATTAGAAAACACTGGTGTGTCTGTACAGAAACTGGTTTATCATCAATACTTCTGCTTTAGCCTTTTCTTGCTTGATTGACCAGCGAGTCTTTTGAAAAACAATGCGAATAACTATATTGGCATACATTATACATGAAATGCCCATGCAAGCCACTATGCTAGATGTTCTGTATGGTTGCAAATGAAAACTGATTGGTTGCTTATTGACGCAAGTCCTTTTATAGCAAGTCCCCAGAAAGATTTTACCTCTAAGAAGGTAATAGGAGCTATACTTGTAGTATACCCACTTCACTGAAGTACCAAAGTCTCCAAAAATGTCTGTTAATACCTTCTTTTAAATAACATATTTCTAACGTGCGTCAAATCTGACAACAGCGGTATCATGAATGCGTCTTTGAAATCACACTAAAAAAATATTCTGCAGGCTGGTCCAATTAATATGAATGCATAAATGCGTAAAATAAATAAACTTGTGTAAATTATGGACAAAGGTAACCTTAATATGGACAAAGGCATCCGACTATGAGCCAATCGCTGTGGATTAAAAAAAGAAGGTAGAAATGCTTTGACTTATTAAAACAACATGAAGACAAAGTGACTGCAACAATATACGGTTTATCTTTGTTCTTCAAACCATCTTGGGTATTTTTATAAGAATAAAGTATAACGCTACGCTAATGGACATGTTGTTAGTTACAATATAGAACACTTCAAAAGTAAAAATGTGTAGCTAACGTTTGCCACATTTTGCTTTTCAAATGCACATCATAAGTGACTAACAGTGCTTGCAGAGATGGAGTAGCATTTGCTGTGAACCGTGAACAGCAAACCACGCTCAGGCTGTCATTCATGTCCATAACACAAACAATGAAAGTGGAGTTATGTAGAAAAGTTTATTCCTTAGGATAATGAGTTTGTTCAAATCCCTAACCTTAAGTAATATAAACATGCAATTCCTAGGAAGCACCACTATTAAATGTTCCCAACCTAGATATTTACAGCCTGAGGCTGGCCAACAAACAAATCAGCTGAGCTCCCAGCAGATGAGAGAACCAATTGGAATGTTAAAGAGGTTTCAGAGAACAACAAAAATGGGCTCTCGGCCTGAAATACTGTCTGGCCTCTTTAAAATGCATTTAGCCAGAGTAGTGAGACAAGAGGAAACCAGTGGGATTCTTTTCTGCCATGATCCTCGCACACCAGCACAGGGCAGAACAATTACAGAGAGGACGGAAGGGCAGGATTTCCTCAAAATTGCTGAGGAATGCTGGACACCCTCCTTCTTGAGTGGAAACCAGCTGATATGAAACATGATTTAAAGGAGGGGGGAAAAAAATTCAATTCCAACTGAGCAGCGTCAAGAACTGGCCTTGCTGTTTCTCACACAATCTCTGCTGAGTCATTCAGACTGAAACCAGAAATTTCCAGTCCATCATTTAAGGGATGGTGAGAAAGAAAGGAAAAAGAAAAGAAGTAAACAAAAAAGTGGACTGAAGCAAAACAAACCCAGTTAAACCATCATAAGGCAGTATTTGTGAGAGCCAGTCATTCGAAAATTACACAAATGTTGCAAAAAAAAAACAGGATGTCCATTTTTTGGAAGGTGAAATCACGTTGCAACATTGCTGGTGACAAGGCAATCACAAAAGGGTCAAAGACTGTATTTGCCAGAGTTACTTTATCTCTGATCAAATTGATGGTCATCATCTCACAACAAATGTGAAGTCACTCCAAGAGGGTGATGCTGCGGAGGCAGATGCTTCATGGCAAATGGGACTTCTGATGTCAGCCTGGTATTTACCATTTAGAGGTCAATGACATCAGCCCACACCTACAGGCCAGGCAAACATTTATTATAGAGAGTCTCTCACTTTCTATAAAGAGCATGAACAAGTGTCAGGTTTATGGCCTGTGGGTTTAATGGTTCACAGTTAGAGTAGCACATTCTACATCCTCTCCTTAATGGCATCTTCTCAATAAAAAGACAAAGAGTCAACCTTTTCAGGCCACTTTTATTCTGGGTCAAGATACTTTTTTTTACACTTGTAGTATTGAAAGGATGTTGGCACTGCTTTTAACCCACTGAATTGTGTTGCCTAAAGATTAATGTGAAACAATGCAATGCTAAATGTTTAGGTGTTTATTGAAAGACAACCAAATACAAATAGGCATATTACAAATGCACAGTATGAAAAATGGATATTCATTTTGAGATATTCTGAAATTTCCTAAATATTACATGTCCTACATTATTACATTAATTATTAAATTAGTGGTTTTAGATGACAGTGAAGGCCATCTAAATGTAAAAATGCACAAACATTCAAATAAAAAAAAAAACAATCTCTAATATCAGCTAGTTCTGGACACTTTTAATCTGGCAAAATAGACATCAACAGAAAGGCTCTCTTACGGTTCAACATTTGTTCAATCCAAATACAGGAAGCAGCACCCATGATGAAAACAAACATCAGTTTCCCAAGCACAGAAAGTACAGTCACCTTAAGACCACATAACACTGGAATGGACAGATGAGGTCTTAAGTTTAGCTTCATTCACATTATACGCACCAACTGCTCTCAGCATGGACAGACTTTATCTATTCTCCTAGATCCAATTTTCCAAATTACATCAGTCTTTGCTCAGAAACATTAGCGTTTCATTATGTAATGGTTTAATGTGAGGGCACCTGAAACATTAAACTGGTCTAAAGCCCTGCGCCTCAAATTTAGCTCACAATTAGAGCAACAAAACAGGCTTCACTAAACCCTCAGCCCAAATTAAATTTAGATCACTGAACATCCAATCAGATCACAGCATGTAAAGTAATCTGAATAACACACCTCCCCATTTTATTTTAGGTCATATATCTGGAGGATCTGTCTGAGGTGTCCTTTGTACCAGCCTGGCAATGTGGCCATGTTTGTGCGTACCGTAAATGAATTAAAGAGAAGATTAATGAGTCAGGAGAGTGGGGCTCAGACTCCAATCTGTTCCGTATCTCACCGGGGAGACATCAGCTCCCATTCTGTCAGGCAAATCCCAGTGAGCTGGCACACACACAGACCACATACGTCCACATACATACAGACCAAAACATTAATGCATGTGCTTGGACACACATACGCAGCCAGATTTACCAGTCTCTGACCTGAACCCGCATTTACAGGCAGACACAGCCTCTGGGGATATTTGTCATGAAACAGACTGGAAGACTTATGTATATTGGATGGCACTGCAGCCTCAGACAGAACCTGTATGGATGGAAGTACATGAATGGTGTGGTGCCAAGATATAGTCATGCTTTTCAAATCGCATACGCCGCACTCTCTTGTCAAAAATGGCATGAACTGTGTGTTGGTCAATTCCATTTGTAGGATGAACTTCATTGTGAGTATATTCACAATGGTGTCTAATCCAACTGATGGGGGCTCTGAATTTTCTCTGAATCACAAATCTGAAGTAATGAGAGAAAGCAGGATAGAAAGAGAGAGGCTTTACTGAAGAAATATAGAATATAAAAGAGGAGCGAGAGAGACAGAGACCGAGAGAGAGAGAGAAATTGCTCATGACCTGATTTTCCAGCATAAGCCAGTTCAGTCGGAGTAGAGCAACAGTCATGCTACGTCCAGAGTGGCACAGGCGAGAAGCTGATCCGAGCTCTACCCCCCCATTTCTAATCTGCTATCAGCCAGGCGTCACACACTCATACTGAGCTTCCATTCTGAGTCAGGGCTCTCTTTCAGTCATACCCGGGAAATCTCTGAAGCACTGTTGTGATCTCAGGTCTCGAATGACTGTGACTTCATCTCAAAACAATAAACATGCTTCTAAAAATCTCAAATGCAATCATACTATGCAGATTGAGTCGATTAATTGATTTTAAATCAACCCTCAATTTAAACTAATATCGATTTTTTAACCCTTTCACACGTAACTTTAAAATATTTAAGCTGACCCCCCCAGAGGGAGTTTTTTTTAAGGCAACCGTTAATTTATTATGTTAGCCCCTATTGTTTACATGGCAATGTGTCATGCTTGCCACGCGACACACCGCAGCCACAATAACACTATATGACTGATCGCTTTTATTTTCTTTTTTCTTTTTTTTAATTTAAAAATTCATAAACTTGCTTACCATGTCATCAACTACCTGATATTACGATTCTTAAATATGTGTAAGTGAGTCCGTTTTGTCATTTAAATACCTTTAGAAATCATCTTTATCTTAATCTAGAATGCAGGATGAGAGCCGCCACCTTAGTTTGTGTCGCAGTTCTGAGAGTCTTGTCAGTTGGATTTACAGCACGCAAATTCATCTCACAAAATACGTGCAAGTAAGTGGCTGGTGAACTGAGAGAATAATAACTTTATATAGTTACCCCCACTATGTGTGTCTGATATAAATATCTATAATATAATATAATCTGGCAGTTATGTGACGTCACTGAACATTCTAAAGACCATATGTAGGACCATACTCTCAGGGTGCTTTGTACTTTTATTATTTTTGATATTAAACAAAGTCTTAGCTTTCAAATTTTATTTATTGTCATTTTATCACAAAATTCAAACAATTAAATGTTGTTTTACTGCTTTTTTTAATGTGACGTGACAGATCGCCGTAGCCACCACAGGTCAAGCAGCAGCACAGAGTGTGATTTGAATGATGTTTCTTGCAGATTATTAGATCTAAAAAGTAAATAGCAACTCAATTCGGACGCTATTGTGAATTTTAATCTTTAATATTATAGTTATGAATCAACCGATAGGTTTCCCTGTATAGTTTACAGCATTAGCTGAGAGATTGTGTTCACTAACATTGTTTTCCTTAAGAAAAATGTCTATGTACCTGACAAATTAATTAAAAGTTAGTGCAGTACACACATAAAACAGCTGCTTTTTAAAGTCATAATTCTGTCAGAAGAACAAGGAGCTTAATGTGGTCCACTGCTCAGTGGAATGGCGACAGGCACTAAAAGGTTACAGGTCCTTTCAGTGGGCCGTTATTTGTGTTATTAGAGGCTAATTGCAGTGCGGTTCGATGATGCTGGCTAATCTTGGCTAAAGTGCATTAGGAGAACCGGGCTTAAAGGTGCAGGTCGCTCTTCCACACGAATGACCAACAGAGAAGTGCGTTTGTATGTTTGTGTGGAGATTTTTAATTAGCTAAGAGGAGCTGCGGCTAAGAAGCTAAATCCACTGGAATTGAACACCACACATGTAAACAAACACCCTGGCAGCATCACAAGAACATAACAGAACTAAAATGTGGGAGAAACTGCTAAAAATACTCTAGGTGTAGTCATAAAAGCTTAGGTGAGAGAAAAACTAGTGACACGACCGCTAACAGACTCAAAGGTGCTTTAGTTGTGCACATGCATTATCATGAATTTAAACCGACAGTTCACCCAAAAATTACAATCTTGTTAATTTCTCACTTTCATATTGAATATTGATGCTGCTCTTGGTTGATTGGTGGTCATACTGTCATACAGCTCCTTTAGCGTTTCACAGAAGTCAATCAGGTTTGGAAACAATGAGTTGACAGAATTTATTTCTGGGTGAACAACCTCTTGAAATATCTAAAAATCCTACATCATTTAGCTTCTACCGTTAGCTACATGAACCAAAATCCTTTCCAATCCTTCCCTCCCTTATGTTTGGGATGCTCCATCTCCCCCCATGACCCTGGCAGAATGGATCAGGCCAACCTTCCTTGAAGGTGAGGCCAGAACCCCCGAGCCCCCACCCCCCGTCTGTGACATAAGATGAGTGCACTACCATAGCGCAAGCTCTTTCCTCCATCTCTCTCCCCCTCTTTCTCTCTTTTGCTGGTGACAAGGCTGCTGGAACAGACTGAATCACACCATCTGTTTACTGCCATTTTCACTCAGTCAGCCAGCCACACATACACCAATCATCCATGTGGTCCAAAAAAAATGAAAATTACCTTGTGAAATATAAAAACGAAACATTTCAAATGTTGGCGATGCGTAAATCTAAGCCAAAAGTTCAGGGGTGGACTACAACCTTGAAGATAGCAATGTGCGGCGCCACCGACAACAGCAGCAAATACCATAAACATTAGCTTAAGCACTAACTGACTAGGATATAAATGATGTCTGTTCATGTCTATGGAGGAGGACAACACCACCCCTGGATCACCGTCTCCACTGCTGTTGTCACGGTGTTTACAGCCAAGCTCTTCACCTGGACTCTGCAGGCGTGCACGTGTGTTCACCCGCAGCTCCATTGTTTAAGGTAATCACATGCTCAGTGTGTGCTATACCTTCAAATAATTGCACAAATGAGAGGCACATGTGTGTAAACATGCATGAAATGAAACAATGCACATATTGCCATATAGCATCCAAACCCAGACACAATTGACCAGGAGTACAAAAGCAGACGCATAGACACACAGCGACACACAGGCGGAGAGTGGGTGGTGCTGATGTATCGGAGCTTGACGAATGATTGCGGGAGGCGTGCCACAAACACGCATGCTCTTCGCGCCTGCCAAATCAATAGAGATGACCAGTTAGGTGGAGGGATGATGGATGGATGGATGGATGGACGGACGGACGTAGAACGAATGAGGCCGAATGAAGGGGTGAACGGGGACACTAACGGCAGTGACGCGGGCATGTTGTTGCATGTCTGATCTGCAACACGTCCAACCACGTGAGACCGAGGGAAAGGCGGGGGAGAACGACCGAAGAAAGAAACAGAGAATCGCAAGAAAGGAAGGACACGAGCTGGAGGCGGGAGAAAAAGTAAAAGTGATGGAGGATGGGGAGTAAGGGGTGGTCCCGTGGGTGTTCCTTGTGCAAACATGATAGACAATGGGACAAGGGTGTGTGTGTGTATACGGTATCTGCATGTTTGTATTTGCGCGTGTATATATGTTTGATGAAACTCCCGGTAACAGCCCTACGTCACACAAAGACTTCTGTTGTGGTGACAGGGATTAAAACGTTTTGGCCTTTGTTTATCAGCATCCATGAGTGCTTCACTGCTATGTGTGCGAAGTTTGTGATTAATGATTCGTTGTGTTAGGAAGTCACTGTTCTAGTTAGGTGCAGAGTGATAGTGAAGGAACCTTGCTGGACACTAATGAGGGTTTCAGAGGGACTACTGCAACACACACACACACACACACACACACACACACACACACACACACACACACACACACACACACACACACACACACACACACACACACATAACGAACAAAGCAGGTGTAATAAGAGTGAAAAGATATGGATCCCCCTGCTGTATCGTTATTTTGCCCTCCAACTCTCATCGACTGCAAATTATTTATCCTGTACAAGCCCATCTGAACAAAGGCAGTTACCCCGAGCACATCCACATATAATTCAAGCCTAATTGGTAATATCCCCACCCCCTCAGGCACAGGACTCCACTAGTGGCAACTAAACTAGACTCTAATTCATGTCAGTCATCCCTCTGTAGAAAGGAAAACCTTTTTTTTTTTTTTCCACAAAATAACTGACTCGCCCATGCATTCTTCAGATTCAGACAGACCTCTGCACTAAAATACTCTTACTGCACTATTTATTCAGAGGTACCACAACAATGCTACTGATTGTATAACACGAAACCGACAGCGTGACAATTGTAGTGCGATTGCAGAACAAATGACTTGTGAACTGGTTTGTTTTAGTGAATCAATAGCATACAGTGCAACTAATCCAACTCCTTGATTTATGGAGTTGACTGTAATGCGGTGTTATTTATATACCATTTTTGTATTTATTAATATTTTAAACAAGCGTTTTTTTTTTATATTTTTGGTTTTCATTTTAAATTTTAGTTAAAGTTATTAAATTATTTTGTTATTTACATTTACTCATTTTAGTTATGTGTTTTAAGTCTATGTTTTTCATCTAATATTTCCATTATTTTATTTTCGCTTCGTTTCAATTAATGAAAATGATTTTTAATTGTTTTAGTTAACACCACTGCTCTAATAAGTCGGTTCTTTTTAAAAAATTGAAACGCACAGCTGTGAAACTTCAGTGTAGTTACCAAGTGCTTATACACAACATGTAGTTAAGACACACATTGTGTGTTTGGTTGGTAGTATAAGGAACTGGGATAGTAACTGAACTCTTTACAATTGTCATGCGTACGCCTCCATGTCCTCCTCTGTCAACTTTACTCGATTTAATCCCAGTTGCAATTGCAAATGTCTGTCCAACGATCTTTACACCAAAACATCATGGCGAACATGCAAAAGGGAAGAGACCTGGTGCAACAGCACCTCTGGGCATTATTACAGTATAACAGCAGATCTCCCCAGAGTAGGAGAGAGACCCAGTAACAACACAGTCTGACGTGCAGGTACTGCAATACACCTGCATCATACAGCTGCCAGCCACGGCATAACTCTGCGTAGGCAAAAGAGAATGATACCAAACCGTGGTTGAAAATGTGCCAGTGTGTGGGAGGGGAGAAACACACGCATACATTTTTTGAATATACGAGAAGTGTGGGAATGAAAGTGAAACTTGAAATGGGCATTCCCTGCTTCTCGCACCAAGGGGACGTCCCACTGCATAGAACACCACCACCGGCACCCTTTGGTTTTATGACAGCTGCTTTTAAATCTCACAACAAAGCAGAAACTGTGAAGAATAAATAGCACGAGAACCCCCCGCCACCGCAACGTTTCGATTGTGGAAAATGCTCACTAGAGAGAGAGAGACTATCCTGTTCGACCGTGAAATCGAGCGTGCATGTGTGCTTATCCGTGCCCCCCACCGCCACAGCACACAGATGAACTACACTGGCCTGATTGAGACCAAGCATCCGAAAGTTCAGCTGGCAGACTGAAATTGATGCCGAATGCGATGGAGATGAAGCGGGTTGAGTGGGAGTCTGCAGAAAGGCGGCCTACATTCATGTAACACATGCACGTCTGCCTTTTGTATGTCAGACACGCAGACCTCATTTTCCTACCCCATTGAGGAAGTGACATGAAGAGCATACTCTTACAATTTGTGCTCAAGATTAACCAAAACTGCAGCTGGTTGCAAAACCTCAGGATGTGAAACCTCAAGACTTCATTCATTAGCCCACTGTAGTGCCATTCAACTATGAAACTCAGCATAATAAAATTGCCCAACACTTCCCTCATCCGAAATGGTCAAATGGGTGGCATCCAAAATGGCAGAGATGCGAAAATCTTGTTAAAGTTTCTAGCCAGACAGTATTAAACATTTTCAACAGTAATTTGGTTAATGAGATTAACAAAATTGTTTATTTTAAGAATGATAGCGAAGACAAAAATGCATAAAGTCAATAAGTAAACAATTTATTTAAAAGGTGCAATGTATAATACTATCATATTTAAGAGGATCTATTGACAGAAATGAAATATAATATACATAACTATGTTTTCAGTGGTGTATAAAGACATTACATAATGAACAGTTATGTTTTTATTACCTTAGAATGAGCCATTTCTGTCCTCATACCGAGGGTCCCCTTACATGTTAAATCGCAATTTTGCGCCGGTATGTTTCTACAGTTGCCCTAAATGGGCAAACACCTCTAGAGTGTGTTTGCTTACCTGGCTACTCTCTGCTGTCTCAGACAACGACATCTTTGTTGGCCACCGTAGCTTCTCTACATTGCAATGCGCAACCTCACCGCTAGATGCTGGTAAAATTTACACAATGCACCTTTAGCAATGCATTGTTAATGTTAGAATTATTATTATTTTTTTTTTTTAAAGAAAAATAACAATTTTCATATTTTGTTTTAACACGTTTATATTAATAAATACAATGTCTGAATATCTGGTTTATTTATGCACGTTCCTGTCAACTAAAATGTTATTTTTGTAGACAAAAATTAGAAAACCCGTTAGACTATAAAATTGAATGAAATATTAAGTGAATTTGTCAGAGGTTAAAGTTGTCTTTTTTTGTAAAAAAAAACTGAAAAAAGTAAAAGAAAAGAGAAAGAAAAGACTGTAGATTTTGTTTATCTGACCAATGGCAGAGTTCAGAAAACCAGTTTAATTTTTTTTATTATCATTTAAATTGTTTACTCAATCTTTAAGGACTGTTTGTTGTGACTGTTGTGTGCCATAATGTTCTCATTCCTGAGATCACATGACATGAGATTCAAGATCCAAATTTTGATAATGACGTGCTGACTTGGTTTCTACACGGATCCAGATTTTTTTGCGCAATCAAGACATCACAAGATAGCAAAAATGAACGTCAAGGGAAGAAAAAAAATGCACGTCTCAGGAAAAAAAAACCAAGAATTTGTAAATGACACATTAGCAAATGAAAATAAGAGTCTAAAGTAGAACAACATTAACACAACCAACCTGCCAATCAGAGAGTCTGTTCGCTGCACCATCCAATAAACCAGCAGTGTTAAAAATGACCTTTACAATCCACTTCCATCTCTCACCCCAACTACCCACCCAATCACGTTGCAGCCCTGATCACAAAGAGAAAAGGCTGACTTGGCCAGGACCCCTCCATTACCTGCCTCTCATCTAGCATACATAAAAAAAGAGAACCAGCACAAAGGGTTTTCACATGACTCATACTCATTCCTGCCTTTCATCTACTGGACAGCTGACCAAGGGGGAACAAACATGGAGAGAAAAAGTGAAAACAATAAAAAGACAAAAAAAAAAAAAAAATGAAAGGGGAAAAAAACAAAACAATGAAGTGCACCCCCCTCCATTCGCAACCATATGTGCTCATCTCCCACACGCTCTCGACTCCGCACCTTTCTGGAGTTTCTTTTGGGAATTAAGACTATGGAGATCAATAATCAGCTGAACAGTGGTTGCGGCTCTGCTATCTTATCTCCCATTCCTTTCCCCTCCACAGAGTTAGAGCATCCCCACCCAGGCCCAAGAGAAGGCAGGCGCTAAAAACAGTCACAGTCTGGACCCAAGGGAGCCAGCAGATTTGACCATGCAAAACACACTCTTTCATCAATAACATCCAATTTTCCTGGACCATTACAGTCTTTTAAAAGCTTCACAAAAAATTAGAATCACAAATGGCTACAAAAGCTTTAAAGTCATCCCCAAATATCATCATATTGATCGCGTCACAAGACTTTATACTGATTGAATCATATGGATACATTTTATGACGCCTTTATGACCATTTTGGAGCTTCTAACTTTTGGTTACCTGAACTTTCAGTAAAGGGACAGAATTTCGAAGATTACCCAAAATCTTGGTTTTGGACAGAATTTTCATTTTTGGGTGTACTACCCCTTTAAAATTGAGTCCTTTAAAGAGTTGGTTGGCCAAGGGTGTTTTAAATCCAATGAACTGATACCTACTGATCAAACAAGATCATTTGAAACAGAAATCATGGGACCGTAAGTCTAAATGGGTTATAAAAGCTGTTTTTTGATTAAACTGAACAAAGGTGACAAAGTAGAAGAGAAATGCAAGTAATTTTCCACTCACCCATCCTCCTTGGCTCTGGATCCAGGGCTGAATGTGGTTGTCCAGGTAGACGGTCATCCATTCTGCAATGCGTCCCACTAATGGGCTCATCTCTTTTTCCACACACTCGACGCACAGAGCCCCTCCGAAGGCAAACAGTCCCACGATACGGCCCCAGTTGACGCCGTCGCGGAACACCTCATCCATCACGCTCTCAAAGCTCTGGTATGCCGTGGCAGGTGTGATGTGGAGCTGTGATGAAAGGTCATTGAACGCTCGGGAATAACGCAGCTCAAACTCGTTGGCAGAATCGCGGAGTGCCTCCTTCACCGCGTCCAGACCCCCAGTCCCGTTTGTCTGATGCTGGGGGGATGTGGCGGGGGATCGTGATGGGGTTCTGTTCATGGAGCCGTTAACAAGGGTCGTCGTTCCTGCCGCCCCCTCACCATTCTCTTCGGCCCCATCAGTCCGATTTGTCTCTTCTGTAAGCCCAATGTGGTTGCAGGGGTAGTTCCTCTGCGAGAGTTTATATTTGATAAAAAATACCACTAGTTCTCGGTTATAGTAAGACATAATTCACGTCGTTGCTCGTCGTTCTCCGATGTCTGGATATCCACTCGCTCGTTCTTAGAACACAGTGCACACCCTCGCGTCCTTCTCAGGCTTCTGCCGACGCTCAGGGATGGTGCAATGGCTCATACCCTGTGGTAAGACAACAGTGCAATGAATTGATCCCTAAATACGCAATCATTTTCACAAACAGCAAGAGGGGGGGTGAGGGTGAAACTTTGGAAGAGGTTAAGGGGCAATGAAGATAAACAGCTTTTTTCACCCTCTTAAACCCTCTTACTTAATGGAGAGGCTTGATCAAAGAAACAGATGGTAGCTCATCACCTGCCTCCCATGAAAAACATGGACAATTTCCCCGCTCTCCTTGTCCAAGACAAGGCTATATGTACACTGACCTTGACATGAGTGAATTTTAAACAGCAGGGGGCATGGGCTGTTCATGCGTGGCTAGAATTATGATTCCCTCATTTAAACAAATCTATAACGGACCATAATTGTGGTGCCAGAAGAACCGGCCAAGAGTCACAGACAAAAGATACCCAAGTGATTCATGGCATTTTTCATTAGGAACGTCTTTTAAAATGTCCAGACAGCTCATTTATTCCTTAATGTATTTGTAGTAAACAGATAGAAGAGACTAAAATGAATTCGAATGGATTTATAATTATTACCCAAATCTATTATTATAGATGAAATCTACAATTATCATTTCTGATCAAGATGATCAATCATTTTGAGACGATAAATCTGGATTGGATGAATGCTGTAGACAGACAGATGTAACACTTTATAAATATAAACAGATTAAGAGACTCATTTCTGCTGATTTCGATTTTTTTGACTACATCACGAGCGCGGGATGTTCACGCGGCGCATTATCTGATCGCTGGTGGGGAGAGCGCGAGAGTTCTCTCAGGAAACACTGGATCAGCCAAACACGTGCTGACAATAACGAGGCTCCGAGCACAACACATGGCCGCTTCAAAATCTCTGTCTGTCGCGGGAAAATGACAAAATGTTATATATATATATATATATATATATAAATTTTGTTATTCTCATTTTTTGGTATTTAACAAGAAATTACTTATTTTCAGTGAGAATGTGACGCACATTGTCATTATCTAAGAGCCACAACCTTTGTCGCACACATTTATACCACATGTATATGTAATACGTATATTCAGGGATGTGGTAGCACTTATTGACGTCGCTCAGCGGACACTTCCAGGAGTGAATTCATTAATATTCTAATAAGGCGACACGCAGTGTGTTTACAAACACAATGTCAACTGAACTCGCAGCACAAACACATTCCTGCATACAGCACGCGCGCAACCGCGAGCGTGTATGAATCCCTCCTTGACGAGATATTCAGTGTTTTATGTTTGTAATATCAAGAAACAACGTTTAAAAAAACACAAGAGTCCAATACAGCAGTGAATAATAAACAGGTCTACATTTACTAAAGCAAAGTTAGTATCGAACAACTAGTTAGAAATTAACAGAAACAAAGTGTAGCGTTAGCATTTTTCAACTTTTATCTTACGTTATCGTGCTTGTTGACAATGTTTACCACACTGACAACACAAGAGTTAAAGAGCATTCAGCTTACCATAACACAATCTGCTTACTCTTCTCGTAGATTAAGACAAGCAAGCAAACAACTCTTGAGAGGCTGTGTTAATGTTAGCAATGGATTACGCGACAATATCAAACCGCGGCAGATCAAAAGTAATACTGTATGTGAGGAAAAAACGAGCTAGTGCTAGATATTTCTCTTTAAAGCAAGACCTCCCCTTTCTGTGATAGGACATGATCACCTATGCATGACGCGCGTGCTTTGCCTCCCCAGCCATTACGTAATAAGCCTCCATTCTAGGGCCCATTACAGAGGCCGAGCGGAAACAACCAGTCAGTTCTGTTGGGCAAGAAACCGCAGCACGTATCACATTCAGAGGACTGATCGCACAGAATCACCCCAGCCCGAGTAAACGCACATAAAAGGACCAAATCCGTAATCATTAGGGCAAGCACTGCCGCCGATGAAAGGCAGCGCGCGAGAGCGTCCCAACTGTCGAAGCTGAGGGGAAACACTGCATGGACATTATTTTACAATTTCTACGTTTTATTGGTCATCAGCACGCAACTAGCATAAATGACTTAAACATGCAAGTAAAATTAAACCGCCCTTTATGTGTTATTTACGAATGAATGTATGCATTTCTGCACGCATTAAAGTACCGGAAACACTAGCAAGAGAGCAAATTAATATCAATATATACCTATATAATGTATGGTTCTTGCTAGCAAAGAACGCATTTCCTGTAAAATCCAAGCCGACTACGTCAATATTTCCCCCCTTCGGCTAGTTAGCCGTGTAGCTAGCGTCATGGAATATGTACAGGGAAACACGGAATCATTTGGAAGCTGGTGTAAAGATAAAGCTCCCGTTTCAAACCGCATCACAGACCTTTGGTACTTACTCAGATTTGTGGAAACTCCTGATCTCCCGCATGATCGATTTCGGCGTGTTTCTCCTCGGTCAGAGAGCAGTCGGTGTGGAGCCGCTGTCAGCAGCGCATTCGGTGCCCAGAAGATTCAGCAGCGCTCAGTTCCGCCCCTTCAGACCGCTCTTTAAAACCAAGGGCCTATTCATTTATTACAGCATCTATATGTGGACAGCCTATGCTGGTTTAAGGAGTAACTGTTTTACTCACCGCAAAGTTCGTTTATTAAAGCTTAATATTATTTGAAAAGCAACGCTCTTTAGCAGATGTATTAAAAAAATATGGACTGCTGCTCAATACTGAACACCAATTCTCAACGAACTCGCAACTTTTACACACTATGTGATTAAATTAGTGAAATAGTTTTCTTAATCTAACTACAGGTCTTTCATATACACACTTAACTGGCGTTATGAATGCAAGTGATATTAACCGTTAACGTCTCGAGCTCAGTAAACAAAGAGTGGCAGAATTACTATGGTAACGCTCGTTATGCCTCTAACGGTTACAGCGCCATCAAGTGGCGTTTTCAAATGAGCTCAAACCTTCTTCACTCAAAGTTATCCTTCATTTTAAAAAGGATTGGTAAAGCAGTGGTATAGAACTATAATGTCAAAAAATATATATCTTCACTGACAAGCGTAATATTAGAAGAAACAAAATATAGGAGAATATTCAATGGTTCAGAATTCAAACTTTATTGATTACTTCACCAAATGCTTTTAAGATTACGTCACAATATGTAGAGTTGAACATTATTCTGTATATTTTACATGAAAACTTTACACATTGTGTTTATTCATATACTATATATATTTATATTTCCCAGTCTTGAGGGAGGCAAAGTAGACATCCATAGTTGCAAGGGAAGGAATGCTTTTCAGAAAATATTTCAATGCACTTCAAGAATGAAATACATCCTTAATGAAAATGAACTTGGGATATGAACCTACACTGGTAATATACTACTAAGCCATATGCTGCTTGGGTTTAATGAAGATAAACCTGGATTATACAGTACATTTGCATTCCTGTATTTCTCCCCCTTCACTCATTTTTTGATAATGACGTCAGTGACTGGCATCCATTGCGTAAACTTGCCGATTCAGTCAGACTCCGAATTAAGAGCGAACAGCACTCACAAAAAAATGAGATATTAAAAAAAAAAATCTATTAAGCAACTTTAGTGCACTAAAATAATATGCATTAGATGTCTTAAGATCTCAATGATAAATATGAACAAACAAAAATCAGAATGAAGAATTAAACCGCTCTGTCAAAAAAATAAAATAAAACAAAATCAATACGATGGAAACCAAATGAGCGTGTTGTGTGGCATGTAAGGAATGGTAGTGACTGCCTGTTCTGGATTAACAAGCATAAGTTCCGACACATGTAAAATAAACACTGAGTGCTTTATAAGCAACCATTACATTCTTGGGACAATTTGAGTTTTAGTGTGAACACACCAAAAACAAATGCATCTTTTACCCCAAACTAAAAGCATTTTAAATACAAAAACCTTGAATGAATTGGAATAAAAGATGATTGCTTAATTGTATGATGAATCAATAAAAGATCACTGATAATGGGCTTTTTTGGACCGATCAGTACCAAATATACCATTGTTCACTGGCAAGCTCACTCACAAGCTCTTAATAACAGGGGAAGATCTCGTATTCGTATGTTTTTGAGATGTCTATATTTGTTCAGCCTTTAAAACAGACAAAACAATTGAACAAATAGGACAAAAGCCAACAAAATGAAACCAACAGACGATCAGAAACCAGATATACAGTAGTACTGGTAATAAATTATTGTCGCAGCCATCCAGAAAAAAAAAAGGTCAAAATAAAAATAAACACACGACTCTAACAACACAGACGGATGACGCAGCTGAAGCGTCACCCTGCTGTTCTCTCATAGGGGAGCGACCGACGGCTGATGAGTCAGGACTGGCAGAGGAAAGTTTTGGACAGTCACACGCAGTCATTCTGTGTTCATGTACAGTCTTTCAAATCACAGGAGAGGCTTATACGCTCTGACCATCCATCCACTTTACAGCCCCGCATTTTTCCTAGTTCATCTCAAGAGCTGTTCCCAGTTCGGATCGACTTTATGATGATGAAGGCGGCGCTCGGCCCAATTCAGGAGCGGCGATGTGGAAGACGGAACCGATGCGGAGGAAAAAACGCCGCAAAGCAGCACGAAGCTCCGGAATGAGGTCGAACTGCATCATCTCACACAGATGGTGGTAGTAGCAGGAGGCATGAGGCTTGAACTGAGGGAGAAATGACAGTGTTAGACGTTCATGGAAAGATGCTTTAAGCCATTTTATTTTGAAATGTAATTTGAACTTAAGTCTTTTTGTTAAGGGGTTTCCCTAAAGACCATTTGGTGGAGTGGAACGCCGCTGGATGTTATCAACAGTGATGAATGGAAATGTATATTTTAGCTAAGTACAGGGAAGTTCCCCAGGGCTGCCAGTGGTCTGACTGCGTAATACTACAAGTCTCTTTTACATATAAAGGTCATCACACTGACAAGCTGGCATTTGAGTGAGGTGCTTCCTGTAATAAAAGCCTTGACTCAGACACCTGAAGGACAAGAGAGATATCCAAAACATTGTCTTTTCCTACAGGAAATAACACCCATTGGGTTAATTATCAGCCCACCTGTATGGTTAATAAGGGCACTGCTTTTACAACCTGTTTTTTCTCATTCTTATATGGGACATGTCAATATTTAACAATATAAAACAAAGATCAAATGGCCGAACCCAACCGGATGTCTACTCAACATGAAAGATAAAAAGTATATTATTTTTAACCTTCTAATCAGAGGCTGCAGGTTAAACTGTAAGATAAGAGATTTAAAATCAAACTGTGTTGCTGTCACTCTCCAACTCTTCTTCTAACTTTGAGCTCAGTGGAAAATTTACTGTCACCCACCAATTTAGGATCTCCTTGTGGCCGCACTATACCTCACATTAAGGCAATATATAATCACGAACCGATGCATTTTCCCAGCCTACTATGCAATACAGGCAACCAGCTGCCACGTCGGACATCAAGAGTGAGAATATTGGATGAAGGATTGTACTGGATTATTATGGATGAATCAGTTGTGATTCAACAACAACAGCATATCTTGGTTCTGTGAAACATAGCAAAACCAATGTTACCTGCGTATCAAGCAGAGACAAAGCAACCTCGGCTTACATTTTTAAGACTTCCTGCACCTAACGTCGCTCCAGCACTGAAGAGCTTTCCAATATAAAAGCGGATCCTGGCTCTTGCCTGATCATAACCCTTCTCCTTCCAATTATATCATTCTGACCTTTTCCTCTTTGCTAATATCTCAATAGATTGGCAACAAAAGTGTTTTGGTGCTCTGTGGATCAGTCCAATCTGCTTTGTTTTTTTCTCCTATTTGCACAGCCAGGACTATACACAAACACAATTTGTTTTTAGCACAAACAGAACAGACATCTAGCAAATACTCACAAAATTGTTTCGGTGTTGATTTAAATTTTCAACAGCATTTCACAGAACTCACTTACTGACTTATCTCAGGAGATGCTGATAGTAAAGACTTGACCACTCCATAAGATTTTTAAAATCTTATCAGAATCTCATACTCTGAGAGACCACAAACATGATGATAAAAAAAGCATATATTTAAAAATAAATAAATAAATAAATAAATAGATATTCCCATAGTGTATTGCGATGTGACCAAAACAGCACACCACACACTTACATATAATTTAATTCCACGAGACAATCTACAGAGCACCTTTGTCTTCAGGGTTCCCCCTACACAACAGGATTTGTGATCATAAACATTCAACATGTTGGATATTTAAAATTTAAGATCGGTGCAGCCTCAGCGCTCTTCTGAGCAGATTCACTCACTCTTAACACACATCACACAACAGGAAAATCTGTACAACCATCAAGATAACAGGGATTTTACCTAGGATTGTGATTGTCAGAGGTGGAGAATTGGGCCCAAAATGATTATTTTGTGGTGTTTGGGTGCCTTAACACAATGACCTGTTCTGTTTGTCACAATTTTTCAAGAAAAAATAGCTGAATAATTTATTTAAATAAAAAAATATTTAAATTTAAAATATTATTATTATTATTTAAATAAAAGTTAAAAAAAAATGTTTCATTGCTGGTAAGAAATATTTATTGGCATATGAGGCAAAAAGTTCATTTCGGGCCCTGCATCCATTGTTCTGGTTCAGTGAGAAGGTGTGTTTTCTTATGCATGTTATTACTTTGTCATCAGGCAGTCTGAATGTCCGGGTGAGGAGCAGCAGCAGGAGGCTTGTCCAGGCTTCCCTGTGGCTTTCTGAGGTAAGACTGATGAAGTAAGCCAGGGCTTCACTACACACTCTAAATCAAACACACACACACACACATCGTTACTGTCCCAAAACCTTCCCGTTACAGCGCATGTAAATCTAACAACTTGATAATGTGACTCATCCTCTGTGTTTTACATAAAGTAGCTCCTACCACTTTTTCAAGAGTCATACATCTGATTTGTATGCATTATAATGATGAGTGTACCATCTATATTTAATGTTTTCTAATTGTTAATGTCAATATAATTTAAAGAGGTCAGAATAATATTCAACTTAAGTGCAATTTCTTCAATTAACAGGTGCACCTGAAGCACAGACGCACTGAATGAAACCAGCAGTCTTTGTGTTGAGCTTGGTGAGCAGGCGTGATTAATGAATGAGGCAGACGGCTGCACTCACTGCAAAAGGCGTGTCTGGATGTCTGGCCAGGAGTCTTGCAGCTGCGTGTCGGAGTACATGCGAAAGAGGATCCTCAGACTGCAGGCCAGACTGCTGGTCTCCTGCTTTAGAAGATTCGGTTTTGACTTCCCCTTAAAACCTACGCGCAAGATTAATAAAAGACACACATAATTAAAAAAAAAAAAAAGTCTCCTATAAATGAGAGCATTACCACAACCCAGATGAGGAAATAAAAGAGCCCAGACCTGCTCTCCAGAGCGCCGTCCTCTGCTCATTGTTGGAGTTGAAGTCCTTGGCAAACCTGTGGGACTCAAGAAGGCAGTCAAGCAGTTTGAAGAGGTGCTGTGATGACAGGTGTCTGTACATGCCCTGATCAGGCTCCGTCTCTCCCTCCTCTGCTTGGTCAAGTGCATCTCGCTTTTGGGAAACGCAGAGCAAAAAGACACTTAAAGTTAGCACGCTACAACTAAGCCGTTCCTTGGCTGATTTCTCCAAATGACTGTATCTATTTCAATACCGCTCCGTATTTTGTCAACACCATAAGGGACTATTCACACAGGCCTTGTTCTTGCATTTGTCTGTGCTGTTTATTAGTTTTATTTTCAATGTGTTCATGTCAATTATCAGCTATAATTCATAAAGCAGATAGTTGAATGGGCTTAAGTGAATGAACCTGAGCAGCAGCCATGTTCTCAGCATCCTCCCTCTTGCTGGTAGTTGGGTAGAATACAATGTTGTCTATAGTCTGAATCAACTCCAGCTGTACGACACACTTTATAAGCAGACCTGCAAACAGCCTGTGGTCTGAGACTCCTAGAACAGAACGCGTAAGAGTAGCATGTTATAAGTCACAAAAGGACAGGGAAATCTGAACAGAGAGGTGACGTTAAGTGACGTTAAGGTTAAAATCACTCTCCAGAACATTCTCCTTCACTGCTCCCTGCTGGTGGAATGATCTCCCTACTTTCATCAGGAACGCTGAATCCCTGGCAATATTCAAGAGACAGCTGAAAACTCATCTCTTCCGTGAACACTTGATGCCCTCATAAAAAAAAAAAAATAAAAAATAAAAAAACCTTTCCTTCCCTTTTCCCTTCCTACTCTAGCTTATGGTACTGAGCAATGTATGAAACTTGTATTGTGAGCACTTCCTGTGTTATTTGCCAATTCATGAAGAATCGCTTGTTTGTTTTCCTCACTTGTAAGTCGCTTTGGATAAAAGCGTCTGCTAAATGACTAAATGTAAATGTAAATGTAAATGTGACGTGTAAACTGGCTCGAGAGCTGGGCAACAAGTTGTCCAATGGAGTTTTCATCCACATTCAGATCAGCCTCCATTTAGTTTGCAATTAAGTATTCATCAAATCTCAATAAAGTCCTGCTGTACATTTTTTTTCTAGTTCAATGAGCAGTTTCACTTGGATAAATTCCACAACAGGGAACAAAGGTGACTTCCGTTTCATGACGACTTTAAAAGAGGAAGAGGTCATTTAGTTCAAAGAGAAGGTGGAAACTTTAGATGATTACGTTTCGTGGACAGCTTATCAGATGTCTTTAGACTTCAGACAAAGTAGATGAGCTGTGTGGTATGAGGTTACATTGAGAAGTTCTGCGAATAACTAGGAAACCGATGAAGTCATAAGGGGAAATCTCAAACTCAAAAGGGGTTTTTCTTTCTAGTTCTGGAATACAGTAAAAAATTTAAATTTTTAAAGTGAAATTAATGAGATTTTTTGCATTTTTTTACAGTAATGGGGTAAAGGAGAATTCATTTTCTTCAGGCACATTTATACATACTGTTTTTGATTTTAGAGTTTTAAAGTTTTGGGGTTGGTAAGTTTTTTTTAATGTTTTGAAAGAAGTCTCATGCTGCGCTTATTTGATCAAAAATACAGTAGAAATAGTAACGTTCTTACAATTTAAAAATTCTTTTTAAGAAATACATTTTAAAATGTAATTTATTCCTGTGATGTCAAAGTTGAATTTTCAGCATTACTCCAGTCTTCAGTGTCACATGATCCTTCAGAAATCAATCTATTATGCTGATTTGATGCTCAAGAAACATTTCCTATTTGTGATTAATGTTGAAAACATTTGTGCTGCTTAATACTTTTGTGGAAACTGATAAATAAAGTTCAAAAGAAATAGAAATCTTTGTAACAAATGTATTTTCAGTCACTTTAGACCTATTTAATACATTCTAGCTGAATTTTAAAATATGGTAGAAAGCGCTTGTGTGGGACTCAAATATTTTCACTATGAAAGAGAGAGAGAGGCATGCATCTGTACATACTGGTGTGGGACCTTCCTTTCCATGTTTCATCACTGGCGGTGGACATCTGACTATGGCCTCTCTCCGATAGAGTCCTCTCAAAGCTGCTCTGCGACAGAGAATCCACCTCAACATCCTAAAAAACATAGAAACAAACACACACACAATTGCATTTGAAAACCAGAGCCTAATATGCAAAAGCCTACTATAAATAGCAAGCAAAATCTGGTGGCTGTGTCAGTGTTAGCAGAAAGGTAGGACACAACAATGTGGAACAGAAAAAGGGCTTAGAGGTGCTTGATTATGGCTTGTTATCTGTGTGTGAATATTCACAATATTCATTTATTTATGTGTTTGTGATCTCACCATGTGTTTCCCTTCTCCCACCTCCTCTTCCTGTCCAGCTGGTCGCCATGTCAGCAAGCTGTTAAATCAAAACCAAACAGAGAGCATTTCATAAGCAAAGCTACAGGAGCTAGAGTCTGCTCAAAAATCCTCCGATTTCCATATCAGTGATTGTGTCATGGTAAGAGTTTGAAATATCTTGGAATGTCTTAGAGACCAAAAAAGTGGAAAATCCCCTATCAGATTAAGCTAGAAAATACTAAAAAATCTGTAGTGTGATTGGCATTTATGTAGACTCATTAATTAGGATACCATGAAATTTATTTGAGAATTCGATTTTTTTTAACGATTGACAACTGTAATCAAAACACATGCAGATGGAAGGCCGTTAAGTGTCACTGAAACAGATGGTGGTGTGCAAGAGTGTCATACGCATGAGGGCTGGTGGTCTGGAAGATATCCAGCATGCAGGCGCAGGTGACGTCCCACACCTCCGGACTGAACTTCTCCCCGTTCAGGATCACCAGGTTCTCTAGACAGTTAGTGCCTGACCGCGCCAGCTGCTCATTATCTAAGAACAGAGGTGGAGTTCTGAGTGTAACACACTAACACTTTCCCTGAATCGCCACACCCTGATGATTTAAAACACTACCACCCACTGAGGCAATATGTTTCTCAAAATGTGACATATGTAGGTGTCACATTTGAAATAATCCATCTGGAATGAAGTAGAGTAAGTAGCAGGGCAGGTCTTAAAATTCACAAACTCTCCCTCATGATTAGTGCAACAGATTAGCAAAATCCCCACCTTGTTTCACACACCACTGCAGCTGTGCAAAAATATCCGCTAGCAGCACCTCGCTGAGTGGCTCGTAAAACTGTGTGAACACATCACAGATAGCGTAGAGGGCGTGGTTACATGTTGTCGTCATCCACTCTGTTTTCTATGAAAGAAAAAAAGAAAAACGTATCATTGATTGGCTGCAATTTATCTACCTCATTTTTCAATGAAAAAGAAAGCTATTTTCTTGCGACTTGTCAAGCTATATAATGGGGAATTATATTTAAATTAGATCAGATTATATGAATAAGTTACAAATTTCAGTATATCAACTAGGAAGAAAGAACATTACAACTCAAATAAGATAAATACACGAAAACAACTTCAAAATGTGTAATTTTATATAACCAAAATTGCAAACATCCTTATGGAACAAAAATAAAGACAAATTGCTGCACAGGGACTTTTAGGAACACAAATATGTGATTAAAATGAATCAGTTAACCTTTTTTTCCCCAGTTCATTATAATGAATGCACGGAACCAACAGACACTAAAGCTACTACTCTAGCAGACATGTTAGTCAAGTATGTTTGATTATTACTTCAGCTTACTCGGTTGCAAGGCTGCATACACAAAATAATGTGACAAAACCAGTGATGTAACATTTTGTCCTGTTATACTGCTATGGGAAAAAGCAGCTAGTTATTGGAAAAGCTTAAGTATTTTGAATACAGTCAAAGACTTTTATATAGAAAGACGGTCCACTCATATTACCATGAATGGTAGAAAGTGCAACGTAAAATATGGCCGAATAAGTCGCGCCTTCTAAATAAAAGAGCCAATCGCTGATTGATAAGGACATCGCATCACTGCAGCTGTCGTTAGAAGCTCCGGTTGCTATAGAAATGGTCAGTCTTCTGAGACTTAGGACCGCACATGCACTTTGGCTGCTCCAGCCTGAAATATTATGCTATTTTAACATAAGAAACCACATTTATCAGACAATTGTAGTGAGATTTCAAATAAGAAATGTAATTGTAAGCTTAGTGAACAGCTTTGGAGAATTTGATGCTTCCCCATTCAAAGAGACAGTATCTGCACCTGCATGACTGAAATAGAGGCGTTTAAAAGATGACTAGTCTTAAAGGGACTTTTTGATACTGTTGAACTATGTCACGTGAACTATTAGCAGCGCAATGTTGGTCATATTAAAGTTGTGATTGACACTCACTTCAGTTTGCTGCTCAGGGAGCTTCATGTTGTCAAATATTCGAAAGATGATCCGAAAGAGGTCGTGCCACCAGTGCTTCTCAAATGTATCTCCGTAACTCTTCATGATCTCAAACATGACAGTCAGACCCCTGAAACACCCAAACACACCCTCTGAATAAGTTTCCAAAGTGTTTTTTTTTTTTTCTTCAAATAAAAGAGGAGAGTAGCAAGGTTGGTGATGGGGACCCACCTGGTCCTGACGTCCAGTTTGCAGCGGTTGATGATGCAGGAAAGCTCAAACAGGATGGGGAACCAGCCTCGCACCCAAACGCGGTCACCAGGGGCCACGTTCATATCGTCACTAGTGTATTCTCTTAGTGCCTGGAAAGGGGAAGAGTGACTAAAATGTAAACTTTGAAGTTTAGAAGTCATGGCTAACAAAGACTGAGGTGACAGCACTCACCTGCGGCCTGTCAGACACGTATTTAGCGCAGTGACGGATGAGCCGAATGGCTTCCATACTGGTGTCAGGAAATGCAGCATTACACACAAACTCCGACAAACACTTCACTGCATCCTGGAAAGAGTCAATGGCTGCCCCAAAATGTTGCTGAAATGTTGTCACTGAGGAAACAGAAATGATAAACATAATTTTTTAGGTTTTTTTTTTTTAATATTCAAGATGAAAGTTTTAAAATAATGTGCATTTGCTGGTACTTACTAACAATGTGTCCTGTGGTCTGAAACGCGAGGTCCACAATGTTCTCATCATGATCTGATGCTGCTTGATGGAACACAGAGAAGATGTTCTTCCAGCCAGAACGAATATTAGTAGCCTGGGAGTTCACCATCTGGGCCACACAACGTATCACCATGTCCCGGATAGTGGGCGATCTTTAGAAAGGATGAGGAAGTTGGTGTAGAAGAAAGTAAAATGCATGGCTTAAAATGGAAAAATATGCTAAAATAATGACTTCAAATAGCTGTTCTGAACACTTCATCCATCTTTATAATGGTCAGACAAATCATTAGTTCTGCCCCAAAGTTATGCTATCGTTTTTAAATTTGACAAGTGTCCTCGTTCCTTTATCTCCTCAATCACTCATCATTTCTGACTCCCTTCTCCTCACCTGTTCTTCTTCATGATGTGTTCAAATGGCCTTAAAAAGTCCTTTTGGAAGCGGAAATTGGCCAGTTCTCCTTTCTCTAGAAACTTCATTGAAAGTTGTCTCAAGGAGTCCACTGCAAAGATGGCCACATCCTCATTAGGATTACAACCCACCTGTCAAACCAGAAATAAAACACAATCAGACAGCTGTTTTACAGATTTATCAAATCTAGAAAAAAGGTTCACAGGCAGCTTTAAGGTATGGTCACATTAGCGACATTTTTGCAAAATAGTTCCATTGTATATTGTCAATAGTGTAGCAATTTAAGCACAGCTCACATAGAAGTCAATTTCAAACCAAGCTACTTTCTGTTGGTCAATGCGGTGAATCCGTGACACCACACTGATATTGTTGCAAAAATCTGCATGGTGAAAGCTTTCGCTCTTACGTCAAATTCCTTTTGAAATGACTGGATTGCAAACAAACATTCACAGAGCAATAGTAAATGTGACTAAACCTTTAGATAAAGACCACAGACCTTGTTGAAGTGATCTCCGATGACCTGCCAAATGCGTGACCACTGCAAACGGATGCGGTTCATGTTGTAGTATGAGATCTCCACTATCTTCTGCAGACTGAACATGCGCGGTTGGTGCGCAGAGGCCAGCTCGTCCATGGACACGGCACATAGCCAACGCACAAAGTCAACTGGACATGGAGTAGAGTTTGAATTAAAATACATAAAAAAAATTAAATACATTGTTCACCGTCAACTAGTAGAACACATTAGTTTGATAGTTTAGAAGAGTGCCTTGGTGCAAGGAATGAAAAAGTGAATTAACGTGGGTTGGAAAGTGAGCCATTTTGTGTGGCAGTTGCCTAATGGTTAGGCTACGTTTTATATTAGGTGGCCTTAACTGCTATATACTTACATTTAAATGAATCATTACATACAATGTATACATATGTTTTTACATTATACTTTTTTTTTTTTTTTTAAATACCTGCATGCAAGTACATCTGAAATTTATTTCTGCAATTAGATTTATAATTACTCTGTTGACCCATCCCTTAGACCTTAACCCACGCTTAAAACTACCCCTAACACAAAAACTGTCCCTAACCTTACCCGTGTCCCAGCCCAATAGCAGTTGAGTGTGTTTTGCAATACAATATGAACACAATAAGTACACTGTACTTATTTTTTGATGTTACGACATAGTGAAGGCCACCTAATACAATGCAGGACTGGCTACATAATAAAGTAATTAAATAAACAGTGTCCACCCAAACAGTCTGAAATAGATCATTTTCAGTTATTCATACACCTACAACCAAGACATGTAGCAATTATTTTAGAGAAGTTTTTAGCTCTTGTTGTTACCAACATTTCCTGAGCTATTTTTTGCAAATTCTTACCTCATTTCTAAATCAAAAAGGCCTATTGTCTTCGATGAAAGAGAAGCTTCATCATGGAACTATGTGTGTACGTGTACTATGTGTGTATTTCTGAATTCACAGTCCTGGAAGTAGGTAAATTAAATTCCACCACCCCTTGTAAGTCACTTCCTTATGATGTAACCAAACTGAATGAATGTCAGACTAAGAACAAATCCAAGCTATGTCGAACAGGATCAAAGCCTGGACACCTACTTAAGACTTAACTCATTTTCCAATGCTCATGGAGCTAAAGATATGTTAGGAATGCAGTCCTTCTAGCTAATTTCTTTGTAATGCCAACCAAAATTCCAACTAGAACCCACTGACTCAAGTTCCTAAATAGAATTAAAAGTATCAGTTGTGTCATAATCGACCCACACTAATAACTAACGTTGCTTTTTTTGTAACAGACGTGGGTTTTTCCAATGAGTAACAGTGGCCAGTATAGATTACAACCATTGCATGTAAACTTGCATCCTTGTGGTAGTTGTAAGCCAATATTTAGCAATACAACTGCTTCAATATTTCATATTTAAGGTTTAACTGTAACATTTTACAATAGCTTTACAATAAGGTTCATTAGTTAACAGTTAACATGAACTAATAATGAACTGCACTTCTACAGGATTTATTAGGCTTTTTTAATGTTAATTTCAACATTTACAAATACATTATTAAAATCTTGTTAACATTAGTTAATGCACTGTGAACTAACATGAACAAACAATGAACTACTGTGTTTGATTAACTCAAGTTAACAAAGATTAGTAAATACAGTAACAATTGTATTGCTCATGGTTAGTTCATGTTAATTAATACATTAAATAATGTTTAACTAATGAACCTTATTGTAAAGTGTTGCCATGTAAATCATTTTGTAGAATAAAACGTGAAAGTCTTTTCATATGTTAACAAAAGACCTTATTCAACTCATAAAACCAAAAACCACTACGTTAAATCTATTTAATAATTTCTGATGGAAGCCAGGCTAATGTTTCAAGTTTTACAACTACAAACTGAAACGCTCAATAAATCAAACCCCTAACATTTCTCTCTTTGGGAAATGTTCAACTCATCACTGTTTCAGACTGAAATTAGAGCATTTACTTGTTAATAAATCTGATTGTTTTTGTGCTCTATAAATAAGGAATAATAAATAATATAATCTGATAGTTACACTATTGTTTAAAGGTTTGGTGTTAGTAAGATTTTTTTTATTTCTTTTTGAAAGGAAGAAACTAATACTTTTAATCATCAAGGACTCATTAAATTGATCCAAAGTGACAAAAACAATGCTACTAAAAATGATATATTTCAAATAAATATGGTCATGTGACACTGAAAATTCAACTTTGCCATTACAGGCATAAATTACATTTTTAGAAAACAGCTATTTTAGGTGATAATATTTCACAACATTACTGTTTTTACTTTATTTTTCATCAAATAAATGCAATCTTGGTGATAATTAGCAACTTATGAAATCTTATTGACCCTAAACCTTTGAATGGGAATGAGTATATTTATATTGTTCCCTTAAATATTAAATGCAAATGTCACATTAAAACAAAAAACAAAACAATGAAACCATACCAATTGCATTTCCATCAAGCCTGGTGGATCCAGTGAAGATTCTGGCACACGAAACAGAGACGCAAGGTCAGACAGGGGAGTATAAACAGTAAGAACAACACTGTATGTTTGTTTTGTCCCGTGATTTCAATGCACCTGTCCACAGCCACCACAACACTCTGAGAGCTGGTCTCCCCCACTGACTCCTGGATATGAGCCATCTGACGCTTGTCTGGACCTCCAACCAAAGTACCTGCAGGAGACCAATAATATTGTTTTGCTACATAAGCAACACTGTCCACACGATCCACACACGCCAATGAACAATAAACACTAAACAGACTGAACACTTGGGCCCAACCCGTGAGCTATTAACCGCAGTCACACAATAGCTTACCTAAACCAAGGGGCATGAATTCCTCTCCCCCTGATGGGAAGCCCTTTATGCTGCCTCCCTGGTCCCGGACCACACCAGAGATGTAACGTGTCTTCACCCCTGTTCCAATCAACTGAGCCAACTCCAGCTGACTGATACACCGCAGAATCTACACAGGGAAGCAGAGCGGGCAGATATTGAGTCTACAAAGAAACTATCAATTTAATGGTTTTGGAGGAAAGCCAATGCCCATCAGTGGAGTGGAGTTGCATGACTTTACAGGGCTCAACAACAAGGATGACCTGCTGGCCTGTGGCGACAGTGAAAGTGTTTCAGACCAGTGTTGTGCAACCACTGAAAATGTTACATTCATTGATATACATCCAATGATTGCAACTTCTTAATTATTGCCCTGATGGTGGAATTGGGAATTTTTAACGCTTTAGCTTTTTTCTTGCAGCCACTTTCTATTTTGTGAAGCTTCTGCTGATCAAATCGGAACTATATTTTTTTGTTTTACTCATTGTGTTGGATGATTATAATGTTAAGTATAGAGCAAAGACCACTTATTTACATTTTTAAAATATATTTCCTGTTAGATTATTATTAGTATGAAACAATTATAATCAAACTGTTGCCTGGCATTCATAAACATTAAGGTGCATGATATCATTAGAGCAGTTTACCATGTTGTTTCTTCATGCACACTACAAGATCATTTGGCGAAAATATCAAAAGGGGTTTGAAAATATTGAGACAGGCTCAGAACACGTCACATTCATGCTCATATTTGACCAGCATCACCGACTGCAACGAGCAACGATTTGCTGGCAGTACGGGGGTTGACACCCCCTGTATGTATGTATATATATATATATATATATATATATATATATATATATATATATATATATATATATATATATATATATATACACACACATATAAATACACACATTTATAAAAATCGTTGACACTTGGCTCAACGCTCACATGCTCTGATGCCCACCTCATGCCAGGAGTTCCCCAAGTAGTTTCCGTCGGTGTGGGCGACCATGATGAGAGTCTTAATGGTGTCAATATTCTTTTGCTTCATCTCAGTGATACTTGAACTGGCTGTGAGCAGCGTAAACCGGGCCAAGGCCTGGATGTAGGCATCTCTCTCCAACTGCAAAGAAAGTGAAGCAGAAAATATGATAAGACTTAGCAGAAGGAACAAACAGGCTTGAATAAGATCAGTCACATGAAGGAAAAAAAACAAAACAAACCTGCATGTTGAAGATGCAGGCAATCCTGATAGCACAGCGAATTCCCTCCAGACAAAGAGATGCCACATCCTGATCGTCACAATCCTGGAGTCCTACACTGAACGCTGCCAGCAGGGGAGTCCAGGCCAGCTGTTTTGCATAAGCATACAAGTCTCGAGAAATGAACCCACACAACCAACCCATACTTTAATTTCAAATTTTAACTTCCTTTCAACCTTTCTAAACTGATGAGTGAAACCACTTCCTGGAACACCATCAGATAATGTCACTTCCATGACCGGCTCATTAGCCTTTTGACCTATCAATGATCTTGTGTTCCAGTGCTCAACAAAATAAAACTGCTGAGAATTGTGGTTTTGAAAAACTGTAGAGTGTTTTTGTTACCTTGAACATGGGCCGGACATGCTCTAGGTGAGTGGCACTGAAGAAGGGAGCCTGAGCGTGACTTACAGCCTCCATCAGAGCTTTAGCCGTTTTGGCCATCTGCTCCATCTCCATGTTATACAGCAGCCTTCTCTGCTTCTCACTGGCTACATCTAACAGGTAGAAAAAATGGCTCGTATCAGCATTCAACACGGTTTTATTTAATCACAACAAAGGAAATTGGACCAATATGATCTATATAGCCCTTACTCTGTTTGCTGGATTTGGGAGTAATGGAATATTCTTTGCTCTCCTTCATGGCAATCTTCTTGCCTGCAATTTCATCGTAGATGGAGGAGAGATACTCCTCAGGCAGGTCCTTACTGTCATTAATGCCACGGTTCATTTTTATGTACTGCTCCTTTGTCATCTTGTTCTTTACCTGAAGAGAAGAAATTTTTTTTTTTTTGATATTTTCTGGAAATAAATCAAGAATGCTTTTTTTCTTTTAGCACATTGGTATTCAGTTGCTATGCACTTGCAAACAACCAGAACCACCTAGCGCATTGCTACGCAGTTGCAAGTTAGTTGTCAAGGTATCTTAGCAAGTAGACAGCAAAGCAAGAAGAGAGAAGGGAGAGACTGAGTAAAAATAAGTAGTCTTACCTGTGGACTGTGCAGGTCGGTGGTTAACATGATGATGGAGTAGGCCAGAACGTAAGCAGTGTCTGCACTGGCAAACAGAGTCTGCCTACAGAGCAACAGACAGGTCAGCACTTTGGCTACACAAACCCCCCAAGCAAGCCTCAAAAATATAACACTCCTCCTCAGACTACAAAACTCACCCCTGATTACACTCCAGGTAGCGGGCAGCAAACTTCTCCATGAGCCTATCAATCTTCTGGGCTTCACCCGGAAGCCTGAAGCCTTCCAAGAAGGCACGGAGTGCTGACACAAAGTCTTTGCCACAGAAGTCCAACCGGTCCACGTAGCAGTACATCACTTCCTTATTAAACTTCACATTCTCCCCCAGGAACTCACCAACCTGAGTCTGATCACATGACAAAGCAGAGCCTAAGTAGCTGAAGGACAAAATGTCTTGATTCACTACTTTATCAATGTATGAAAACGAGCATGAACTTACCGTGTCCAATCGCTCCTCTTGTTGCAGGAACTGTGCGATGTCTTCTGGTGAGGTTCCCAGCATGCCTTGCTCCTGCAGGTATTGCAATCCCCTTTTTGGTTTCTTGTTGAACCTTGAAGGAACACGGAAAGTCAAAAATAGAAAGAAAGGAGATGAAATGGGAAAAAGAAAGTTTATAAAATACGACAACTCACAGCTCAATGCCATGCTCGATGATCTCTTTCTGCTGCTTGATGACCTCATACTGCTCAGGGTGATCTGGCTGCTGAACTCCAGAGGACACAGTGGAGTCCAAAGAGCTCACACTATCTCTGCGAGAGGAAAGATGCTCAGGCAGATGCGAACTGTCGCCCTCTGCTGGACGTTCCTGACCTACAGCACAACACAGTTTATTAGACTTAGGATGCGCTCACACTTGTCATGTTTGGTGCGATTAAAACGAACCCTGGTGCGATTGCTCAGTTAGTGCGGTTCGTTTGAACATAAGACCAGAACGGAGACCGCTAAAAAGATGGGTCTCGGTCCGCTTCCAAACGAACTCTGGTGCGATTCGATTGATAAATGAACGCAACACAGACCAAAGACATGTAAACGAACCAAAAACAGGACGTGATGTCATAAGATGCGACGCTACAAGTCAGCTGATTTGATGACGCGGAAAGATCGGTGTATCCAAAATGGATAGAGGGCAAAATGAGGAGGTAAAGTGCCTCATCAATATTTTGGTTCGACGAGCACGTTTCGAAAATGCTAGAAAAAACGCACAAAAATGCTCAGCAAAAGTTCTCAGTTGGTAAAAATAAAACCATATCTACACGCATAAAATGATGGCGTTTAATCCAGCACACAGCATTGTTTTGAATGTTCGGTAAGCAAGCTCCGTTGCGAAATGTAAGTCATAAAAGCCGACCAATCAGGTTGTGACCGTATCCCTATGCCTTTGGTTCAGTAACTTAAGGTTCGCTGTTAAAAATGCCAGTGTGAACGCTAAGCGGACCAGGACTATATTTTGTTTTTTGTGTGAACGCACACTTACAAAATGATATTGGAAAAGATAATACAGACTATTAAAACAGACCCCAATACTGTCTTACCCAGGTTGGCCTGGAGGTTGGGGTTGACATACATGTCTCTGCTCCATTCCACCATGCACTTCAGAATGGACACCAAACACTCCAGCCCTTTCTTTCTCAAACTCAGCTCCTGCAAATGAATCATTAACCAATCAACTCTGAATTATTACACAGTAAATCATGCACCTGTTTTTACTGGATAAGTTTGCAATATTCTGGAATTATATTTGAAATGTAGTCATCTAGCAATATTAATATTCTTGACTCCTTATGATTAATCACTTGATTTAAAAAAATCGTGTACAGAAGAATAGCATGCCATGTAAAGCACTAATGTTGTAGTTCGAACATGATGAAAGCTACCTGTAATGGAGTCATGCCGAGCTCCTGTCCACTCCTTCCCTGGGCGATTTTAGACAGGTCATTTACCAGCCGCTCAAAAATGTTGGCAGCGTTGAGATCACAGTCATAGTTTACATAAATATCCACCACACATTGTGCATCTGTGAGAAGAACAGCAGACTGATTCACCATTGGGTTTGACATTTGAGCCAATTATCTTTGAGATGCTTCTGTGTTTGCGTCTGCAAGTGTACACTGAAGTGAGCCAACCTGCACATATCCGAGTTAAAGTCTGAATGACCATCCACTTGTGCTCAAAGGAGCTGGATGACGTCTCTAGGATTGTTAAAAAGATCTCCCTGAAGAACACCTGAGCAAAAAGTAGTGGGAAGGGATTGATTAAATCACTTAGGCATAATGTAAATTTGTCTGCAAAACTAATAACAAGGATTGAAGCAAAAGCTTTAAATTAAAAGTTTTGAATATCATGAGAAAAAAAAAAAATAGTCAAGTGTATCCAAACAGCCTGGTAGAGTATCTGAACATCTGATCATTTTTTACCTCAATCTGCATCTTAAGGTGCACTTTGAAGTGGGAGAGCAGGGTAAGGAAGATGGCAAGAGACAGTTCAAATACTTCAGGCACAGAGGAAACCCCGTTTTTAGAGAGGGCCACACACAGGTACTGTTTGATGGCGTTCACAAACATCTCATGGGTTCGAAACACAGGTCCAGCACCCTGCAGCACTGAGAGCAACAGCTGCAGGGAAACCACCTTAGAGCGCAACTCATGGGACCTGAGAGGATAGAAAAATGACAGCAGTCATGCGGATGTTAAGGATCTGTTTGCATAAAACTGAAAACCATAATGGTGAATGAATTCAAAATCATTCAATAGGGACTGTCTGTTGTGGAACCATCTCATTATGATCACACTACTCACACTATTCATCACTTCCAGGCCTGATTGTAAGTTTATAAAGTCTTCCACATAACAAGCTAAAAACTACTTTCTTGATTGATTATTTATCTTCTTATGTTAAATAAATAAATTTTGTCTACAAGTTCTTACTTTGGGTCAGGTGGTCCATCAGCCAGGGGCTTCATTGACAACTTGCAGAGGGAACGGAACACGAGGAAGGCATCTTTCTGTAGGATATGAGAGAAGCGGGCAGCCGTCTGACTGCCCTGAATGGTTTCTGCATCCTGCTCAGAAAAAACCAAACAAAAAAAACAAACAAACAAGAGACCGGTCAGACCACAAATAAAAGGCCTATATTCGAGTTATGTGTCTTTATGGATAATGTATAATATTTATTATAAACTGTTGAGCTGCTGAATATTTTTGTGGAAAAATGTGATACATTTTTTTCAGGATTCTTTGAAAAGAACAGCATTTATTTAAAATGAAAATGTTTATAACATTATAAATGTATCATCTGTCACTTTTGATACATTTAATGTGTTTTGTTTAATGTGTAATTTAATTGCTGAATAAAACTATTAACTGGAGTCTTAAGATGGCGGAATGCCCTTTCAAATCCACTTGGCAGCGCACTTCTGGTCAAATGGAAAAGAGAGACATGCAAAATGTGCAGAGCGAGGAGGCATGGAACTGGGAACCCCTGTCCTAAATCAAAAAACTGTAACGCAAGAAACAAGGTTGTGTCTAGAAGGGATACAGCTGCGACCGGAAGTGAGACAAAATCTCAGGATACATAACAGCAGATTAAATGTGCTACTTATCAAATGGTGTTTTATTAACATCTTCACCTACCCCAACCCTAAACCTACCCTTACAATACTGCAAAAAGAGTTATTAAATACAATAAATATGTATTAAATGGGGCAATATTGATGTGCAGATGTCCAGGGGCCGTAGCTGTCTCCCTTCTAGTCTTTACCAAGAAACACACCAGAATGTCTGTCGAGGACTCTGAGCCACGGTCGTCCACCATTCCGTTCATCTGCTGCATGTCTACTCTGACAACAGGGGGCGGCACTTTGGTTTCGAAATCAGAATGTTGATCTAATCCTGCAGTAGAAACAGAAGCAGGAGTGACTACTATGTCATAGGTCCACATAAAGGTACAGTATCCTATTTCCAGTGTGACGCACCTCCTTCCACAGAACTATCTCCCAATCCACTGTCTGGCTCAGTCTCTTCCGGAACCTCAGTGGTTGCTTCTGTTTCAGGCTGCGGATGGGCCTCCTCTCCCTCTGATGGATCGGCAGTTGTTTGGTCTGACTCCTGAATCTCTTTGTCTTTAAGAACAGTCAAATTGAATGGTTTCTACTACCCAAATGAAGCACATTAAAACAACTTTCTAAAACATAACAGGAAACCGTAAGAACCTTATCATTTAGACTTAGAGTGAGCGCTAACCTGGGTGTTCAATTTCCTTTGTTCTCTGTTGATTTGTGGCAAACTCCTCCTCTGACTTTGACTCCTCTGGCTGGCCATTGATGGAGGATGAGTCTTGAGGGGTGGAAGGAGTGGATGGGATCCCAGATGGGCTGAGAGAGGGGGATGGTGGTCCATTCTGTTCTAAGTGGGCTCGTCCGAGCCATGGAGATCCGGACCCCCGACCAGGAGTTGGAGAAGGGTTTTGGGTCACAGGTGAAGGGTTACTGGACACTGGGGAAGGATTACACAGCTGCAGACGTTGTCGGTCCTTCTCTGCTTCCTGAGCTTCCAGAGCCTGCAAGACAGTCATCAGAAAGTCATTTTCTCAACCCATAATGGCTCCCATAGTTCCACTAGGATGTGATACCACACATCGAAGAAAGAAAAAAAAGAAGAAAAAAAAGAGTTGTTTTGGGTCTGTAAAGTGCAGCCGCCTGAGATGCTTTATACTAACTGCCTGGTTCTCCATGCGGGTGAAGATGACATTGAGCATCTGTGTTAGAGTGGCCTTGGCTGTAGTCTGGTTTATTAGGTTGCGGCTAGCAAGGTAGATGTTGTAGCAGGTGCGCACAGTAAGGAGAATCGTTCCCTCGTGGATCTCTATGTGTGGTGATGTCACGGCAGTCAGCAGAGCCTGTAGAGAAACACAATGATCTGAAATTATTGATGATTCATGAAATCACCGATCTGAAAAGAAGTCCATTCAGGTACGGTGGGGTTCAAAAACCTAAGACGACACTGAAAATCTATTTAAAGCAGGAACTAAATAGAAAGTTAAGATTCTGAAGAATAAAAAAAAAAGATGCATTTCAGATTCTGCACACTGTGATACTGATCATGTGAATTGTTTGTATAGACGGTCAGATGCTCTTCCACTCAAAATGCACTTTGATCATCATTTGGATTTCAAAACTTGGAGTTCGTGCAGCTTGAGGGCCGCTGTCATTAAAGCAACAAAGAGCCAATATACGAATACATTTTCAATTCATGTTACACTTTTTCACTCAAATTGTTATGTTCAAATATATATATATATATATATATATATATATATATATATATATATATATATATATATATATATATATATAAACATAAGACAACAACCAATTTCAGATGTAACAAGGAATCAAATATTATAATTCATTTTAAGTTTGGTTGCAATTATTTATGAAAAGATATAATGCATTATAAATGTACATTATGAATAGCTTTATAATGCATTATACATGAAGGCTTTAAGTGTTAGCAAAAAATTTCATTAATTAAAAAGGAAAACATTTTGAACCCCACTTATAAGACAAAAGTGATTCCGGCGCAATGGTAAGTTTATGGCTTAAAGGATTATGCAAGCAAATAATGATGACACTGATGAAAGTGAGATCTTTAACGGTAGGCCCTCTAATGTGATTATGTATGCACACATCTCAGTGGTAAAAGTAAATCTTACTGCAGCTAATGTTGAACGACCCTTGTGACATTTTATTTAAGAGTCTACCCAACCCCCTAATGTAAACCACTAATCCCTATGTACTGTATATGCTGCTTTGTCTCTCCAATTATAGAGAATTGAACACTTTTAGAATTGTCACACAGCACACTTATCTACAATGATAAGAGTTAGGTTTGGATAAAAAAAAAAAAAAGACTTTGTACTTTACTGCTCAGGTTATGTTGCAAATGCTGTAAGGTAATGAAGGTGTTCACAACATAAATGATCATTTAGCTGGCTGTTAACTAAAGTGTCTTGTGTGACTAAAGTGTGTTGACATAGGTGCTGAATAGCAGCTTTGATTACTTTGGCATGATCTCCACTGCAGTGACCAGGTGAAATTACTGCAAGGTCAGACAGAGAATGATGAAACTAAATTGATTCAATGTTGCAATTTTTCTTCCAAAATAGATGAAAAACAATACTTAGTCATTTCTAAAATAAATTTAGAGTTAATATTTTTGAAATAAAAATTCATTTAATATCTATATATAATATTTTGTAATATACATTACCGTTTTGGGGTCTCTTATGCTCACCAAGGCTGCATTTATTTGACCAAAAATACAGTAAAATCAGTAGTATTGTGAAATATTACTACAGTTTAAATACATTTTTTTAAATACATTTTAAAATGTAATTTATTCCTGTGATTAAAAGTTCAATTTTTAGTAGTCATTATTCCAATCTTTAGCATCACATGATCCTTCAGAAATCAATGTAATGCAGATTTGGCACTCAAGAAACATTTCTTATAATTATCAATGGCCATTTTTACTGAAAAAAGTCACGTAATCTTTTTTAGGATAATTTGATGAACAGAAAGTTCAAAAGAACAGCATTTATTTTTGCAACATTATAATATAATCTCATTGACCCGAAACTTCAAAACAGTTGTGTATGCATGTTCGCCATATGCATCAGCCATCAAATATGAATTTCAATATCAAGAAGTGCCTGTCTGGAAAAACAAACTGGAGATTTGGAGTAAACAATGGAGAGTTGTCTCACCTTAATGATCTGTAGCTGTACCCCCTCGTCAGTCTGGGGTCCCTGAAAGCAGTTACAGATGGTCTCCAGCAGCCGGTCAATCAGCCGTTTCCCTGGAGCTCCGCTGTCAGGGGCGTTACCCGTGATGTGCCCATACGCAATGAGTTTCTGTGATGAATTTGGGATGAGTTATTACTGTATTATATACATCCTTTCATTCAGTGCGTTTAAAACCACACTTAAATAGATTTGCCACACATGGCAAAAACTATTATTTACAAGAATTAAAAACTACAAACTGAATATTAAGTGTTTTAAATGTAAATTAATGGGTTGAGTATGATGAAACACTGCAGTAGAGTGACGTGGATGAGAACACTGCATACCTGTAGACAGTCGAGAGATGTACTGACAATACGTGGGGACTTGGACTGACATGCCAGCTCGAAAGGCAGGACGTACTTGTCAGCCTCAATGTAGTTGGCTCTTGGAGGAACAACAGTGCCGTCCCTGGAACATACAGGAGTCACAGTATAAATTAGACAATGGAAATAAGTATGCAGCAAGGAAAAACACTTTATATTCACTAGTTAAAGAACAACAAGCATTATGGACGTCTTCCTGTAAGAAGCCGTTTAACATTACGAGGTCTTTTTTTCAAGTTACATCAGTTACATCATCATCTTTCCAGTTACATGACAGGAAACTTTTGGATGGATGGTGCATGTTGGTAAATGAGATGTAAACTTACTTCTGCTTTTCCAGTTCATGCTTAATTTCATCTAAAAAAAAAAAAAAAAAAACAGGCAAAAAATAGACAAATTAACATCAACTCAAGACCATTTGTGACACCCTCCTTCAAAGTAAACTAACCTAAAGGAGGAAGAGAAGAGAGTGTTAATTCAGAAAGATTACATTTACATATATTACACTGTCTGGAGCCTATGTGTTTTTATTTTTTTATTTTATTCATTTTTTTTTTTTAGGTATTCAGATTGTGTGTTCAGAAGGACATCAAAGTGAAGTGGGGTAGAAATAACATCTACAGCACAGAAGCAGGAATATGTCCCCAATACTGCCAGAGCAAAAAATATACAAGACATTCCTAATTTAAAACACTGCCAACTCAGCAAGATACAGAAATCATCCAGGACAATCTTGTGCTTAACGTCTATAGTTTCATTGAAGGCAGCATTGAGACCTATTTGCAGGCAAAGTACTATTTCCTATTTCATCAGCTGCTCAAAATAAAATAAATTAAACCAATAATTCACCCAGAAATGAACAATGTCATAATTTACACAACTTCGTGTGATCTAAACCTGTATTTTATGTGGAAATTGACAAATGTGCTGGTTGCTCTTTTTTACACAATAACAATGATTGGAGACTGAAACTTTCAAGCTTAAAAAAAGGACGCAAAACGACCATTAAAGTAAAATTAGAAATGTGAAAGCCATTGATTTCTGGGAGTACTTTTGCACTCTGACAGACACCAAGGTCTCCAGATAAATACTAGCCTATATATTTTAATCACTGCACAAATACACCTGCGGAATATCAATAACAACGGAAATATGCCATCTCATCTGTTCACAGCAGGCAATTTTAATTCTAACAGTGACTGTGTTGAATTTGTAGTAGATGTAGCATCGGTGCTTAAATGGAAGGAAGAGCCAAAACCTCTCTTTGAAGATCCCTTTAAAATGCACAAACGCTAAAAATGTTGTGGATAAACGGTTCTTTTGTGTTTTCCCTTTTCATTAATTTGATCTGGTTCACAAAACAGGTCTAAATGATTCATTCACAAGTCAGACAATTCTAGTTCTCGAGTTCAAATCACTGATTGAATGATCCAGTCGAGGTGGTTAACAGCTCACTGAAGGGGAAAATCCTCTCTAAAAAGTCTCTCACACAAAGCTATTGTATCACTTTTGAAAATGTCTACCCTTTTCATATGGAATAAAAACATGGGGGTGAATAAATTACCATTTTAATTCCTTTAAAAAAATTTAATTAATGGTTGAGCAAGTTGCATAGAGGGACACACTTATACAGTTTCTCTTGCCTCTGATATTCAAGAACAATCAACAAATGGATCATTATTCATTATCAGACAGCCATCTGCTCACAAAAAGGCACAGGAAACTGAGCTTAAGCAACATCATTTTGATGCACATTTTAAGAACTGTCTTTATAGAAACCTGTATCTGGCTACCTGTAGTACTTGTCACATGTATTCAGGCAGCACAACGAAAAAACGCTAACTGAACAGTCATAGTCTATATAAGCCATTGCCTAGCAGTGAATCCGGGTGGCCGGTGGACTGTGTAAATAGGTCTGTAAGGTAATCAACTCATTCATGACAGGGTAATGAGGGAGTGTCTGTTTGAATGAAGTGCTACTGAGAGCGTTCAAACAAACTCACAGTGAGGTACTATTACTTTAACAGCCACATCACACTACAGCTCTTCCCTGGAACAAAACCTCAAATACACCAAAAGACAAAACAACACAAGTTGAAAAGAAAACAATACAGTTTTATGGATTCTGTCCAAGTGAAGCAATTTTGTTTTAGATTGACACTCCAGAACAAAGGTTAGAGTTTGGAAAAGCTCACGAAGAAACCAGATCCTCCCGTCTCAACATGCGCTCATTAACTTAGTAAATAAGTAATACAGCACAGACGGGACAAGTCAAATGAGTCTAACCTGCATATCCAGCTTACTTCTAAAAAGAGGGATGGATTTTCCAGAAGTTATTAAACAATAACGGGAATGTTTTACTACGAAAGACATAGACAGTTCACCAAAAAATGAACAGTCTGTCAGTATTTAATTACCCTCATGTCATAAAACATAAAAGAAGATATTGTGAGAAATGTTTCAGTCGTTTTCTTTGTTTTTTTTTTGTACATACAATGGAGGCCAACGGTGACCAAAACTGTTCGGTTACCACCATTGTTAAAAACATCTTTAATGTTCCACAAAAGACAGAGTCATACAGGTTTGGGATGACAATTGGGTGAGTAAATGACTGAAGTAAAAGGATGAAATGTTCCTTTATTAACAACACTAACAGTAAAAACAGAAAATGGGCTCAGTCCCACGTACAGCCTCAGTCACCATTCATTGGCACTGTGTGGCAAAAAGATGCAAAGTGAATGCTGACTGATGCAATAAACACTGAACACTGGCTGAAAACAGACATGTACAAGACAACTCTAGGAGGGTGAGTAAATGACACCTTTTTTAATTGTAGGTTTAACTGTATAACTTTAAAGTTTCACTCACAATGCAGATGGATTGTGTAAATCAGTGAGTGACCTTTAATCGATAAGATGGCAATAAATCGCCAATCTGTCAAGTCGCCAAAACATCTGAACAGCAATACATGTAGCTTGTTGGATAGCAGCTGATTCCAGCTAACACATGCTAACAGCTCCGGATAAACAAGAGGTGCTGAACACCAACACATGTTATTAACTCTGTTGCCAACATCTCATTCATCATAACGTAACATAATATAGCCGATGGGACAGATGACAATGTCGGCTTAATGAAACAGATTCCTGACACTGGCGCGTGCTGAAATGACGTTAGCAGGCTAAGCAGACTTTAGGGTTCATTTGGGAAATTAGGAGGCAGTGGAGGATCTCACAGACATGTTTGAGGCCTGATAAATAAAGAGAAGCTCACCTAATGCCACTTGACAAGCCTTGCGCAGCTGGTTGTGCTGGCTCCGCTTCACCTCCTTATCCGCGAGGATTTTCTCCAGCGCTCGAGACAGAAACATGCTCTTGGTGCTCAGGCTTTCTGTCTGCGTATGCCGTCGATGGATTTCCAGCGCTTCCTGTTCTTTCATCTCTCGGTCGACGTGTTAAAGTAGTCCGTCAGGCCGTCATCGCTGGCCCGTTCCCTGCGGTTTGGCAGGGGTGTGAGGGTGCCCGGAGTGGGCCGACGTTGTCGCTGCTTAAGTCGAGGCCAGTTAGACGCTGCTGCTACTATCTCAGCACTGCGTCGCCATGTTGGCCGCGCGTCACGTCACGTGACCCGCAGGCGCTTACACTGATGTGTACATTCAGAGCACGAGCGCGGTTCGGCTGAGGGGGAAATGAATGGAGCATGTGTTTGGGTTGAGGGTGTTAGTATGGGGTCCTCCAACAACAACAACAACAACAACAAAAAACATTCCAGTGGCCATTTTTGGGGGACTTTTCACAGTGTCATCACCAATAATTTACTGAAGTAATACCTTAAAAAGGCCAACAAATTAAATTTTAATAATACAGATTATTATTAAAAAGTGTAAATAAGCTTTGCTCAAATTTGTGGGTGTCTTGTAGATTAGTCGTTATTACAAGTGATTGTTAATATATAGTATACATTTATATTTTGAAAGAGAGCACATGAAAAAAGATTTAAAAGTACAATTAGAGAACAAAATGATATAAACATGAACTAAACACACACACACACACATCTATAGTTAGGACTATTTAATTGGTAACACTTTACACAAAGGTTCATTAATTAAACATTAGTTAATGTATTAATTAACTTGAACTAACAATGAGAAATACATTTGTTACTGTATCTTTGTTAACGTTAGTTAATGAAAATACAGTTGTTCATTGTTAGTTCACAGTGCATTAACTAATGTTAACAAGATTTTAATAATGTATTAGTAAATGTTGAAATTAACATGAACAAAGATTAATAAATGCTGTTGACATGCAGTTCATTATTAGGTCATGTTATCTAATGAACTCTATTGTAAAGTGTTACCATTTAATTATTAGTTATTAGTAGTATATAGTATAAACTTTAAAAGATAACACATTAAAATATATATTTGAAATATGAATTACCTTACAACTACAGATCAAAATTATATATACAATTATACATATTGTATATAAATTGTTTAATTCATGTTTACTGCATTAGTGACACAGTGCTCTGTCTTCAAGTTGTTTAAATTGACCACAAATGCTGGAGAGGAACATTTGGAATAACTCCGTCATCATATGGCCTTCCTTGTGTTATTCTGTATTTTGTAGACTCATACACACACATATACATATATATATATATATATATATACACGCACATATATTATGTAAACAAACTTTTATGTTAGATTTTATATTTGATTGACAGCTCTAATAAGATTGGTTAGGAAATTAGCGAAATATAAGCAAATAAGCAAAAGCACTATTTAAAAAGCCATTGCTGTCTCAGAAAAAACACCAAAGACAATGAAGTTTTTGGCAGAATATGGGAAGTAGTGTGTGGAGCGATGAATCACAATGAAACACGAGTTGGATGATGATGCTCCAGAGTGGTGTCTTTGAAAAAAATGTGGAGAAATATAATAATAAATGCATCTCCACAATAAGCATGTAGGAAGAGAGGTACAATGCCTGTAAAATGCCTTATGCAAATCAGGGAAGGCTGTTCCAAGCGAAGTTACTTTATCTACAGTATTTGTGCAATATTTACTAATTTCCTGACCAGTGATTAAAATGGTTAAGACCAATAAAAGACCACTAAATATTTACAGCTTTTTGTTTTTAGGAGTGTGTGTTTGAGTATTTTTATTTTACAGTATAATTTTAATTGGATTATTACAGTGTGCAATGTGCAAAACCATTTCAACCATCTTTTACCAGCTTATGAAGACATTTGACATGTCAGATAATAAAGAACCTCTATAATGGTGTAAAGAATATCATCGTTTTATTATTTAACTGAATTCAAATGTTGTAGCATTTCACTTGTCAAAGAACTGCATTTAAAGGTTCCAGGGTAAATAATGATATTTATTGTGCTTATTGAATAAATTTCCAAAAAAAAAAAGACCATAGGTATTTTAATATGTGCAAAGGCAGAGATTACATTTCAGAAAATGAATCCCTTGTAAGGTAAGATAAAGCTACAATTTTCAAGCAGTAGTCTGGATGCTGTTGCACGCTTTATCCACAGGGTAGCCTCATGACATCAGCGTTCAGAGATCCAGTTTGCTCTACAACTCTCTGCACTATAGAGTGACAGGAAAATAAATTGTTAAAGTTGTTTGCAAAAGGTTGTTTGAACTTTGTAAAGCAGCACTAATACAACCTTTATGTCAAGTTCTGTTAAATTTTTTTTTTTTTTTTAAAAATCACTTGCTGCAATACTCCAGTTTCAACAAAGATAAATAGTTGAAAGGATTTCAAGAAATACTGGAAAAACAATTCTTTTAGACAACAGTCCATAGCCAAGTCATCCAATAATTTAGCAATGGTAACTGTAGCATAAGATATTTATTGGCTCCTTCATTCCTCATATGTATTATGTTAAGTTAAAGGATTTCCTGTTAAGAGGTTCACTGGACCCTTGAGACACTGAAACAATACATTTCTATAAAGCTGCTTTGAAATAATATGCATTGAAAAAGCACTGTATAAATAAACTTGACTTGTTAATGCTGATCCTCCAGCATACATTTCAAATGGCTACATATTGATTATCACAAACAAAATGACAAATACATGGAATCAAAAAAGGAACAGCATCAGAGGGTTTCTTCTCATTAGTTTATTTCATCCAAGATTTGACTATAATACATGTGCAGCTATGTCGTAATATAGTATTCATCCTTTTAAAAGTTTCATTATGTGAAACAAATTTACATCAAAGTAGTACTAATAAGAAAATACTGATAATTTCAGTACAAATCTATACCTTAAGATTTATCTGACAAGCTCATTATCAAAATTGACACATGAATGATAATGCTTAAAAGCCTATTTCTAGGTCTCTCAAAGCAGGTGCTCATAGATATGTGGTCTCCTTTAGAAATGCAAAGATATTCACAGTTTGGAAAATAGCAAGTTATTCTTCATATTTATATTTCCCCAAAAGGTCTGAACATTAAGTTCCACAAAGATGCTAGAGGAAAAAATTAAAACACCATTTTGTAGAGATGATCTAAAATAAAACATAAAAGGAAAGAAAATCATGAGGTTTTTATGTCAGCTAAAACAAAGCAAGTAATAATACATAGTCTATTTTAAAATAAATAAAACGTCTGTGGTTACAATCCCAAATCGTATGCAGTGGTTAATGCAAAATTAAATTAACACAGCTAAAGACTCCATTCAGTATGTCGTTTGTACCACGAGAATGAACGATCTGGATGAAGTGTGAACGATCACAGCTACAGTGCGTGTGCTACAACAAGCAGGTTTTGGTAATGTAAGTGCCATGAAAAGCTCTGTGTGATGGGTAGAGGTGTTCAGCAATTATAAAGAGAGAAATGGGGAGATAATGAAAGGCTACTTCGGTTAAATCTCCATCAGCAGGTCCTATAACTGTAAGAGCACAGACACAACTCTCTCCTGTCAGTCTCTTCCAGTGCATCCGCGGACACAAACTCCGAGATCTTAAAAGTTCGTATTAAAGCTTACAGCTGTGACATCATGTATATCATTATGATATGTATGTATAAGGACAAAAAGGGGAGAAATGTACCAAGTCATATGGACTTAAAGGAATGATTTGAGCTTAAAATTTGTTCATTGTCCAGTCATTGATATAAGAGGTAATTACAATTGGAAATTAGAATTATCGCTCAAGTAGGAAGGCCCCACTCACCGAAAGTGAAGGGTTTGTTTGTGAGGGTATTAGTTAGATGACAACATGATAATATTGTGTATTTGCCAGGACTGAACAGAGGGTTTTGTTGCTGAAATTTTGGCCAGTTGAAAAAAAAAAAAAAAAAACATATACATACATACATACATACATACATACATACATACATATATATATATATATATATATATATATATATATAAATAAATATAAAAGTAGTGAAGTCTACATAGACCGAATCATACCTGTCCCATAGTAATGCTGAAACTAATGGGGTTGTTACATAATTTCTGAAGGGTTTGGCTGGTACGCCAAAAAAACAAACTCATAAGGAACGATATTGAATATTTTGAAAAGATATTCACTGTGATTCAATAATCACTATAAATCAAGGGTTGTTTTCTGCATGATTCATTTGTGACTCTTATTGTTAGAGGTAACACTTTAAAATAAGGTTTAACTTGTTAATATTAATTAATGCATTATGTATCAAACTAAAAACAAACAACAATTTTTACAGCATTTATACAGCTAGGTTAATATTAATTCATAAATATACTATTGATCATTGTTTATAACACATTAACTAATGTTAACTCATACAACTTGAAATGTTAAAAACATACAGATAAATAATGTAAAAATGTTGTTACATCATGATACCTAATGCATTAAATGTATAGTTTGCCCCAAAAATGAAAATTAAGTCATCATTTACTCACAACCTGGTTGTTCCAAACCTGTATGAGTGATTGAATATCTTTGAATACGTTTTGTTTTTGGCCATACAATGAAAATCAACGGGATCCAAAATAACATTGACTTTCAAAGTATGGACAAAAAAAAAAAAACCACCAAGATATTTTTTTGTTTTCCACAGAAGATAGAAAGTCATATAGGTTTGGAACGACATTAGGGGGAGTAAAATGTTTGGTTGAACTATCCCTTTAAATAATTTGAAAAAACTGAACCTCACGGGACACTCTTCATGAATGAAACAACTTTGGTCCACTTCAGAGTGCTTCTTTGAATCATTACATCTAATGATGATCTATTCCAAAGCCCCAAAAGGGTTATCAAGTAGAGATCAATGGGTAAAATAAACCACAGGTAGCGACAGCAGGATGATAGCCCTTGTCATAAAGAAATATAAGTGGTACAAATAAAACATATAACAATGACAAATATGACATTAATCATCTGTCTTTTTGGCTATGAATAAAAACTTTTGAGATAATAATAGACATCTGTATCTTAACCAAGGCAGCAGACTACAACCGTCCTGAAATGTCTGATCAAGTGAAAACACCTCCGAATCATTGGCTCAAGCGCCACAAATGTTCAAAGAATCGGTAAACAGGGTGTGTTAGTGTTGCAGACAGGAATGGATGAAGAGCATATTTCAGTTCCTTCTGAAGTTCTGTAGCTCAGACTCGGTTACCATGGTAACGCATAGGATGGTTGAGCCCGTTGTACTTTGTTCTCGGTCATAATGCTAGAGCTGTATGGCTCGAAAGGGAGTGGTTGTTAAAGTAAAAAAAGATTGTCATGATTCATACGCAGCAGAGTATCTGTTCTCAGTCACGTGACGGGCATCTGCATTCACTCAATCGCACTGACTCATGAAGTTCATTATTACTCAAGAAGCAGCTATTTTTGGTGCTGTGCCGTTCTCCAAGTGTTCAATGACGGGGACTACCTGGTCCCTGTGGTTATAGAGAAGTGCTGTAAGGTGCTGTGGTGACTGTCCTCCTCTTTTGGTCCTGGTCACCCAAGTATAAAGACATGCATTTTCAGTCATATGGCACACAAGAGTGTGTATTGGCATGTGTGTGTGATTATATGCTCTACAGTGTAATGACTGTGCCTTCCTCCTCTAGATTTCGTCCCTCCAAGCTCCTGTCACGGGCATTCAGAGACCCTGCGCTTGCGCTGGTAGCCATGGTACCATTGGAGGGGCGGAGGTCGAGGTGAGGCTCATATCTGGGCAGAGCAGGCATGCTAGAGCTCGACGTCGCCCGCACCGCTGCCTGCGGAATGACTTTAGTCCCTCCGTCCGCCTCGATCACCAGATCCTCTTCATCCTCGCTCTCCTCGTCCGGCTCATAGTTCTGGATAATATGGGACGGGGTCATAGCCATGGAGACTGGTGTCGAGTAACCGTAAAAACTTGTGCTGCTGTCAGAGGATCGTCCTGAGCTGCCAGATGTGGCCCCGCCTCCGCTGTTGCGCACCACGTTATTGCGCTGATTGGCCGGTTTGACCGTTATAATGAGGTTGTGGCTATTAGCAATCATCATGTCCGTTACTTGGTCCAAAGACTTTCCACTCACCTCAATGCCGTTGACTTCTAGCACCTCGTCATTGACGGCCAGCAGTCCCGTGCTCTCTGCCAGGCCTCCGGGGACCATACGGGAGATGAAGATGCCCGGGACCTTTTCCAGGCCCTGGGGCGTAACGCGCACACTGGAACCGTCGCGGATGTAGAAGCCCAGTGGTTTCTCCTGACCGTGTTTGTAGAGACGGACACGGCGATGTGTCTCAGGGAGAATGTCCACATCGATGATGGAGGACACTGGGCGGAAATCTTTGGGCAGGCTGATGATGATCGGAGGCTTCTTCTTGTTGGCGTCCGGGCGAAGGAGGACTGCTGCAAGCACCGCTGGGGTCTTCTTACGGGTTACAGCGTCTGTACCGAATGAAGAGTAATCTGCCTCCTCTGCACAAAAGGAAGAAAAGAGAGAATGAGAAATACAAATATGTAAAGCTTATGTTAGGCATTGCAATTTAAAGGAATACTGAGGGTTAAAAATTTCTATTAGGGATTACAATAGTCAAGTAGTCGTTGAATAACAACAACCTCAAATTAAACAATTTAATTTCTGTTTTTAATACAAAGTAAAAACAATGAAAAACAAATAAAAATGGCCAAACATTTTACATCAGCTTTGTAATTGTTGTCCAATATCAGCGTATAGTATAAGTGTACTTAGATTGCTTTTATGTAAAGAGGCTATATGTAGAATTCAGAAACCATTGTTATTAGCGACACCGGTGTCCGACAAGTGACGATAGCAACTAATTGTTCGTGCTCGTGCATACATAACGTACATAAGACCGAACGAGATTAAATGCCCCGATAAACTCGTGAAGTTCTTTTCCATTCTTCCTGAATTTGAAGTCCCTTTGCAGCGATATACTGTTCACAAACATTCAGACACCGTCCACGCTGCTGAGAGTGACGGGTAATAGAATATGTAAATATGTGCTGCACGCTTTCCTCTCAATAATAACACACACAGAACAAAAATGACAGCGGTGAGAAAACAGCAGTTAAGAAAGCATCTGATTGTAGGCATGTTTGCACCAGCTCTGCATCGACATCATGTTGGCAAACGAGGCATTCAAAATGAAACTTTATTAAAGTATATTTTTAAACTATATACTATATAGATATGACTTTGAGAGACTATAGTTTGACTTATTCCCTTTCCTTTGCATGACACATTGACATTACAGTACAGAATAGCTCTTTAGGCATTCTCCTGAACATTGTAGGATTAGTTTCATGTGTCATAGAACAGAAGAGAGCGCCTAAACATGACATACTTTTGATTTTCCCGGCAGAAACATGCATAGTCCTTCACGTAAAAATCAGTCTACAGGCTTCCAAAGACAATCTAGGAAGTCGGGGAAGGTCTCGTTTTGTCAGTGACAATAAAAAAAGTGATTAATGCATGAAAATTCTTATATATTTTCTTGCTTTTACTTAAAATATAATATATAATTTTTTTATAATAAAATGTAATTAAAAAAATATCTATGAACAAAGTGTCTGGGCATTGACACTTTTCAGCGGCTCAGTAAACACAGTTTAATGTCAGTGTATTGTTGTGCATGTAAACGCACACATTATTTGGATGTTCATTATTTTTTAACATGTTCAAATGATATAATCCAAGTTTTTTGCACTTAGACTATTCCCACCGCTTTGAAAAGGACAGACCTGCAGGGGATACCACGGTAGAGAATGCCCGGTTGTTAGTTTCCCTCCGCCCCTCAGCTAATGTGTAATCTACTGTAAACCCAAGCCTCCTCTCAACCTCTCTCTCTTTCTCTCTCACTCAGCTGCCCTTTATGAATTCCTCAGAGGCTTAATCACAGCCTGGACTTTCACCTGCAAGACATTCATACTCAAGATCAAAAAGGAGAATAGAGTAGGAAGGGAGAGAGGATGTAAATGTATGCAGGTAAAGGCTGGAAATGTCTGAGAGAGTTCAAAGCAGTTCAATGTGTTTATCTGAACTCCCATTTACCTCAACGTGCAATGGTTAACCTGAGAGATGTAATTATTAACAAATACCACCATGTTATGAGATTATTGCAAACATCTCAATTATGTTATTTACTGATCATTTGTATCTAGGACTGACAAGGTTTGTGACTTAAAGCCAATGCGTTTTTATGGATTTTTTTTTTTTTGGCCATAAACCTGAATTGTACCTCTAAAGCGAAAAGTATCTTCCTGTACGCTGTTTGTTTAACCAGCACCATGTTAGCAGGGATGAGGCGTGTGATCTAGCATGCGGATAGATTTCAGTTCAGCCCAAATATAGTCAAAACACACTCGCACACACAAGATTGATTGTTTCAGTGAGAGAGAGTAAAGGTCCCCTTGCCAGTTCCCACAGAAAACTACCTGGATCGTCCTTGTGTTTTTTTCAACGTGAATATGCAGCACTGTGTTGAAATTTTAACAATCTTTTGGCAATATGCCTTCAATACCTGCAGACATTCTGACCTAAAAGAGCTGAGTTTTATTCACAAACACACACAAGTCTCAGCAATGCACGTTTGGCTGGAGCAGTCGAGCATGCATGGAGGTCTCTTATCATTTCCTCCAGCATTCTTCTCCTCTCTTCCTTCCCTATCTGCTCCATTCTTCCATATTAAAGCTTAACAATGACTTCATAGTCAGTGTTGAAGGGCAGCATGGGAAGTCCCTGAGGGCCACTCAAACAGGCACAAACTAGCTCAGAGATTCAGAGGAGAAAAAGTGAGAGGATGCATAAAGCAGCGATAAATGGAAACGGCATCATGCTGACAGACGCACAATACTTCATCACCTCACTTCCTGAACACAACACAGTTGATTCTGTGAAACCTGATGCTCTCACTACAGAAACCAGTCAGGTCATAATGGCTCATTACAAATATGATAGAGACGATCATGTGTTTAAATCAAACACAAACAATCAGGCCTTATTACACCCATCATGCAATGTGCTCTCTAAAATCAGGGGATCCAATCAACTCTCAACAAACAATTAGTCAACATGAATTTCCATGATTTTCCTGACGTTCATGGTTACAGCATGAAAACAATAATTTAAAATAATTTTTTTTAAATGTTAAATTTACAGTACTTTTCTTAAGAGACTTTTTAAGTAAATACACAAAGTACGCCGTCAGTAAGATTTTTTTAAAGAAAAAAAAATGATTGTGTTCGGCAAGGACACATTAAATTGATCAAAAAAGGAAGATGTTTATAATATTACAGAAATTATATTAATCAAAGAACTCTGAAAATTTTTTACAGCATATACAGCAGCACATCTGTTTTCAACATTGATAATAAGACATTTTTCTTGAGCAGCAAATAAACATATTCAAATGATTTCTGAACAAATCACATGACACCAAAGACTGGAGTAATGATGCTGAAAACCTTAACAATATATATATATATATATATATATATATATATATATTACAATATAAATTTGTATAACAATATTAATGTTTTTACAGTATTTTAAATAACAAATGCAGCCTTGGTGAGCAGAAGTTTTTTTGTTTAGGCAGTGTTTTCTCTACAGTGTGTGTTAAAATGGCATCCGAAATGTGACACTGCCTTTATCTGATTCTGTGGTCACCATTGACCGTGGCACCGCAAGAACTATGCTCACTTCCTGTCAGAGGACACCAGGATGCAGTCTGTGATCAGTCTGCCGTGTCAACCAGTAAGAGTAGTATGCGTGTATATGTATATGTGTGTGTGTGTGTGTCAGCTTAGTGAAATGCAGCCCCACCTTTGCTAAATGATCTGTATCCCATTATGCAGGGTCTTACAGTACCAAGGTCAGGTGACTGTGTATTCTTAACTGTTCTGCTTTTCAAGTAATTGATAGAGAGCCAATATTAAAAGTAAAAATGATACTAATCTAAATAAACTAAATATAAAGCTCTAAAAAATAAATGCTACGAGTGAAATTAGGCATCGCAACATACACTAAGAAATAGTGATATTCATTTTGAGATTTGCTAATGATAACATTTAACAGTATTTTTAAATTATAGGGTTTTTCCCACTTGAAACAGTTGACCCCGGGTCATTCTAAACCCTGGAAAAACAGAATCCTGGGTTGTCCTGCTTTACGTTTCAAAATACTCATAATTTACCCGGGGTTAACAATTAACCCTGGGTATTCATAAGATGACGTTTCACATTGTACATTCCTAAGCCCTGGGTTAACTTTCTTATTTGCATATTTGTGGTATCAGTGTCACTGATTGGATAAACACAGCATGCAACCTGTTTACAGAACATAATCTCTAGCATTGCGCATCCTCGTATTGCCGACTGTACTATCGAGTTTATACTGAATGAACATTTCGGACTATAAAGGGAAGAATGAAACGGTCTCTTATTCACTCAAATTGTTTTCTGTCAGGACCTGGAATTTATCTTCTCAAACGCTGAATTAACTGTTTGTATACAATATGCAGTGTTTCCGTGACTGTCCAAAGTAGGCAAATACGAGCACGAGATTGGTTGTCCGTTTCTAAGCGTCTAGCTGTAACATTCTAACAAGGCATCGTTTCACAGCGCACAAATTTGGCACCGCAATGCGGGCTTAATGCTGCAAAAGCGGTGCTAACCCTGCTCCAGAGAATCCCAGGTACAAAGCGGTGCTAACCCCGCTTCTAAATTACAAGTGTGAAATGTTCCTTTACCAGGGGATAAAAGCGGTGTTTAGAACAATGATAACCCAGTGTGAAAAGCACTTTTAAGTGAGCGTTAGATGACTGCAAAGGTAATCTAATGTAAAAAATAGCGCAAATAAGCATGAACAAATCCCCAACTATCTGCCGATACCGAAAAATCTGTGATACATTACCAATATATTGTGCATAACTTAAATAGAATAAAATACTTTTTGATGACACATCAGGAAAACAGATCTATACTGTTCATGTCTATAAGTGTAAAAGTTACTTGGTGCACCTTCCAAACATTACGACTACATATTTATACTTATTAGTATTTGTCTTGATGACATCCATTTGATTAATGACTATTGATATATAAGTATTCATCGTCAGTTCAGAAATTCACAGGCACGTTCGTGAGCAGCATCCCACGAGGAGCGTGAAAACAATAGAGATGTCACACCGTGTCTCTGCTCACCGCAAACTGTGAGAGAGACAGACTCATCTCATCCAATATTCAGCAGGCCTTATGAAGGACGTGATGGCTCATGTTTCACTTTTGTGAATGTCTCATTCAGATTTTTTTTGCATGTGCTACTTTCTGTTTACGGTCTCGCTCCACAAAGCTGCTTGTAGAGAATTGTGCACTCAGATTAGTCAGACGAGACGGCACGACAGCATCTGTGAAAACATTTCTGCTTCTTTAAGGTTAAGTCCAGACGTCTCCCACATGAGGAGTGTGTACCATCCCGTTCCAGTCACGGCACGATAGAGGAGAGGGGAGAAGAGAGGGTGGAGAAAGGGCTATAATGAGTGCTTATTAGGCCAGGGAGAGAGAACGAGAATGACAGAGCGAGGGTTGATGGGTAAAATCTTTTGAATAGAGAAACTTTGAGGCGCTTATATTCCGAGATCCCTGAGTGCATATTTCTGTGACACAGCTATGATGAAGTGAAACCTCTTCTGATAACAGAAGGAGAAAGCAAAGTGTGAGAGAAATGAAACATGGGAGCATCCCTTGAGAATAAGACACACAGAGAACATGTGGAAAATATAAGGTGCACTGTGTATGAAACTTGCATGAGAATCATTACAGCAGTTTCTAATTTAAGCAAAAATGACACGCCATTAAAATTCCTTATTATGTGTAAACAACCTTGAGCCACCAACGCATCATCATCATCATCATCGTGCATTTCCTGTGAACTGTACAGACAACAAAAGACCTGGTGTCAAGCATTAGCGAAGATCTTTAAGTGTTACGTACACAGAGCCAGACTGTTGTTGACCATCAGCATATCAAAATTTGATCGATTTTGCAACTTACAATTAGAAGAGAACATCTGAATTTTATGTTAAGCAACTAACCATAATTCCTTTTGCTCTTATGTGCTGTTAAGGAGCAGGTAAATGGGAAATAGATTCAGTGTTTTGCATTCAAAGCATTCGATCAAATTTCAGAATGTGTCTGAAGAAACAAAAACAGAATAAATTATGTGGTAAAAGGGTCCAATGGAGGTTGCTTGGCCATTTTAAATTTTCCTAAATTTTCAATTTTACAATAATTGGACCACTTTATATGGAAATTAGATTTTTTACTTCTAGTAAATATTTTTTTTCTGTTGTAATAAACACACATGTTGTTGAATACCACAGAAAATAATTTTTAGAGCTTGTACTTAATTTAGTATTAATAATGTTGCATAGCACAGGACTGCTGTGTGTGTGTGTGTGTGTGTGTGTGTATATATATATATATATATATATATATATATATGGTTCCTTTATAATGCTAGAGCTCTGTGAAAACCGTTATGGTCAAGGACACATTTTTAACAAATTTAAGACCAAGCTGTATGTTTAATAAAAGAGTGTGGGGGTAGAATAACTCCATGTTGTGAAACTCCTGCTGTCTTCAGTTTAACTCAAGCTGACGCTGTTCATTCTTCTCTCTCCCACTCTCTTCCTTCAGCGCATCATCTTTACCCCTCTGACACATTCTGTCTCTAAGGGAGTGACTGCTTTGCTTCTCAGGATGTGCTACTTTCAGCTGGTCTAAGCTTGTTTCTGTGTTTAGGGCAGCTCTGGTCCCACCTACAATGTTCTTTATTGGCACCAATGGTTCCATAAAATTCCATTTACATTAATTCAATTGTACAAAAGGTTCTTTATACTGGAAAAAAGATTCTTTAGATTATTAAAATGTTCATCAAACTAAGAAAAAATGGTTATTTTATGGGGAAGCAAAAATGGTTCTTCAATGGCATTGCTCCAAAAACCTTTAAAATAGTGTACAGTCCATTTAGATCATTCTGATGCATGCTGTAAACAAACATTGCAAACTCTAATATGACTGGCTGGCTTTAAGCAAATTCCGAAAATCAGAGTGCTCAGGCTTTAATCAGTCCGCCTGGTAACAAATTGCTTAATTAGTACTTAAGTAAACTAGATATACAAGAGCAGAACTATAGTTTGTATATCTTTTTGTTTTGGTTATGTCTGTGAAAGAGTGCACATTCACTTTTGGATAGAAATTCTGATCAGTCTACACACATTTGAACTCTTTTCCCATGTTATAGAAGATGGAATTGTGTGCACTCAAAAGTAGCTGGGGCACCGTCACTCAGTTTCCACAGCGAGGACCTTTCTGATAACCTGCATCTTCTGTCGCCTTTGACTCTGTGAAGAATGTGAAGTGCACTGGTAAAGGTCACATGGTTAGAGTTCAGTTTGGAAGGTGTTTTACTGCTCTGAGGTTAATCATAGACAGAAGCAGCATAAAACACTTAGTCATCAGCGTTCAAAACTTGTGACAGAGGTAATAAGGAACAAATTATCCTATATTAGAGCTGTGTACTGCAAAATACGTTTCAATCTGTTTCACATGGTACACTGTGCCCAGTGTGGCACAGGGATGGGTCACAATGGTCCAAAACTGTTCTGTATCTTTATATTCGTCTCTTTTAAAGCACTGCATCAAGTTGCATCTTAATATTCACAAGTTAAGAGTACCGTTTTCCCCCCTTTTTTAATGGTTTTAAATTTCAGACATTTTTTTTTATTAAGTTTTAAGTTTTAAAACCCTACAGCTGCGCTTCATCTACCTGTTTTTTTAACATGGAACATCCATCTAAGAAACACCTCTGGTCAGGGTCAAGGCGGAAACTAGCCCAACTATACAGTCCTTCCAGTTAAGACTGAATGGTTGACTAGTCATTCAGCCAGCCCACTGACTAGTTGATTTTGAAAATCCCTAGGGATGCACAAATAGTTTTTAGACTGACCCCAACGGTAGCGTATAGTATCGATACAATACGGTGAGAAAAACTCTTCTACAAATCACTATGAAGTAGAACAAAAGTTGACAACAAACACTGTGTTTGACAATGAATTGGCCTTTTATCCAAAACAGGATTAACCAGTGACCAGATCTTACGATATATTTTTTTTCAACAACAAGGTAATAGCAGATTGTTTTACCACTAATAAGACCTCCTTACACTCCCACTTTATTTCCACCTCTTTCCTGGACTGGTCCCTCTCTACACCCCCATATGTTCACAACCTTCTTCAATCGTCGCACCATGTGCAGCCATCCTGTCCTGTCTAATCTAATCAGCAGAGGTGATCAGAGTCTGACCACATTCCACACAGTGTGACGCCTCCCCCCAATCCTGCAGCTAACTGCCCCTTCCCCCCCAAAAGTACAACCTCCTCTACCACACAGCACACCCTCCACCCCTCCTTCATCCCGCTCCGCTTCATTGACAACAGCAGAGAGGCACTGGGCCGATTACACTGGCCCGCTCTACCCAGGCATGATGACATAACAGTGTTCCAGTGCTTCTTTGTATCAGTCTGACATTCCTTGACCCTGGAATTCCTCCCTCTTATTAAAGCGGCTCCTCCTAAAACTGAAACGGCAATAAAAGCTGCAGACGTCACAGGTGTCAATAAAACACAAACCCATCCCCTGTGCCCTGATTCAGCTGATGACATGAATGGAAAAGTAAACAAATTTGTGGTTTCAGAAAAGAAGAGGAGAGGTAAAGTGAAAGAGAGAGGGAAAGAGTGGGCAGATTCCTAAAATACAAGTCACGGCACTCTCTAGAAACTATTCCATTTGCCTTCCAGAAACACACCTCTCAGACAGGTGAGGCCAGCAGGGAGGATTCCAGAGATATTCTATGAAAACTAAGAAAGGAATGGAAATGATGTGTAATGAATGACACAATGAAATGAATCACAGAGCTATTATTAGAAATGGACGGAAGTTTTAATTTTAGTGAACAAAAGACAGATTAACCCTAATACTATTAGCTGACTCGTTTATTAATCTCAATGGTATTACTCAACTACAACCTTATTCAAAATAAGATTTTGTAATTTGATATTAATGTTATCAAGTAAATGTGTGGATGCTCAAATTGAAGCTTTGCTCAAAACCTGTGAGCTGTCAACTGCCAACTAGGCAGCTTTCTTCTAAAGCAGCATACTAACTGAAAAGGAACCCCATAAGTGACAGATTTAGAGCGCAGTGCAGAGGCAGCAAATCCACCCTCCACACAAATAATGATCCTCATGTAAAACGCTCTGGAGACTGGACTCATTTAATCATAGCATGTTGCAAACAAAACAAAATTTGGCACCCCGATGCCAAAGGATTGCCAAGGGGAGAAGGGCTAGGTGAGGAGTTTGAGCAGGAGATCACCGTCGGATGCCTCTACACACCCCTTTTCTGTCCTGTATAAAATGTAATTTTTTCTTAAAAAAAAAAAAAAGAAACACCTATTGATTAGTTAAGATTAAATTGCAAATGCTTAACACTGCATTATATTTAATTGTACTGCAAAATACTAAAATGTACAGGTTTTATAAGGAAAATCTATGAATTGCCATATAATTTACAGTGAAAAATAATAAAAGGACATTCCCAGATATCTGTAACAAATCGCATATGATTATATTTTGAAATAAATAGTTTGTTTCTATTTTTTGTTGTCAGTAATGTACATTAGGGTGTTTTGTGTTACATTTTCTGGTATGTTTGTGGCATTATTTTAGCATCATTTGATTTACAAGTAAGTTATGTGTTTAGCGCCTGTATTGGTGGTTATCTGCAGTACATTTTAAGATTTTGGCAAGTAGACATACCTGTAGACCAATCAAGCAGACCAATATGCCACCCTTTAATACTTTCTTAATATAAATTTAACAAGTTATTTCCTACAGTGTAAACACATGATCATAATAAACATATAAATACATCATATTGGGTCAAACAGTTTTAATTAGATCAAGCTTATTTTCTGTATTGAATGAACTATTGAGAAAAGAGGTTGCGGCAAAGTTGGCCAAAATGAGTTATCTTAGAGGGCTGCATAACATAGAAGGGACATTTCACATCAGGAGCATTACTATGATGCCATAGAACACTGTCTAAGGAGGTTTTGGAACAGAGGTTATTTCCTTTAATCAGTTAGTAACAAGGAGGAGTGAATGTAGAGCACAGAGAATATAGAGCAAAGACCCAATATTATGACATGGCAGCAGCTGAGCAAGTCTGATCAGGAAATCATATGATGCAAATAGACACACAGGTGACAACACCCCTTAAGCCAGCAAACATATTTCCACAGCAGACAGGCAGTGCAGTAACCACCATAGACACTGAGGGTGGGGGGACGTCCCACTCAGTATTCAGATATAGAGCTTTGCTATTTTCAATGGTCGATTCTTAAATGATTAAATTTAGTCCCCCACAATCCTGATTGCTGAATATGTAGATTCTATTCCAGTTTGCTACAATCACCACTCAAGAATCTCTTGTCGTTAATCCCAATCAGCTTGGGCTCTTCACTGCTGCCATGGTAGCAGGGAAACAAGCATGTGATTGGTGTATTGTGGTCATCCTGATGCTGTCTGAAAAAGCATGCGTGTCTGTGTTGGGACGGGGCGCCTATAGAAACACAAACTCTCATTTGGAGTGTTTAGATATACATGTACACGCTACAAAACATCCTCATTAAAGATCCAGTAAGCTGAGCTCAAGTCAAGCCACTTGAATATGCAAAACAGGCCACAACAGAACAAAACCCAGAATTCCAAACACAATCCACAGACTAGGCACACCGCTCAAGAATGCCTCAGACCCCCCCATCCCCCACGTGAACTCCAAGCACAGAGAAGGCTATCTTAACCCAGATCACTGAATGTGTGCCATTCAACGACGGCAAGAAGCTGTACAAAAGATTTCAGTTAGTTTGACAGTCTTACTACTCTGCACCTTGATTTGACTGCAAACATAGAGCCTGTTTTTTTATGTGTGTGTGTGTGCTGGCTTCCATCAAAGTACACAAAACACTCCGGATCTGATGCGGTTGCATTTTTTTTAGTCTGGTAACACTTTATTTTAAGGTGACATAGTTGCATGTTACTAAATTTACTTACTATAATATAGTAAATTATGCATAATTACAAGTAACTAAACCTAAAACAAACCTAACCCTGACTCTATAGAACATGTAATTATTAAATATATTACTTGGTACTTATCTGAGTAAGTACAATGTCACCACATCACCTTAAAATAAAGTGTAGGGATGTGATGATTCACTCAACTCACGATGTGACGATTCATGATACTGGTTTCACAGTACGATTTTCTCACATTTTTTTTTTTTTTAATAAAATCAGATTTAAGACCAATTATAAATGAGAAACACTACAATAAAATGCATTGTACAGAAGTAAGATGAAAAGAAAATACTATCTAAAATTTCTGAACACAGTCAGTTGCCCTCAACTATACATTCATATAAACCTCTGCCCCCAAATGTATTCATACATTTAGCATCTCAACCGACTTGAATCGTCACACATTTTAATCAATTTTCATACAGTGTAAAAATTAGTCATTATTTCTGATCATTTGTGTGCTTTTTCTGGGCGAGTCGAAGTCAGCAGTCTCATGAACGTGCATGTTGTGTAGCCATGCACAGAAGGCCAATGAAACAAATTTTAATGAAATTTTCATTAAATAATACATTAAATTTCAGTTTGTTTTTCACCGAACCCTATTGTACACCCCCAGAACACTTGCAATATATGGCACGTGATGCATGGGATCATTCTGTGACAATTTTTTTAAAAGCTCGATGCGGGCGACTATTCACAGCCATTATATGGATGAGTGTGAGCAGGACATTTCTCCTTTTGTTGTACGGAAAAGGAAGAAGGGCATAAGGCATTAGAACAACAACAGAGTGAGTAAATGATGATTTAATTTTCATTTAAGGGTAAACTATCCCTTCAAGTATATCGACAGCCAATCAGAATATACTCGACTAAAGCATTTAAAGGAGAATTTATTGTTTACATGTTTAGAATTTCCTTTAAAATCTGCACAAAATTTTTTATTTTTCATATGGACTTACTTAACCAGCCTATATCAAGTGTGCATATTAAACTCTGTTGCATTTAGGGCACCAGGCTAAAGATCACATCTAGCCTTTGGGATAATGTCTGCGTACCCCCTACATACACACACACGCACTCAAAAACAAACGTGACAAGATAGGACTCCTCCCCATACAGAGTTAAAAAGTGGGCGGATCCTCATGTGCTACACTAAGTCACATACTCTGCCATAGCAACAGGTCACAGCATGAAGCTAGCGTCGCCGTGTAATTGAAACGCAGGCCACACAGTGTAACATAGTGACCCCTCTAATCTCCACCTGACAAAGTGGCTTACCATCTACAGGTCATATGGCACACAGACACAGCTTAGAGTGGGGCACCCAGCACCCTGGGGCCACTACAAACCAAAACCACACAACAATTGTGACCTGTGTTACTTTAACTTTATATTGTTCCTTTCAAATGAGCTCAGCCAAGCGTTCAAAGTCTAAAAGTCTGAAGACTTTTAGCCCACATTAAGAAACACTCGGCCACATTAGTTAAAGAAAAACACATCAAGAAAGTTTATGCAATAAAATATGTCTTGTGAAATCAATCAAATAAGCAATGATAAACACTTAGGAAAGAAAAACAGTGAATCTTTAAATGCAGCTGTGTTAGATTACATGCATTAAAAAGAGAACTTATCCCAACTAACTAGTCACCAGTTTACCACTCAGAAATACTCACTCTTCCCTTAGGACAACATAACCTGTCACATTATAATCTGATATACCTAATATATAAACAAAAGCACCTCTTCTGGTCTGACAGCTTTCTTAAGCACAGCTAATGCCTCCACGTATATTATCAGTTGAAACACATTTGTGCATACTATACAAATACATAGAAATTCTGACCATAGAGATGGACAAATGAACTACAACTGTGGGTGTTATGACCGTAAGGGAACTAAATGAATCGATGTCAGAATATGGCTGTTTGAGTAGCAAGGAGCTAAAGTTTGACCAACGACCAACTTCAAAACAACAACCCTCACCTTTCCGCTGCAAGAAGAGGCGGAGCAGGGGCGCTGCCACGGAGATTGCTTTATGGTAGTTGTCATCGTTGTTGATTGGAAGCAGATCCCCGTGAACATCGGCGTAACCCACAAGCAGGTCGACGTTAGGGATCCGATGCACATGCTGCAGCAAGCCATAGAACTCATCAAAGCGTCCCGGCTTGGACCGGTCCAAAGAGAACCGCCTGAATTCTGCTCCAAACTAACAACAAGGACCAGACATCAGTACAAAGAGATCATGACATGATAAAACAAGATTAACAACCCATTTCTCAAAGTTTTCATTGTATAACTACAAAAACCTCAGGTCCTCTGAAGTATGGTTTGAGTGACAGACTGAAATGTAAGATTTCACTGATAAATATTGCTAAATACATGTCTATGAATTTCTGTTATGATTCTGTTATTTTTACTCACTCTTTAAAGCTTGAAAGCTCCAGTTGCCATTCATTGCAATGGATAAAAATAGCTGATAATATGTTATAGATGATAATCGATAAATGGCTGATATTAAAAAGGCAAACTACTTTGTTTAGAACTGAAAATTGAAACACACTGAAAACTATTAAAGCACACAGCAAATCACTCTAACATGTGCTCTTAACGAGAAAGCTTTAAATTAGTTTTAGATGATGATCTATATCTTAAAATAGGCAGAGACCATTAAAAATCCAAAGTTTGCCAATAAATATTTAATATTCATAAATATCAATACTGCTAATATCAGCCAAGAAACTATATGGTGCCAAATATGCGATGCATCAGCAGAAAAAAGCAACAAGAACGTCATTCAAATCATCTCCTTTTTGTTTACGAAAGACTCTTCATTTTTTGGTGACCTGCCCCTTTAAGGGGAAGTAAGCATTAGATTTTAGTATAGAGTAACTAACTATAGAACAGCAGCATAAATTATTTACACACCAGTAAAATCATAAATCAAATTAAATGATTAAAATTAGACTCCTGAAATTCTTTCATGATTTGCAATAAGTTATGAAGTGGTTTGGTAATTAAAAAAAACAATGTGAAGGGAGGATTGAGACTTAGTCAGCTGTAACGTCATCACTCGCTAAGCATGGCTTGTCCATTATAAAGTAGCCCTGTAAATCTTTGTGTTGGTGGAGTGAGTATGACCAGACTCAGTTTACAGTGTCATCCATAATGATTAACAAAAGAAAATCATGAATATACATATACTAAACAGCATATATTCCTCTGGTGGTGAATAACTATCCCTGCCTACAATAACATGGACATAAACAAGTAAAAGCAATGATTGAGATTGAACTGTCTACCTTGACAAATTTCCAGAACCCTTATTAGTTTTGAGCCAAAACCAATATTTGATTTGTACATCAGACTACAGCGGTATAAAGTTATAAATATCTTGTGTATCGATGTTCAAGCATGTATAATGCCTGTAAAAGTTCTTTCACGTCACAGTTGAGATAAAGGCTCACTGTGTGACACAGGTTGAGTAACCAGTTATCTTATTAATCACACGTGGAGCTTGGTATTAGATTTAACTTATTTTGTAGAGAAGAGTCAATATTTAATTTCCTCAAACCTGATCTTGTCATGTGGATGTGACGTTTGGAATCCAAAACGAGTGATCATCAATTTGTTTAAAGGGAAAACAAGCTTTGGAGCAAGAAAGACTTTTCATAAACGGATACATGGCAATGGCAAGCCATTTCAGCATTTATTCCTGAAAAAAAAAAATTGTATCTACTTTTACTAACACTTGGAAAAATTAACTGCACTTATTCCAATAGGAACTAGAATCTATTCAATTAGTCTTTGCTAATAGTCTCTGTTCTATTGTTACAGGTAAAAAAAAAATACATTTTTTCCCATTAAATTCAATTGGGATCCATCATCCAACTAGCACTTATTCCTGTTTTACTAGAAAGCATGCATTAGTTAGAGATATTTTCTATTGTCACTTGTAACTACTCTAATAATAGTAGAATCTATTCCAGTTTTTCTAGTACTATTTGAACAGACACAAGAACCTGTTTATAAGACATTAGCGTGAATTCCAATTGGCACTAGAAACATTTTAAATTTTAGTAGCAGCATCCAAAATAATCATCATTAAATACTGAGCATTACATTATTAGATATGTCAACAAAAAAGTAATTAAAACCATTGAGATAATAAGTGTTACTATAATAAGAACTGAGATAGATGCTGGCATAGTTCTGATTATTAAAGTGCTTTTACCTAATGACCTGGAGGAACTACTACACACGTGATATCTAAACCACAGATCGCAATAGATTTCAATTGTAACAGCAATTTGTTATCAGCAACACTGGAATAGTTATTCATCAATCCTGGGATAATGGCAAGTAGCAAACAAGTGCTAGCATGTACCGAATAAATATTGGTTTGAAATAAATATTTAATTACTTATTAATACTTAAAAATAAGTACCAATAACATCAAATAAATAGTTTATATGAACAACAGCTTGCCATAGATTGGGAGATATTGTGGCTAAACTGACTGGTCAAATACATAACCATTTTAACGTTTATAAAACAACTCAAATAAAAACTTTGAGGCATTATAAGTATAATATAATAAACACCCGACAATATGAGATAAGAGAACACCTGTCAAAACACTCCAACTCTTCCCAACAACAACTTACGGGCATACTGTGTCCTCAAAGAAACGGTCGACTGAACTCACAAGGTTGGCCAAACTTACCAGGACAGTGTGATTGTGTCTTAACACCCAAACGAACAGTTCAGTCCGTTCCTAACACGGAGACTGTCTGTTCTTTGATTGAACACTAATTAAAGTAATTGGCCCGCTGGCTACGCACCTTGCTCTTCACCTCCACGGCGTTCAGAGTTCGGTTGCTCGGCACTCGGTGGTTTTTGTTCATCTTTCGCTAACTGGACCCCGCCGCAGAAACACTCTTGCCCTCCCGCGGGCTGCGCTCATCCGCCGCCGTGCGCTCGGTCCGTCCAAAACGGATTTTCTCGGCTTAATCCAGTTAAAGGCGCGTATCTCGCGACAGCTCCGTGTCTTTGCTTGTGTTGTTATCGGAATCGAGTAGCAACGGCGACGCCTGTCAACTGAACGTGCTCCGAAACTCTGCCCCTGCCTCTCTCACATGCACGCGCACACACGCTCTGCCACATAGTACTGGACGGCCTGAGAGTGACGCTGCGTGCACCCAGGAAACAGCTCAGCGTGAGGAGTCCACGTCAAGCGCGCCCCCTCTGGTCACAAAAGCCATTCTTTTGCCACGAACAAGAGAGTGTGGTTGCCCAACCCACTGACAAAAAGTATTTTATTCTTTAGAGTACCTTGGACTTACAGGTCAATACCTCTATCAAAGTACACGGTAGCCTACAAAAAAATATTAAATTATTGATAAAAACTGGCAGCTGGGGTTGCCAGAAATTCACTGTAAAAATAGTCACAATGTTTCAGACATTACAAGCGGGTATTTTGGCCCCTTTAAATTTTACTCTTCATAGCCATGTATTTTATTAACTATATACACTCTACAATCTATTATTAATCTACTTGGAGTACTAAAATCAACTTTTGTACTGATAACCACCTTAGTAATGCAATTGATAAAACAGAGCTCGGGATGATTTAAAGTTCATCAAAAAAACATGAGCAATGTCTAATAAGCATGAATAGAAAGAGCACATGTACATCCAAAAATATCTGAAATACAGGTGCATGACCAAAACTTTATATAAAAAAAAATACAAAACAAAGTCAGCACACTGTTGCCCCCCCCCCCATAAATAAATAAATAGTAATAATAATAATAATAATAATAATGATGATGATGCTGAGCTCACCAGCAGTACTCTAAAAGAAGTAATTAATTACTAACTACTAATTACATCTTAAACACAGTAATTAGATTACTACTCTATCTAAAAAGTATTGCATTACTCATTACTAATTGCTTTCTAAATATATCAACCCTTTGACCAGCTGAAAAAAACAAGGATAGACATAAAACTGCTCTTTTAATACTTTCAAACAAATATTATAACATTGCATAAATTATTCTTGAACTGACTGAAGTATCTGAAGGGAGAAGGTTACATTAAAACATACATTTTAACATTATGTTAAATTTTGATGTTAAATTAACCAATATTTATAAAGAATTGTATTTAAAGGCATAATATATCATTTTTCGCTACTAGAGGTCGCCTGTTCAAAAAGGTGTAGCTTGATGACGCCGAGATTTAGTGCGGAATCATGGGAGATGCAGTTTTCACCTCACAGCAGGTGGAAAAGAATCGGGATAAGACTCAGGCAGAAATCATGCTCATGGATGTGATTATTAACGTTACTGTAGTATGAAGCAGAGCAGGACCGAGTGTTGTGAGAGCTGAACGAGGCACTGGAGCGATTGCTAATGAGAGACGAACGCAACACGCCTCGCAAGCAGTGGGACTTTTATTATGCCACAGTCGCCGCTTCAGCTTCTTCTTTTCAAGTGTATGTGGAGTAACACAGCATTGTTTTATCATATTAGATACATTTGAGTGTGTTGAAAATGATGTTATAACGTTACTCCGAGCGTTCGCTCGGCGGCTGCTGTGAGACACCTGAAGTCGTGAAAAATCAAGAAAACGAGGTTCAAGCAATAATAGTTTTCCGTATTAATTCCGTAATAATTGTTTTCCGTCTATAAATGTATCAAAACAGTTGTTCCCTTGTCTAATAAAACAAGCAATATATTAAAGCGTCTTTGGTGTTTCCATGGTTTCAACAAAATAAAACTGTAAATCGAGGATAATACAGGTGTGACATCACTGATAGGTGACACACTGACACGGTCTGTGTTCCTGGTTAAAATTGCTTATTTCTCTGGATTTAAACATTCTTGGAAACATCTGGGATAATGTAAGTAACACAACAAAATATATACTGTTTTAGTGTTTTGGATATTTTAATCCAAAAATCTTACATATTGTGCCTCGCTCTTCATCAGATTAAAATGCCACTAACAAACACACCTGTATGTTGACGTCAATAAAAAAAAATGTCAAATGACAATCACGATTAAATAAAAAAAGGAAAATTTTGAGTAATGTAAGAGAGTAATGCACACAACTGTTTACAAAAACAAATGTAATCCAAATGTGATGTCACACAGGGAGACTTGCTGTTTTTCACTGTTAAATATGGACTTTTTCATGTATTTTATCATTAAATATAATATTTTCACCCAAAATTGTTAGATTGAGAGAGAGAGAGAGAGAGAGAGAAATACACACACACACATATATACATATACATATAATTACAACAGCTTACAGAAAAATGTATTGTTGTCTCATATTTTTTCACTTTAAGGTAAATGACAGCAACAATGGCACCAAAGAACGGCATCTAGGCCTGGTTTCACTAATTAAACTAAGGCTTAATCCTGGCTTAATCTAAGCCCTGTCTGTGAAACCAGACCTTAAGTAGCTTTTTTAAAAACATGCCTTAAAAACAAAACAACGGCACTGGCATATTTTAATATATGGCAGTACAAGCTGCTTTCAGTTAAGGCAGCTCAAACATGCATTTTAGTCTGGGACTAGGTTTAAAGGGTTTGCTCACCCAAAATTCTGTCTTTTATTACCTTGTGTTGCTCCACATCCGTAAGACCTTAGTTCATCTTCAGAACACAAACTAAGATCTTTTTGATGAAGTCTGAGAGGTTTCTGTCGCTCCATAGAGATCCAACACAACTACCACTTCAAAGTCCAGAAAAGTAGGGAAAAGGACATCATTAAAGTACTAAAACGCATAAACTCCCCAAAGCATTATCCAAAGCATGTTCTTGCACAAGTACGCATGTAATACGCTTTATGTTCTTAAGATGACCGAAGGTCTTACGGATGTGGAACGACACGAGGATGAGTAATAAATAACAGAATTTTAATTTTTGGATGAACTAACCCTTTAAACTTGTCTGTGAAACCGGGCAAAAAAGTCAAACTCAGAATATAAGTGTAAAATAGACGTTCACTCCATGCCGCACCTGTAGGTGGCGGTGGAAGGCATTAATTGTGAGATATTCGCTGAAGAAGAAGAGGGACAGCGTAACAACCATCACTGAAGTAGGTACGAGAGTTCACTAATGTGTCATTATGAACGTGTTCTATTGTAAATACTCGTGCACATTTAAAGCTGTTAATGCGCTAGGTTTATAATATGTGCAAAAGACTTTGCATCACAGTGCTAAAAGGTCTCGTGATGGCAACCTTCACTGTAGTCTGCATTTAATTTCCTTTTGTTAATATTGTTATTTGTAGGTCTTTTCGAATTCTTCGTCATGACAACATTCCAAGTGCCTGATCATGTCCCCGCTGAGACGTCCTGGATCTCCGCGTGTCCCGGTGGTTTATGGGAGGTGCGCCGAAGGTGGCTGGCAGAGAGACAACGAGGGGACTGCACGCCTATGATGGGGTCACTATGTAAGGTCAAGGTGCGGCGAAAGACTGTTACAGGAGAAAACACTGCTTCTCAAGAGCAAGACTCGACAGCCAGCGCTGATTCTAGCGAGCAAGCTACCTCATATCCTCGCTCGCTGGACTCAGTGCTGCAGGTCCCACTGGATGAGTGGTTCTTGTTGCGCATGGGCGAAGGACAGTGTGACATTATAGAGGGCTGCCTGGAGGGGATGAGAGCTGGAGAGATGTGTGAGGTGAGGGCACATCAAAAATATGGACTTATACTAAAACATAATTTAACTATATTTTAATGTAAAAGTACATATATTGTTATATATATATTTTTTTAACCTAATATATTATTTTTTAAATAACAGAAATTATTTGACAGATCAAATATATTTTACATCTGTTTAAATGTAATGTATTGTAAGGTAATTTACTGTTAAGCTGGCATTCAGGTTTAAAGTCACCATGAAATCAAAATTGACTATTCTTTTTTTTTTTTTTTTTTTTACAAAATGTTTGAGTGTTTATTAGAAAAGATTTATCTGTGCAGTCGTGCACATTATTATTATTATTGTTTTAAATTTACATGCACTCGTATGCATGTAAATGCGGTTCATTAGTTAAACATTAGTTAATGTATTGACTAACATGAACTAACCTTGAGGAATACATTTGTTACTGTATTATTTACTAATCTTTGTTAACTTTAGTTATTGAAAATACAGTTGTTCATTGTTAGTTCACAGTGCATTAACTAATGTTAACAAGATTTTAATAATGTATTAGTAAATGTTGAAATTAACATTAACAAAGAATAATAAATGCTGTAGAAGTGCAGTTCATTATTAGTTCCTGTTAACTAATGTTAACTAATGAACCTTATTGTAAAGTGTAACCAAAAGAGTTAACCTCCCTTCCCCCTCATAATGACATCTGTTCTCTTCATGAAGTAAAGTATGTCTTGGTGGAGGGTGGGTCTATCCTCCACAAAATTATTATTGCAAACTTACATTCAGATCTGCATCCATATAGTTAGCAATGCCCAGCTTCCTGTGATCCAATCAACTCCCAAGGACAAAATCATGTCCCACCCTACATTTTTTTTTCCAGAAGCCGTTTCACTCAGATATGCGTAGAGAAGCACATGATTTTTCATGGCCAATTCTGATTGCCGATTTTTTTATTTTATATAAATATAATATATATGTGTAGCCATTTGAAATTAGAGGCAACCACTGCAGCAACAGTGTTTCCTTAGTTACCACTGTACACAAAGCAGGGCTGTGTTTATAAACACCACTTTAATAATACATTTATACAGAGGTAGAGGAAAAGATAATGCCAACGAAACTTTTCTGAAGACAGTCAGTACCCTTCAGAGATTTATATAAACCTCCACACCCAATTCCATATTTATATTTTTCTTCTTATATTTCGAGCATCATGAACAATGAGCTTGCTGTGACTGATGCAGTATTTTCTCTGCTGGCGCATTGGAGCTCTTTACGTCCATCTTCAGTCCACATGTCCAGTTTTTTCACAATTAAATTGTTGGAAATGTTTTCAATGTAGTTTATGTGTTCAGAACAGAGGTCAACCCAAATATATATATATATATATATATATATATATATATATAATTTATATCATGGGAAAATGTGATGTTCTCATATATAAACATTTGTGCTTTTTTATTGCAGTTCACAATAAGTGCCTGGAATGCAAAGAACTCCAAAACACCATGCAGTGATGCTAATGTTACCCAGACTGAAAATACAACAGGGCAGGCCGACTGCTTTACACTTCAGCTTCACTCTTTGACTCCTGGGAGGGAGTCTTGGCAGATGACGGCTGGAGAGAAGTGGGCTTGGGTTCTGGCTCACAAGCAGAGGGGTGGCCAGCGGTTTGGTAATGGAGACATCTGGGGTGCTGCAGACTGCTATTGCAGAGCTGTAAAGCTGGCAATAACTTTAAAGGGCCAGACAAGAGGAAACCCAGTGGACAAGATGTCTAAAGAAGGTGTGGATGGAGATGATGTAGATGATGCAGCATTGACATCATGCTGTGATAAAGAAAATGAGCAGGCAGAAAGTGCTGATGATTCCTCCATTCCAACTGAGGAGGAGTACAAAAATGTAAAAGCAGAACTTCACTGCAATCTCTCTTTATGCCAACTTAAGTTAGGTCAGCTTGGTAAATCCAGAGACAGTAGTATCAAGGCTACCGAGCTGAACCCAAAGAGCACTAAAGCTTGGTACCGGCTTGGGCAAGCTTGCATGCAGCTGGGCGAACTGGAGGAATCCCGCATGGCCTTTGGAAAGATTCTAGAACTCCAACCTGATTCTGCATCAGCTCGCGCTGCTCTGAAACAAGTGAACTCCAAATTAAAAGACGTAAACAGTAAACTTGGTCAAAGGCTGAGCAAGATGTTTAACTAGGAAACTTAAAGTTAGCAATTACAGAAAACAGAATAAATATATATACATATATATATATATATTGTGAAACTGATTACTGTAAATTGCCTATTTGTTATGTTTTTGGTCTTTCCCTGTAGCTTAAGTTCAGTTTTTACAACTTGAAATATGTTTACTGTATGGGTAGTATATACTATCTTAAATGTTCAATGTTGTAATTTGTTAGTTTAAATCTACATAAACTTGAAAGTTGTGGAAAGTCAAAGGCTACTTAGGACATTTACTGAATGTACTTACAATTTTTTGTTTATTTTTGTAAAATAAGAGTATACTGCTTTGATGTTTTGCTCTAAACAAATGTTTTTATTCTGGATTTATAACTTCTGTAGAACATTTTCAATTGCCATTACATATTCTTGCATAAAAGGGACAATAAACAAAGTTATTTAGTAAAAAAACCCTGTATTTTGTATTGATGATAGGTTAACAAAAATACGAACAATTAACAAGCAAGGAATAGAATTTAAAGTTATTAAAAAGGGAATTTGAGAATATATCTATACAATCATTGGATTCTGAAAAGATTCAAATTATAATGATTCAAATTATGACGTTTTAATGAGTTAATTGTGTAGCCAATGACTTCATGTTCTTCATTTGGAAGCGACCAATCAGACGACGCCTCCTAGCTAAATTCAGGTTAGAAGTAACGTTATCTAGATAAGCAGCGATCGACGACGAGCAACAATAACTAATCGAAGAAAACCAAAAAGAAGCAGAATTAAACTACATTTACGTCACAAAATAATTGCAGAGGTAAGAAGATTATTGTATACCAATTGTAAAAACAAAAAACAATCGATTCTTACATGTTTCTTAATGTTGCTGTGGTGAGTTTTGTGACGAACTTTTGGCTACATAGCTTCACAAATATTGGTTGTAAAACTAAAAAACAAAACCCAGCTACAATGGGACAAGTAAGAGGAAATAGTAGAAATAGTAGAGCATGTCAGTGAAAGTTGTTATTAAGATTAGTAATACGCGATTGTAATGGCGGCCTAGCACAGACGGTAAACTTTGAAGTGAACAAATACCCGAAGCCATGAAAACAATGACCTATTTAAACTGTTAATAAGCGTACATTTTCTAAAACAAAATATTGGAATACATACACTAGGTTGTTTTTTATTTTTTGAAGCAGCATTAAGAACATTTCCTTATATTTTTTCTTTTAAAAAGTGGCATGATTTCTTCGCCACTTACCACCCCAATTGGAAAATGACAATAGGGAATTTCAAAATAATGACCGTTTCCAAACAGATTTTCCAATCACGTTCACATTAACTATTCGGTCCAGTCGTGATACATGTGCTGAAATGAAGTTTGGTGAAATTGACTGATTTACAAGTGAACTTGGTAAGACTTTATTTTACCGTGTTATTGTTACATATGTCACATGTATTACATGTATTTACTATATTAATAACTAGAAATCGTCCTTAATTACATGCAATTAACCCTAAACCAAACCCTCATCCTAACCCTAAGTACATGTAGTTAATTGTAATTACTCAGTACTTAAATGTATAATTACACTGTAATACTGATAACTTCAAATCAAGCGTAACTGAAAACTTCTTAAGATGATGCTTGGGAAGTGTATATGATTCAGTGGAAAGTTGAACTCACCCTCGCCAAAGGAGACTGATCTACCTTTATGTAAATGACATTACAAAGGACCAGTCTTGAAGATAAAATGTGATGTTTTAAAATAGAAGTATAAAGACCTAAGCAGTTTGCCACAGGACTCACCAGAGGTATGAGGAACCATGGTTATTTGAGTGGAAAATAAAAAAATGTTCACTCTCTTTGTTTACAGATACTAATTCCTATAGCAATTTGATCTACTGGCAACCCTGCAAACCCCTGCTAGAATTGGTATGTTTTGCAACAAGGTATGGGCAATTCCAGCGTTATGGACGTGACATTTGCAGTCAAAACATAAAATATAAATTCTCAGAAAATGCATTTAATACCAATATATTTAAATGTCTGTTTATATGTCCATACTCCCTTAATAAAGGAGTACAGACATCAGAAAAATATCAGTCTACACATACGTTTTATATTTAAAATGAGGGAAATAAACATGCGTTATGGACGTGACAAAAAAAGACGCGAGTTTGTGGGAGACAATATACTTTGTTGAAATTCTGTGAATTAAAATGCACAAGCCAAAAGAAATAATACCAACCGAATGGATGAGTGTCGGCTCTCTATAGAACATAAATTATTTATTTTATTTTAGTTAAATTTTTTCCATTTATGAGGAAAAACGGACGTTACGGACGTGACGTCTTTCCGTTATGGACGTGACCGTTCCGAAACCATCACTTGGCTGACGCCGGAAAACTTGAACAGAGACCTTTTTGTGTCTCTCTTTTTATTTGAAACAACAAACATCTGAGACATCAGTAGGTAAGTCTGCACAATTAATCAAATTTAAACTGAAATCACCGTGTTATAGATTAGTTCACGCATATCTCTCATGCTGCTAAACTGTAACCGGCACGTGAGCATGTTCAAAACTCAATTCGGGCATGATATGCTTGATAATGTGGTGTTTACTTTAGACCCCGAAAGATACGGAATTGCTAATGCTTAGATACATAATCATTATATATGCATTTTATCATATCGATATTCTCCGGAGTCAAGAGCACCGGTTTCCCCTCAGTTTCCCCTCAGTTTCCCCTCAGTCCCGTCAGTGAATTGAAACGCTGTCTGATTGTAACAGTCTGGAGAGCGGTTTTTTTTTTTTTTTTTTTGCATGCAAAAAAGCAATCGTGTCACAATGATCGCAATATATTATGTTTTGTGTCAAACTAATCACAATGTTTATACCCGTTTTGCGTTGTTGAATGCGCAATCGTACTTTAAAATAGCCACATTATTGCAAAATTAGCCAATGCATTGAAATAATAATTGAAATGTTATCAAAATCACAATGAGAAATAACTGTCTTTGACCACAGAGGGCATGCGCGGGAAAGTAAGTGAGTCATCACAGAAGGCGCGTCTCATATTTCACTCTCTCTTTCTCTCTCTCACACACGCACACGCACACTCTATGGTACTATATGGTAGTATTAATTGATTTCTAAAAAGTTCTGATGTACAGTAATAGAGATCAATTTAATATATGTGTGGGGGTTTTTTAACAGTAAAATGATGAAAGACTAAGGTGAGTTTAAATAAGTTTGACTTCTTTCCACTCCATTTCAAGCATATAGATTCAAGCAATAGATCGATTTATATTGTAAAGTTGATGAATTTATCTTTTCGTATTCATTTAATCAGAATACTTCTTGATTGCCTTTGTTATGTGTCATTATATTGCTTGAAATAAATAAATAAATTAATTAATTAAACAAATATGCGCTGGTCAAATCATGCATGATTTAATATGAAGCGTCCGTAACGGTCACGTCCGTAACGCATAATTAGGTTGTTTAGACCAATTAAGTGAGATGATTTGTCAATCATAACTAGAATGGACATTTTTTGGCTTTGTACATAAAGTTTCAAATTAATTGTAATAATAATGATTATACAATATAAACTTATTCTTTAAATCGTTACGGACGTGACACAGCACTTTAGCGTCGAGTGATTTCCTAAATATAGCCTTCATAAATTTAAAGGGAAATGCAGTTATAACAAAGTGAGTGTATTTATATCTCAGTCATGCCCCCATCTTTCTGCAACATCCATACTATCAACAAAAAGTATAATTAAATGAGTCTTTGATCCCTCTTTTTAAAGCATGAAATTGGTTTGTATAAAAAAAAAGAAATTTTAGTATCTGTGCACACCTTATCTGAGGTGAATTAACAGAAATGTACTTAAAATTTACATGACAGCACATCAATACAATAAAATACAGATCCAAATGGACAACTTAGAAAGGGTTTTGATTTTTTTATGATAACTTAAATTTTTCATAGCAAGGTTGACATTTGCGTGGAATTGCTCGTATGTAATAAAGAGCTTCAGAAGCGATCCTGTGTAATAAACTGGTTGTTCTTCTTTCGGAATCACATAGAGAAGAGACACAAGTCTCTGTGGCGCAATCGGTTAGCGCGTTCGGCTGTTAACCGAAAGGTTGGTGGTTCGAGCCCACCCAGGGACGAAAAGTTTTTGTTTTTGTACCTTCTTTTCGAGTAATTAATGTGAATGGTGCTCTGACACAGCAACATGTATTCACATTTATTCAGATATTTGCCATTGAGCTTTCAGGTGGTTCACTAGCGCCATCTCTACATTTAAGGAGTGCAATCAGATATGACCGTAATCCTAGCCACTAATCACTGTATTTCAGTGATTCTGAAATAACACATTTTCCCTCAAAGACTTATGGAAAAACCATTGAATACAAAGCCTAATTAACATTTATTCTTCATTTGCAGTACACCATGTATTTGGTTAGGAGTTAATGTTACAAATGTCGAACTCCATAATGAGTTATTTCCCTTCTCATGCATTATCAAAGAGCGACATCTAGTGTCAAGCTCAAGTGCAACTACACATACTACAAAGCTGCCGTCCCACAAGGGTTTAAGGACAGGCAATGTCTTTTAGTAAACATCAGAATGGCTTTTGTGAAATTCATCTTCATTTCACAAAACACATTTCTTCATTCAGGCTTAGACAGAGATTCTTCTTTTTGAAACATTCCAGTGGTCAACAGCACCAGGTCTCTGTGGCGCAATCGGTTAGCGCGTTCGGCTGTTAACCGAAAGGTTGGTGGTTCGAGCCCACCCAGGGACGAAGAGCTTTTGTTTTCGTACCTTCATTTTGAGTAATTAATGTGAATGGTGCTCTGACACAGCAACATGTATTCACGTTTATTCAGATATTTGCCATTGAGCCTTTAGGTGGTTCTCTAGCACCATCTGACACAGCATTTTATTTTATGTTTCTTTAATGTCTATGTTTTTTTAGTAATTGATGTAAATGTTGCATAGATGCTAAAGGAACGACCTAGTAAAGCATGGCATTAATTGGGATGAAATGTCAATTAATTCACAATCTCCATTAATGCCTGCAGTTGGTAATAAACTTTCTTTTTATGTCTCTCATGTATGCCAATTTAAAACAGAATTTCTTAAAAAATACTTTAATGATTTTTATTCTCAATAATAAAAGATACCGAATAGAGCTCTACAATCACGTGGTATTTTTGTTGTAATCACTCAGTTTCCCTTTGACAAAAACCAAAGAGAATTTTTTTTAATGGATTATTGCATAAAATAAACACCGATTTGTTCATAATAATAATCTTCAAAAAAGTTTAGTATGAATTGAAGCCTAAATGAAATTGGCAGACGTAAAAAAAGAAAACTTTTTCAGTCTCAATTTGAAATCATTTTCTCTAAAGGTTAGAGCTAGAATTAATGCACCTTTTGATGGAAATGAATGTTGTTGTAATGTTATTTCCATTAAGAGGTGCATCAGTTTTTGGTAAATATCTTGTATTGACAATGCAAGAGGTGAGCACTCTAAAGTCTACTCCGGCACATCCCAAAGACTTACAATGAGGCTAACGTCAGGACTCAGAGGTGCCAATTCATGTCAAAATGATTCTTCATGCTCTTTCAACCATTTTTTTCACAATTTTAACCCTGATGGATATTGGTATTGTCATCCAGGAATATGGTGATGGTGTGTCTTCCTACATGGTTATTTAAGACATGAAAAGCTACACACTTAATCTTTTAGAGTTAAAACTGTTCCCAATCATAGACATCCAGTCATAGACTCTTAACTATTTGTCTATTAAAATCCAAACAGAGACTTCTTTTTTTGGCTGGGAAGTGTATTATCATGTATCTTGTCTGGCTGAATTATGATTTTAAAATCATAATCATGAAATAAGTTGACAAAATGAACTTAAATCCTTAGTAATTTGTGATAGTAATTTATGATTCAATGCTTCAAACATTAAGAAAGAGCGACCCCTTGTGTTCAACTCAGAGTAAAGCTATAATATGTAAGTTCGCCTCTTGCTTTTCCTGTAGAGGGCGATAGAGGCTCATTTATTCTATGCAGTGTTTCTCAACTGGTGAGTCAGACGGTTTTCAGTGGGCTGCAAACTGTACAGTTAAAAAAACATGTTTTTATTTTGAAAGACATGCGTGAAAGATGTTAACTGTTCTGTCATGCATGTATAAATGCATGTACTATGATAGCATAGTTAGTAAGCAGATAAGTTATTTCCATAAATCAGGAGGGAGAACTGATCTGCTGCTATTTAGAACCTTACAGAACAGAGAAGCACAACACAAGATGATAATTGTCAACAGGTGACCTTTTTTTCAGAACCCAATGGCTGCTAGAAAAAATAATATGAGTGTTTCATTGTGTAGAAAGCATAAATATTTGTGTTTCTTTTCAGATAATGTCTATACAGACACACAAAGCCCATGGAGGAAGTAGAGTGAATGTCCTGCTTGCTGATGTCGGCAACAGTCCAGCTCCTCATAAAAAAGTGTTTTAAGAAGAAGGTATGAAGTAAAAAGAAAGAAAAGCCATGTTTACCTTCAAAAAAATTATGGGTTCAGTCCAAGAGGAGTCTCCATGGCCGAAATAGCTCAGTTGGGAGAGCGTTAGACTGAAGATCTAAAGGTCCCTGGTTCGATCCCGGGTTTCGGCATTTTGATAATTGTTTCATTATTCTACAAACTCGTAATGTAGTGTTTTTAAATTACTATTATTGAAGTTCATAAATTTCCACAAACCTATCACAAGGCAATTGACCCTTCGCAAAGCCCCGCCCCCTTTAGTTACTGTTGCAATGCCCTACAAGCCATGCGCTCTCACGCCACACATCATGTTCTCATGAAGTGAAAAATACATTGTGGAGCAAAGAGGACACTGACAACGTATGAAACAGTTTAATATTTAAAATATTGTAATTTTTTAAAGAAGTTTAAACAACAAATATTGTATAGTGTCTCTTTAACATGTCGTGACAGATCGCTGTAACTCCTTCAAGCGGCTCGTGAACCGATCTTCTCTTCATACTAGTTCATTTATAGCATCAAATAAACATGAATGGACATCAGAAGGAATGCTGTTTCAAACACGGAAAGACGTGAGTACACAATTTTTCAAGTTCACCAACTCCCCTGACTGCTTTGTTAGACAAAATGGCAGATTCGGGATTATGATTGGTCAGATCGCCTGTCAATCAAACTGTTTACGAAGGGTCAATTGTGTATTAATGTACTTAAAATAATATCAAATATTTTCAAATAATTTGTGTTCTGAAGATGAACAAAAGTCTTATGGGTTTGGAATGATATGAGGGTGAGTAATTAATGACATAATTTTCATTTTGGGGTGAATTAACTCTTTAAAGTAAAACTACTCGTACAATAGCTTGGTTTCACGTGACGTCACGCTGCTACATCACGAGAGCGCGAAATTCAGATGGAGGGCAGGAAGTGAGTAGCTGAGGATCTGCCGTCTGAAAAAATGTCAATGTTTTGTGTAGTTTACGGCTGCTCCAATCGTTCAAATCGAGAAAAAGGAGTACCGAAGATTGTCACTCATAAAGGTGAGAAATGTCAAAAGCTCACTGAGACACGCCGTAAAAAGTGGATTTCCAACGTACGTCTGCGGTCGGGAGGAGCAGAGTCTTAATGCCCGTGTCTGCAGCAACCACTTCGTCTGAGGCATGTTAACATAGCTAGCCAACCTGTTTTTTATGTCTGTGTTTATATAGCATTAGGTTGTCGTTAAATGCTTAAATTTACTTAGTAATGATTATTAAGTTAGCTGTAGTCATGTGGACTTCATTGGGGACTTTTAGGCTGCCCTAGCGCTTTGAGTGACATTGAGTCGGTAGATTTGACTCCGACGGTCAACCTAGGTTACCAAAAAACGAAGCCCAAATTAGAGGCGTCTCTTAAACAAGAGCAGAGGATGAAGCTCAAGAAAGACCAACAAAGATGGTTTGAATGTGCAGAGGTTATGTTGGATCTCCAACAGACAGATGAGAGCCCAGATCTGACACACAGCCGAAAGCTCCGAACCGAAGCAGCCAGCTGACAACAACCCACAATCAGAGGGGATCAGTGGGAACATGGGTCAAGTCAAACATATCTGTTCACTAATTCTTTGTATCTATTTCTTGAAACTGGTTCTAAATTCGTACAATACGGACTCTCTGGAATGGTTTCCTCCATAGACGTATTCGCCATTTTTACTTGTTGCCCTCCCTCTGAAATCGCCCCGCTTTCACGCGTCATCATAATCACGTGACTGAAACCCAGCTATTATGACATGGAATGCTCATTAAAGTGAAAGTCGTGACTTATTGACAAGTATGGTGACCCATACTCGAAATTGGTGCTCTGCATTTAACCCATCCCAAGTGCACACACACAGGGGTGAGTAGTGAACAGACACACACACAGTATATTTCTTTTTTCACCCTATAAAATTATAATGATACAACTAAATTGGTAACACTTTATTTTAGGGTCTTTTAACTAGTTGCTTATTAGCATGCATATTACAAGAATGTTGACTGTTTATTAGTGATTATTAAGTTCATATTAATGTCTTATTCTGCATGACCATATTCTACATTCATAATCCTACCCTAAACTTAACAACTCACTATTAATAAGAAGTAAATAATAATGAATACATGTTCCCTACACTAAAGTGTTACCAAACAAATTTATGGAAACAAAACTGCAAGCTAAATAAATGGTAAATTAACCATGGTTTTACTACAAATAAAAATTAAAAACCATGGTTCATATAGTTAAACATTTGTTACACTGGGCATAGTTTAACCATGGTATTCATAGTAAAAACTGACTTCAATCCACCAATAAAAAAACATGGTTTTACCATATTAAAGCCATGGTTAATATAAAGGACAACTATACAACTACAACTGTAACACTGTTTTTTTATACAAACCACATTTTTACCATAGTAAAACCACACAACCATCGCGGCAGACAGATCTAAGCAACAGAACACGGATTCCTACTAACATCTCACAAAATAAAGTCTTAACATGAATTTAATGAGGATTTCACAGAGGTGGGAGTAAGTCACCCATGTGCAAGTCACAAGTAAGTCTCAAGTCTTAACCTTCAAGTCTCAAGCAAGTCCAAGTCAATTTTTGTGAGAATCAAGTCAAGTCAAGTCACTACTTTATGTCAAGCAAGTCAAGTCAAGTCATAGCTTGGGTCGCTGGCAAGTCATACAAATGTTTGATTTAACTGCATTTATATGTTGAATTACAGTTGTGTTCAAAATTATTCAACCCCCACTGAAATTGATTGTTTTGGCCGGTTTGACATTGATTTTGATCATTCAGTCATCCTGCTTACAATTAAATCAAAGAGGCACGTGTAGGTCAGACAAATATAACATAACATTTATAATGAAATAACCACAAATGTCTTTTCTCTGCTCACATCATTATCAGTTTTATTCAACCCCCAAGTGACATTCAATCTTAATACTTAGTACAACATCCTTTTACAGTTATAACAGCTTTTAAACGTGAAGCATAGCTTGACACAAGTGTCTTGCAGCGAGCTACGGGTATCTTCGCCCATTCATCATGGGCAAAAGCCTCCAGTTCAGTCACATTCTTAGGCTTGCGCACTGCAACTGCTTTCTTTAAGTCCCACCAGAGGTTCTCAATCGGATTTAAGTCTGGTGACTGCGATGGCCATTTCAAAATGTTCCAGCCTTTAATCTGCAACCATGCTCTAGTGGACTTGGAGGTATGCTTGGGATCATTGTCCTGTTGAAAGGTCCAACGTCTCCCAAGCCTCAGGTTTGTGACGGACTGCATCACATTGTCCTCCAATATCTCCTGGTACTGAAGAGAATTCATGGTACCTTGCACACGCTGAAGCTTCCCAGTACCTGCAGAAGCAAAACAGCCCCAAAGCATGATTGACCCCCCGCCATGCTTCACAGTAGGCAAGGTGTTCTTTTCTTCACAGGCCTTGTTCTTCCTCCTCCAAACATAGCGTTGATCCATGGGCCCAAACAGTTCTAATTTTGTTTCATCAGTCCACAGAACACTATCCCAAAACTTCTGTGGTTTGTCCACATGACTTTTGGCATACTGCAGTCGACTCTTCTTATTCTTTGGAGACAGCAAGGGGGTGCGCCTGGGAGTTCTGGCATGGAGGCCTTCATTACGCAGGGTGCGCCGTATTGTCTGAGCAGAAACTTCAGTACCTACATCTGACAAATCTTTTCTCAGTTCCTCAGCAGTCACACGAGGACTTTTCTCCACTCTACGCTTCAGGTAGCGCACAGCAGTCGAAGTCAGCATCTTCTTTCTGCCACGACCAGGTAGCGTTTCAACAGTGCCCTTTGCCTTGAATTTGCGAATGATGCTTCCTATGGTGTCTCTTGGTATGTTTAACATCTTTGCAATCTTCTTATAGCCATTGCCCTTCCTGTGAAGAGTAATCACCTCTTCTCTTGTCTTCCTGGACCATTCTCTTGACTTCACCATGTTTGTAACCACACCAGTAAATGTCTAGAAGGAGCTGAGTATCACAGTCATTTTAAAGCTGCCTAATTGGTGCTTATTAGGCTTTATTGCTGCTCCCTGACATCCACAGGTGCTTTCAATACCTGATTGAAAACACTTCAATGGACCTCTGTTCTTCAGAGTGGTAGTCTTTAAGGGGTTGAATAATTGTGTCAATGAAGAATTCACAAAAGAAACATTTACTACTGTATTACAAAACCAATTGATGTCATTTTAGTTGCATATGCTTCTTTAAGAAGTCCTTGTAGGATTTCATTCTGAATTCAATTACAAATGTACTCTAAATTCTCTAAAACCATTTACAGCATTGGGGGGTTGAATAATTTTGAACACAACTGTAAGTTAAAACTACAGTAGTTATGGACTATGGGAGTTTTACTTACAACAAAAAATGCAATATGCCTTTCTAATCAAAATGTGTCCACATACAGCTGAGTTGTTAATACAATAAAAATCTAAAAATAAAATTAAAGCTGCAAGCAGCGATGAAAGGGCCCTCGCATAGTGGGCGACGTGCATGGAAGTGAGAAAATACAGGAGACCAACGGTAAAGTCATTTCAAAGTGCCACACTTTGCTTCCAACAGGAGGAACTTTGACTGTAACGGAATTTGCCATGTAGATGTCTTCAGGCCAGTACTATTATCAAACACGTGAAGTTTGGAGCAGATCGGACATTGTATCCCTGAGTTACAACAACTTCCTGTTTTGTGGCGTTAATCGCATACATTAGCACTTAGCCAAGTGTTGCATGATTTAACGTGTGTTTCTGGGAGGGAATTACAGTGTAAAGCATACCATTTCCTGTTGCCAGGAGGTGGCGCTATGACTAATTGAATATTGGCAAAGGTCAGTGCAAAATTTTGAGAGTTTTCTAGCATGTTTAGGCCCTCAAAAATGCAATTCATTTCAGAAAATCTTCTTTAAAATAATCACAGTCATGCTATTAATTATATCATTTCTTGCTTCATTCGGCTTCCTCAAATTTTGCCATGACACCACTGATCATAAACTTATGAAAATTACTCTTAACATTCAAGTCAACACTGGGATAGCAGATTCTACTTCTAGCATATGACTAGACAGTACAAAGGGATGCATGCAGATAAGAAAAACTGGAATAGGGCATTTAACCCAATTTTCTGTTTAATGAAGCAAAACCAATTCAAAGTAAACTTTACATTAAAACAAGGAATGGAAAAAAGTGATGCGTGGGGTGTGAATTCTTTTTTCTCAGTACCCTTTGGATACAAGGGATGATTCAGCTGATAAAAAAAAAACAACAATCCAAGGCACTCAAATATTATTGCAAATTTTTAAAAAGCCTTTATTTCATCATGGCTTTAATATTTTAAAAACGGGCGACAAGTACTGCACACTAGAGCCCTGCGCGGGACTGTTTTCTTAAACCCGCTCCCGCTGAATGTTTGACCAGGACCGCCCGCTCCCGCAACCTGTGTGTTCCACTCCCGCCCGCGCCCGCAATGTTTGTGTCCGCGCCCGCGGACTTTATCTCACGGCTTGTGAAAAATGTAGCTACATATACTCAGACTAAATATTCGTTCAAGTTAACATCCAGAAAAACAGACTTTAAACATGATTGTGTTCAAATAAGATGAAGTAACCAATGCTAAACCAAAGCACCACACATGGCAAACATTGGGTATGCCTATTTTTTTTTTATCAGGGTTGAAAACACTAGGCCTAACTGTTAAAACAAAACCACAACTAGCGCCACCTCAGTTTTTAGGCTAGTGCGTACTTGGAAATAAGTAACCCTAACACAGAGAACTTTGAAAACAGACTATATAATTCTAACAAATTAAATACAAAACAAAATAAATAAAATAAATAGAATGCTATGCTTCGAAAAAAAAACTTACAGATTTTACATTATAGCTTGCTTAACAAGTGCAGGTGTGTCGCCTCAGGGCAGAGGTGCCAGATTTATGTCCGTTATAAACGAACACTTTTGCACATTTATCGCAACTAACGAAATTTAACTCTTTCCCTTTTTTGTCAGTAACAATTGAGAATTAATTCCATATGTCTGACTTGCCTTGTTTTACTTTGGTCAAGTAAACTGCCGCCTTAATTTTCTTCTCAACTTCTTGCGTTGACTCCATTTCTACTCTACGCCAAATCCCACCGTTCCCCGCGGGTCTCCCGCTCAATTTTCTGACCGCCCGCGCCCGCCCGCGCCCGCCCGCGCCCGCCCGCTCCCGCGAGATTTGCGTTGGGTCCCGCGGGAGCCCAAACCCAATGCAGCCATGTACTGCACACTTACGTGTTGCAGCTAATGAACCTTCGTCGGGGTGTGAGCAACAAACACAATCCGAGTTCTCTTAAGTAGCAATTCATTAGTTATATAACAATCACCTGGTCACACTGTACAGGACAGGCAGGAGAGAGAAAAAATAAATAATACAAAGAGAACGTAACTCACCCAATATAGAATTAAATCGGGGGAAAAAACAAATGCAAATCAAAATTAACAATCAACAAAATCATGAATGAACAGATATACAAATCAACATCAAAGATACAAATAATATTGGGTGAGATATGTTCTCTTTGTATTATTTGAACTCCCTCTCTCCTGCTTGTTCCTCACAGCATGACGAAGGCTCATTGGCGGCAACGCGGAGGTGTGCAGTAGGCCTACTTGTCACCTGTTTTTAGAATATTACGGCCATGATGAATTAAAGGCTTTTTGTATTTTTTCAATAATATTCGAGTGCCTTGGATTATTTTTTATCAACTCATAGCATGTCTATCACAACTACTATAACCATTGACTAGCCAAGACATTAGCTGAAAACAGTGGAACGGACTTCGTTACTTACAATTTTTTGTGGGACTTGAAGTGTCGAATGAAATTCGAAGTGGTGGTGGTTGTATCAGAGATCTTCGTTTTGCAGGTCTTGCATACTGCCGTTCTTCTCTTTTTAGCGCTGTCTTGTACATAATCCTGGTACCCGAACTTAATTATTTTTGGCGTAGCGCCTTCCGTGTTTAATCACGACTGTCAGTTCGCGCTCTCTGCTTGCCTGCTGCGTCACGTGGTTAGGTTGCGGCACGTTCAAAAACACTTTAATAGTTTTTTTTTCCCGAGTCATTTCACTCAAGTCCGAGTCAAGTCTCAAGTCATGAATATCAAGTCAAAGTCAAGTCAAGTCTTTTATTAATATTTGTCAAGCAAGTCTCAAGTCCTAAAATTTGCGACTTAAGTCGGACTCGAGTCAAGTCGTGTGACTCGAGTCCCCCACCTCTGGGATTTCATTCAAAATGAAGCTGAAAAAAAAGTTAGGTTATAGAATTAGCGATTGCTAAAAGGAGACACTCGATTTTGTTTACAGATGAAACGTATATATATATATATATATATATATATATATATATATATATATATATATATATATATATTGTCATATAAGATATAGTGAACAGAAGAAGAAAATTAAACATTTTACTTACTTTGCTCAGTTATAACGGTGTATTTTTCGGTCATCCAATCACAATGGAGGTAAGCACGGCGAGTGGCTGTGTCCATTCTCATCTCGCGACGCGATTGGCTCTCGTCCAATCTCACATTGGACGGCGAGCGACGCGATAGGATGAGGGGAGAGCGGCGAAACAGACGATCCTGTTCCCCCCGACAATTAAGCCAAATAAAACAGGATTAGGAAAATGTTTAAGATCTTATAAATAACAGATGATCCTGTTCCCCCCGACAATTAAGCCAAATAAGACAGGATTAGGAAAATGTTTAAGATCTTATAAATAACAGATTAAGCTTACTTTTGAGCTCTGAGACAGACACAGTTTTGTGAAGTGGCTTTTATTTTAAACACAAATGCACATATTCTAAGAAGATTAAATTGTCCATTGTAGCTGTGCTCCTTATTTTAGGCTCCCACTCTCATTGTATGTGGCTCATGAAAAATGACCAGTCAAGTGACAGTGATATGAGCAGAATTGGATCATTTAATAAAATCTCAGATGAAAACAACTTACTTATTCATTAGCAACAGAACATAAAGAAAGGGACCTGAGCAGAGAAAATTCATTTAGTGCAAATGTGCCATAAAAACGGATGTATATGACGCCACCCTGCAGGAGCAGTATTTATGAGCATTTCATCAACATATCTTCATTAATGTAATGAATATGACAGATTACACTGCATGCTTTTTCAATGTTCTTCCATTAGCAAATCAACCGTTTTATTGTAAAATTACATTGTCTCCTCATATTTTATATGTCATCAAGAATTGAGTACAGAATTTCAGTTCTTTTCCATATTCCTTCTATTTTCTAGTGATCTAGCTTCTTTTAGACTTCCCTTTCTGTGTTGCTTTATCAAACATGGATTGACAGGTAGATAGCTGACACCAAGAGTCTACTATAAGAATGAAAGGGATGATAATCCACAAAATATTCATAAACACAAAGTAGAACCAGAAATAGATGGGGTGACCATATTCGCTGTGAATATATCCATCTCTATGTTCAGTGAAGAAGTAGAGGACTGCACCATACAGCTGACCTGCAAGTAATGTTGGACATTAGACTGAATTGTGCCCTCTAACACACAGTTTCTCAAATTGACAAGCTGTGGAATTAGTAACTATAAAATAAATCATTATGATTAGATATGCAGTAGGAGGACACTTGTCTTACCTAGAGATACGATGAGCTGCAGGACAAATCTATAAGGACGATTATACAGGAAGGCCAGAACAATCCATATGCTGAAGGGACCCCACAGGCACGCGGTCACCGTCTCCATACTAACGGTGAAATTATCCGCTCTGAGAGAAGATCCCATAAAAGAGTTTAGGTACAATGCATAGAATCTTTTTTTAATGCATAAACATACAATTTTGTGTGTAACTTACATTGCATATCTGCTGTCTCCTTTGGAATATTCTTTCCCTACAGATAATGAAAAAGCATTTCGGTATTAAAATATGAACAAAACTATGAATAATGGTGCGATCAAGTCATGGCAGAAAGGCATTTATGAGTTAAACGCCACTGCAATATTATAACTGCAAACTGGATCCGGGCCATAAACTTTAAACATAGCGAGGGGAGAAAGATTGATGCTCTGACTGGTATTAGTTTTTCCCGAACCGTCTACATTGTCTTGTCATTAAAATGGTGCATATTTACATATATGAATGGTCATTAGAAGCATATTGTATGTTTTATACACAGACAAAATAGCCTGAATCGTAAGCAAATGGACTATTTAGATGGTGCGGTGAATGTTTATCATTGTAAATGAATGGGAAGCTACATTTTATGAAAAATTAAATATCTTCAAGACATGTGGGCTTTAATAAGATTTTCTCAAGAAATAGGCAAGAATAAACCTGGTGTCCTCCATGATAATAGCTAAGTTTGTAATCACGACTTTAAAACTGGGATTTGGGAAATTTCCGCTGACATGTAAAGACAGCATTAGGACTTCCCAACTCGTAAATACAAACATTCCTGGACTGTGCATTAAAAATGAGGTCTTTGTAATGATAAGATTCATATACATTTATGGAAAAGTATCAAAGTATTATCTCAAAACATCCTAATGATAAACTGAGTCAAATAGACTTTGAACCTCACTTACACAGTTGAGAAAGGAAACTCTGGTCTTCAGGAATGATGGTGTAGTATAAAGAGAACCATCCCTCAATGACCCCGTGGATGAAGCCACACACAGTGAACCAGCACAGAGCTAACCTTCTCCCTCCGCTAAGTCTGCTCCCAGACACCTTACGCCCAGTCAATGACCAGGTAGCAAGCAGCAGTATCCCAGACACAGAGAACAGGAATATGAGAATCTCTGACATTGAACGGTCATTAGCCACATAGTTGGGAATAGACAGGTTGCGTGGCCAATAGGGATGATTTATGGTTCCTGCTTCCTTCAGCATCTAAAGGTGGATGGATGAAAGGAAAAAACAAATAAAAAAATAAATAAATAGTAGCATGATAAAAACTGCATCTTGCACAAGTAGCGTGGCAATAACATACTGCAATCCATTTGGCTTGATACATCTGTACTTACTTTTTTAATGAGTTGTGAAATATCCTAGAAATGTGGTGTCCCGCGTTTGATAATTTGTTCTTTATGTTGCATATAACTGTCCTCTTGGCGCTGGAGAACGCGGCAGTGAACAGTGTTACTATCTGCCCTATGAAACTACATAATCAAATTGCAGAAACATCGCGCCATCGAGTTACAGCCTACTGTAAGCCCACGTGATTCACGCTACCCAATCAGCATTAGGCTCTGTGGGAGGAACAACCCCTCGTGATATTTACAAGGCTTGCAGTTGGACGATCTCCTCGGAACATGTATGTCGTCACATATGATTGCGAATTGTGTGAAATACACAATTTTTGAATGAGTATATTTTGTGTTTTAAATCGCGTTTAGCATTTGCAATGAAAGTGAGGTTTAAAAACATACGAAGCTTCCAAGTAAAGGCAAAAAGCACACTCCTAAGCCGTGATAGGGACTTATCCCTGCCGTGACCCGGATTCGAACCGGGGTTGCTGCGGCCACAACGCAGAGTACTAACCACTATACGATCACGGCGAGCTACCGGAGGTGGTGAGTATGAGTCGTGGAATAGGGGTTTAATACTTGTATTTTGTTTTCACAGTTTTCGATTTCAGTGGTTTCAGAATTTTATTATGGTGATACATGAAAATTCTACCCCTTTAATTGTAATACTAACCAATGATTTACAATCATCACAACCCGGCATGTTTGCATTTTTTAGGTGGCAGTGGCTAATGAAAATAAAATAACCCTAACCCTAAAGTCCGCCGTTGAGCTTTAAGTTTTATAATTGACTTTGGATACGATATTGAAATAATTAACACGAATGACGGTCACTATGAGAAATAAACAAATTATTTAGAAGTTACTGCATATGTTGCCTTTAAATAATCTGCTGTCAAGTTTATATGTACATCTCCCATATGGTCTAGCGGTTAGGATTCCTGGTTTTCACCCAGGCGGCCCGGGTTCGACTCCCGGTATGGGAAGTAAACTTTTTTTTTTTTTTGTCGTCAAGTTCGTATGCACGGTGAAAAGAAATGCGCTAATTTAAATACAAATACGTCATTTACAAGCGTGATATTCAGCAAATTTAGATTACACCAAAAACACAGTGGGTTGGGTGAATATGTATTACAACCCAAGCCTTTGGGTAATAATTTAATTTAATAATTAATTTAATAATTAATGATAAGTTATATAAGGTGCTTGAATAATGATATCACCAGAAAGCACAAACATATTATAATACAAATTAAATAAAGTATATATGGTGTTCACAGAATTCATACTAACTACGCAATCCCTACGTAGCATGTCGAACTGATGCCATGTGACTTGTCACATGACCGGTAAATGTTCTAAACATCTCCGATAGCGTTCTTCACGAATATATCTCTGATTCTTTAAGTCATTTTGTTGTCTTCTATTTTTTTAATCTCGGTGTAGTCGAATAAAACGACAGAAATGCGTGCTGATCAACATCATCGTTTGGACGAGCAGTTACTGCTTTTCATGGACCAGCTCGAGGCTCTCGAGGAGAAGCGACATAAACTCAATTCCCTTATAGAAGAGGTGAAACGTGCAATTACACTTGATTTGGATATACACATTTTCATGAATGGAATCAAGCATGCGCAATTACGTGTTGTACGCGAAGCATTTTTATTTGTAATTATTCTGAATAGAATTCTCTTAATTCTGTTACACAGGGATGGTTTTCTATTGCCAAGGCACGTTATTCGATGGGAAATAAGCAAGTGTCCGCTCTGCAGTACGCTAGTGAGATGGAGCCGCTTGTTCACGTTGAAGCCAGGTCCGTCTGTCATCACATGCCATTTAAATATCATTCGCTCGTGCATAAGTCTTAGTTATACAGATGCATTTGCTTGCCTTATGAGCAGCTTGTTGGAGGGTGGAACAGCTGAGTTCAAATGTGAGAGAAGAGAGAATAAAACAGAAGAACCAAAAAGTAACACAATAGAAGACATTGGAGCGAAAGAGACTGGTAGGTATGACTTACTGACATCTAAATTAATGTATAATTCATTAAGTCTTTCCACAGCGTTGACTTATTTTTACCACACTATTTATATTACACATGCAGGGTTGGGGAGTAACGAAATACAAGTAACTTAGTTATGTATTTAAAATACAAAATTTGAGTAACTGTATTTCATTAGAGTTACATACTAAATGGGTGGTAATCAGATTACGGCTACATCTGAAAAGTATTTTAGATTTCCAATTTTAAAGTCATTTAAACAGCAATTGGCGATTCTCTGACCCTGACAATCTGGAAAAGCGGAGTCAAGCTTCATCAACATTTTAATACTTTTAAGAAGGATCATTAAAATTGTTATTTTTATCTAGTACTGTCCTGAACAAGACAAAATGACTCAATTTATATAAAAAAATATAGTTGTTTGTGAGTCATTTTATAATTCACTGGTCACTGCAACTTTTTCTCACAATTTGTTTTTTCCCCTCACAATTGTGAGTTTGTATTTCACAATTCTGACTTCTTTTTCTCAGAATTGCGAGATATAAACTTGCAATACTGACTTTTATTCTTGCAATTGTGAATTTAGTATGTTTGTTTATATCTCATAATTCTGACTTTTCTCAATATTGTGAGTTTATATCATATTTTTGACTTTTCTCAATATTGAGAGTTTATATCTCATAATTCTGACTTTATTACTCACAATTGCTTTATATTACTTTACATCACGCAATTCTGAGGGAAAAAGTCAGAATTGTGAGATAGCTTGCAATTACCTTTTTTGTGTTGCTTCCACACTTATTAGTATTACAGAGTATTCTAAAGTATTTAGATTAAGTTACTAAACTTGAGTAATGTAACGAAATATGTTACAAATGACTTTTTAAAGCATGTATTTTGTAATCTGTAGTGAAATACATTTTAAAAGTAACCTACCCAGCCCTGTATACATGTAGGGATCTAAAGCCATAATGAGGAATTGCTCGATTTTCTATTTGTGACATAAGGTCTTAGGAGGCGAACAAATACTAAACAAAAGGGGAAAAAAGAGGAAGAACAAGAGACAGACCCTCAAGTAAAATCAAAGGCAGAATCCTCCACACCGGAGCACAGAGATCCTTTGAAGTGGTTTGGAATCCTTGTGCCACAAAATCTGAAACAAGCTCAGTCTGCTTTTAAAGAGGGTGAGCTGTTTTGTGATGTCTTCTATAAATATGACTTGCTTATTTAATTTTATCCCCATCCATTATACTGATGTTTGCTGCACATTTGCTGTGTGGTTTAAATTTGAAGTAAAATTTCTGCACAATTTATTTGTTTTTAGGGAAATGCTTTTTCTTGTATTTTGGGTTTATTTAACTGTTAACACTGTGTAACTAAAGCCCATTTTCTTTCCCACAGTCATCACTCTCTCAGCAGAAATTGCATCCCTACAAAGTGCAATACTCACTACAAGGAAAGAGATGCAGGAGAAACAAGAGAAGACTCAACCAGAAATTAAAGAAGAATAACAGTGACCTTATTCCCTTACATTTTCACCATACATTAACCCTTCATTCTTACAACAGTTTCACTATGTTGAAGGTTTGACATGTCAAGGTGGACCACGGAAATCATATTTTACTGTATAAAAAAGTTTTCCTAATAAAAATCTTTGATGAAACATGTTATCTTTTGAGCAGTAATTCACAATTGAATCCAGACAAATTATAAATAAATATATACTTACTACAGATTTGATTTGTTTGTAGTTAGCCTATTATATATGCAGTTATCAGATAGTTTGGTTAGTATTCTACATCAGTAAATAACTGTCAGATTATTACATTTCATAGCAAATGCATGATGCTTTTCCATTTAAAAATAGTAAACCGCTGCAAAAGGTGGTAAACTATGGCAAGCCGTTTTGACTTTTATTCATTCTCAGGATATGAACTTGTGATGTCAACAATTACATTTTAACTAGTTAAAATGTTCATTCTTGATATCGGGAATTAGATTTCCACTAGTAACAATGGCAATTTTTGATACCAATAATTATATTTCCACTAGTAACAAAGTTCATTCTTGATATCAACAATTCAATTTCCACTAGTAAAAACTATCTTTCTTGATATCAACAATTGTATTAATTTCTTACTAGTTAAAATTCCAGTTTCACATATCAGGAATACAATTCTTACTAGTAACAATGCAAATTTCTGATATCAAGAATTACATTGTTACTAGTGCAAATGTCTATTCTTGATATCAACAATTGAATTGCTACTAGTAAAAATATTTATTTCTGATATCTGAAATGAATTCCTGATATCAAGATCATTTCTGATATCTAAAATGTCTTCCTTACTAGTAACAACCACATTCATGATATCAGAAATGAACATTTTTACTAGTAGCAATTCAATTGTTGATATCAAGAATAGACATTTGCACTAGTAACAATGTAATTCTTGATATCAGATATTTGCATTGTTACTAGAATTGTATTCCTGATATCAACAATTGGATTTGAATGGCACCCTATGATGAGATTTCACTAGTAAAAATACAATTGTTGATATCAAGAATGATAGTTTTTACTAGTAGAAATTGAATTGTTGATATCAAGAATGAACTTTGTTACTAGTGGAAATCTAATTCCTGATATCAAGAATGATAGTTTTTACTAGTTAAAATGTAATTGTTGAAATCACAAGTTCATATCCTGAAAATGAATAAAAGTCAAAACGGCTTGCCATAAATTCACATATGAACTAGTTAAAATGTTAATTCTTGATATCAGGAATGCAATTCTTACTAGTAGCAATGCAAATATCTGATATCAAGAATTACATTGTTACTAGTGCAAATGTCTATTCTTGAAATCAACAACTGAATTGCTACTAGTAAAAATGTTTATTTCTGATATCATGAATGGGATTGTTACAAGTAAGAAAGCCGTTTTAGATATCAGAAATTATCTTGATATCAGGAATTCATTTCAGATATCAGAAATGAATATTTTTACTAGTAGCAATTCAGTTGTTGATATCCAGAATAGACATTTGCACTAGTAACAATGTAATTCTTGATATTAGATATTTGCATTTTTACTAGTAAGAATTGTATTCCTGATATGTGAAACTGGAATTTCAACTAGTAAGGAATTAATTCTTGATATCAACAATTGAATTTGAATGGCAGCCTATGGGGGGATTTCACTAGTAAAAATACAATTGTTGATATCAAGAATGATAGTTTTTACTAGTGGAAATTTAATTCTTGATATCAAAAATTGCCATTGTTACAAGTGGAAATCTAATTCCTGATATCAAGAATGGACATTTTAACTAGTGAAAGTTCATATCCTGAGAATGAATAAAAGTCAAAACGGCTTGCCATAGGTAAACTCATTGGGTTTCTATTAAATAACGTGATTTAACAACGTGCTTACCTAAATTGTTTCTCAAATCCAAGCAAAGCATGTAGTAATCATGTTAAATGTAATTCTTCTACCCCTTGCTTACAAAGAAACTTTTTCTTGACATCAAAAATTCCTGCTGAAACCTCTAAAAAGGAGAGACGTCGTTGTAAACGTGCACGAGCAGTGAGTATCAGGCGCGTCCTCGCGTTCGTGTCTGTTTTAGCTACAGCAAGATGACATTTAATCACTGCGTTCATTAAGCATATGTTCCAAAAACATAAGAAATGCCGTTCTTTATTATGGTTACTTATTTAGCCTTGAATCAAGTTGAGGTTGCCTGTTCACGGATAAAATCAAAACGGACAAATAGAGGCGGAATGGTAAATAATTAAATAAATTGGCATTCGCCGTCTACTTCCTGGTGTTCATCTCATAAGAGCTGCTAGCGGATAGCGATGTTTACTGTCGGAGCTGACACCGGGCATTGTACATCTTTTGCGCTCTCACGCAAATTAGACGGACGTGTGTTTTGTTTTTATTGAGACGTGCATCCGAGAAGATATTTTCACAATGATAGGATGATGCGATCAGTGTCAGATCAGGTGAACACGCTGTCTTGGTCAGATTACTATCCTTTTATCTCTCTGCTGAGACGAGGCTATTAACATTGAATCCCAAAGCTCGACTGATATTTCGGGAAAAAAACAAAAGAGGATATCATATTGTTTTAATTTTTATTCAGTGTTATTATAACAGTGTTGTTCATATCGTGGAAGATAACAAGATCACTGATGGCGTCAAAATCTAGGGTCTCCATTCTGGATTACTTCAATATCGTCTGTGAGGGAGAAAATGGCAAAATTGAATCAAATTGCAAAGCTTGTGGCACGAGGATTCAGGCTAAACGGACAGTTACGTCTAACTTTGTTACACATTTAAAGGTAAGGGTTAATTTTGGTATTTAACAGTGTTTTGCATCTAATAACATGACAAATGTGGACATGTTTAACCATCTATGCAGGACCACTTTTAATATTTACACCATTCAGAGCTCCCACAGTCATTGAAATTGGAAGATTAATTCATTTTAATTTCCTGGTAAAAAGTCATAAATTAATTTAAAATATGGTAATTAATACAATATTTTGATAAAATGTGCTTTGTTTGTGCAATTTGAAAAAAAAAAGTATTAATCAACAGCCTGTCAGAAGGTGTGGGAACCCTTTGTGGTCTGTTTACACATATTATGGGTTTACATTATTTTGTACATTTAGTTCTACATATATTTTACTTGTGTATAATCATGTCGCATCCACAGCGCAAACATCAGGCCATGTATGATGAGTTTGTGAGGAAGAAAGATGTGAAAAGGGAGTCAATGCAGAATTGTACTGGCCCACCAAGTGGTCGAGTGATCTCTCAAAGCAGTCCTGGGATGAACAAGTTTGACTACAGCGACCCTCGCCAATCCCTCATCTCGGAAGCCATCGCCAAGATGATCATCCGAGACCTGCAGCCGTCACAGATAGTTGAATACGAGGGCTTCCGTGAGCTGCTTCAGCTCCTTGAGCCCCGTTACATACCGGTACCATGCCATTACATACAACAGCAGCTCCTGCCTGCCTATGTCTCCCAAGTGCAACTAGCTGCCAAACAGGCTCTAAAAGGAGCGGAGTCCTGCAGTGTGACCCTTGACCTGAGGAGAAGCAGCAGCTGTGGTGCTGGGTATCTCGGAGTGACTTGCCACTTCATCAACGCAGACTGGCACATTAGATCCGCTCTTCTGGCATGCTTACCCCTTACAGACCACAGCAACACTCAGCAAATGCTCAGCGAGTTTGATGAGATCTCTGAATCCCATGGTGTATCTGGGAAAGTGTTCAGAGTTGTCGCTGACCTGTCGCCTTGTGAAAACAGATCTCCTTTTCGTCTTCCTGGGTTCAATCACTTTGGAAATGATGAAGAAGATGAGGAAGGGGAGGAAGATTGTAGCGATAAAGAGCCTGGAGCAGGAGAAGCCAAAGAAGCCATTAGTAGCAACGAGAACCGCAAGTCTTTAGATCAGTGTCTCGGTCGAAGTAGGATAGACTGTTTTGCTCGATTACTAGCTCAGTGTGTTAAGGAAGGAGTTTGCGCTTCCCCTCAGATATCACTTCCTCTAAACAAAGCAGCCCACCTCTATAACTATGTAATTGCTACAGTGGCTCCTGAAAAACTTGTCCAAGTGTTTGGCTCCAATACCTCAACAAATTGGCAAAGACCCTCTTCCATGGACAAGTGGAACGCTCAGTTGAAGATATTGCGTCAAATGGTGGAGTCAATGGATTTTCTTGAAGACATTGTAGACAGAAATGACCTAGTACTCGGTAACTTAGAAAAAGCGGTGCTGCGGGAGCTGGTTGAAGTGTTGGAGCCTTTCGAAGAGGCCTCAGACATGGTACAAGGAGACAAGCACGTGTCCATCAGCCTAGCTCTGCCCTGTGTGTTGGGTCTGCGCAAGCACCTGGCTGAGGTCGTAACTCACCAGTGCTCTGGGATCGTGATGGGATTGTCTCAAGCTCTGGACCGCAGACTGGCAGGCATTCTTGAGGACCCTCTTTATGTAACGGCCACCACTCTGGACCCACAGTTCAAGTTGTCCTGGAGCAGTGACAGCGACTGGCACAAACAGGTGCTGCTGGAAGAGGTTGGAAAGCATACTCGGCCTTTGAGTCCACTAGAACATCACTCAGAGTCCCAGCCGTCACCGTCCAAACGCTGCAAGCTGTTTTCTTTCATTAAACAGCGGCCGACCGCCCAGGCCAAGACGGTGGAGCAGGAGCTGTCCACGTATCTCCACGAAGAACCCACAGATGAGGATCCACTGCAATACTGGAAACGCAAGTCCATCGATTTCCCATTGCTCTCACAAGTAGCCAAGAAAGTTTTTACTGTGCCAGCAACAACCACATCGGTGGACCAGATATTTAACCTGGTTAGCAAGACACTCAGGCCAGAACAATGCCGATTTCTGCCAAAAAACTTGGACACTCTGATTTACTTGAAGGCTAACTATAGGATACTTTGGTCCTAACTGCAAAGAGAGCTTCACAGAATTTTCTTTGTACTGATATCAAACCAAACACCTCAAATGCAAAATGGGGATTGTGCCTAATATGTATCTCTCCATAAATACTGTAGAATTACCCCAAAGGCAACAAACTACTTTTGTCAGCAATTGAACTTTTTTAAATTCTGTACAAAAGGCTAGAATAAAATTATATAAAATTAACTATTATGGGTAACGATTTATAATAATTTTCAATTTTTCACATATGTGTGTGAAAATAAGTAATGAAAGTTATTATAGCATATTAACTTATTATCTCCATCCATCAGCATGTTATAGAACCCCAGAAAAACTATTCTTGCAGCAAATGCTTTTTCAGAACACCTGTAAGAAAAACAATGTTACGTTTCCAGCAAAACATTATTAAACATTTGATATATAGTTAGCTTTATATTCATTTGAGGAAAGAATTGGTCAAGCAGAGTTACAATGTAGCTGTCAAGCTTTTTGTGGGCTTTCTTTGTGTACAAAACCAACCCACTAGAACGCTGCAGCAGGTTCTGTAATTGGAAATAATTACATTTCAGGAATAATGGAAATTGGAGAACCCTGATGGTGGACTGTAGTTTCTCCAAGCTTCCAGAGCTGAATGGAGAGAAATCAAAGCTGTGGGATATCAAGAAGACTTGCTGTGCATTAAAAACCTTTTGTGTGAAAAAGACTTTTCCATTTCAGTAAAAAGTGTTTTATCAAACCTGACTTCTTGTCCTGTCATAACTGAAATATTTTGTCATGCAATAATATTCTAAAGGTCATTGTCTTCATAGGACAATCACTTATGTCAGTGTGTGTGCATTTGTGGTTATAGGTACAGCACATTTGTGCTAGGTTACGCAGCTTAACAGCATAAGCACAGAGTTTGTGTGCTTTTATTCTGATCATGTCGAGAAGAAAAATAGCAAAAAGGACATTCAATCAATACACTCAATTTCCAACAGATTTATGTGCAATGCGGAGCGGCACTGCTGCAGTGCAGATAAAATGAACATTTGTGAGTGTTTGTATATGGGATGTGAATCCTGATTTCAGTTTCCAGTGCGTCGGTAAGACTTACAGTATATTCTGGGCAAAATTGTACTTGCAATTGCATTTTCTATTTGTGCACGTAATTTACAACGTATGCCAAATTTCAAATGGAAAAGTCCATTTGATATTTCATTTCCAAAATTCGTGCAGGAATGGTACAGCCATATTGAAACAGCAGTAGCAGTTGCTCTGATTGCAATTTCATTTCCTCATTGTCACGCTCTCTTCTTGCCAAACCTCAAAAGATATTCCAACCCTGATATAATTGTAATCTCTATGCCAACAAAGGTTGCCTGTCAGTCATTTGCTGTGGATGTGATGTGTAGGTGTGTTTGTGTGGTAAATTGGTCAGTTTTATTTGCTATGAAAATAATATTTAGAACTGGCATGGGGCGTGACTAGACTCCAACACCGGGGTTGAACACAACAGCCATTTTAAGATATACTGTGACCTCAGTAAGTTATCCCAGTTAAACTTACATATAACATATTTCAAGTCTTTAAATTTGAAATATTTCCAGTAGACAAGAACATTTGCTTTGACAAATATATGCTAATGTTTAATTCATTTAAAAACTATTCTATGTTATGCACAACAAAGAGCTTATAAAATCCAAAATCAAATGTATTATGCTTTTATAACTAATATTGGATAAAACCAAATAAGAACACCCTGAATTGAAAAGTCAGCAACTGAAACTGTGCATTAACACGGGTATAAAAATGGCAAGGATTTTTTACTAGTAGTAAACTCTGACAGTTTATCATTATCAATAATACTATATCATCTAATAATCCAGAGGTTGACTTGAAAACAAATTCGCTTTGCTATATGATAGTTGTGTCACCAGGTGATCAAACTGTAATGCACATTACTGTTGTATTGCACTATTTCAAGTTTCATCTGTCAAAAGCTGATAAAAAATGAATGTAGCCAACTGATATAATTAATATGAAAAAAGTTCCACTCAGAGCGGGATCAAAGAGTCAATTCAGACATCTGTTTGAGAAGCAGCAGTTCAGCATGAGTTCAGGGGTGATGAAATAGATACTACTGCATTTTACACAATGTGTATGTCCACTTTTATAACAGACGATACATGACCCAACACTTCAGCTACTCACACGTCTGTATTTAAACAATTCATAACTGATCAATCATTTCTGTTCTTAGGATGTGTTCTATGCATTTATACAAACTTTATAGCGATAGACTTTATAAATTATTATAAAATAAATTCTCTTGTACCTGATTTTTATGGTCAGTAACCATTGTAGCGGGTCAGAGATGTGGCACTGCTACTCTTACTCTTGCTTGAATTACTAAGAGTAAGAGTAGCAGTGCCACATCTCTGACCTCTCTAGGCTGCAATGGTTATTGACCATAAAACATTTATTGAGATGCACCTGCACTATGCACATTATGTTAGCGGACTAAAATGACATAGTACATTTGCTAAAATGTGAAGTAGCCTATCAGTAGCCAACCACATTATAATATCCCTTGCATAATGCATTTCTATTGTCATGGATGAACTAGAATATCAGCCAAATGATACTGAGCAGATTTGTGGAAATAAACATGTATATTTGAAGATCATTTTTTAACATGCCTTCTGTTTCACATCGTTTTTTTTTTTAAGAATAGTAGGCAGTACACAGTTTATACTGTGAAGTATTAAGCAAAGTAAGTAGCATGCTGGTATTCTGAACATAGCCCAAACCGCAAACCATTGGACTTTCTATGGTTTCCAGCTGGCAGAGATTCAAAAATGTGTACAAAAGCTGGCAGGGAAGGAGCTAGTAATGACTTGAATTTTTACAGCGGGGATATCAGCACTCTTTACAGGAATCTAACCTTAAAATACACTATTTCACATCTGCGATGGTTATCTTCTAGAAGGTGACTCAGTTCCTCCAACACAACTCAAGTGTCTCAAGACACAATTTCCTAATGGGTCAGTGAGTGTGGAAAAAAATTGAGTGCTTCAGGGACTGGCCAGTGCAATTCTGACCTTTAGGCGATATGACCTTTAGGTGACCTTGATATGAGGGTCGTAAGGGCCTAAACTGAACTATGGCATTCTCTATGTGAAGAGACTGAGTCATTCTGAACTCTCTGCCAAACTACAGTTATTAATAAACTGCCTGTTGTTGGTGTGTGAACAGCAATAATATCCTGATCAAAAGGGGAGGGAAATACATTTTTACATACGTAGTTATGTGTCAATGCTCATTACATATTTGAAACTGAGCCGGGGGGAAAAGGCTAGATTAAACACTTGTTGAACAAAACTGGGCGGTGGTGTGTTTAAACAATGAATGTATGGAACCCCCCTCTTCATTATTCTTTGGCCTTTTTATAGCATGGAAACAAGAGAGCAGCTGCCCTTCAGTCTCCCTCCCTTGTGCGTTCTCTGACCAGCTCCTGTTTGTGACAGCGAGTTATCTTTATCTTCATCTTTAACTCTCAGACTTAGGAACATATCCAGCCTGTCATTTCTCTTACTCACACACCGAATCAACAGCACCCCTCGCACGCTCCCACCTAGCAGACTCGTTTCATCGCACAGCTAAGTCATGGCAGACAGAAAGGACAGCAAGACTCCCAGTAAAGGCAATCTGATGAAAAAGAAAGAGAAGAAAGTGGAGAAAGTAGAGAGTAAACCTCAAAAGGAGAAAGAAAAGAATAAAGTTAAGGATGAAAAGATGACAAAGAAGCCAGAGAAGACCGAGGAAATTGAGCAAAAACCTGAAGAGATGCCGCAGGGAAATGGGGAGATAGCAGAAGGAGCCGAGGGCCCTGTCAAAGATGAGGAGTTTGAGCTGGAGCCTATGGAGCTGCCTCCATTTGAGATCATTGTAGGGTATGTCAAACCCACTGTAATATTTCTATCACTCAGTGAGAACCTTTAAAGGCACAGCTTTGTTCCTTATTTACCCCTAAATGGTTCCTTGAGGGTACTTATTACTACTTTAAGGTACTAAAATACAGCTTTATGGGGTAGTGTATCGTTCAAATTCACAACAGTTTAGCATAAATGTTGTATTTAATTTAATATCAAGGTAGCAGAATTTTTTGTAAACAACATTGTACATAAATATCCACCCTTGAACTGTTTCACATTTTATTACGACAGCACGAATGACTCCACAATCTATTTTAAGATTACTTTACCACTTCTTTAAAAACATTTTAATAATGATAACTTTATGATAGATAGGAACTTAATGCATGACTACTTACTCTAGACATAAAACTGGGTGGGATCACCTCTGACAGCAGATACATTTCAAATTCCATCATGCTGGGTAACACTGTGAATTAGACCAATTGCTTTGACCCCAGCGATTTTTGGAATACCTTTTGGATTTATCGGTGTGCTGTTCAGCTCGATCAATTTCTCTTTGTGTCTTCATGATTTTTCCTGTCCCTGCCACAGACTAGTAGGCCTTTCCCTAAACCATGATGCTTTTGGCACTTAATGACTAAATATGTGGACGACGCCTACTAATTAACCAGTTTCACAATTTCAGCCACACCCATAGTAACAAGAGTGGCACAAAATCATGACTTCTAACATGGCACTTCACTAAGTGATGTCCATTAGGTTTACTGAGCCTGATGTGGAAAATCTTGAGTGACCGAAACAAACCCAGACCTGAAACCACACTGGGATGAATCGCTTTCATGTTTGAATGAGAGCAAAACTTCACAAACCCTGGTCTCACTTAGTGCAAATCCTTCTCTGAAGAGTGTAAGCTGTTAGAGAGGACCAGTTTACTATTAATGTGTGGTTTGGAAGTTCAGTAATGTTCAGGCCATTTAATTATAGTTATGTAGTGTACTCGAACGCCAAAAGTTTTGGTCTTATCAGACAATTGGTTCTCCATACAACTCCATAAGAACTTGGTTCTCCGAAGAACTCCATAAAAGTCCATTAACTCCCTTTGAGTTGCTGTAGGCATAGAGGCCACCAAAGCAGAAACACGTCTTGACAAAAGTTTATGGATTCATTTTGTTTTTTAAGCTGGAAAGCACCACACAACTTTTTTTTTCCCGATTTTGCTGAAAGTTAGAGCCAGATTTCACAGAATATCACTGTGTGAAGGGCAAGGACTTGATTTCATTCAGTCGGAGAATATGCGTTGAGAACGTGTTTGATGTTTTATAACACACATTATTTTCATCAGTAATGTGAGTCCTAGCAACAAGGTGCATGTTTCTACATGAGTTTGTTGTGTTTGGAAGGACTAGTCGAGCAGTGCGTGATCCTCGGTCTTGTATGATGCCCAGTTTTTCTCTGTAACCATTTACAAAAGTGCATGATGCCTATTGTTTTAAAATTGGTTTGTGAAGTGTTTTCCAGCTTTTACTTTAAGTCATATTCACACAATGGAATGTGATAAATGTCTGTGGGTTTATATCTTAGGCATCGTTTTCAGTGATTGCTGGAATTCTGCTGAAATCGGAAAACAGGAAAGCTTATAAAAATGGTCAGGTATAACTTAAAACTCCAAATGTCCTTCTTCTTCCCACAGAGACAGAATGAACCCCACCTTCTTTAAGTTCCAGTTTAAAAATGTGGAATATTCTTCCGGGCGCAATAAGACCTTCCTGTGCTACCAAGTCGACATTCAAGGGGGCGCTACAGAGACAGACGGCCTTCGTGGTTTCCTGGAGGATGAGCATACGGGTTCACACGCTGAAGAGGCCTTCTTTCAACAGGTGCTGGCCTATTACGATAAGTCACTCCAATACACGGTGACCTGGTACACGTCCTCGAGCCCTTGCGCAGCCTGCGCCGCTAAGCTTGTCGAGATCTTGCGAGCACGCAAGACACTGCGCCTTAATATCCACTGCTCCCGTCTTTTCCAATGGGAGGAACCAGAGATACAGGCCGCACTTCAGGCGCTAGTTAAGGCGGGATGTAAACTACGCATGATGAGGCCTTTGGATTTTGCCTATGTTTGGTCTACTTTCGTCGAGAATGAAGAAGAAAACTTTGCACCCTGGGAAGACTGTCAAGATAACTACGATTATTATGATGAGAAGTTGTGTGATATTTTAAAGTAGGATACAGAGTATACTTTTAATATGGTTGTTTAATACAGCCCATGAACTGCCTTTAAGGAAATTGGTACTTCAAAGCAAATCATTACAATCAACCGGTCATTTAAACAGCTGTTTCCTCTGTCAGCGCATCACATGGCTGAATTCACTTAAGTTTATGATCCAATTAACAATGAATTCAAACTACTCTCACATAAAAGTTTTTAGTGAGATATCTCAAATATTAAGGATATCCAACACTCTTTGGAAAAATGTGCAAAAATTGTACCTTTAGGGGAACAGCTAATGTTGGGGAAAGTTACTATTAAAAGTGATGCAATGCGTTACATTACTTTTGCTTTTATTACTTCTTGCTTGTTTTTATTTAAAAAAAAAAAAGTTTCATTTTGTGGCAAATGTGAAGGCCCTTTCACAGCAACAGGAAGCATTGGGCTGAAGGAAATGCAAATTCAAGCCTGTAGAGTAAAGGGTGCAACTCAAACCTTTCAGCTGTGCTACCAAAGAAAAATCACTCTTACTTCAGCAATAAAAAAAAAAAAAAATCTAAAGTCATTTTTGCTTATTAGTATGATTGAATTTAATCATCGAAGATCTGCAGCAAAGATATTGGTTAATATAGTAAGATTAAATACAAAAGTATGTGTATTAATTTTTTAAATATTTTGAAATGGGATAGTGCAAAGCTGTGTAGCGAATGCCCTCCTTGTATGTTAATGCAAGAAACATGAGTTATTTTCCTATCATGAGCACAATCTCACTGACAGCAATATGAAGGTATGATGCTCTTATAATATACTAAATTAGTGGATCAAATCTGCACATTTTAGCTGCGTCTAATTTCGAAGGCGGTGTACACAAGTCATATTTGTTTCCAAAGTAAGAAAGAAATGACCATAATTATGCCTCACAAGGAATAACAGTAGGTTTTATAATGGTTGCTTCTCTGAAACAAGAGAGCCTTGATGATGTATGAGGCTGACTAATGCGACCTTTAGAGGACACAGCCTTCGAAATGAGACATGCTGAATTCAGAACTGCATACTCCTCTTACTATTTCTGCCATAGAGCACTATGGAAAAGGTAGAATGCTAGTACGCCGTTTCGAACTTCATAACAACTTTTGAATGTCACCAGGAACCGCTACACAAAAGAATCAATTGGACATAAAAATAACAGAATAACAGTGAACTTTATGGGTCATTTATTGAGCATTGGTTCAATTAACTAGTGTTACTTTACTGGAAAAATATGAACTTTTACAAACAAAAATATTATTTTCATTGTTTCATTGGATTTTTATATTATTATTATTATTTCTTTTTGAGGATCATTTCTAAATGATTTTGCAGAGGTAATCTTGGGCAATCTTGAAAGAGTTCAAACCACAAATAGTAAGACATGCACCCTCTATTGGTGAAAGAACATCAATACACTTTAAAAGACAAAACATTAGGATGAGAACACAATGGAAAAACAAAGGACCCTAATTTACAAAATAAAACCTATAGAATCAACAGCTTCTTAGTGCATAAATAGAACACCCTTTATAAATTCTTTATTTTTATTTTTTACATTCTTTATTGCTGATATTTCCCAGAACAAGAATAATAAACACCCACCATAGAGTACATTGTGAAATTCCATTGGAACAAAAAGCAACCCTTTGACCATTCTTTAAGAACGTTTAAGAAATAACGTGTTTAAGACCTGCCGTGGTCTAGATGGTGTACACCGTGATGGAGATTTGTGTGTCCTGGAAGACTTCTGTAATAATGGAAGACACATTTTCCCATTCCAGTTGATCCAGACCACAGCCAATCCTAGCAAGAGAAAATGACATCGGTTATTGCAGTCTATTCAGCAGAACAATGAAAGAACAATTTAAAAGATATGCTAATTCTTTCCGAAAGTAGTATTTAAAAATGCAATTACCAAGCTATATTTGAGTATTGACAACTGCAAAATTACTTTTCATTGTTTAAAGTCATTTAGGTGGAATCATATTCAGAATAATTACATTTAAAATCAATATCCGCATTTAAATTCAAAATAACCTGTCAATTTACCGAGGCATGGATATACTGTTAACGCCATTGGCCAAGCAGTGATCCTTCATTGACACGAGGCTTTTTCTGAGCATGTCATAGGTGGGTTTATGGTTGTACTTTTTCTTTGTGATCTAGTGGAGAAAAAAAAAAAAAAGGTGGAAAAGGTAAGTTTTGAATGATAAAAAAAGACAGAAAGAAAAGAGCTTAACAAAAATCATCTCAACTGATTTTGTAAAACATAGAACAGATGTGAATGTGAACTAAACCCTACAAGCCATCTTACCAGGTAATACACAAAACGACCAGATCTTTCGAGGACTGCACATTGGCCAGGTTGCTTCCCTACACAAAACAGAAGACAACGGAGAAAACTGAGAACGCATGTTGTATGTATTGCACTTGTCAGTAATGAGAATTCACACTCACTCTGAGCCTGAAGCTCCTCAACTCCACCAAACTTCTTCTTGAAGAGCACAGCGATCCCTGCTCCCATGCGGCAGTCTTCACTGATGCAGTGCGCCAGGGCATCGGTGGATGGACAGGTGAACAAATCTCCTCTCATGTGGAGCAGCTGCCATGCTGAGCGACACGGGAGCTGCAACAAATAAGGAAGACCACAAACCCAATGATAACACGACACACATTACTGCAGTCTCCTGACCAGTGCATCTGAACTAATGCAATCTCCTCTGAATCACAGCCACACTCAAAACTTGTTTTTATTTTACTATAGTCAGTTTGAGGATCATTTTCAAATGGCAATCTTTACATAGATTTGAAAAGTAAATTTTACTTTTTAAAAATTTTTATTTTTAAAGACAAACTAATTTTACTCAAATGAAGGCACGTGGCGTACCTTCATCCGCACCATCTTGTCCGTCTCAGTTTCCATAAACTCCGTTTCTAAAATGTTTAAAAGGCTTTCAGTCAATCAGTAACTCTTGAAACTTTGAAAATCATTGTTTTGGCCAACAGAAAATGCAAATAATGACTGGTTAAAATTGTTTAAATACATAAATATATATATAAATAAGTAACTATACATATATACACACATACAAATATATATATATATATATATATATATATATATATATATATATATATATATATATATATACGAAGAATCAAGCTTTTAAAGAGCCACTGGTTCGACACGTTGAGCACGAAGATCTGGCGGTCTGATAACTTACCTCAACAATAAAGCTGAATCTGCGTTTTGTGTCCCTTTAAACGTTCATTTGGTTCGAGCCAATTACTGTAAATAAAGTAACAAGAAAAACACAGGTTTCACTTTGGCTTTGAGTTCGAGTTTAAATTCGACGTGTTAAAAGACTCGAGTGCCATCTAGCGTCAGGGAGTGCAAGAGCATCCTGTTTATATTTCCGCGGAGGGACATTGAAAGGCTGTTAAATGCTGGTGGAAGTTAATGACAAGGTTAATGAAGGTTAAATCGAACTGAAGAAAATATTTAAACCCCAAACAAACCTCACAGTCTCATACATCAGCATTAAATGTTTATTCTACAATTGCACTGCAAGAAATCTTTCTTATATTTTATAAAATGCATAAAAAGAAATAATAACAACAGCAACAACCCTTTGAGCTTTCTTTAAGAAAGGTTAAGAAATATTTTTTAGACCAGCTGTTAGATTGTATAATTACAACACATTTAGTAAATATGTAAAGTCTTTAATTTAATATTCATATACAATTTTATGTTGCTGTAGCATCATTGATATAAAAACAAATCAGTGGCAATTGTGTAATAATTGACAAATGGTGACAACTGTCTAAAATTTATTTGCAGTGAGGAGATAAAAATATTTTATCTATTTAAAACATGCTTTTTGGAGGCCCTTTGTCAGTGATGTTATGTCAGTTTAATTATAACAGTTTCAATATAACAGTCTGCAATATTAGTAATGCTGTTACTGTGGAATTACTTATTACATTGATTATGTGCAACACAACTGACAAAAATGCATGTCACCAAATCTAATGCCATAGAGCCAGCTTGTAAGAAATGAGAAAAAAAGTGAAATTCATTAATAGTATTTTTAATGTATGATTGAGTTTTATTTTTGAGAAACGTACAGATACAAATACTTTTACAATTGTGGCCTTGAAGCGACTTCAGTCTTTACAATATTCGTATATTTACAAACAGCAGATATGCCTATTTGAAACTGATGGCTGTTATTTATAAACTGAGTAAAAAGCCACAGTAATATGCTAGATGAATGCACCTCATCTAGCAACAAAAAATGAAAGAAACAATAAAGAAAACATGAATACATATAAATACATGTAGATAGAAGGAATTCTGTTTTTTAAAAAAAAAAAAAAAACGGGAGATAGACACTATAGGTTAAAAAACAAAAGAAAAACATATATATATATATATATATAATTTGTACTGATGACTCAGATTCACTTTCATTAACCATGACTAAAACTGTGGTTGTGAAACTATGGATATATGTTGGTTAAGGGGTAGGCTTAAATTAAGGGTTGTTTTGGTGAATATGGAGTTCAGAAGTTGGCGCTGCGCCGTCTCTGTTCATTGATCCACTCCCCAGGGTTCACATCCATTTGCAGCATCTTCATGACCCACTTGTCACGTCGCGCCCCGTCAATGAACTCATCCAGAGACAACTCCCCTGTGCACACGGGACAGAAACTCAGCATCAGCGGCTTTATAAAGGCTGCCTTTAAGCAGAAAGCTTGAACTTTTTCCACAGTTTGATTAATTATTAACATCAATGAACTCTAAATAAACATATATAATGAAGGAAAAACACTAGTGTTTGCCTAGCAATTTAGTAACTGTCTAGAAAAATAATGAATCATAGTAAGTTTTACCATCTCCATTCTCATCCACTAGCTCAAATATTCGGTCCACCACCTGATCTGGGGTCAGTAGGTTACACTCTGCATCAAGTTCACCATGGCAGGCTTTCTTTAGTCGGTAGATTGACTATAAAAGTAAAGCAAAGGTGCATATTTTAATCTCAAATGCATAAATGTCTTCTTTACGGTGGTATTGAAAACTATTATAGCATCTCTGCACACAAATGTCCAGCTATCACAGAAGACATACGGATTAGTCCCCTGTAAACATCTCACTTGTAAGTTTTAATGTCAAGGTGAGAGGGATGAAAGCAGTTATGAAATTGTAATCTCAGTACAAATGCAACTAGAACACACAGAATTATGATTCATAATCTAGAAGAATTGTAATCTTAACCAATATTTAAGTCAGTCTGATTGACAATCAGAAAAGGACATGAGGGATGATTACCTCCACAATCTCCTTGAGCTCTGTTTTGTCGATGCAGCCGCTCCCATCCTTGTCATACATTTTAAAAGTCCATTTCAGTTTGTGTTCCAACTTTCCTCGCAGCACAAGATTTAAGGCTGCAACATATTCCAGAAAATCAATAGTGTTGTCCTATGAAAAAATGAAAGGAAGGGAAAGAGAAAATAGGTTTGAACTGTCAAAATACTGAGAATTCTAAGAAATGCCCATCATATATATATATGAATATATAAATATATATTCTAAAATTATATTGTTGTGTTATTTTTGAGTGTCAAGTATCTTCTCCCACAGAGCGTTTATGACTACTTTTTGTAAGCTTGTAGCTGAAATTTAATCACTTACCCCATTTTTGTCAAAAGCACGGAACATGTTTTCAATGTAATCGGCCGCTTCCGGGTTTTCAGTTACACCGAAGAAGCTCTTGAACTCGTGCATGAAGAGGGTTCCGCTCGGACATTCCACCACAAACTTTTTATACCACTCCTGCAGTTCAGCAACATCAATTTCTTTGTCGTCAGAATCCTCACTGAGTCGCTGACCCATCACGAAAGATGGCAATAAAAAACACAAGCTCTGCTTCTCAACAACAAATGTCCATGATCACATCTGGCAGCTTCAGTTTCCTGGAGTTCACCCTGATCCAGACATGCCAATAACCGTTTAAGCCCCACAAAATGATAATACAACACTGAGAATATCTGATTTAGGATAGAAACGTGTATCCTCCTTTAAAATATCAAAAAAAAACCCTGAAGTTTAAATTTTCAATATTTACCAAAGTGTAAAAGTAACCTCAACCTTTCAGCGAAGGTGCTCTACTGGCTTGGGATTCAGCACTAGGGCTATTTTGGATCACATGACTGCAAGAGATTATTCATATCAATCCATGTCTGAATCAATTAGCTTGAAACAAGATGAAGAGCTTTGCTATAATTCAACATTTAGTTCACAGAGCGTTCCATTCCTCAGTTCAGGTTCAAGGGCTCCCGGAGGGTCTCATGTCAGAACATTAAACAAAACCTGACAATTTTTACCTGTTCAAATTAAAATCATTTAGGTTTAAGGCCACAAAGTACTACAGAAAAATTCATCCACTTCATCGCTGAAAATGGAACAGGTGAAAATACATTTAGACATATGGGTCTTGCAACAGGTTTCAAAAAATATTCTATATATTTTGAATAATAAATGCGGTAAATTAATGTTATTAAGTATTACAGAAGGCAGCAATGTTTACTAAAGCAATAAATCAAAGTTATGTCACTAAAATTTCTTTTGGAAATTTCACATTTTTATATTGGGTCCCTTGTTTGGCTGAGAGTGTGGATGTGGAGGGGGTCCCTGGATCCAAATGTTGAAGCCCCTGCATGTACATCTCGATCACTCAATCCAAAATGAATCATTCAGACAATCTGAGTCATAATCCCCTCTGCCCTCTGCTCTCACTATTTATAGTTTTTCAAAAATAGGATCTAGAGAAGTCTGGCCTAGTTCATGAGGTGCACTTTGTCTGGACACATACCACTGCAGGTCACAGTGAAAACTAAAATCAAAATGGTTACACTCTTAAAAATAAAGGTTCTTCTTTGGTATCTGGGTTTATGAAGAACATTTAAAATCCCTGGTAACTTACCACTAAAGGTTCTTTACAGTGGAAAAAGATTTGTAGGATTATTAAAATGTACTTCACACACACACACACACACACACACACACAAAATGGTTCCTTTAAAAACTGTTTACATAAGGATCTTTTTGGAATTTAAAATGGATATTCTTGGCACTTCCGAAAAAACCTCCTTGTGGAACTTATAGCAAACTGACTCTAAAATAACAAAAAGAATCTAGTGCAGATGGTATAACGGTGGATTTTATCCTGTTATTAGTAGCTTACTTACAAGGCCACAATGTTCTTCAGTGAGATATGCACTGATCAGATGTAACATTACGACCACTGACAGGTGAAGTAAATAACACTGATTATCTCTTCATCACGGCAGCTGTTAGTGGGTGGGATATATTAGGCAGCAAGTGAACATTTTGTCCTCAAAGATGAGCAAGCGTAAGGACTTGAGCAAGTTTGACAAGGTTCAAATTGTAATGGCTAGATGACTGGGTCATCTCCAAAACTGCAGCTGTAGTGGGATGTTCCTGGTCAGCAGTGGTCAGTATCTATAAAAAGTGGTCCAAGGGAGGAACAGTGGTGAACCGGTGACAGGGTCATAGGCAGCCAAGACTCATTGAAGGCTGGTCTGTGTGGTCCGATCCAACAGACGAGCTACTGAAGCTCAAATTGCTCAAGAAGTTAGTGCTGGTTCTGATAGAAAGGTGTCAGAATACACAGTGCATCACAGTTTGTTGCGTATGGGGCTGCATAGCCGCACACCAGTCAAGGTGCCCATGCTGAACCCTTTCCACCACCAAAAAGTGCCAACAGTGGGCACTTGAGCATCAGAACTGGACCACAATGGTAGACAGTGGCCTGATCTGATAAATCACGTTTTCTTTTACATCACATGGATGGCGAGTGTGGTGATTGTGAGTGTGCATCTCTTACCTGGGGAACACATGGCTTCAGGATGCACTATGGGAAGAAGGCAAGCCGGCAGAGAGAGTGTGATATTTAGGCAATGTTCTGCTGGGAAACATGGTCCTGCCATCCATGTGGATGTTACTCTGACACGGACCACCTACCTAAGCATTGTTGCAGACCATGTACACCCTTTCATGGAAACGGTATTCCCCGGTGGCTGTGGCCTCTTTCAGCAGGATAATGCGCACGGCCACAAAGCAAAAATGGTTCAGGAATTGGAGGTTTGAGGAGCACAACAATGAGTTTGAAGTGTTGACCTGGCCTCCAAATTCCCCAGATCTCAATCCAATCAAGCATCTGTGGGATGTGCTGAACTCGCAACTTACAGGACTTGAAGGATCTGCTGCAACATCTTGGTGCAGATACCACAGCACACCTTCAGGGGTCTAGTGGAGTCCACGACTCGATGGGTCAGGGCCGTTTTGGTAAAAGTGGGAGCCCAACACAATATTAGGAAGGTGGTCATAATGTTATGTTTGATGGGTGTAGGCTGTATAAGCTCCAAAAAAAAAAAAAAACCCCGAAAAGAAATAATAAGGGGGGGTTATATATGTGATGTATATGCAAAGCTGCACATTGATGGTATGCAGGGAGAAGATCCTGTTTTATATGCTTTGATGTATGTTTATACACACACCTGCATGTCAACAGGCTGGTCAAAGACAGTCAGTGTGTTCAAGTGCTAGTGTAGTAGGCCACAGAAGGTCTGTGTTTTGGCAGTCCATAAACTTTAAAGACCTTTTCAAAAGTGCTGACTACACACTTGATGAGGATAAGCTCCTCTGGCCTAGAGGTATCCAGGCCACTCATTGCACAATTCATTAATAATCCCATTGGATTAACACAGAATACAATAACAAACTTGTACACAACACTTTAAAACTCAAATAATGTTTAAGCCGAAAACCTTTTTTACTATTCATTTCACTCATAGCTTACTTCTATTTTGCTTTTGTGCCACGCACCAGATGACAAATCTTTGTCAGTGTTATTACAATGGCTTTAAAATCAATTAGATCTGAAAACGATTTAGCAGTTGTAGAGTCATAATAACTGCAAATGACACAGCAATCAGGACTGACTGATGGAGAAATGAACACTGAGTGTGTTCACTTTGAATGTGTGTAATTACAATTACAAGACATACTGGATGTTAGTATCTTTAGTTTTAATAAACTGCTGAGCTGTGCTGATTGTTTATAATTATTACACAAAATACTTCATCACTCAAATCTGATATGACACTAAATCAGTTATCACGACACAAATATAGCCTGCAAATCATTAATATGGACAAGAAGAGAAAGCACAAATGTAATTTAAATTTAAACAAAGTTCTTTCTATAGCTCCACTACTATTTCCAAAAAATACTAACAGATGCCCCTGGGTGTCAGTGTAACAAAGGCTACAGCTTCACGGTTGGTTGATTGTTTTCTTTTTTGCCTATTTCTTTTAAAACACAATGGACAGCCTACTCTCTAGTGGACTGGTGATTCATTTACACACAACATATATCTTATAATTGCTCGGATTAAAGACTGTAAAGTCAAATTAGTCTCGTGAGGATTCAACATATTTATTTAATGCGCTTACTAAGGTAAAAGTACCTCAGAATGACACATCTCTCGGCATTAGTCAGCGTACTGACCACGGCTGCCAACATTATGCAATCAAAAAAGAAACGGAGAAGAAAGTTATTCATGGCCCTGAACTGAGATTAATGTCTGATCCAGTTGCCAGGGCAGTGAATAAATATTTCCTCTGTCTCTCATCCCTCCCACCTCCACACGCCCCTCACCCAAAACACAGCAGGGAACCGAGAGTAATATTTCTGACTAGCCTACATCTCGCTCCTTTAATCAGAATGAGTAATAATGATCCACAGCACATACACACTGCGGGGAAATTAAAAACCAGAAATTAGGATAAGTACTGGCTGCTGCTGTTTAATTAGGGTATCAGCAGTTACCTGAGATTCAAAGGCTTATTAAAGCACTTTACTGTTTACTGTTAATTAATTTTTTGATGCAAATGAATGAATTATTTGGCCACGTCCTTCATCTAATTATTTGTGCTGCCTGTTTGAAATAAATGGATTAGTTATTTTTTTAATAGTACACAAATATATGAGGTGGGGAAAAACACAAGATCAGTGTCATTAGACAGCTGCCAGACCACAAAGTCGTAAATCAACAGCAACAGGCGAGGCAAGACATCTTTAATCTCCGTCTTGCCAAGGGTTTCTAGTGACATTAACTGAAGATGCTGTTTGTGTTGGCTAGGCCTATTTCATCCAAAATAAATGGTGGTGACTTTTTGCGACAGTTCTTTTATCTTTGTTTTGGAAAAAAGTCAATAAAGAAAATATAAATCACAATTCACTTGGGACGGATCACACAGGACGCAATTTTTTGTTACACTACGCCGTTTTTAAATATTATTTTTTTGTAAATATGCGCTAGACTTTCAACTAGGCTAACGTTACGTCTTTGCGCTGCATCACACATTGGTGTCCAGTGTTAGGGGCATTATTTGACCCTTCACAAACAGTTTGATTGACAGGCGATCTGACCAATCATAACTCCGAATCCGCCATTTTGTCAAAGCAGTCAGGGGAGTTAGTAGATTAACGTTGGTGAACTTGAACAAAAATTGTGTGTACTCACGTCTTTCCGCGCCTGAAATAACATTCCTTCTGATGTTCATTCACGTTTATTTGATGCTATAAATGATCTAGTATGAAGAGATGAGCCGCTTGGAGTTACAGCGATCTGTCACGACACAAGAGCAACTACACGGTATTTATTGTTTAAACTTCTTTCAAAAATTACAATATATTAAATATGAAACGTCTGTCGATGTGTCCTCATTACTCCGCGCCTGGGGCTCATTCATTACACTTTTGGTGTGAAAGGGCTTTTACATTTGAAAAAATAGAACCTGTGTGAGAAAGTTACGTAATACATTACTTTTCAAAACAAGGTACTAAGTAACAGTTACTTTTGTAGGGAGTAACAATATTGTAACGCATTACTTTTAAAAGTAACTTCCCCAACATTGTTAGTGATAAGATTTTAAAGGGGCTGTATGTAAAAACTTACTTATTGCCGATGTGTGAACAGCTTGTAACGAAACTTAAAAAACAAGACCTTCCACAATTTCCTATGGAAGCCTGTAGATTGATTTTTATGTGAAGGACTTGGCACATTTTCGCCAGGAAAATCAAATGGATGTGATGTTTATGTGCACTTAAATGCAAGAATGCGTTCTAAGTGAACAGCACCTTGAGTTAATTTACAAAGAAGAGACATTGAAGCACACAAGATCACATAGAAATGTTCAAAGAGTTTATTACAGAAATCGCAGTAGAGGCACTACCTCACATATATAGGCACTGAACTACTGAACTGGACTCGCAATTGTGTGTCAACACGATTCAACACAATTCAGATTCAAATCCAAACCATGTCAACCCATCAGTTAAGTTTCAAGTGAAGTTCTCTATGTGATATGCAGCTCAAATCTCAGCTAACATACAATGGGGGCTTTAACCAGTGCCAGAGATTTCACTGATAATCTGTGCATTTTATATATTGCTTTCAAACTGTTCTTCATTCTGATGACAACATTAAAGGTGCTGTAAGCAATTTTGGGAATACCACACTTGAAAATGTAACTATAATCTGACATCACTGATATAGGTGTCCTGAGAAATCACACCTGTCTCTGTGACAGAACAATATTGTGGGGTGTCCTATAGGCTATTTTATCCAGTAAGACTCTGCCAATCACAGCACGTTCACGACTTTGAATGGTAGAGAATTTTCAACAGATTGTGTGGTTGAAATGAGCAAAATACTGGAACACTAGCACTTACAGTACAGCACCTTTAACTAAATAGTTCACCCGAAAATTGTGTCATCATTTACTCACTCTTATGCCATTCCAAATCTGTACAACTTTCTTCTGTGGAGGAACGTGAAAAATTGTGAAAAAATGTTCTCTCTTGAGTTTTTAAACCAAGCTTTGGACCCCATTGTAAAGACAAAAAAAATCTCCACAGAATAAACTAAGCCATCCAGGTATAGAATAGCATGAGGGTAAATGACCATTTTCTTTTTATGGAGAACTATCCCTCAAAGACATGTATATGCAATCTGTTAGCAGCTTTATATAAAGCTTCAATCAACAGCCGTCAACAGCCTAGTTATGAATAAATCTTGTCCCATCTCACACAGGTTCATGCCTACAGTGCTCTCACAACATCAATCTACTGTCCCACAGTTCTTCACAGAATAAACGTGGATAACAGTTACCTGTTTTTCAAAGTGTAACAACAGAGGTTGAATCAGTGCGTGGTCGACAACAGTACGCTTGAGGGTAAAACAGCTTTCGCTGTGTGGATGGGTGCAGTGTAATCTCATGGGACATTGTGAGTTCCCCTGGGCCGACCGTGTGTCTCTGCTCATCTACCTCAGTGTGAAACGATCCTCCATGGCAATATTTCAGATGTGGAAAAACATGAACTAAAATTGCATTTTCTGCTCAGGGCTAAGAACAAGACTTATCAGTCTAGATTAGAGATTATGCAGTGAAATAATGTGGATTTTGATTGATTTTTTATGGAGATTATGAGTCAGAAGCGGAAATACGCTCAGAATATCAGCACTGGATATTGAAGACTGTCAGAGGCCATCAGCTACCACTAGTACACCACTATATGACGGCACAACATCATATTGAAACAACAGACCATCTCTACAGCTCCTCAGATTACAACATGACAACCTGTCACCTCACAAATCAACGAAACAAACAGGTTAACCCACGAAACACTGAAGAAACTGCATTATTTTAACAACCCACCACAGAGAATATTCAGAACATGGAGAAACATGAAAAATCACTGCAAAACCATTGCTACTTAAGAGTTTAGGTGATCATACACAGCGTTTACTCCAAAGTGCTTTACATACAAATAAGGGTAAAAGATGAAATGTATTCGAATATGTTTGTGTAATAAAAAATAGCCCAGAGTCTAATGATTTGAATTCCCTCAAGTAATTTAAAGTACTGTGGAGAGGTTTGAACGACATCTCGGAAATAAATTCGAGTAAAACATTTTGCACCTCTGGATATGAAAATATAAGTTTGCTTCACCCACAGAAACCCCTTATTCCCCAGCTCTCAGCTCGTGGTCAAATGAATTCAGAAATCAGCCTGTTTAACATCGAGACATTTTTCATGAGTAAAGACGTTCAGCGTTTCCATTTCACAGAGGCAGCAGAAACGAGACTCGAGTGAAAATGAAAAACATAATGTGTCTTGTTGCAGAATTCGTAGATGAAAAAAAAGAGGTATATTTCTCTAAGCATTCTCTCTTTCCCTTAGATCATCTATTCACACATTGTCGTCTTCTGCCGTGCTGGAGGGTGTTTCGGATTTGAACCTCTGTGACATTTAACCTCATATAAAGCAAAGTGAAAATGAATTCGCCATCCGAGTTAGCCTGCAGCAGAGCCTACATTAATGAGACCAAATTAAAAATAAAATAAAAATCTGAAAGCTCATCTTCTGACGTTGTCACACATCTTCCAGTCCTCTGTTGTCTGTGAGCAGGATGACTGTCATGGCTTCGTGCAGGCAGAAATATCCGACTGTTTCCACAGTGACATGATGCACAAGACCTCTATCAGCCAGCACATCATTACAGTCATTGGGGAGGCGTAAATCGAGTATGTGGATTGTATGTGTTGTTCATTTGATTCTTATGTTTCTAATGGCTCGTTTCCACCGATTGGTATGGTAAAGTACAATGTGGTACGCAATTTTTGCCTTTTCCATTGTCAGAAATTGTGAATGGTACCTTGATTCTGAACCGTACCACTTTTTTGGGACCCTTCTATTGGGGTACCTAGTATAATAGTACCGGTACCAAAAGGGTGGAGCTGCAGAACGTTGATTGGCTGACAGAAAATCGTCACTTGCGCGTGCTACTAGGGGAATGACAACACAATATCGTTGCGACACAATGCGTATTTTCCAGCACCAACAAAGCTGCTGTATGTCCTCCTCTGTTGTTTACTGTCACTTTCTTCTTCACGTATGAATGACATTGATCGCTACTTTCCGGCATACATCACGCCAATCAAGGATGGAAACACAAACAGGTGTGCTTAATTTCGTCCCCCTGCCAAATTATCACCCCCCTCGATGAAGTCGCTACCTGATCTAATCTTAATCCCACCCCTAATCCTAACCCCTCCCACACACCTACTCCTAAACTTCTAGGGGGGGGTAACAATCTGGCAAGGGGTCGACAACACCGGATCAGGGTTCACAGTCCCAAATCATACTGTACTGTACTGAACTGAACCGTACCGCTCGGTGGAAATAAGCCATAAGAGGCATTTTAATGTTGGATATAAACAAACTGACATTAAATACTATCTCAACTAAAAACACACAAACATCCATTTGCACTCAAACAACGGTCAATATGAATATGTATTGTGCCCTCGGGCATCATATCGCCCAATAACAACAGGTCAGCAAACCATCTGAGACCAAAACGTGATGATAACCAGTGTGTGGGTGCACATATTTATACAAACACACACAAACAAGATAAATCAAACCCATACTGACCTCTCATAGCAAAGATACAACTGAATTTAGTGCACCCAAACCTGTCACTAAGCATTGTGAATTCCTGGCATACACTATTCTGTTTTTGGCATGCTAAATGAGCTCAGTGACCCGATACCCTTGTCAAATCATCAGTGGGGGCAATACAAAACCCTCACAGGGCACCGGTGAACAGAAAATGAGGCATATGAGGTTTACGTCAAGGGTTTTATCTCATCATAAATTACAGGAAGTGAGCCCTCTGTCCTCCTCCACGTCCCCTGAGAGTGTTCATCTCTCGTCCTATAAATGGGTCACTCAGAAACAGTTAATGTGAGCCTTGAATTGCAACTACTTTGACTAGATTTAATTAGCTCTTACCCTGAAGAAAAAGCTTCCAATTAAATATGAATATCACTGCACGTGAACTTGATCGCCGAACACATTTCCTGTGTGTTTAACGAGTGTCGAATATTTTAGTGTCAAGGTTTCCCGCATACAACACACTCCTTTCCCTCTCTCCAAACTTCATTGGTATTAAATGAATGCTTTGGGTTCAATACAAGTTTACTTAGTCAAGAAAATAAGTGCATCAGCTAGTACAAACAAATATGATACATGTTTACAGTAATGCACTTAGAGTGATCAGGCTGTTGGGCAGGGCATTACGCTAGGATGACCATTAAAAGACACACAGTTTCAAAAGTATAAACAATATATGCTAACATAAGTCTGAAAAAAGTCTTATTGTATTTTTCAAATTCTGGCATGGCTGATGTTCAGACATACCCACACTATATATGTGTTTTTAGCAATATGATGTACTTTACCTTCTGTAAACTTATACAAGACATCCTAATACTGTCATCTTTTGACAGTAAAGACATTTATAATGTATACTTACAATTATAAGAGCATTACTGTAATGCTATATTTTTTGTTTGTTTTTTTACTAACTGATTTACACACGAAAATTATTGTCTGTGCTAATCAAGTAAGTCACAGATTCACTCAAGCTTAACCTGTTTTGAACCCAGAACATTCCTTTAACCAGCAAGACTAACCACATTATGATTCATCTCCCCTGTCTCATGCTACAGTGAGGCATCAGTGATTTGCCATTATAAGAGTTGCTCTTTCCACTCATAACTATGTTCTATTTCACACGTTCATGGCTGTGAAGGTACAAAAACACACGTACACACATCCGCCTCCCACTTCTGAAGTCGCGCGCAGAAGATTCTCTGTTTGTCAATAGTACAAAAAGTGCTAAACATGCTACCTCAGACGGGTGCTGTGGCAGCGTGGTGGATATGGCCCTAAGTTCCTCTTTAGTTTGCCAGAAAATTACCCTGCTTTTATACTGAAAATGCTGTACAGTTCAAAGGCGCCTGGAGTGTTGCGTTTGCCTGTCTGTGTAGGTCTGCACATTATTTTATATATATATATATATTTGTTATTCTATAATAATAATTAGATTTATTATAACAATGTTTTAATACATTGTTATGGTAAATATGGATACAGTTCAATTAATTAATATATTTATGTATTTTTTGCTTGTCTTAGATCTCCAGTCCAAAACTCTTCTGTTCAGAGGTGTGGAACGCCGTCCAAGCTCCGGTAGATTGTCTCCACTATTCAAAGTATAAAACTGATGCGTCCTCTGAGGGGAAAGTCTGTGAATATTTGTCAGAGACACACACGTCAACTTGATGGCAGTATGTGTGTGTGTGTGTGTGTGTGTTTGCAGAGCCTACACTCTGGAAAGTACAGCATGTGAGGATTTGTTATAGTTGTCCATTAGTGTGCGTATGTGTGTCAGACGGTCTCTTTCAAACAGAGGGCTTCCACAGCATTGCTGGGACCCTGGGACACCCCTCCAATGAGGAACAGCATGTTGGGGGTCTGAATGCAGGCACTGGAGCAGCGAGGGCTGGGTAACGGGGCCACGGGTTCCCATCTCCTCTTCAGCTGGTTATAACTCTCCACTGATGCCAGCGGGGACGGCTGGTTACCTGACAGCACACAATACAACAGAACAAATCATTGTCGCAATTCACAAACATTAAAAAAAAATTAACAGTGGTTTACTTCTATATAAACCATGAAATATATTAAATATTTCTTTTTCATTTAACACAGGATTAAACATGTACCCTAAATGTGAGCGCTTGGGGGTACATTAAAATTCTAATTTTTACATTAAAAGACTCTAATTTTTTTTTTTCCCAAAATGACTGATGTTGAATGACAAAATAAATTTAGAAAATTCATATAGTACATGGATGAGAACATAGTGTATAGTGAGCCATTTGGGAACTAAAAACACTGATGACTCATCCTGCACTACACAGATTTTTGTCCAATCAGATGCTCTCTAGAATGACAACGCTTCTCCTCCAATACCACCCAAAATCAACTAGCAAGCAGCAAAGAATAATCCATGGCTGTGATGCAAACTATTGGCTATTTTAATATGGGGGGGGCGCGGTGGGGGGCGCGGTGGTGAGGGGGGGGGGGGGATGAACCCTTATTTCCCTCCCAAACTTCATGATTCGCAAAGAAATACACAGGACAGAAAACTGCTCATCCAGAACTAAAAGTTAGCCAAACACTCTAAACAAGTCTCTCAGTCCACGTCAAAGCCTAAAGGAAGCATTTCCACATCTAGTATTGAATATTCAGTGTGAGCAGCCTATATGAGCTGAATTCACAGGCAGTTGTGCAGAAAGTAATGCACATTAGACAGCTTCTCCAGCCATTCAATCAACACAACACCCTCTCCACATTAGCATACAGCATACACAGCGCTCTCACTCTCACAGCACACACACATTGCGGATGTTTCTCGCAGATGAGGCACTTGCCACCTGGTGGGTTTTGGGCCTAAAACAGGTTTGAACAGGTGGCTCCATGCAGATTTCTTCAAATTATGTCACTCCTACAGATTCTGTGGCTTATGCTTCAGGAAACTTTTCCTCTGATGTTGCAAAATAAATAAATAAATAAATGAAAACAAAGTTTCCCTGGTAAATCCTGGCGCCAACACTGCAGTCGCAGTGAACATTCTCTCATTTCCCCTCAGGTCAGTTAGACTGGGCTGGGTGTTTTCACTCTTGCCTTCAGTGCTGAGACCTAAATCATCATACAGTACCTGCTACTAAGTTTCCATGGTTACTCAAATTGAAGTGCAGATGATATGGACGGGCTGGTGCGGTGACTATTGTTATCATAATTTCCTGGTAGAACAAACACTTGGGCGAATCCGCTAGCAGTAATCAAAAGTGTCACGTCGAGCTGTGCTCTGGCACTCACGTCGAGAGATCCTGCATGTTGCTACGCATCCTCAGGCGCTCTTATTTTCACACAAATACATATTTGTAAAAGCAGATCTGTAGAAGCTCTTTTTGCAAATGCTGGATTTATCTTTGCTGAATGATTTCACTTCCCGGCCAATTCTCACCACCATCTATGGCAGTGGTTCCCAAACTAGAATGACACCGAACAAAATACTGAGCACCTTAAAATAACATTAAAACCAAATCTGCGGCTTTGAACAAATCGGTGGAATCAATGATTCAATGATCCATTCATAAGAGCGTCATCTCTCACATTCATCATTAATTCTGATACATGCAATGACTGTCCATTATGACATTTAGGCATTTTTATCTTTATGTACACAATAATAATCTTTTACATTGTAATCCTTTTATTTTTAATATTTGGTACCTGTGTGTGTAACAAAAAAACAATAGTGTCCCATTGACTTTAGACCAGGTTTTTGTTGGTCAATGGCGGCAGTTGTTTTCAGTTACCTCAAAATAGCAACACGCCAACAATGTGCCTGAACACACCTCGCTGCAGCGCACATATGGGCGAACAGATGGGCACGAGTGCATTTGCTATTTAAACAACCTGGGCGCTGGACACGAAAATGATAACTGCGTTGCGCTGAAACTAGCAAAAAACACTTGCATCACGTCTGACATCGCATTTGGCCGGGTGTATGATAGGGCCCATTGACTCACTCATTTAAGACTGCTGGTACCTAGTGGTTTAAGTTTACTATTTAAGAGTATCACTTTGTTTTTACAATTATTGCATATCTCTCTATTGAACTTTTTTTTAAAATTTAAAACATTATTTTATAAAAGGTATTTATAAAGGTAAAATGCTCTGGAAATCAAGTTAGCAAGGCAAATATAGTACTAAGGTGTGACTGCAGTGTAAGTGGAAGAGGGGGTACGCAGAAGGATGCGCTGTTGGATTTCTGTGTACACTCGTTATGGAGCGGGTTAAACTGACCCTAATTGGATTCAATACAATTCCTCAAAAATCACACTATGAAAAACAACAAATATTCAGGTACAAACTGTAAACTTTTAATATCAACGTTAGTGAAATATTCCAAAAAATATATATCTCAAGATATGATTTAATGAAAATGTTTTTTAACCATGTTTTTCAACAGGCTTTCCACCTTATAGAAATTAATATAAATATACTGTGGATCTAAATCATAAAACAAAATTTAAACGTTAAAAGTTCATATACAGCTAAATAAAGCTCCTATTCAGCAGCTAATAACACTAAATAAAGCTGAACATTCAGCAGGAATCAAAGAGGTCAATAAATGTTAAAAATGTAATACATAACGCAAAGCAGATTTCATAGGCTTTGCTCAGACTGCACACAATTTATTTAGTTTCTAAATCCAAACTGACAATTTGTAAACTAGCAATGCACTGAAACAATTTTTTCATTTAGTTGAAAGCTGAAACCAAAACTATAACTAAATTTGGGTAATTGAACTCTTTTTGCTGTTCAGGTTTTAGTGTTCTCAGGTGATAAATTAAAACAATTATAGTTAAATTCTTTGGCAACAAGCCGCTGTCGTAAATATCCAGTGCATCTATATTGGTTGTTATAGTAACGATGTAAACATTAACACAATGAGTGTTGAGTCAGAGTGGAAAAAGAGGATGGAAAGGTTGAAATTGTGTCTCTTCTCATGTTTATGGTGACATCTTGGTGAACTCACAAGACAAGAGAGAATATTAAGAAACTGAGGCATTTTATGCAGTCATGCATGTAATGCACAAAATGGTCTAATCATTTACTACGTAGTGAATAGGACTAGAAGAAAGAGTGTGAAAAATGAGTCATCCTGAATGGCAAAAAGGAGAAAAATGGAAAAAATTTTGACAACATGTCACATAATCATCCAAATATGACAAACAAAGCAGCTATTGAGTAAACCCCAATGATCCTAATTACCTTTGTAAATTCACCCTGGAAATACATACATTAAATCTATTATTTCATTACACTAATATTGCAGTAATACCTGAACAAATGAGAATATATGTCCATAACGGAGTACATTTGAATGAGGCCATAGATGATTGAGGGACAAATAATATGAAGAGCAATTTCCTAAACATCATCTCCAATATGGACCTAATAGCAGCCATTAATTCTGAAAGACACGAGGAGCTACAGGGAATGAAGCATCTCTTCCAGTTATATCATTATATCTGTGTGTGTGTGCACGCGCGCAAGTCTGTATTGCCTGAGTGTCCAACAACGGCAGTTTAAAAGAAGAACAGAAGAAAAAGACGATGAAAAGACGCCATGGAAAGAGACAAAAATAGCTCAGAAACAGCACCAGATAAAAAATTGAACAGCAACAGCAGTGACACTAAAAACCAAGGGAGGAAAAGACACACCTGCAACATTACATGAAGACATGAATGGGGGACGGGGGAAAAAAGAAATAACAACAACTAAAAAAGGATAGATCGAACAGGTGAATAAGGAAGTGTCTCAAATGTGAATGTTCTCACGTTCTATGAATATCGAAAATACACACGCACACAATCCTCCAACGGCTTCTGTGATGCCTGAAATTCGGTCTATTTCTAGACATAGGAAAAGATGAAATAAAAATGTGCCATGTATAATCTGCAACGCTCTGCCCTAAATATCATTTTTTGGGAAGATGCAGAAATTTCTCGCCCACTCTTTGAGCTGACATTTATTGAAGAAATCTCTCTTTCTCCCTCTAGTAATGTAGCCACAGACAAACAGACTGGAAAGAAATAAGGCAGTATTTGAGCCTGATATTCAGAGCCTCTTCACTGGAGCGTAAAGAGCCAAATGAACAAATCATTTCGTTTAAAGACATGTCAGTCTAGGGAACAGGCTGTCGTTGAGCGATTTCACATATTCATCGATTCATAATGAAGCTAATCATTATCAGCAAATTGTGATTCTTTGACTTTCCCATTAAAACTAAGTTCTGCTAATGAATGAAACAGATGGATAAGGGAATGTTGATCGAAGTACACACAGACACACACACACACACACACAAAAATCAATGCAAATTATGCAGATTGCTTCCTAAGAGAAGGTCGCATTGTTCGTAAAGTTGTTCAGATGTGGCCTGTAATTGTCCTCGATGTACTGTGAGGTAGATTCTTGTTGCTAGGTGATTTTAGTGCACAGTACTTACTCATGGCTGCACATAAAGACCTGACATAATGAATCCATTTGCTTGATATGGCATTTTATTAAGAGGCCGTTTCTGCCGCAGGTTGTTCTGAAAAATGACAGTCCCTGTGCTGCGCTTTGTAGATTTCTTTCCTGATTTTCTAAGCTCAGTTGATCCTATTTGCATAATCTTTTCAACATCGGCAGTTACTTACCGAGTCCCCCCGCAGCGATGACCCGTCCACCGAGACAGCCGGCTACAAAGTCCGCCCGCTTCTCTCTCATCCGGCAGCTCCGCGTGGCCTTCAACCACACACCTACAACAGGTGAAAACAACCACCAGTGTTTAAAGGTCAGAGCGGAGGTCAAGATCACACCAGGATTATTATTGTTCAATAAATCTGAAATCATAAAATGATATAAACTTTTTTTTTATTCCAGCTAGTTGCCAAGGCAACATTTCTGATATTGGTTTAGAACTAAAATCTAAAAGTAATTATACATATTTCATTTGTCAAATATTTATATATTTTTCTATGTTTTACATTTTAACGAATTCTTTCAGGGGATCCAATAATCTCTACAGGTATTACACCTCCTTGGGGTCTTCACAGATCAATATAAAACTCCAGCATATGTCCCTAATTCACTCAGATTTAGCCAGATGGGGCATGTGGCTCATGGTCATTTGTCAGCATGTGGGGACCAGCCAAAGATGACATGTAAACCCTAATGTACCATAATGACTAAAATAAGACAACAAGCAGGAGTCAGAGAGAGTTCAGACTCGCACACGCAGTCGATCTGCCCTGAACTATGCAAACGGCTTGAGGCACAGCTTTAGTGATGAACAAACAGCTGAGAAAGTTTAATCTCTCTCTATTTTTGATGCCCTAACATGGCATGAACATTCAGTCTTCAGAAAGTCTCCCTGCATGACACTCTATGCCTGGGAGCAAATTTATGCCCTCACTAATCTCAGATGTCCCCATAAACGTCATCTTCACTCACTGTTTTTGAGGGCACTTTAAAATCTGTTCGCTCCATTTCCTTTCTTTGTTAGCCACCTGTCATCTCTTTCAACTATTGTGATCTCTAAGCTCTTCAGCATCTTTCAATTCATCCCACATATTCTCCCTTATGTGTGCCTCACATAAAGAAATGTAGTCTGTTTGAAAAATACTCTATAGGCCACTGTTTCATCACCCACACACTCTTACCTGTCCTCACTGGATTAAATAGCCCTCTTGCTCAAGGTAACAGGATGATATACAAAGGATGAGAAATACTCTGTAACCCAACCTTGTCCTGACTGATGGCACAATCTGCGGAACTACTCTGAAATCTGTCTAGGAATGAATATCTCCCAGTATTCTTTGACTGAGGATTTTACCACTTTAATGGGGTCATAAGAATAAGACATTTTCCTTCTTTTTTTGCACGTTAAATAGTTATGCTAGTAGGTGGCAACAAGGGACTGTCTTTATGAGCGAGTCAACAAATCATTTAATTAGGGAATGAATTCATTCAGACACATGGGTTCATTCACAATCGACTGATCCATCCAAAAACAAAACTACTTATTGTCTATATGAGTGAGTCATTGAATCATTCAGTTAACCATTTAGCTCAAATACACTTTCATTCAGGAACAAAGCTTCCATAACTTGTCAAAAAATATGAACATATATTTACACACCACTCCCTTTTGTACAGCACATTTCAAAGATGATGTTTACATGTAAATCGTATAGGCACAGGAACACAAATTGGCCTGTATATAATTCTAAACATAAGCGTCAAAGAGAGAGAGTGTGTGTGTGTGTGTGTAAAATGGTCACAAAAATCTAAATTACGATTTGTAGGAAAAAAAATCATGACTAAGTAGATCTCAGGGAAAAATATGATAAATTAATGCTGATATTAATAGGCATCAGTGATGGCTTATGCATTTCATGGACATTAATGTTCATGTGAGTTTCCTATATAATTATAATGAAATATATAATTTGATTTCAGTACTTTGTATAATACAAAAGCAGCATGAAGACAAATAGGTTGAAGACTACAGGAATTCAAATATTAATAATACACTGCTTCCTGCCAGCTGTCAAAAAAAGAACAAGACAGACACTGTTGTCTTGAATCATCTCCTCTGATAATGAAGCTCTGCATTTAAGCACACCCTCTCGAATAAAACAGATGTGCTGAGAAACACTGAGAAAGAAAGTGAAAGATCAAAGGTAAAGGAACAAGCTTTCTCAACCTGTCTGTCTTTGCCTTCACACACACAGCAAGGCAATGGTATTTTTGCGGTGGCCCAGCATGAGCGGTCAAACTGTTTTTAGAAAAGAAAGGCCATTCACCATCTCACTAGGTACTGGTAAGCTCATTGTATGAGATTAAATCACATTGAATGGAGAAAGAGAGAACAGTACAGAGAAGAAAAGATCTGGATGGAGGGAAGAACAGAGAAATGGTTAAGCTGGAACAATTTCCAGCTCCCGCTGGCCCTTCTGAAACCGCAAGATAAATTGGTTGAAATTGCCAGTGACACCACGCTGACAGGAGTCTGAGTGTTTGTCCTTTTCTCTCAATGTGCAGGAGATGCAAATGGAGCTGAATGGGGGGCAGAGGTCACAGATAACACTCTGAAGCTCTACATCACACTGACATGGTCAAATCTGATGGCTTATGTAGCCATGTGTATAGCGATGATGGCTTCTCTCCATAAATAATCTTATCTGTACATCACATTTCATTCTCAGATTCATCCGTATTCATCTGAGTCAATTAGACAACAAGTGAAGGGAACATATTCCAGGCCATAGCTGTTCATGTACAAAAGGTCAAATCTTCAAATTTCCCTCCCAGGAAAAGTCTGAACAATCATATCATGCTGTACACTATTACAGGAGCAATGTTGTATAGCTAAAGAATAAGAAATATTCATTGTAATTAAAAAGTTTAAATACATATATATTTCTTCTGAGGAACAAAAAAGAAGATATTTTTGTCCATGTTTCTTTTAACAATGAAGGTCACACAATATCTTTTCTGTGCCACAAAACAAAAAAACTCATACAGGTTTGGAACGACAAGAGTTAATAATGACATTTTTTGACATATATTTTTAAAACACTGCTCATGCAACTAATATAATAAGGAAACTTGAATATTTTTATATAGTGTACACTTTCATTGCACTTTTCATAACACGTTCAATAAGGGCACTTTGTAGTAAAGTCAAATTAAGTTTTACTTCAAAGCACATTTCAAATTATTGTTTTAATAATCTTTTTTTGTGCTTAAAGAATGTTTTGATCTGTTGACTAACAGTCTAAAGTTCATGTACTATTTATAGTTTTAACAGTAGCGAGTTATTTAATATTACAATATATTTTAAATGTACTAAATTTGCAAGGTCATCACTACAAATACATTTAAATATATATCAATATAAATGATATTAAAGTATAGTTTAGTTAACCAAAAGGCTTGTAAGTACATTTGGCAGTACACTTCAACAAGTCAAAAAATAAATGCATTTAATAAAATAAAATAGAATACATTTTTATTTAATTGTAAATAACATGCAGGTAAGTATCTGAAAACATTACATTCAGTTCGCTCTTAAGAATATTATTTCCATAATAAGTATGCTTCTTTTTCACCATCTCTACAGTTTGCTGGAACCAAATCTGGTCTGCAGTCCACTAATTGGAGAGCACTTCCCTAGATAAACCTATGATGAAAATCTATTCTTATCATCCCATCATGTACTCTTCATTTCGAGAGCTGAAAATAAGAAAGGAGGAGTCATACATCATAGCGAGGTCTACAAAGCACTGCACTTTCCCTTTGAACTGCTGCTTTAGATTACCTGTCTGCTTGCCTGCCTGTCTGTGTGTCGGTCTGTCTGTCGACCTGTCGCTTGCTATTGAACCAGACATGCACACAGCTGCGCTTCTCTCTGTAGCTAAAGAGCAGGAGGTGTTGCATGATTGACAGTTCTGCAGGCTCAGAACAACGACCCAGCTGGAGATGAGACCATGTGTTTATTTAAAGCCCACAAATCAATCATCTCTTCTCTTTCTATTACACTCACACATGCGTACACAAGCACAGACTCGTTCTAATCTACACTCAGGAAAAAAAAAAAAAAAATCTACAGATTTTCTACAGATGTCTCTCTATGTGTGTCAGTCTACATATGTATTTTAATCATGACTCATTACAGTGCTTCAACCAAAGCCCCTTTCAAGTCAGTTCACTCGGAGGCCATATTTGCAACACCTCTGGGCAGCTATTTCAGGCATGCAGAGCCAACTCGAATCTATTTGATTTGGGAAAATTTTGTTTCTTAAAGATCAAATAGTGTTAAAAGTGTGTATCAGTCCAAAAAAAAAAAAAATAAAATCTCTGCATTTCTTCTCTTCTCTAGTTGGTTTCCTAATCTAGTTGTCTAATAAACCATACATAAAACCACAATACCAACTTTGTTGAGACAGTGTTTACTTATTTTTAAAAATACGAGGTCTCTGCCCGACAGCGATGATGTGTAAATTTGTTGTTTTATCATCATCACCAACATGATATAGTAACCCATATGACCTTATTGTGTTCATACCTGACTGAAGCTCAAGTTTCACATTAAATGGGAGTACTTATTTTAATACAGGCCTAATAGCCAGTATTAGGCTGCAAGAAAAAAGTTGTGAAACAATGCTATAGAGTACAACAGAGCACCTCCCCCCATTTTTTGGCGCCGCAGGTTCCTGAAGTATTTTTTCCATTCATTTCTCCCACAGGGATTTAAAAAAAAGTCTTTGAACCAAGTCAATCAATTACATCAATTGTAATAGAACAGGATTCCTTGTGAAAAACTATTACCCATGATGCTGTATAAAGAAAAGTGCCAACTGTGCAGTGAATTTGTATCTGTTCCAGTGATAAAATTATATTTGCTTTAATTCAGACAGAAACGGATATAGGCTAGACCTAAACCAGAAGTGCCAACATTAAATATAAAGTGCATTTTAAGGCGAAACGTCATTCTATTTATATTTCCTTATTATTTTTAGTTATTATTATTAACAATTCAATGAATTATATATAAAAAACATTATTTACTTTATACAAACATAAAATATAGCTTAAAAAAGAGAAAAAAATGTTCTAAGACTCACAGTTTATGTTTATTAAAAATGCCACTTTATAATTCTGCCTGTTGGTTAATTAGTCTAAGAAATATTTTTAAAAATATTTGGTTAAATTTGTAATTCATTTTTAAGTCATTATGAGTGCCTTTTCAAATAAGTATTCATCTTCGGACACACTCCTAGTGCCGACATAGTGCTTTTTACTTTATCAAAATACAGTAACATATCAATGTATCACATCAAGCTCAATGGAACGAAAGCAGCATTTTGATCTCTACTGTGAATCGCATATCCACGCCCAGATAAATCTCTGATAGTCTGCTGCACTCTCTGGGGACTGTGGGATTGATTAGAGCAGATCGATGGACTAATCCACGAGAGCTGTGCACTATATCAGTCAGTGTGATGCTGCAGAGGAGCGCGTGTGGAGTTTGTGTTATCAGAGCCGCCGGTGCAGATGGTCCTTGTGAGGCAGGAGAGGAGAGTTGAAAATAAGGAGAAATGACAGGGGTGTAATAGGAGGGAATGTGTAAGGTCAGTCTGAGAACGAGGGATAAAGCAAGAGGGGAGGAGTGAAAGATGTGGCAGCAGGACATCAACAACAAGGACTCAGACAATGGAAAACCCGTTTCAATCATACCTTAAAAACCTTTAGGGAGGAAGTTTGTGTTAAATCCTGCGTTGGTGGTGGACACAAGCCATTTCTGCATGCTGTTACTGTGAATAAGGATGAGAGATCCAGCATTGTAGCTAACGCCACACTCATTCATGTACAAAAAGCCCCGAAAACATAAGCTGACAATAGCAGCCGTCACGCCTAATGAATGAATACACCGCCTGTACGGCACAGCACACAGCGGCTGAGGTAATGTGTCTGTGTTCTGAATGAATGTGAGAGGATGTGTGCTTTTATGTCTACAAAAACATCCACTGAAGATTTCATCATGTGAAGCTAAACCCACCATATCAAAGAGATCTCATTTTTATTAAAGGGGTCATATTGTAGATTTCCCCCCTTGATGTCCGCTTATAAAAAATCGATTTTGGAATCGTATTATTTTATTTTATTTAATTTAGACTTTTATGTGTATATACAAGCAGGTGCTAATTGGGCAATGCTAACCAAAGAAAACCTTCCTTTTAAAATAAATACAGTGGTTCTGTGTTTTTACTTTTATCTGTAGTGCTTCTGGTGTTTAGCAGTAATAACATCTATCCTATTTACACTGCAACACTGTGAATATTATTACCCCACTGACCGGGGACACTGGTCACTTCTGAAAACCGTATAGGCATTGATTATATACAAATGTGACCATATTTAAATAAATGTGGTCATATGTTCATATTTAGAAATTTCAGAACAAGCCATTTTTGCATTTGCAGTATGCTTTCAAAGTACAATCAACTCTTACATCAAAAGATTAAGCTCTTAACTCTTTCCCCGCTTTTGATAGAATTTTCCGGCTTTATGTTTTCACTGTTATACGGTGGTGGGCGCTATTTTGCATCTTCTGAACGAGTACAGAAACTCCTGATCAAAACATGCAAAAAAGAAGCAGAAACAAGCAAATAAAAGCATTGTTTATGCGCGTTGTAGTCTCTGACAACATGGTTTTCTCAGTGTTTTGTTCAAAATGTTGCTTTGTTTTTTACACGGGACCTATTATGCCCCTTTTCACAAGATGTAACATAAGTCTCTGGTGTCCCCAGAAGTGAAGTTTCAGCTCAAAATACCCCACAGATCATTTATTACATCTTGTCAAATTTGCCCCTATTTGGGAATAAGCAAAAACATGCCGTTTTTGTGTGTCCCTTTAAATGCAAATGAGCTGCTGCAAAAATTTCCTGAGGGCCATGAAAATGTTTTGTGAAAATAATCAAAAATGCTGGCGGGGTCTGTCAACTTTTTTTAAAAAAACGCTGTCTTAGCAGATGTTTCTGTGATTTCTTAGCAGATGGATTTTAACTAAAGTAACAAGAACATGCAAAATACCATGAAGAACAAGTAAGAGACTTTCATTTTGCACAGTGGATGTTTTCTCCTCTATAACTCACAATCAAAGAGTCTGAGATGAGCTATTACAGTGGCCACAGGGCATTACAGGATCATATTCAGCCATAATGTAAAGGATGCGACTACAGTGTCCAGTGATTTGACAAAGTTATAAAACGACTCTTAACTCAGATCCATTTGTTCATGAGACACATTAAGCAATGTAATTCAATTACTCAAGCTCAGTATTTTCAGCTGGCAGTATGATTTACATGCGTCTCTTATGGTGCATTGGGAGGTCGACTTCAGCTAGTCATTGTGCATCTGTTTTTATTTTTTTGTCTGCCCTCTTGAAGTTGATTGCAATTGAAATAATAGTTTACCTTGTCAGTTAAAAAATTATTTATTACTATTTCAGCACTGGGTAAATGTGTTCACACAAGCACTGCAGGATGCTTTTGACGTAGGACAAACTCTCATATGCAAAACAAAAACAAAAAAACTAAATGTAGTCCCACAATATTGCTTATATACATAAAAACAACTGAAGTAGCTAAAAATTCAACAATTCATACTTAGTCAAACTTCAAAAGTCATAACAGCAAGCTAATACATATCTTAATATGCATACTAACAAATGGTTGATCGGTCGCATTATATTTGCATGAAGACTGGCCAAGAAAACAAAGTTTCAAACATGAGCAACGGAATAAAGAGAGAAAAACGACATGAAAGTATTAACGGTGACAGCACAGGAGGCGGCAATGAGACAGTGAGTGACAGAAAACGAAAATCGAGAGACAAACAGGCACAAAGAGCACTGTGGAAGGTGTTTGATTATGCTATGATTCTTCTAAAATGTCAAAGGCTCTTTGCAAGCACTCTCACTTAGCTCTGACAGACAGAAAGACAAAGAGACAGAGAGAAATCTCATCTCATAAATACTGGCAGATGGACAAGAGGAAGCTGGCCAGAGGAGGATCAGACCTTATGGGCAATGATATTCTGGTGCACACTTGACTTTCATCCACACACATTTGCTTAATTGATTTGGCATGTTATAAAAGTTTGATACATTTATCAATATCTCTCAAAGGGTCACTTGGATTTATTGTATGACAAAATTGAAAGGGATGGATCACCCTAAAATTGTGTCCTCGTTTACAAACCTTCACCGTACTCCAAATACACATGACTTGAGCACTACATTACAAGTAATACAAAAGTTTTGTGTGAAGACTGAAATTTAATTCATTACCCCCTAACAATATTTCCCTCTATTTAAATATGGATGGTGTTTAATACCATATATAAGAGTTTCAGCGAATAACAACTTCAATGTCAGCCTTTTTCCTCACACAAAGCTTCAGAAGATGTGAACAATAGTGGACTCATTTTATAATACTTTATGATGTTTGTATGGAAAAAAAGTGAGCAGTACATTCTTCAACATTTCTTTTTTGTGTTCCGCTGAAGACAAAGTTTTCATACAGAATTTTTATTTTGGCGTGAGCAATGCCTTTAAAGAACATTTTGTTTGTTAATTAAAAGAGAAACTTCAAAGTTCAGCAGCTCTTTGCAGTAACAATTGGTTTGATATTAAACTGAAAAAAACCTTTTGTAAATGTAGTTCATAATATAGCCTGACAAATCGCAACATTAAACATGCAATAACTGTCATACATATTATTCAGCTTGAAAGCGGGTGGAATTCATTGAAGTGTTTAAAATAGAAATGCCAGGAAAACCGTCTGCGTAGCTTTGGTCTATAAACCCTCTAAGAAGCAGATGAATAATATCCTATCTTGTATAATTTGTGTGGTATAATGTGATACACTGGCTTGGAGCTAAAATGGAGCATTTAGCAGAGCTTTAGCGCCAAGCTGTGGGGGTCAACCACTGCCCTCAATGAGACTTGTGGGATTGAGGAGGCTCTAGGAGATTTGTAACCCATACGGAAGAGTAAAGAGCCAAACAGGCAGAATATTTCAGCAAATAGCACTGAGACACAGTTCCTGCGGTGTCTGCCGATTACACTGTTGAACTCTGAAACCAAAGTCAGTAAGTGGAACGAAAGAAAAAGACAGATAAAAGGAGGAAAAATGTGTCGAGTAAAGAAAAGTAACAAAAAATAACCCAACAACACTCACAAAATGAATTGTATTCATTAGAATAAGGTGTAGGATCAACATTTTGTTACAATCAAATCAACAAATTCAAGCCAGAGTCTGAACTAACAGTAAAGGGACCCAAAAATGAAAATTATCCCATGATTTACTCACCTTCAAGCCATCCTAGGTGTATATGACTTTTTTCTTTCAGCCAAACACAATCTGAGTTATATTTAAAAATAGCTTGACTCTTCCAAGCTTTATAATTGGAGTGAATGGTGCTTTTTTTGAAGCCCAAAAAAGTAATCCACATGGCTCCAGGGGGTTAATAAAGGCCTTCTGAAACAATGTGAGACTAGATGCCTCTCGCGGTTCAAACAAATAGGGCTGGGCAACAAACGCAAGCTCATCTGGCATTTATTTCTCTTTATGGGGCTCCAGACTGCAACTAAATGGTCACACTACATTGCCCAACATCAAATGGCAAACGTAATGAGAGCGGTACAAAACTGTGCTACTCATTTGTGCTTCACACACCGTTTATCAGTTCGGACCAATGTCAGTGCAGAGCGTTCCCGCGAACTACTCACGAGCGGATCTTGATCACGTGACACTGTAAAGCCATTTGAATTCTCCACAGAAGTTATTGACCGTAGATATTAGTTTAAACAGCGCTGACGTGGAAACCAGGAGAAACATTGTGCCATGAATGAACAGGTTATAGAGGACTTTCAGTCCACAAATTAACAAAGTTTGCCATGGATTTAATGTAAAAACACTAACTGTAACCATGGAAGTTTGGCAGGAATAGTAAAATTATATCACACATCTTTTTCAAAGCTCCAACTCTAATATTATCATATTTAAATGTTATTTTTAATGTGATGACCTAAACATTATTTGTTCATCCTTCAAAGATTATCCACATTTATAAAGATAAAAGTTTCAATGGTGTAGTAAAACTCACACTAATTTATAAAAAAAAAAATTAAATTGTAACCAAGTAGGTGCCTGCCATTTCCACTCCATAAAGCATATTTTCAACAGTTTTGCTTTTCAAATATTATTTAGACATTATGAATGATAATGCTGCCCTCAAATGTTATTCTGGAGCCTTGCAAACTTATTATAAAACTGCAGATTGTAATTTCTTTAAGTTACGTCTATTTATTATCAAGGCATTTGTTAGTAATACGGTCAAAATAGATGGACATGTGAATAACTGCGCTGCAGCTTTATTTGTGTGTGCCCCTAAATTTTCTGCTTGTGCTCCTAAAATTTTCAGTAAGGGTTTTTTTTACACTTTTAATTCATGAGCAGTGAAATATCCCTTTATATTAAGTGCATATCATCAAGAAATGTAATACAAAATATGAACTAATGTTTTAAACCACTAATCAAGTCCTGTCTGGTAAATGGATATACAGTGTATATACATACATATATATATACATACATATATATATATATATATATATATATATATATTTATATATATACACACACACACACACACACACACACATATATATATATATATATATATATATATATATTGGGGGCACTACTGGCACTGTTTGGTCACTGCACATGTTAACATGACATATTATTATATACATAAAAAGAGCAGGAACAAATGTTTGTTAAAAAGCCAAGAACTTTAGAAATGTATTAAAACGTGTTAGAGTAGAATGATTCACAGGCAGTGCATGTGGTCTGAAGGTGGATAAAGTACTTCAAAGTTCAAATCCCACTCAGTCCTTCTAATTTTCACTGCATTTAGTATGACTAAATTAATTTGAACAAAATGACTGCTAGACCAAATCCATTCAAACTATTTATTTTTGCAGTCAAAGGCTTCCTTATTTAATTGCATGGAAAAGCGTCCTGAATTTAATTATGTAAATGTTTAAATTTAGAGTGAGCAAAGGAGTTGAATATGATAATGGGAAGAGATTAAGAAGCCATGCTTGGGAAAGTTTATATGAAAGGTTTGAAGGAAAGGGATACATTTCTGAACAATATACTAACTAAGCAATTATAATGAACTAATAAAATAAGAAAGGTTCTCCCTGCTGAAGAGGAGAGCCGAGGAACAGGCAGACAGACAGAGGACGCTCATACTAACAATTCCTCTCTAACAAGCTTCCACTTTGTCTTTTATGTGGCGCTGCTCTGAGGACGCTTGAGGGAGAGATTCTTCTGTCAGACTCAGACCTGCACTGAAGTTCCACCATAGGCAAACAAGAGAAATCATACTTTACTCAACTCTCATAATTGAACAGATCTGCTACAGGCTCAAGGAAAGACAAAATTCTCAGGTGAAATATTTGTGATCAGAATCACATCATCAGATCAAATGTTTAAGTTGTTTCTCATTCTGCAGCAGAGAGAATAACCAGATGCTATTTTTAACTGAAACTATTAAAAATGATTTTGTTAACTGAAATAAAGCTGAAACAATGACAAAAGAACATATCAAAATGACTAAAAATTTAATTGAAGCTAATTCAAAATATGAATAAATACTATAATAGTAAAGAAATCATACTAAAATAGCACTGAGAATCACAGAAACAACTGCTTTCCTAGATAACGGTTTCGATGTCAGCAATGTTTCAGCACCCAGTCAATGCAAATGAGGTAATATTCAAAATGCTAAAAAAGGAGTCTGGTCCGTTTTCTGCATCTGATAAGCTGCTGATCAATAGAAAATGTTAATCAACTCATAATACAATTCTCTTTAACATGCTTTCTGCGGACATTAATAGCTCCACAGTAATTAAACCAGGATTTCTGGAAAAAAAGTTCAATCAATAATAAGCCTATTTTACATAAAAAAGAGGTGTGATTGTACTGGAAAGAAATGTAATCACTTCATTTAAATACTAAGATTTTTACAAGTTAATACCACAGACTACTTAAATGAATTTGGTTCCAGCGAGCTCCAATGACTAATAATCCTTATTTCACAGCACTCTGTAATACTTCATTCTGATTAACTAGTGACGACATCCTGCAATCAAATATTTTTAGATAAACACTAAACTGTACAGCTGACTGCTGTTCCAGAAAACAGATTAGCTGTACTAGTGTCAAGGTTATTTTGCGATAATGACCGGTTGACTGCAATTTATCCCATACAAATAAAGCTTACAGATAACATGAAATATCAAGGCTGCAACATACTATGCAAAACACAATGCACAAGACTTCTGCATTGTAATGCAAGAAGACTCATAAATATACAATCACACACACATGTGGTCCTATGCATGTTGAATGGGGAGATTAGAGAGCAGTAATGTGTAATTGAGGATATGGCCTGTAAACGTGGGCTGGTAATTACACTGGGCGGCTTTTCTCTACGGCCTCTACAGTAATAGGTAAAGTGATAATGGAATTAGAGATTGCCACTTACACAAGAAGGACTCGTGCTAGCCTCCATTAACCGTACGCACTCATCTATAGGCCTACGCGCACACACACACTCTTTCTTTCACACACTTACAGCATAGAATCAGAGCAAAAAACAGCAGCATTTAACTGCAAAGGCATCTGATTGAAAGGTAAAATTGAGCCGGTTACAACCAGTCCCGTTCGTGTCACCCCTGCACATCTTATCTCACGCTTGGTGTCACCAAATACGCAACAATTTATTTTTAGTTGACTCTTCCAGCTCTTTTTATTTTTTTGTTATCATCTAAAAAGCCTTATTTCTCACTCAAAAGCATGTATAAGATCCAAGAAGGTGGCTTGGTGTTTAAACATTCAGGAACCTTTTTACTTTTATATAGATTTTTTTCCTTCTGTCCTTCTCTATTTATCCCTTTGGCTGAGTGTAATAGATAGAGACATTCGTGTAGCAGAGGTTTGACATATAGGCAGGCAGGAATATAATTTAAGAGGTTGGTGAGAATGACCCTTATATTAGGGGGACAGATCAGACTTCATTCTGTGTTGGAGCATGTCCAAGAGTCTGACAAACGCAAAAGGAATAAGAAAGGAAAGCGACAGAAGATGAAAGAGCCAACAACACATATCTTTGAGATAAGGGACGGTGGTCCACCGGGGTTTGACTGTTTACGTGAAGATGAGATAACACTCTTATTTTTGTTTGCGCAATTTAAAGCTCCTTGAGTGTTACTCCTGGGATGGGGAAAAATGGTTTAAACAAAACAGAGAATTAGAGTTTAATTTAACGCCAATAAGGCTGGAGAACGCTTGAAAGGGGTGTATTCAGTGGGAACAAAATTTTGAGAGCATTAGTGAAAATGCTTCTTTTTTCATGTTTCAAATATAGCAAAAACGTATTTATTGTCATTTATTTGATTAATTATTAGGCTAAATTATCTTTAAAAAAAAAAAAACTAAAGACAAATCAATAAATATTAAAATAATACATTTTTAAAATAAAAAGTACATAAAAAATTATATTATCAGCATAGCAATTTTAGGGTGTTTTCACACTTGAGTCCTCTTTAAAAGAACCAAACTCAAGACTCCTTTAAGTGGACCAAGATGTGAAACAAGTGAAAGAGGACTTCTCTTTACGTTCACACTGACTCTGTCCCTGAAAAAAAGACTCAAGAAAGTGGTCTTAGACCTCTTTGTGTTCATACTGTTGCTTTTTGGATCTAGTCCAGCTCAGTGTTTGATGGCTGACCCTATGGCCTTCAAAATTTGATCCCATTCACTTACATTGTATGTACCCAAGGTATTTGTTTGTAAAGATTATTATTAATTATTATTTAATATGTTGTAAAACAACATTGCTATAAATGCTGTTGAATGAGCTTAAATCTAGGTTTATCTTCTGAACAAAAACATAATTTTTGTTGCAATACCTTTGTAAATAACATTTATTATGAATTGATTTTCTTGAATCATTTTTTTTTTTATCGTAGACATAAAAAAAACTACTGATACCTCAGCATATAAAAAACAATAGGACAAATAACTGCTTTAAATTTTCAGGTAAAGTAGGCTTACCTAAAAGCAGCATTCAAGTAAGAAATGGAATAATCAAATGAAAAAATAAAACTGCACATTCTTCACTTTATGAATAAAATGCAAACTGGCTCTACTGATTCTCATTTTAGGCTGCTGTCACTCTAGGAACTACAGTAACGCACAGATCCAATATACTGATACACATACACGATTTCTTTCATTCACTTAAGACAAAACCAGCTGTTTATGTGAACCTTGTGTGTTTTAAATACTTTAAACATAATATGACGCTGAAGATAATTTAGTTTAGTACATGCGCTGTGACAGCTGGCTTTCTGTGTGCGCTCATAAAATCATTTTAAACTTTCAAGGCATGCAGCCACATCTCACATTTTGGAAGTGGTTGAAATTACAATAAACAAGTGTACGTTGTAATTCGCGAATGGAAGAATCAAGTGAGCCTGCACTGATGTGTGTTGACGATGGACATTTTTAGTGACCCATACTGTTAGCTGAAAGCAAACTGTCCCCAGACCACCTCTCGAGATGGTCTTGGTTCGGTTTGCTTTAAAGGGTTCTGAGATTGTTTTTGAGTGTTTACATATGGGCCAAAAATCACACAAACCACGCTCAGTGTGAAAACACTCTCAGAGAAATTCTATCAGATTTTAAAGCCATTTTTATGTGGTCTCAGACTTTATTATGTTTGATTATGATTAATATCAAATATAATATATTGAATATTAAAGTTGTATATCAGATCCTTAATGCAAATGACAAACTATTTCTTGAGGAACGATTTACATTTTATATCCATTGCAGGATGTTATTTTATGCAGGGCACCAGAACATTTAAATGGGTCATAAACTCTCTTAAAACTTTATTTTGGCCAGTCAGCGTAATCTAAAGCTGATATAGCTGGATTCTGTGCATAGTGACTGAATAATACTTCCTGTGCTCAGAGGAAGGTGAATAAATATACAGTGTGTCCCTGTTGATATACCCAATACAAAAAAATGGATTTAAAAATATGCATTTTATAAGTCCAGGGGACTGACTAAGCAGTTTTCACAAGGACCTTATTGGAGGTATTCGCCAAGAGAGGATGTTGTTATACCAGTGAACCCTGCTGTGCAGAGACAGAGAGAGAGAGAGAGAGAGAGAGAGAGAGAGAGAGAGAGAAACAAATATATTTCCACCCCTCTGGTGCTGTACATACAGTGAACACAACAACACATCAATCTTTCTCCTGCCCGTCACATAGGGAGGTTGAAGAGATTGAAGCCCAACTGTCAGAGCTTTCAAACAGGAACAGAGCAAAAAAAAAGACAGAGGAAAGCAAAGCAAAAAGAGACCAAAATGTTGTCAAGACAGCTTTGAGAACCACTTCCATGTTTCATGATTTCATAAAAAAATGAATATTGATTGTAAAGCAGGTTGATGCGGACTATAGGCCAGTGATTGGTAGTGATATGGAAATCATTATATATATCTATAATATATATCTACCCATATATCTTCACCTGCCACATAATGTAATGTCTTTAAATGTTCATTTGGTATTTTTTATATTTTGTATATTGCCAAATATAAATTTATGTGATTAATGAACTAGTATATCATGCAATTAATTTGATTCAAAACTGACATCCCTCTTTATAATGAAAGCAACTGTTCTACACAGGCTACTTCATGTCATACATCTCAGAGTTCTGATTAATTGATTTATACCTATATTATAAAAGCATTACTTACAGTCTTTTATGCCCCAAATTTCCATTCCTTTGATCTTCATTGATTACAAAAACACTCCTGTCATCACATATTGCCACCTATTTTACCAATCTATATTTAAACGTACTTACACGGTGATGAAGTAATGAAAACGATTTAAGTAAAAACAATCCTCCATTATTTAAGCTTGCCCTTTGCGTGAACACTGAGATCCATTTATCCCACTAAGAGAAGAAAAACAGCTACAATACTTCTTATTTACAGGCCTAACCAAAATGTTTTAGGTTTTATAGCACCTTTCCCAAGCTCAAGGACACTTTAAACATTTAAAAAGAAATATAAAAGATGCATTGAACAGTAAAGAAATTTATGCTGTCACACAAGATTTTTATTTCAAATAAATGCTGTTCTTTTGACCTTTCTACTCAAAGAATCTTGAAAAAATGTTTTCAAAAAACATTAAGCCAGCAACACAACTGTTTTCAACATTTATAGTAATACAAACTTAATTTTGAGCACCAAATCAGCATATTAGAATGTTTCCTGAAGGATCACGTGACACTGAAAACGGGAGTAATGATGCTGAAAATTCAGTTCAATTCATTTAGTCTATTTTTGATCAAACAAATGCTGGCTTGGTGAGAATAAGAGAAAAAAAAAAAATCTTTCGTCCCCCAAACTTCTGAATGGCAGTTGGATATTAAGCTTGACTTAAAAAAGCTTAAATAAAAATTTACAATACAACTATACTAATGTTCATATTTCTGTTGTGTATCATTTTGTCAATAAAGATTCAGGAAAAGACATTGCTCACCTTGCTCACAATCAAATTCCTCTACAGTAGAGACGAAGTGAGGTCTGGAGTAAAAGTTGTGGGGTCCAGGCTGCTGGAGGCCGCCCAGGCTGAAAAACGCCCTGTCGCTGGCCGCACATGAGGAGAACGCTCTGCGGCTGGGGATGCACGGGTACCGTGTCCAGCTCTTCGTCTCAAGGTCGAAGGCCTCGAATGCGGTCACTGGCAGCTTGCCTTGACGCCCACCTGTCGAAGAGGAAAGTAAGAAGAGGGCTTGAGGATTAAAATGGAGTATGTATGTGTGTGTGGTGGGGGATTCTATCTCTCTGATAGGACTCAGTCAGTGTGTCACGTCTGTCCCTGCTGGGAGTCGGTGTGTGCGATTACCTCATGTCACGATTCAATGACAACGCTTTGGTCTCTTCAGACAAGCTGACAGCCTATATTACTGGGTCTCTGACACACACAGGCACAAAGATGCATCTATCAGCACTGACAGCCAGTGGTGGACAGTAACAAAGTACTTTTTTTAGTTTGGGAAACTTTTACTTCACTACATTTCAAAGCATAATATCGTAATTTTTACTCCATTGCATTTCATAAAGGACATGTCGTTCCTGTCGTCACCCACTCAGAGAAACGATAGCGGCGTCCGATTTGTGAACAAGCTGATTCTTTTCATTTAACCTGTTAAATATGTTCACAAATCGCACTGAGCGATTCATTCGTGAATTGGACCGATCCGATTGCATCTGTTCTCGAGTCAACAACACACTGATTCAGATGATCCAGTCAGTTCACTGAATTTACAAGTCAGACTCAATATGAGCCAAGAACGAGAGATCCTCGGAGCTTGTGCGCGCGAACACAAACGGCGCAAAATGTACGTTTTTTAGTTTTGTAAATGAAAATCATATTTAGGTCACAAATGTCAGGTGTTTGTGAACTAAATCTGCTGTTAAAGTACGAGCTGTTTATGTCCACGGCATGAAATGATAGAATGAGGACGTGTATTACCATCTGAATGCGTAGGTTTTAGTTAAAACAAAGTTAAAATAACGCAAATTAATGCCCATGCATATTCCCTGCTGCTGTAGCAGTTAAAAATGAATTAAAAATACAATGTTTGCAAATGTTAAAATATTAACATATTTTGTTCTATGTAATGTTATTTTTTTTGTAGCCTATTTTTTATATTTGTCAACCTACATTTGGTTTTTCCTTACTATATAGTATATCATTATGGTTATTTTCACTTGAATTATCAGTAATTAGTATCAGTATCAGAGTATGACAACGTATTTTGAGCAGTAGGATGGAGTATATAAAATTGCAAAATAAATACTCATCAATCAGTACTTTTTCGATAAGTATATAAAAAAAAATCAATTACTTTTCTACTTTTACTCAAGTAAAATACAAAAGGAGTACTTTTACTGGAGTAATATTTTATTTGGGTATCTGTACTTTTACTTTTACTCTGTACTTCATCCACCACTGCCTACAGCCATGCACAGGCTTGAACGTACAAACTAATTTAAATGAATTCATTTAGCAAATGCTTACAAATGAGACGAAGGTGCGCAACGCTTCTGACTACAACGCAAATGATCATCCTAAGGAGACAGAAACATTTACACAAGCGATGAGGAAACAGAAAGCCACATTCATTAAGACACATTACTATTGTCAGCTAATGGTTTTTTTTGTTACATTAATGCATTTGGCATTTGCTTATGGTCTTATCATTGTTAGAATTAGACAAAAAGGCTAAAAGCTCAACTAGAGTGCTCAACTGCAATAAAACAATCACAGAAAGGAAAAGGTTGGCATACCACAGTTCGAAAAATAGAAAAATTATTTATTGCACTTTCACCAAAAGTGACGTTTTGAGCCATATGGCTCTCCATACTCTGTTAAATCTACAGAAAGCAGTACAGGAGCTGTAAACTTATTAGTTAGCGACTGTGTTGCCTGAATGTGTTACTAACTAAGCACAAGCAGAGTAGTGTTTGTGTGTCCTGGGATCAATTTTATCCCTAAAGAACCATTATTATTTCTTTAATATATCAAATGATCTTATTTCTCTTGTCTGGCGGTCAATGTGAACATTGTGGGCTTTTTTTTATTATTGTTTTTGTATTTGGAATATGTTTTAGGAGTTTGTAATTATTAGGATTTTAAAACTGCAGAAAGATGACAACAATGAGCTCTTCTCAGTGTTAACATGAGGAATCTGTTTGTTGTACCTCTGTGAGCATAGCAGACATTATTCACAGCAGACAGCATATATAACGTGATAAGAATGAAAATGAGATTGTGATGGATGGAAGTTCATGTCATACTGTTGTATATCTGGATACAAATCATTCAGCCGAAGAACATTGAAAATATGGTCACACACAGTGGACAAAACAATCTGGAAATTCTCAATAAAAAAAGAATTACACGGGCTCTTACAATACAACATCCTTTCCATTTCATCGGATAATAATTACTGAGGCCTAATGCCAGTGGTTCTCAACTGTTTGTACCCTAAAGATTCGCCATATACCATATAACTGTGAATTTAAGACATAATTCATCCAAAAATGAAAATGATGCCATCATTTACTCAACCTCATGTTGTTTCTATTCTTTACCCTGTGAAAAAACAACAAAGATAATGTTGATAACCAAACAGTTTTGGTTATCACTGACGTCCATTGTATGGACAACAAAAACCCCACTGAGATATTCATCAAAATATCCTCTTTTATGTCATTCAGGTTTGGATGATGAGTAAACGATGACAGAAGTTTCACTTTTTCGGTGAATCAGTCTAAAAAAATATAGCTGCAAGCAGCAATTATCAAGGCCAAGCACAAAGAGCACGATAAGCCATGCCAACATGGCTCTGAATGTCAAACCGCAGCTGCAACAACAAGCAAGTAATGACATTTTAAGATGATTTTAGGCAAATTGGCTGAAAACTCAAGAGTCATTGGAAATATGATTGAAAGGTTTATCACAGTCGACCAATTGGTGTCACTGTGACCAATCTAATGTGGTGTGGTCAGAGTAAGGTGACAACGAAACCTGCAATGTTCGTCAATACGGCAAAGCAGTGCAGAGATACAGCTTCAGAGAAATTTTGGCATCATACCTCAAATTTGTTGCTGTATTTTATGAAAACGGCTTTGTCTATCGACACGAAATCCATAACTTTTTGCCAGCATGGTCTGAAGGTGATTGGACGCAAATGTGGTGAAAATCGGACTAACGGTCGAGGAGGAGTTCGAAAAAGTAGGCTTTTAAAGTAAATAAAAATGGCGGACAGCAAGCTTAGCCAATTATGGCAACATTGGTATCTATGTTCTCTGCGTGACCCAAGGAATCTATTAAGACCAGTATCGTGACAATAGGTTAAAATAATAAAAAGCTTTTTAAAAATTTCATTATAGCATTTGACCACAAGAAGGCGCTGTCTCCAAACCAACAATGAGTATCTTCAGAGCATGGTGTCGATGGCACATAGTGAGTTTTGTAATGGTACACCACTGCATTCTTAAAATATAGCATTCTACTATATTGTAGTTATTGGCAATTTCATGTTTTGTTCAATTATAGCGCTTGTATAGATAGACAAAAGTTATAGACATTTATATGTATGAGAACATAAAACAAAAATACTCATGGGCAAATTTGATTGGATTTTTTTTGCTACTTACAATCAAAATTTTGACATTACGGCATTAATGTACAGTTCAAGGATAGGCACGTTCGGTCCTGCAGGACAGTGGCTCTGTAGGACTGAACTTGCCTTCCCTGCTATAGTTAATGAACTATGGCTCTGAATTTCCTACACTGGTACGCTGCTCGATCGGACAAATGATTTCAAAGATATTCGCAAAAGTTTTTTTTAAGCACTAAATCACCATGTTGTACAAACCATAAGGAAAAACCTAGCATGTTTGGTATCATTGGAATCTAAGGAGATGACTCCCAGGAAAATAAGTCACTCTAATCTGGATATCATTTGACTCGGTATGTCATCCGGAATCCAACAAGACCACTTTTGAGCAACGGATCGATTTTTGGGCAAACTGCTTGTTACGAGTATGTCTTCCTGGACTGTTTTATTTCCTGTTTCAGAAGGACGATGAAGGCAGAGGATCGATTATTAAACATCCTACAGAATGGAAGGCCGTTGGAGCGTTATGTGGAAGAGTTTCTGGATCTTTCCCATTGGGTGAGTTGGAGAGATCCGATGATTAATGCATGCTTCTGGATGGGACAGGACGATAGATTATTTAGATTATTTGCGATTGTAATATGTCCGTAGTGGACTTTATAATTTATGTCCTCTCCATAGCGAACTCCGATTTCGTTGTGGATTTTAAAGAGGACGAAACAATTTATTGCTCAGTCCCTACCCGGAAGCATGTCACCTCTCCAGCTCACCCTCAACCAGTACCCTCCACATACCGTCCCAATTGGTCCGTTCATTTCTGCCCCGATCCTCCGCGAGAGAGGCCTGCTATACTCGAGCCGCGGCGCGAGCCACCATCAAAAGTGGTTGCCGCTCATAAGGCTCGTTGCGAGCCGCCACAAAAACGGGCCGCCGCACCCAAGCCACGCTCTCAACTTGCTGCGATGGTAACGCCAGCCATAGGAGAATGGCTAATTCACTTTTGGACTGTGCCTGATTCCCCTGAGCCGTCTCCAGTGCTCTCTGTCCCTGATCCCTCTCCAGTGCACAGTCTACCCAAGCCATCTCCAGCGCCTGCTAAAGGCCCCGCTCCAGTGGGACCTCCACCCCTTAAAATTTTTTTGGGGGGGCCATATGTCCGTGGCTGTAGAGGCCAAGAAGGCCACACCGCCCTGGCCGCCACCCTGCACTCCGCCAGGGACGCCTGGGCTCCAGGCTCCTCCCTGGCCACCGCCTCTGACACCACCCTGGCCGCTGCCCTGGACTCCACCCTGGAGGCCACCAGACCTACCCGCTCCTGCCCATGGCCTCCAGGGTGCCCGCCCCCCCTCCCTGTTGGTACTCTCTTAGGCGCGAGTTTGCGCCTTCCGGGAAGGGCCGGTAATATTACGTGTATGTCTTCCTGGACTGTTTTATTTCCTGTTTCACTTGTGCTTGGTGTTTTGATTCTGTTCCCGCCACTCGTTTGTGTCCATTATTAGTTCATTCCCTCCAGCTGTGTCCTGTTAATTACCTTGTGTTCCACCTGTATATATTCCCTGTGTTTTCCCTCAGTCCTTGTCCATTCTCCGTTATTGTAAAGACGTGTTTGGTGTTCCGTTCCTTGTATCTCATTAAAAGTCATTGTTTGAACGTTCTCCCTCGTCTCCGTGCTTCCCCTCAGGAGTTATAAGAAAAAATTGCCTTTTTTTTAATCTCCAGACCAGTTGGTGGCACTGTGCTGAAATGCAGCATGTTACCTCAGTTCATGTTTGTGATAACATGGACCAAGTTTGGTCTGAATACGATAAAGCATTGAGGAGATACAGCCTCATGCCTATTTTCGCAAGCGCAACATAAAATTTGTTTGCACCTTTTTTGAAAATGGTTTGACAAATCGACTTGAATTCCATAACTTTTTGTCAGCATGATCCGAAAATGATCTGGTACAATTTTCCTGAAAATTGTAGCAACAGCCAAGGAGGAGTCCAAAAAAGTATGTTTTATTTGAAAATTAAAAATAGCGGAAGAATTTTCATGACTGAAAATGAAGTCAAAGGGTGCACTTGAATTAAATCCTTGAGCCAAGAAATAAGAGGAAAAAATGTTTTGTTTCTAGCTCTTACGGTTCAAAGGTTTTTAGCATAAACCTAAGTGCAACTTTGGACAGTTGGTGGTGCTAGAGGGATTGAGTTAGAGACTCCAAATTTGCTATGGTGACAGTTAAGAATTTCCTATATCTGTGTGCCAAATTTCACAACTTTTTAATGTACAGTTCTATGAGCTACGACTTTCAGAGCCGAAGAATTATAATAAGAACACTAACGATTACAATAGCTGCCTTCGCACCTTCGGTGCATGGCCCCTAATGATGCAAAATAAACTTGTTTTTGCTGTTGACGTCAAAGGTCACATGCCCAATTGAACACTGATATTTTGGCACTAAGGCTTCTGTCACTGGGTAAAAGCAGCCAAATTAGGCAGATGCCAACAAAGACAAGTTGTGGCACATATCCTCATCCTTGAAAACTGAACAAACCTACACAAGGTAAATAGATAAAAATGGGATATCGGTTGAGAATGTAATATCATAAAAATTCAAGAGACCAAAATGGTAAACACTGCCAAACACTAACAAATTTAAATGTTAATTTGAGTGATTTTAAAAACATTTCTGTTACTTTTCTATGATAACCAGTTTTGGTTCTGTGTTACTTGTTATGGTGTTATGGTCGATACTTGAAGTCCAATGTTTAATCTGGGTCCTAAAACGAAATCAGTTGGGACTGATCTACACAAAAAACATTACAAGAGCATAAACCTCTCTGAAGAACAATGTAAAGTGTATACACTCTAGGGTGTGAATCATTGTTTATGTGAGAGCTCAAAAAGCATCAAACACTGTCACGTTTCCAGGTATGCCTTCATTTTTTCCCCTTCTTATTCTTTCCCTCTCGCACGTTCTCTTTCCTTGTCTTATGCATTCACAATGTGACTGATCTCCTCCCAGCTTTGGCATTACTGAGAGCCCTCTGGGACAAAACAGAGCCAGGGAAAAAACACACACAAGAGAAAACAAAGGGAGGAGAGAAAGAACCTGTCTGAGAAACAATGCAGAAGAGAGAAGAGATGGAGAAAGGAGGCCAGAAAATGGAAATGCAGTCAAGGCAGCTTGAGAGAGTAACAGAGGAAAAATCATTAAGGACAGGGCAGCGTGTCTCTAGAAGAAGCGAGGTTATAGCAGTCCATTTAAGAAGACTTGTTCTCTTGACCTTTCTGGACACCTCTAATTAACTTCTTTCAACTCTTTCAGCCTTTTGCCTTCAATCATTAAAGCCTCCATGGTCAAAATTGTGAGAAATTAGCTGAGGGGAACAGGGCAAATACACGAGTGGATTCAACAGAGATGTGAATGGGTGAGATATAGAGCGGAGGAACGAAGTGCGGCTGCTGTTGGCCCAAACTCATCCACAGACAGATTTGAAGACAGGCGGCCACTGGGTAGAAACAATCATGGCAAAGTAAAACTCATATCAATACAAAACATTACACTCACTGTCAGAAAATCTGAATTTAAAAACAAAGAAACATGAGAGTTATAAATATATAAAGATACATTGCTCTCTTAGCAGACGGTGTAGACTAGCCAATAATTATAATGTATCTTATTTTCTGTGTCAGACAGTGTCACAATATTCTCCAGATGTGGAAACAAAGAAATATGAAAATGTTACAGCAGGGTCTTCAACATCAACCCTGTTAAATAATGCCTTGGATTTTAAATCTGGCTTATAACAACATATATAGTAGCCTATATAGACATATTTGAAAAGTCAAGATAATAATCATTATTTATGTGAAGAGTCATGTATGTGCACAATACTTTGAATTTTATTTAAAAGAGTTAGTTCACCCAAAAATGAAAATTCTGTCATTAATTACTCACCCTCACATTGTTTCAAACCCACAAGACTTTCATTCATCCTCGAAACACAAGAGATTGTAAAAAATGCAAATTTTCTGAAGAGACTCGATATCTTTATATGATGAACAGACTGAATTTAGGCTTTTATTCACATTTATCATGTTTATAACTTTCTTAAAAACAAAAACAAAAAAAACCCCAGATACGCTAAATGTCTGATGACTTCCATCCCTGATTAGGTCCATAGAGAGTCTGTATTTGAAGAAATCTGATTATGCTTACAGCTAAAAATAAAGGGTCGTGTTTTCAGCTCCATTCACTTTCACACATATTTTATGTTTATATCCATTGTGTGAAATTTCCATCAAAATCAGCACAGAAAACGTGTGAAAAGCCCATTGAATCGTGCTATTCAGTGCTATTCTTTAGGTCTTTAGGTCACTGGCTTCAAGCCTTTCATTCAGCTTAATGAAAAAAACACCAGTGAAATACACCTTCATGCAGCTTAAAATTTTCTCTGAGAATATTTAAGTTCCCATACAAATGGGGTCACGTCGTTCTCCTGCCTGCGCCAGCGGTAACAATATTAACACACACAGTAGGGATTTTATTTTGGGGAGATAGCGTGGTGCATCTGGGTGACGTGTGATCGAGTGTCTGCGTTCAGTGATAGACCTTGCGGGGCGCATCTTAAAGTAAATCAAAAGTAAATGAGCATTCTGTGATACAGGCTCATTCCTCATTCTCGGCCTTAATGTGATTCTCCTGCAGCTCTATTTGTGGTCCAGCAATCTGACAAATAACAGAATTAAGTTTCTTAACTTTTCTGCTGTCACAGAACGGAAGATATTCAATGCAAAACTTTTCCTAAGTGTCAAACTGTATCCAAAGCATTACAAGCAATACAGAGGCGAGTGGCCCTTTGAGTGCAAGTTAGAGGGAGAGAGAGAGAAAAAAAAACAGAGATAAAGAAAGAAATATGAAGAGTGCAAGGAGGGATATAAGTAAAAGCAAGGGTTGCATACAAAGAGACTCTGAATGAATTATTCCCTGTGATGTCAAATCAATGAGTTTAAGCCTAACCATCAAGACAAAACTGTGTCACAGTGTAGGAGAAGAATCGTGAGACCAGAGGGAAAATGTCCTACTTCACATATTATATCTCAATTTCTAATAATTTCATAATAGGTTAAGTTTTTGAGGGGTTGTAAAGGAGTTGCATTCATCCAACTCTAATAAAATGAATCTGTGTAGAAAGATGAAATGAAATGAGAGCTTAGAGTTATCTATATAAACATAAAGAGTTTAAGTGAACAAATTCTTTACTTTAGAAAAATCACTTTAGTTTTTTTTACTCTACTGATAGTAAAAGTTCCCAAAACCATCAAAGCAAGATGAAGTTATTTATAAATCTATTTATTTATCACAGAGGCAAATGGATGGTGATGTCCAGTGGGAGACGCATTTCTATTCAGATTGTGAACTGTAAAAAGAAACCGAGCAAGACTAAATAAGAAGTTAAAAACACAGAAGTTGTACTTGCAGTGTGAGAAGGAAAATCCAGTTGTGCAATAGTAATGAGGGCACCTCTGCTTTACCAGGCTGATCAATCATATGTTGACATGTTGCCCATCACTCTTGCCATGACCAGCCTACACTTTATATAAAAACAGAAATCTATGGAATGTCCTCATTAGTGTGTGTGTGTGTGTGTGTGTGTGTGTGTGCATAGGGAGGCAGAGTTTTAATGACTTCTCAAAGAGTGACAGGACAGTTGATCTTAGTGTCTGACCTGAACAGAATGCCTCACAGTGCAGAGAGGTTAGAAAGAGGACAAATCTACCGAAACAAGGCCCCATACTGACCACTCCACATGCTCATCAAACCCATGGGCACAAACAAATATCTTGCACATAGACATAGACCAACCACTCCATATACTCATCAAACTACATTACTTTACAGTAAAAGTATGCATTTTATCAGTTCATGCATTCCCATATACACACACCCCACACATACACATACATTCATGTTTTATGGGGACATTCCATAGACAATGTTTTTTATACTGTATCCACTGCCTCTAAAACTCTACAGAAACATAATTCTTATTTATCTTTCAGAGTAAATGGTAAATGACAAACTACTAACCCCAAACTTTATATAAAACTTTGGTATTTTTAGAATAAAAGAAAATCATTTACTTATTTGGTAAGTAAAATTTATATATATATATATACAAACTTCTGGGGATAATATTTTGACCATAAAAAATTATATACAGGACCTAAAACTAACTTTTTGCCACACCTGTCAATGGCCAGTGAAAATTTACTGGCTAAAAATATTTTTTTATCAGCCACAAAACATACATTTTATTTCTCAACCGTTTACGTTCAGTTAAGACATAGCTGACAATGTTTACAAGGATACTTTCCAAGACGGCATTTTGACAATTTTGTTTGAATATGTCTGCTTATATAAAATATAATATTATAATGATATGTAATATAAAATACACATAAGCAAACATACATACGCTTGCACACAAACATACAGAGTAGCAAATAGCCTCTTATAGTCTGTGTCTCTTTCACTCAAGCAGTAACATGCTGCCTAAGGCTGTGGCTCTTTTAAAGGATAGACTGATTGTATCATGGGAACCTGCAGTGTAGCTTTCCATTTAATGTTCCTTTGTGATTTCCAACAGTAAGGTAAGAAGTGATCAGCTCTGCTGTAAACCGTCAGATATTGTGGTGCAGCATATTGCAGTGCAGATTTCACTTTCCCCCACTGAGAAATGCCTCCACTCCACAGTTCTTATCAGCCCTGGCACGGCATGAACAATTACCAGATGTTGTTACCACATCTGCTCCTACTGGAGAATATTGTGACACTGTCTGACACGGAAAATAAGATACATTATAATTATTGGCTAGTCTACACCGTCTGCTAAGAGAGCATTGTATGTTTATATATTTTAACACTACCGTTCAGAGGTTTAGGGTCAGTAACTTTTATTCAACAAGGACGCATTAAATTGATCAAAATTCCCAGTAAAGCAAATAATGTTACAAAAGATTTCTATTTCAAATAAATGCTGTTCTTTTGAACTTTCTATACATAAAAGAATCCTGAAAGAAAATGCATCACAGTTTCCAGAAACATTATTAAGCAGCACAACTGTTTTCAATATTGATAGTAATAAGAAATGTTTCTTGAGCAGCATATCAGTTGAGAAGGATTTCTGTGGACACTGAAGACTGGAGTAATGATGCTGAAAATTCAGCTTTTGTCATCACATGAATAAATTGCATTTTAAAATATTAAAAATAGTTATTTTATATGCAGTATATTTGTCAAATTAATGCAGCCTTGGTGACCATAAAAGATTTGAAAAACAAAAATAAAAAACAAATGGTCTTACCAACCACAACATTTTGAACTGTAGTGTTTATATATAAACAAAAGCACATTTATCATAGGAACCAGGTCTTTGTCTAAAATGCTACAACAACAAAAAAAACATCCATTCATGGCTAAATTTGGCCAATTACTCATCTAACCACCGCCATGTTGCTCGAAAACTGTTATTTTCTTCCTGTTGATCAAAATGTTAAAGTTCAGCAGCAGTCAAAATGAGTTGTTTTTTTCTTGCATTTTAAAAAACAATATGTTAGCTTGGGATTTGAACTGCGGCTCCCCTTTTACACTAAACAAAAGTTTTACCATTAGACTGTTTGTCTGCCTACCCTATTTTTTTATTTGGTCACATCTTATTTTTCCAAGGGAACCAAGAGTGTGTTTCTGACAAAACAGAATTATTCAGATTTATGAGACTATTTTGTGATGGCTTACCCAGAACATAGATCTTGTTACCGCGCAGGAAGGAGAAGGCTCCATAGCGGGGTGTGGGCATGGAGGTAAGGGGTAGCCACTGGTCTTTTGTCGGCTCATACAGCCTCACCGAGGCCTGAGGGGTCGTGTCGGCTCCCATCCCGCCCAATGCATACACCTTGCCATCTGAGAGGGACAGAGAGAAAGAGAGACTGAAATCAGCTTGAACTCTGTTTCCAAGTCTCCAGCATCCCTTATTAAACAAATTAATGACAAACAAATCAGGAAATGGCAGAGCAGTGAACGTGAGTCACTAGTATGAAATAGGAATGTTCTCTCGTACCAGAGCGGAGAATCTCTAGAGACGTGCTCTTTTTTTCTTCCTCAGCTCCAGCTATTTTAAGGTTTACTTAAATTATACCTCAAAACCTCACAGTCCACATTTGTTCTCTTCCCCCTAAGGGGATAGAGCATTAAAAATGAATGTGTTCTCATAACTGACCAAAACTTTTGAACTTCCCAACAAACTTTTCTATTATAGCTCTACCAAAAGATCTAGTATGTTTTTCTCAATCGCTAAAACACATTTATTTAAAGCTTCTGGTGAAAAATTGCTTTACTCTGGGCATAAATTCACATGCTTGTTCAGGCTGTTAAGTGCTACTTTGCTGATGATAGAGATGATTAAGAAGCCTGGTGTACTGACAACAAACATCTCAAAACTTTAAGCATAATTGTAAAAACAAAACTCAAACCTCATTTATCTATAAAGAGTAGTGGTGTCAGTTCACCAAAAGCCTGACGTCATCCAATTTTACTCCCTTGACCTGACAGTCCCCCTTCCAAGTTTTTGGATGGAAGTATGTAGGAAGAGTCACAAAGTCTCATGAAAAACAAAAATTTGCGAATGAAATTAGACAAGTACAAAGCGCTTCATTTATCATCACTGAAGCTGTCAGTTCAGCACAAACCATTGAGTGTGAAAACAGATTTTCTAATCAATTGATTTTAATCAATGAATCTGTCAAAATTGCACAATGAATCTTTTATTTACATAGTGTCTCCATTTTGTTTGCTATAATGAGAGGATTTGTGTGTCCGCAGAACTTGGTAAACTTGCGCTAAATATAAATTCAGTGTTTTGAGATATACGGAGAGGATTCTCACTACAGGTAACTTAAACGCCTCTGATTGGTCATTATTTTCAGAATTATTATTATTATTTCATTATTAACAGAAATCCCTGCAAAATCAGAATGCTGTAAAATCCACTTTGGCAGCACCGTTGAACTCACATGACATGAATATAACAACCAGAATTACCAGATCGCTTTAATTGACTTACTTTTCTGTTTTAACAATACAAATGTTATGTTACATGTAGTAATACAACTCTGTTAAAGGTATAATATGTAGAATTTTTATTATCTTGCCCTCTTCAGGTTGGTTGAGAGCTCCTGCCTCAAGTGGAGTAGTTCCAGTATCTTGGGGTCTTGTTCACGAGTGAGGGAAGGAAGGAGCGTGAGGTTGACAGACGGATCGGTCCAGCTTCTGCACGATGTACCAGTCTGTCGTGGTGAAGAAGGACCTGAGCTGCAAGGCGAAACTCTCGATTTACCGGTCAATCTACGTTCCTACTCTCACCTATGGTCATGAGCTTTGGGTCATGATCGAAAGAATGAGATCTCGGATACAGGCGGCAGAAATGAGCTTTCTCTGCAGGATGGCAGGGCTCCCTTAGAGATAGGGTGAGGAGCTCGGTCACTCGGGAGAAGCTCAAAGTAGATCCGTTGCTCCTTCACATTGAGAGGAGTCAGCAAAGTTGGCTCGGACATCTGTTTCGGATGCCTCCTGGACGCCTCCCTAGGGAGGTGTTCTGGGCGTGTCCCACCGGGAGAAGGCCCCGGGGAAGACCTAGAAAGACTATGTCTCTCGGCAGGCCTGGGAACGCCTCGGTGTCCCCCCAGAAGAGCTGGAGGAAGTGTCTGAGGAGAGGGAAGTCTGGGCATCTCTGCTTAGACTGCAGCCCCCGCGACCCGGTCCCGGATAAGCGATGAAGATGGATGGATGTCCAAAAACCACTTGAAATGTTATATATTTCGTTCAGCTGTGTACTTACATTATCCTAAAAGTTTCCAAGAATTTGTAAATTCAGAGAAAATCACAACTTTAAATAGTGCACGGTCCCTCTCTTGCACTCTTGTCAATGACGTAATATCTGCCTCACCCTGGTTTATCTTGTCTAGCGGCGCGCTGCTGTTGTTTCCTTCAAACATTATGGACAATGGTAAGCAAACCTTGGGAAAAAAGGAGAAATATAACGAGGATCAATATCGGCGTGGCATTTCTGAGATGGCGAGAGCTTTGCGACAAACTTTGACTTGACAGAGACGGCGCTCTTGCACGTTATTAGACAAGGTAAGCAAATGTAGGCTACAGAAGACTAATCAATGTTATATAGCTCAACACGACGAAGTGTTATCTATCTTACTGTTAAGTCTCATACAGCCAACACACAAATACTAAACATTACAACTTTCCACACACTCGAATGCAGTTTAGTATGATAGTGTAACATTAGACCAAGTGAAACAGCGCTGCGTTACCTCACAGTTTTAATTCGTCAAATAAACTGACCTGTATGAGTAGTGTTTCAGCACTTATGAGTAGTTCGGTAGAATGAAATGTCCTTCTTTCTTTATATCTCCTAGGACTCGAGCATAGGACTGATATCTGTCACTCATTAGTAATCGCGCTCCCGATTCTTGGCCACGCCCTGCTTAATACCACAGTCATGTTAAAAAACATCCATTCACCCATCCATAAACATTATTCCCCTATAAATATAATTAGATCCATCGGCATGACGACAATTTCCATGATCCACTCATTCACTGCATCATCAATCTACGCCTTTGTTATTGTTTTGAATTGTTTAGCGCCCCCTAGCGGACAAAAACTACAGAATGCACCTTTAATCCTGCAATAAAAATAAAAACTAGCATTGACCTGACCAGGCAGTCAAGGTATGGCAGCTGCCATACCCTGCCATACAACGATGGCCCTGATAAAGAACCTAATTTGCATTTTTGAAGATGTTGGCACTTATTGGAATGGCAATGACCTCTAATGTGAGCACTTTCTGCATTGTTTGGATATAAAGCCAAGAACTCATCTGTAGCTATTTTTACAAACCCCATTCTGACTGCTGTGTGAACTAGTTTGCATACTAATGTTCACAAAATGAGAACTGTTTGTTAACTGAGGCTGTGATGACATTGTGATGGTTTCTAAATGCTAGTGCGTTCAACACGAGAATGTTGTAAAATGATTCATTTGTGTTTAGAGTTTTGAAAAAAAAATGTGCAACTCTTGTTTATAGTTTTGAGAAAGCAGTCTTTGGAAAATGGAAAGTAATTGTTTAGATCATATTTTTTTTTATGCTGGTTTTGCTTCGGGATCAAAATGTTAAACAGTTTCGAAAATAGTACAATAATAATAAAATTTTAAATTAAATATAATTTTAGCTAAAAGAATGTATTTTAGTATGAAAAAACAACTAACTAAAACTGTAACTAATCCAATATCACTCTGATATTATTTGATGGGTTTGAAATAGAGCTGTTAGTTTAGTTCAGGCTTAACTCTAATCTAAAAGTGACCTTCATGAAGTTTTCAAGGGAAACGCTAAAATGCAGCACAGCAGTGCAATTAGAATATGAATGTGGAGAGAAATGCAGCATCAGCAGAGAGAACAGCCCTGCTGCAGCACAGCCAACAGCTAATGAAGATGGAGAGAGAAAGAGAGAGAGAGAGAGAGAGAGAGAGAGAGAGAGATGTACACTGGTTGAAGAAAAAAGCCTTTTGATATTGAGGATAGTCATAATTTAACTGAACTGTCAATGCGATGTGAGAGAGGGCATAGGAGTACTGACTGATGTGGATTATTACAGCACAGAAACACATGCATCAAAACATCAGGATCATCCCAGGAGGAAACAGCATTAATGATCACCATATGGAGCTCTAAGACAGGACAGGATGTATGTTAGTTAAATACAGTCTCTGTATGTCTGTATTTCTCTCTTAGCATGACTGCAGCAGCTGCTGACTCAGACATCCGCAGTGCTCTGGGACAGCAACCTGTGACTGTGGTGAAATGCGGTACAAATGAGACAGATAGAGAGATACCAGGGAGTAAACTAGGTGGCAGCAGAGAGCACATGCAGTCCTGGTAATGCATTCAAGTGACAAAAAATAAAAAATAAGGTACTAGTAAACATCTGTAGAACTAGCAATATACAATGTATGCTCCTTAATTTTTTTTTTTTTCACAATATACTGCTTATTTCTGAACAGATGCTAATGCTACCTTCTACAACCATCTTCCAGCAGGGCCTAACTAGACCATGCTAAGTCAAACTTTGACACCCTTGGGGAAGCTCCTATTAAATTACGAATTCTTTCTCTCTTTCTCCCATCCCAATGAAAAAGCTATTTTAGTGCTATTTTAATAATGAAGAGCAATGTATGTGCATTAGGTGTGTAATTGGTTGTCACAAAGAATGATGGGAAGGTAGCTAGGGCATACAACCCTGTCTCCTTAAAAACTATAAGTAAATGAGCAGTATTTCAAAGAAACTTTATCACTATTCTTCATCAACAGAACAGCAAATGCAGACAAACCAAATTGTACCATTACAATTATATCTCATGATACTGTAAATATATATTTACTTCCATGATAAGGCTTTAATCGGTTGTTATTGTTAACTATAAATAACAAAAAATTAAAATAAAGCTGAAATCAAATAAAACATTCCACAAAAAAGTAAAAAAATAAGTATATATATATATATATATATATATATATATATATATATATATATATATATATATATATATATAATACATACAAAATCTTAAGCTTAATAAATACTATAATGCACACAAATAATACTACAATATCACTGGCTTTAATTGACATCCCATCTACTCCAGCTTCAGAATACGGAAAAATAGAAAATCCTGACATTATAGTTTCATCCACATATGATTAATCTGACATGATTCGAATGCAGTTTAACAATGTTGTGCTGTGACAGAGAATGATGGGAAATACAGTTTTTCCACTAACCTGTCACCTCATTAACTGCCTTAGTATATTCTCTATTAGAACGAATTTGTTTAGCAAATACATAGAGTTTTTACATGTTTGCTCAGAGATTACTGCAATGATGATCAGGGGTGGAAAGCAAAAGTGAAAGCACTCTGACACACATTCTATTTTATGTCTTTTCTGTGGGTTTCTATTTGTGAAAATTATTTTTGGTAAGGATTTTTTTGTCCTTTTTTAGAGCTTGACAACCACAGTCACTTTAAATTGTCTTTGCATGGCAGGTGTTGCAAAACATTTTACTGAAAAAAAAAATGTTTCAACCCAAAAATAACAATAGAATATGGGTTTGGAACAACACAAGCATGAGTAAACAATAAGAGAATTTTTCATTTTGGGGGTGAACGGTCAATTTAAATCCTCCTTGACTGTGAAAGGAGGCAGGATTTAAGCAATTGGAAAATTACACACCTATTACATCACCATCCAGAAAGAGCGAAGACTGTGAGAAAGCAACAGTTAAAGTAAGAGACCTTTCAAGGCTTGTGTGTAAATGACAGAAGAAAACAACACTCAAAGATCATGACCACCATCTTCACTTTCATCCTCCTCACTGAAATCACTCTAATGACCACAAATGATTTCTCCACTTTGATTCGATGCGACCTGACATGTTCAAGACTGTGTAAAGCATGAAAGATACTGAGAGTAAGAGCAGGACAGAAATATCTGAACGATGCAGAAGGATCTAATGGCTTAAAGAAGCTAATGTACTCACAAGTTTTCCAGTCCCACTTTATATTAGGTGTCTTTAACTACTATTTACTAACATTTAAATTAATCATTTGATACAATGCACTTATTGTTTACATACATGTTTTTTTACATTATACTTTTACAGCATCATTGTAACACGTTACATGTAATTAATGTAGTAATAACTATCAATTATACATAATTACATGCAACTAACTGTAAACCAACCCAAACCCTAATCCTAACCCTATAGTAAGTACATGTAGTTACTTATTATTACTCAGTACTTAAATGTATAATTACAGTGTTACAAAGACATCTTAAAATAAAGTGTAACCAAAAAAATACCTGCATATAACAACACAATTAATTTCTGAAATTACATCTATAATTACACTGTTAACCCTTCCCTTACCCGTAACCACCTCAATACCAGCAAAAGTGTTTTGCAAAACATCATGGACACAATATTCATTTGTGTATATATATATATATATATATATATATATATACATACACATATACATATACATACAAACACACACACACACACATATATATGTGTGTATGTAATACACATATAATAATTTCATTATTATATATTTATATAATATATAATAATGATATAATATATTAAGCAATTCCACAAACAGACATCCCACAGTTTTTGCCATAAACAAACACATTGACAAACAATAAACAGCAGGACATTTTGTTGAATGCTTGTCATATATTTTATGCTCACTGTGAGATCTCCAGAATCTCACTCTTCATTTATGTCATTAAACATCAAATTTATGTCAGCTGCCTTTATGTCAGCATGTCCGGTGCGAAAGGACAAATTGCCTGTTGCTAGAAACAAATCGTGTCTGCTTAGGACACAGAGTCAGTTGTCAGACAACAGATGGAATCCAAAAGCCTTGTGTTCACTTATTAATGAACGTCAACCACTAGTTAAGCAAACTGTCTCACACAATAAGAGCTCAAAATGATATCCATGTATTGCGCTGTATATATTCCTGGCTACTCTGTAAAGTAAACTGTAACTTTTTGTATTTTAAGTACTTTTCAACTTTCTGTCACAGCAAGTCCCTGGCCGTATATATCATCCAAATTAAACAAGCCTTTGGAAATGGTTCTGTCCTTTTTAATAGCTCCTCTTTCCCCAAGGACTGAGGACAGAATCACCGCTTATTCTTTTCATATATCTGACACCTTTATAATATCTTGCTCATACAGAAAAAAACTATTGAATGCTATTAGACTAGCTGTATATTGTTAGGAGATTTTTAAAAGGAACATGTCTTGTACAGAAACGATTTGGTGTATTATAATAATAATACATGTAATTATAATGCAAATAACTGAATAATTCATTATTAAACTACTCCAATTGTTGTGTATTACATAGCTTAAATACAATTTATGCGCTGATTGATTTATCATACAGTGTGACAAGCAAAATACTGTCTTAGCATATGATTTAATGTCACGCTGCGTTTCACGCTGTTAGGTCAATCCGCGGCCAAACTGAACTCAGCCGGGCATTGTCGTAACAGTCACTCGTTCTGTATGAAAAACATTTAACCACATCACATCATATTCAATGCTTTTATAAACCCAGCAAAACCTGTCTTACAAAATAATAATCAATTTTTTTTTAAATGGCACAGTTTATTGAACCTTTAGATAAAATGTAAAATACATACATTTTTTTGAGCATCATATTTGATACTTTTATGTTACTCTTTATAGTGTTATAGAGAGAATATGGAGCTCATAATCGAGGATGGAAAAAACATCTCACTTTTAAAAAATCTGCAAAAATCTGCAATTTAGATTTAAATATTGATGCTTGCAATAAAAATCAATGCAATCTTTATAACAGTATAGCAGACTACTTTCATAAAATGCATATACTGTAAATATCAGTTGTCACTCTACATATCGCCCAATTTTATGATCAACGCTCTGTAGTTTTTTGGGGGGCAAAACATATAATGCAATGCAATTCGATTGAGAGATGAACAAATAAAATTTCCTCAAAACCTAATGTATCACATTTGATAAATTTAAGCATTTATAAAAAAAAATTATGTATGAATAATCAGGTAAACTTAATTTGTTTCTGTCCAGTGTTATATAATAAAAAAGTTACTCTTATGTTTACCTACCTATAAAAATCAGCAGATTGCACAATATTTCCAACCTGAAGGCAGAAATTTTTAGAACTATTTTTGGAATGCATGTAGATTGTGTACAACAGGTTTGTCAGTACGTTTTGAACAGATTGATAAATTAGAGGCTTTAGAAATTTGCATATTAAATGTGATACAGTTGGCTTTATAGTGATAACTATATATACATATACATTATATATATATATATATATATATATATATATAGACTGGGTATGGAAAGTATTCAGACCCCCTTAATTTTTTCACTCTTTGTTATATTGCAGCCATTTGCTAAAATTATTTAAGTTCATTTTTTTCCCTCAATAATGTACACACAGCACCCCATATTGACACAAAATTCTTGACATTTTTGCAGATTTATTAAAAAAGAAAAACTGAAATATCACATGGTCTTAAGTATTCAGACCCTTTGCTCAGTATTTAGTAGAAGCACCATTTTGATCTAATATAGTCATTAGTCTTTTTGAGAAAGATGCAACACATTTTTCACACCTGGATTTGGGGATCCTCTGCCATTCCTCCTTGCAGATCCTCTCCAGTTCTGTCAGGTTGGATGGTAACGTTGGTGGACAGCCATTTTTAGGTCTCTTCAGAGATGCTCAATTGGGTTTAAGTCAGGGCTCTGGCTGGGCCATTCAAGAACAGTCACAGAGTTGTTGTAAAGCCACTCCGTTATTTTAGCTGTGTGCTTAGGGTCATTATCTTGTTGGAAGGTAAACCTTCGGCCCAGTCTGAGGTCCTGAGCACTCTGGAGAAGGTTTTCATCCAGGATATCCCTGCACTTGGCCGCATTCATCTTTCCCTCGATTGCAACCAGTCGTCCTGTCCCTGCAGCTGAAAAATACCCCCACAGCATGATGCTGCCACCACCATGCTTCACTGTTGGGACTGTATTGGACAGGTGATGAGCAGTGCCTGGTTTTCTCCACACATACCGCTTAGAATTAAGGCAAAAAAATTCTATCTTGGTCTCATCAGACCAGAGAATCTTATTTCTCACCATCTTAGAGTCCTTCAGGTGTTTTTTAGCAAACTCCATGCTGGCTTTCATGTGTCTTGCACTGAGGAGAGGCTTCCATCGCGCCACTCTGCCATAAGCCCCGACTGGTTGAGGGCTGCAGTGATGGTTGACTTTCTACAACTTTCTCCCATCTCCCGACTGCATCTCTGGAGCTCAGGCACAGTGATCTTTGGGTTCTTCTTTACCTCTCTCACCAAGGCTCTTCTCCCCCGATAGTTCAGTTTGGCTGGATGGCCAGCTCTTGGAAGGGTTCTGGTCATCCCAAACGTCTTCCATTTAAGGATTATGGAGGCCACTGTGCTCTTAGGAACCTTAAGTGCAGCAGAATTTTTGTTTATCTGTGCCTTGCCACAATTCTGTCTCTGAGCTCTTCAGGCAGTTCCTTTGACCTCATTATTCTCATTTGCTCTGACATGCACTGTGAGCTGTAAGGTCTTAAATAGACAGGTGTGTGGCTTTCCTAATCAAGTCCATTCAGTATAGTCATACACAGCTGGACTCAAATGAAAATGTAAAACCATTTCAAGGATGATCAGAAGAAATGTTTTTTTCAATATATGAGTGTCACAAAAAATGGTCTGAATACTTAGGACCATGTGATATTTCTGGGGGTTTTTTTAAATAAAAAATGTCAAGAATTTGTGTTTTCTGTCAATATGGGGTGCTATGTGTATATTGATGAGGAAAAAAATTTACTTAAATGATTTTAGCAAATGGCTGCAATATAACAAAGAGTGAAAAATTTAAGGGGGTCTGAATACTTTCCATATATATATGTATAGATAGATAGATAAATAAATACAGATATATACATAAACATACTATATACACATCAATGTCATTAGAGGATTATGGGAATGGTAGTCTGCATGGGAGCACAGTGGTTTGCAATCAAGGATATATAGTATATATATATATATATATATTCACCCACTCCATCTACAAGCTGTTTTCTCCAATCAATCTAAACTCAACCCACCCACCTTGAATTCATCTACCTCTCCCCTTTGCTACCTCGCTGAGTTCGTCACCCCCTGCAGACTGCACTGTCCAATCACACACAGTCACTTCTAATTAGAGCTCTCTGTTCTGATCTCCATTCGTCGCCCAGGGAGACCCCATAGCAACCAAACACGTACTCTGAGACAATTAGGAAGTAGTGGTCTGACAAGAAAAGGCACAGAAAAACACACATGCATAAGCTTGCATCAAACCAAAGCATACAACTGAATAAACAAATCATGTATTAATCCACATTGCAACTATAATTTGGTAAATAAATGCACAAACATGCTTGTTTGCTCCTGTACACACACACACACACACACACACAGCCGTTTTTAACCTTCCTGTATGACAGAAAGACCCTTTTTAACTAGACCACCTGCTGCTGGTCTTCCTCTTCTATTTCCATGACTGTAAGCAGGAAATATGGTCTTCATATCATCACATCTCTTTCTGGCTGTATAAACTGGTTAAACTTTATCCCAAAATAGAAGCCTTGCCTAAAGCCAAAGTAAATGATCATTCCTGCATTTCGTCTTCAGGTTTGAGATCACAGTACCCTTCTAAATATTCCATATACCATGAAAATGAACCCAGAACAGGGAGATATCAGACTAGAGGAGTGACAGGAAGAGACTTGCACAGGACTAGTTGTCCCTGAGGAGGCAACTAGTACAGACATACTTTGTGATTTTAATCCCATCTGACTCAAACAAGTCTGTGTTTTTCTCTTTGGTAAAAGTACTTAGGTAAAAATAAAACAGATTAAGTTATCTTCTGCTTTTTGGCGAACTTGGAGGTCTTCTGAGAAATCAAAATTTTCCTTTCCATCCAAATAAGAACAATTATTTTGACCTTCGCTGAATAACTAAAGCAACAGTTTTTACATATACTTTTCACATGTGCAGTCTAATACAGTGTGTGTATATATTATATACACAGACATACAGTATATTAGTGCTATCAATCGATTAAAAAAAACGAATTAAATCGCACATTTTGAAATAAACATAATTAATCGAACCTTAGAATAACATTTTTAATATATTTTTATATTGTAATCATTTCACATTTAATCTCCAACTCCAAATTAATGTTGAAACAACACAAAGCCAGTATATTTTAAATATTCTGATCTAACAGGTAGGAAATATCCAGAATCAAAGCAGTTATCAAACACTCACAGTCTTCACTGCAGAATTTACATTAAAATATAGATTCATTTTTTATAATTTTTTTAATATTAAAGTTATTCAATAAAAGAGCAATGAGTGATTTTCTTTTGATTAACATTAATGGCAGACAGGTTTATTAGGCTGCTGTCACTTTAAGACCTGCCACACATGACTCGAATCCTATTTTTACTCACAACCCTTTGTGTTCATTTAAGACCTTATTTAACTATTTTAAGACTGTACTTATGAGTATATTCGACAAAACGGGAATTTTGGCATTATGTGTATTTTTGTCCGTTCAAGTGTGAAAGAGAAAGCGGCCGGTGTTGGTAGGTAGCACAGTTCGACAGCGGTAAATGCTTCTAGCATCATATTCATATGGTTTGAGGCTTTGTTAACGTCCTTACATACCCCTACCCTTAAAACAATGCAAATATAGTGTTGATAGCTCAATGTAATAGGCATTATTAATCAGTATTGCACTGCATTCTCTGAGTGTTTTGTCACGCTTAAATTGTTTAAAAGCAATTGCATAAGAGTGTGATCATATAATGTAATTCTAGAAAGGATGATAGAAAAAAAATGGATGCGTTAATTGCATTGAATATTTGTAACATGTTAAACTGAAAAAAAAAAGCTCATGCGTTTAAGCAGCACAAATGTTTAACACCGATAATACAGTTCTAGAGCAGCGAATCAGCATATTAGAATGATTTCTGAAGTATTGTGTGATGCTGAGAAATGTAATACCAGCTTTGTCATCACAGGAATAAATTACATTTTAAAATATGGGCAATTATGAAAAAAACAGTTCTATTAAACTGTAATTATTTTTAAGTTTTACTGTTGTTCAAATACATTTCATTTATTATTTTTATAATGATTATTTTATTAAATTATCAGCACTATTTTTTAAAAGGGAAAAAGTATAATGGGTTTTTATGCATTTAGTAAGTGGGTCCTTCACAAGGGGATCCACATATTTGTCATTCCTTGGCACAGTTTAAAAATCTTTGGTTTACAAAACTTATCCAATCCTAATAGCATTAAAGAATCATTTTACAAAAATCAATCCTGTCTGAATGGTGTTTTTAAATGGGAATTTGATGCATCTTGAACTAAAGAAGGATTACTGTCAAAAAGCCAAAACTGATTGATCTGCAAAAGCAGCGCTACGTATTCCTTCAGACAGGAGAGTTAAGTGACTGATATTTACAAAGATTTAGGGGTGGTGTGGCAGGAGATGGGCGCAGGGTTTTAATAAGTGAGCTTTTACACTCCAGTCGCCCCAACAAGAGCCCTGTCTGCTGATAACACAGCATCGTCGCCCATCATGCCATTTAAAGGCCACTTATTTCTGTCTTTCACAAAAGCACAATCAATATTCAAAATCACTGGAGGCTCTCAGAATATGGAACTGATAACAGCAGGATGTTTTCTCTCCAGAGTCTGGAAGGAGGAGGAGAGAAAATGTCAATAATTCACTGAAGGATGAAATTTTAGGAAGCCTGCACAGCTTTTAAGTAAAAGAGATCAGCCAAACCAGAAGGTGTTTGTACTTATAATTGACACAGTTATTCGACTCTGTTGGTGCACCTTCTTGCCCCTCGATCACCATCGTGCTATTGAAAGAAAGAGGTGGAGACAGCTAACACACCCAGCAGGCACCACAGATGGGTGACTCACTGAAAGACAAACAGCCCTTTCTGATATTCAGAGAACAGAAATGACGGGGCCTTTTCAATAGCAAAGGCTTTGGAGAGAGGCCCTTTATTATCCCATAATATTCAAACCATTTCAAAGAAATAAGCGATAAAAAATGGGAAAATGGGGATGAATTGCAAGAGTGACTTTTTTTTTTTACAATACATCTCTTAACAGAAGGCAGGACTGCTACTGTAAATATCACCTTTAAAGGACACCAGCAGGTTTGAACTTTCTCAAATTTGCGCCTTCATCTTATATGTAATATACTCACATTACATATTTAATTGAATGTGAACAAAAATGAGGCTGAGAGGTAGTTTGCTCATTCTCGTACTGTTTTAAGGTCAAAATGTTTTTTAAGCTGAATGAATGAGATACATAATTGCAGGGTACATTTCGGAATGAGTAGAGTGGATTTATGCGTAAATCGTCCATAAAATTATTCTTGCCTATTTACTTTATAGATTAATTCATGAATGGATTTTCAAATTGATTTCCACAAACATTAATCCTTTTTCATGAATGAGGTCCATCGAACACAACAGGCTGAAAATCCATCATGCACAGCCCTGTTATTGTCCAGGTCTCCATCAATTTATAGGAAATTGTGATCATTTATTTTGTTTTATTGTCTTTCCAAACCCATTTTTTATGCATTTTATTTTCTTTCTTCTGTAGGCCACAGAAAGAGGTTCCATATAATGAATGTAAATGGTGACCAGATTAAAAGAAGAAAAAAGTATGATAAATGTACTAGAAAAGTAGTCCAACTTTTCAAATTGTACACTACATTCTAAGTCTTATGAAGCTTTGTGCAAGAGGAACAGACTATTTGAAGTCATTATTTACTGATCTTTCACGCAGCTCTCAAATCTCATTTGTGCAATTTAAATATGTGCATATTAAAATTTGTCATAATATGGTGAGTATATTTGAATATGTGAATGTCAATGTGATGTTATAGCTACAGTAGAGGTTTACATTATCAGTGAATTCATTAAAAGTCAGTATTTTCCTGACATAAAGCTATTGTGTCACTTCAAAACACATAAAACACCAAGTCTCAAGTTGCATTGACTTGTTTTATGATTTTTAGGACCTGATAGTCACCTTGGCTATCACATTCATTATAGTGCATCATGGACAGTATGCTAAATATCCTTTTTGTGCCTCAGAAAGAGAGAGAAAAAATCATACAGGTTTGGAATGACTTGAGGGTGAGTAAAAGGCAGAATTTTCATTTTGGGGTAGACCATCCCATAGCATATTTTCTGACTAAACTCCTTTCACAACAGGTTTGTCCCTTTCTTCGTCCTTTTTTGGACTTTGCTTTTATTACACTTCTCGGTATCAACCATGGCTGTCTTCGTCACTCTCTTTATTCTCTCTCTTCTAAACACACGATCATCAGTGCTCATTCAGAGACTGGCTTTAGTATTCATAGCACAAACGAAAAACATACAGCAAAACAAGTTCATAATGATTCTCCTCCCTTTTCTCTAATGATCTTTTCCTCTTCAGGCCAATGATTAAAATGAGCCGTTTTCACTTTGTACCATTCCACTTTGACCTTTCCTCACCATAGCCACACACACACACACACAGATTATGGCCACGATACAAAAGAATAATCAAATGATAACAAGCTACCATTAGACACAAGAGGCTGTTCAAGTCAACATTACATTGAGTGTGATGAGCTGATGTTCTGAAGAGGAAAAAAAATATTCAGAGGGTTATATAAATATGGAATCCTCCATCACTGTAGTGACAGGGCACGATGAATAAATGCCTCTCAGGTGACCTTACTATTAAAAATAACAATATAATTAACCTTCAGCTCTGCTCTACAGTACATGTCTTTGAACAATAGGAAAGAAACTACTTCATTCACATTCAGGACATACCAAATGAGAATAATCTCTCAGTTTGGACCAATCAGTAATGGGACTGAACAATTTCATTAATTTGCAATTAAGTGAAAGTCCCAAATAGAAAGACAAATCTGGAAAGCACAAAATTGTTTCTATTTACATTCTTAAAGCATATCCCCGGTTTCTGTGCATGAATCATCAGTTATTCATGATACCTGACTCTGATACATCACAAACCTCTTGGCATGCACTGATAATAAAATTCTAATTTAAATTCTTTAAATATAAAGTATAATAAGGATATATTATAGTATAGTATAATAAGACCCATTTTTCATAATATACATCATAATATATATGAGATGATTCACTTGTAGTTAATTGTTCATTAAATGTAGCATTTAAAACGATCGATTATGATTCATCACTCCACACACAACTTCCCATATTCTGCAAAAAACTTAATTCCGTCTTTGATGTTTTTCTGAGAGAGCAAAGGCTTTTTAAGTAGTCCATTTGCTTAAATTTCACTAATTTCCCGACCAATTATTTGTGGTTAAGACAACTAAAAGCTTAGTGTTCAGCCATTTTTTTTTTTTAACCCAGAAGGTTATTTAAAATAGTGAATTTTGACCATTTACCAGTTATTGGCCATAACTCATCTCACAATTACAGGAGCTTATTAGATCACTGGCAACAGACAAGTCACCTCTACAAATGAGCAGTGAACATTTATCCCAAATTCTTGAACAAGCGGACACAAGTCCGTTTGCTGAGAGCCAGAAACCATGTGTGGCAGTGGAAATATTTACTGATGATTAGTTCCTCATTAGAGAGTGTTGTTTACGTGCAGAGCTGACACTCTTAACATGTTTCCCTCTCATATACAGCAGCACCAGACCATGACAGACCTCTCACATCATACTGATGGTACTAAACACAAGCTGTGCCGTGAATACCGAGCCGAGGCGATGAGTCCTAGATCCTCAGATATAAACACACAGTCAAACGCATACAGTACACACATAATATGGTTTGCAGTATTTGTCAAGCACTAAGCAGAGGCATTAACCTGAGGTGACAGACTGATGATAAACAACAGCAGCTAGAGGCGGAGTGCGCGAAAACAAACCCAGAAACGTGTGCACACACACAGGCACCCCAGAGAACACACCTGAGTGATTACGCAAACACAAATCAGAAACATTTACAAAGTAGTGCGAGAACAGTGTGCGCGAGTCTGAGACGGAGAGAAGCCCCTTGCGGTCTACAGTCTACATGGGCAGCATACTAAATGTCATGGAATGACACCAAGTTTTGTGCCATAATAATAGTGCAACATTTGCAGCTGATTTCAAAAGAGTTTTACATTAGCATGTCGTTAAGCTAACGATAGGACACTCTCATAAGCTTATAAACATATAGCACAAAGAAAATGTTGTGTAGAATGATGCATTTTAGTTACTGTAAACAATTTAAAGCAATACTTCACTACTCTGTGCATTACTGACTATTTTTTATTTATTTTATCTTTTTTATATTTCCTGGAAAAAAAACTTGGATGAGCCATATTTGTATAATACAAATTTATATGTTATATTCAGAAAAATGAAATACCGTTAAATAAAACTAAATGTTTACAAACATTATAATCATGTATTTTAGTTACCCCTCACTCCACAAATCATTTAAATGTAACTGTTTTCAGAACAGAAAAGGATTTATCAAAAATATAGGTTTAAATGGAAAAAAAAAAAATAGTGGCATTCATTATAAACAATATTTATTACAAACACCAAACCTAAACAAATGTAAAGCAATACAGAAACTACTGACGTGGAAAAAGGCACTATACAAAAACCAATGTGTGTCTCAGAGCACAAGCGCAAATGTGTGCAGGTTGTACATGTTTTGCATGCTTGAAGTTAATTGCATTATATAATTGCTTTGGAATACAAGTCCCAGGACTTTTTAGATGATTAAAAGAAAAAGCGAAAGCATTATGGGATTGCCTTCTCTGTGAGATACATGGAATGCTGCCCAAGAATTTGACTAAAACAAGATGATTATTTACTCACCCTTGAGTCGTTCGATGTCTATAAAGTAGCATTATCTTACTGGTGAATGAACTGTTCCTTTGAGTTGGATCTTTTCAATGAATCAGTTCATCATAAGTTCACAAAACTGGTCTGGGTGAATCACAAACAAAAGTTCAACAGCTCACTATCTACTATTTTCTACTTGTCACACAACTCTATCCATATGGCTCTAGAATACTTGAAAATGAGTCACACTTATAGTGCTTTTGCATGCTCTTTGAAGACTTTAGTATACACTACATTGCTATTGCATAGAGCATGGGTAGCCATCCCTGCTACTGGAGGGCTATTCCTTCAGACTTCAATTCCAACAGTGCTTCAACATACTTGTTATACCATGAACATTTTGATTAACTGGTCCAGCTATGTTTGATTAGGGTTGGAGCTAAACTCTGCAGGATGCTAGTCCTCGAGAAGCAGGGTTGGAGACTAAGTAACCAAGACCTTCTTAAATTCCTCCTTTTGTGTTACATGGAAAACAGAAAGTGATACAGGTATGGCATAAAATGACGACGGCTAAATTATGACAATCTTTTATTTTCAAATGAACTATTGCACTCTTTATGACGCCTACTTTAGGGAACAACCTCACAACACTTAGGAACTCCATAGGAACTAAGTTTTAGAACAGAGTAAGAGAGCGAGAGAAGGATAGATCAAGAAAGAAGAGGTCTCTGTTTTCCGGTTTTTGCTGGCAACTGTGAGCTGGAAGAAAGTGCTTGTACTGATGGAATTCGTGACATGTCTGATTAATAACAGTTAGAGATGCTGCTAGACCTCACCAGCAGACAAACACACACACAAGGCCGCATCAAAATCATCCATCAAGAACAGCCCTTTAATGTTTCACATATAGCTCATTCCTCTACTCTAGAAATAAACAGCGAGACAAACAGGAAGTTACAGGACAAGCAAACCATCAGTGTTATAAAAGGGCACAAAGCACAAGCGAAATACAAAACACACAACCAGCCAGAGCATCTCTACCACTGATGTCTCAAGCTCAACACAGGAAATCTGGATTCACTCTTGTGGAGTGGAAGAATGTTAACTCAGAATGACAGTTTGGTTTTCCATGAAATGCACAAAAATGGAGCTCTGTTCAATCCTTATAATTTTCACTGCAATCCATCCAGTTTGAAAGTATCGGCATGAGTCTGCATGTGATCAAGAGTTTAATTTAAATGTTACAAAGGTCTGAGACGACTCAGTAATAGAACTTTCAACTAATGTTTTTGAGATCAAGAATATGAGTATGACATCAGTGACCAGACAGACAGACAGAAAGATAATCTCACATAAATGTCCTGCAAAATCTCTCTCTTTCTTTCTCTCTCTCTCTCTCTCTCTCTCTCTCACACACACACACACGGACTTTAAACTGAATAACTTCACCACAGGGCTGAGTGTATGAGAGTCTCTTCAGGGAAGTGGGTTAATCGTCAGTTTGATTACATCATTAAGAGATGTTTTCCAGGGGCATACAGGAGAGAGTGTTGAGCTAGTCAAGCAGAAACAGACAGATGGCTTCAAGTCTCATGGTACAAGCAGCAATGTTATTACCTCAAATACACTCCAAGAGAAAAATATGAGAAAAATTTGTCATTTCTTAATGATGGAAGGGAATTGAAATGCATTACTAAAATTTTATAATACAAGAAATACATTTCAGACCATACATTTGATGGTGTTGATTAGGAGTAACTGCTTGATTGCTACTGGAACAGCTGAGCTTTTACAGAGAGCTAGAGGGGGAATTCAAGCCATTTTATCTGAAAGTGATATCTCTTCCACTCCAGCACCTGCACAAACATCTGCCACAAGCATTTTTTTTCTGTTAAGCACCTTGATTTTATGTACGAATAATCCTGTTTTCGTTTTTTGAAAAGCCTAAAACTTTGTTTATCCTCAGGCGTAAATCTCAGATCTTGAATGTAGTTTCAGACAAAAGTACTAAAATGTAGTAAAAAAATTAATTTCTTTAGCAGTAATACATTCTTAAACATACACCATGTAACTTTTGGCCCTCTAGAAGTTGAAGCGTAAAACTACAAGTTACATGCGGAGGAACATTGTTTTGGTAATTATGTTAGTTGGGCTTCAGCTGTACTTTTCTGTGCAGATGAATTTGATGGCTTGAGGCGCACTGATGTGCCCATGGTTACAGATTATCGCCTTATTAGTGCGAACTGCAAACTTCACTAACAACATCAAAACTCCCCCGACAACAAAAGACAAATATGTCTTATGAGCTGGTGAGGAAGTTGTTTTTGCTTTAAATCAATTGTTTAAAATAAGGCTATGTGTCCACCAAAGCATTTTTACCCTAGGCTAGTGTTTTTTTTTCAACTGTTTTTTAACGGGAGCACCGTGTCTTTAAAATGCCAAAAACGTAACGAGATGCTGAGCATCTCATTCATGCTGAAGCACTTGGCGCTTTTTACCGGTGGCTGAGAGATGACGAATGTTTAACTTTGGGTAAAATGCGGCGCTCACTACTGTTACTTTTTACCCAGCCGTCCAATCACAGTGGAGGAGGGGAAGGACAAATACAACACTGACCAACCACTAACAAACTATATGTGAAATTTTAGTCATTTAGCAGACGCTTTTATCCAAAGCGACTTACAAGTGAGGAAAACAAACAAGCGATTCTTCATGAATTGGCAAATAACACAGGAAGTGCTCACAATACAAGTTCCATACATTGCTCAGTACCATAAGCTAGAGTAGGAAGGGAAAAGGGAAGGAAAGGTGTTTTTTTTTATTTTTTTATGAGGGGATCAAGTGTTCACGGAAGAGGTGAGTTTTCAGCTGTCTCTTGAATATTGCCAGGGATTCTGCGTTCCTGATGAAAGTAGGGAGATCATTCCACCAGCAGGGAGCAGTGAAGGAGAATGATCTGGAGAGTGATTTTGTGCCTCTCTGTGACGGTACCACAAGCCTACGCTCCTTTAGTGATCGCAGGCTTCTGGTGGGGACGTAGCGTTGTAGCAGTGTGTGGAGGTAGGAAGGTGCAGAGCCTGTGGTGGATCTGTAAGCAAGCATCAGCGCTTTGAACTTGATGCGAGCAGCGAGGGGTAGCCAGTGCAGAGAGATGAAGAGGGGCGTGACGTGGGCTCTCTTAGGCTCGTTGAAGACAAGACGAGCAGCAGCGTTCTGGATCATTTGAAGAGGTTTGATTGCACTTGACGGCAGACCAGCCAGAAGAGCATTGCAGTAGTCAAGCCTTGAAATGACCAGGGCCTGGACCAGCAGTTGTGTTGCGTGCTCAGTCAGGAAGGGACGGATTTTCCTGATGTTGCGTAGTGCAAATCTGCATGACCGCGCCGTCTTTGAGATGTGGTCTCTGAAGGTCAGTTGGTCATCGAAGATAACTCCAAGATTTCTGGCCGACTTAGATGGGGTGATGGTGGTTGTACCAAGCTGTAAGTTGATGTCGTGTTGTAGGGTAGGAGTGGCAGGGAAGACTAAAAGCTCAGTCTTTGCCAGGTTGAGCTGCAGGTGGTGTTCTTCCATCCAGGTGGAGATATCCGCCAGACAGCTTGAGATCCGTGCAGCTACTGTGGAATCATCTGGCTGGAAGGACAGGTAGAGTTGTGTGTCATCAGCATAGCAGTGGTAGGAGAAACCATGTGCCTGTATGATGGGACCCAGTGATGTAGTATAAATGGTGTGTAAATAATGTGTGTAAGTGCTGGTAAGAGAGTGGGAGAGATGGCTTGTAGAAGGTGTGAGGGGATGGGGTCTAGAGGGCAGGTGGTGGGATGAGTGGAGAGGAGAAGTTTTGATACTTCCGCCTCCGTGAGAAGGGAGAAGGAAGAGAGAAGAATAGTGGATGAGGAGGGGATGAGTTCCTGTGTGGGTGGTGCAGAGAACTGGCTCCTGATGGCAGATGTCTTGTCGGTGAAGAAATTGGCGAATTGATCAGCAGTTAGAGACGTGGTGGGTGGTGGTGGAGGGGGACAGAGGAGTGCGTTGAATGTCTTGAAGAGTGAGCGTGTGTTTGTAGCGCCGTTGATCTTATCGTGGAAGTATGAAATGAGACAGTAGTAACACTCAGCGAAGAAGTGAAGAAGTGTCTCAACTAACAAAAAAAAAAAATACACTGCACTACCAAAGCTGTACTTTTCAAGCTGTTTTTATCATATTTAGTCAACCTTGTCTGAGCTTTTTAGTCTAGGTTTAGTCAATGGAAATTGAGTCACATTTTCAATGAGCTGCATAATGTTTAAATTGATAGATAATAAAAATTATTTTGCTCAAAATCATAAATCACAACGACTGTTGTCATTTGAGAAATGTATTTTTGGTACGGTTGTGGACTCTTATTTTGATGGGTTTTTTTTTTTTCCACTTAGTTCCTGTTTCCCTGCTCTATTTAAGTTAGCTTTCCTTAGTTTCTGATTATGTCCCTGTTTGTTTCTATGGTTACTTAAAATGATCAGCTCTCTTATTATCTCTTACTCCCCGTTACGTTCAGTCCTTCGTCAGTTATTGTCTATGCATAATGTGTTGTTTACTCCTATGTTCTAATGATCTCCTGCGTTTATCAAGAAGACTGTAGAGTTCCTCGTTCGTGTGTGTTTCCTACTACACCAACTTGCTGCAGAATAACTGACCTTAAAAAGAGAAAAAGAAGTCAACTTACCAGCACTGCATGTCCTCCTCCGTTAGTGGAGGACTTTGATGGAGTATCTGGGGTGGGTGTTGCTGCACAGCGGTTCCCATCTGCGGGGCAGAGAAGGAGCCCAAGCCTACCACAGACCACAAGCTAGAGTCTGCTATCTGGGTTGTTCCGGAGTCAAGGTGCGCCTCCCAGTACATCCCAGAGCTAGGTGTGGACCACTGCCTTGTCAACCTTTTGTCCACAGATCCAGGTCCCTCCTAAGTCCCCACCCTCGATTTGACACTGTCCCCACTGCCTGGATGCTCCAGTCCAGTCCGGAGACCTTCCTCCTCTTATGCTACCGCCCGACTTCCTGGTCCCATCCAGTCAGCTGGATCCACTGGTGTCGTTCAGCTCCTCGGCTCTTCCACCTTCACTAACTCTGCGCAGCTCTTAGGGGGGATTCCCAATAACCAGCTTCACCTTGGTCCTCAAGGCCCATGACTCCACCTCGGCCCGTCAGCCTGTCAGTGCTCTGCAGTCGCTTGGCTTTACTGTGGTCCATCAGCCCTAGGACTCCTCCGGTCTTCCTTGTCCTTCGGCTCAGCCTCAGTCAGTCATCACTCTGCCTTTGCCACAGACTTCCATGCTTTGACCCTTCACTCCTTCAGCTTCCCTGTTGTCTTTACTCCCTCTGTCGTTGCCTCGGTTTCGCGAGCCAGCGGCTCCACCTTGGCCGTGGATTTTGCCCTGCAGGGTGAGCTTCCTGTCGCATAATAACATATGCGTGGGGACTCTGTGAGAATCTGTGAAAAGTCAAACTTCCTGATTGAGATCAATCACATATAGGTTGCTCCATCCAGGATAAGTAAAAGTAAGTACGATTTTGATGAACAATACAACACACATGTCCTCCCTCTCCGTTGTAAAAGTTCACGTGCGAGTTTGCCCCTGCACATACGTCATTATTCGACAGGAATCTTGCACTGCAGACTGTTGTGAATGCGCTCAGGACCGATTGCAGAGGCTGTGGATCACAGGTAATAATGTTCAGTTTCTTGCACAGACTAACCGTTTGTCTTCATAAGACCATCAATGTATCGTCAGGAACCACAGGTATTAATTTGCTTTCCAATACATGTTTTTTTTTTTTTTTACCCTCAAAGTGACGAAAGCTATTGACTTGCATTATATGAATCACCAAGGACCACGGTTTCAGTTAAAAATCTTCTTTACTGTTCTACTGAAGAAAAAAAGTCGCCTACATCTTGGATGGGCTGAGGGTATGTTAACATAAATTTTTTGAGTGAATTATCTCTTTAAAATAGAGTGTAACCACATGTACTTATTACACCGTAAGGCACAAAACATTAGGCATACAAAATATATTGGTAGCATAATGGTCACAGGATGATATTAGAAAATTAAAAAAAAAAAAAAATCTGTTTAGCTGTTCGAAATAATACAAGTTTTCTCAATTTTTTCATCTAATGCTTAAAGTTCATCTTTAAAATTTTTTATAATTTAATAACACTTTTAAATGTATCCTTTAGCAAATAATTATCAGCCTATTGACATCAGCCAGATTTTTTCATATCGGTGTATCCCTACAAAACCTAATATCTAGAGCTCAGTTTGACCACATGCTTTCCCTTCTGCAGCGCAGTAATGAGGGAGCAGGTTGCAGGACATGCTGGGCCACTGCTGTTGCAGTCTGGACGCATCCAACCGCATCCACTAATTAAAATGCTTGGCTTATAGACATCAGTCAATCAGAGCAATAAATACACACCACTGGGATGAATGGTACCTTAATGCAACACTATACTGAGGTCTGGCATTGAGCTGGGAAAGAGCAGTCAAGGCTGACTCATGCACTCCGGCAGAATGCGTCAGCATTGTGGAGATGAAAGCACAAACGACCTCCCTTGATTTACCTGGCACAGCATTAAAGCAAAGTACAGAAAGTAAACCATTAAATGAACTGTCAAATTCATCCCTCATTTGGAACAACAGAGAAAATCTTGTTATCTGTTATCTTTGAAGAAAACAAGCAATGGGAAAGAAAATTGAAAACAGAAGGGAATCAATCCAATGCTTTTGGGCAAGTAATAAACAACTCAAATAAAGTGGAAATAATTAAACAAAGTCCTCACAAGTAGTAGCTGGACCTCCATGGGTGACTAGCAGCATTTATTACAATAAACGTGTAATGCTGTGCTGTAACAAAGCTTTAAATCGCACTGAAAAAGAGGCAGGGGAAAGTAGCCTTGTTGAGTCACCCGTCTCAGTGGGGTTGGTGCAGAACAGCGCTTAAAGAGCCTGTCTGTTTACGTTTGGCCTCAACCCAACACAATTATTACTGCTAAGGACAAAAAAAAAAAAAAAATCAATCAACAAAAATTTGGCGCATACTGAGAACTGGCCGTACAGGATGCCAGGCTAAATCTCAAGTGACTCGCAGCCTGAGAGCCACGGAACCAGAAACACTGGAACCGACATGTCTCGTCACACTACTGGATGTTGTAGGGCGATTTCACAATAATCAGCTATCTTATCTGCACTCTTAAGGAGACAGCTCATCTGTCATCTTTTAAATCACCCTCATGTCACTTGTCATTCCCAGACAATTTTGAGTTCCAGCCGTTCAAATTTGTAGTGTTTCTGTGTTGCAATAATATTCCCAACTTAATAAATGCAAAATGTTTGTTAACCATGCACAATTTAAAAATAAGTAACAATGTTACAGAAAACTGAATCTAAAATTTTTATATGATTTGTTTTGGTTAATGAATGACTTGTTTTTGAGCAAATCTATTGGGTGAATGATTAAATGGCTCGCTCATAATACACAAAGAGTCACTGGTCACTGCTTACTGAGAAAAACAGCATAACAAATGTAAAAATAAATACTGTAAATCATTAAAATAAGATTAACCAAAAACAAATTTGATTTAAAAGGGTGATGCTTGAAATCATTGTTCTTCCATTGTTAACCATGGTGACCTGCAAAGAAAAGCGTGCAGCCATCATTGCATTGCATAAAAATGGCTTCACAGGCAAGGATATTGTGGCTACTAAGATTGCACCTAAATCAACGATTTTATAGGATCATCAGCACCTTCAAGGAAAAACGTTCAATTCTTGTAAAGAAGGCTTCAGGGCGTCCAAGAAAGTCCAGCAAATACCAGGATCGTCTCCTAAAGAGGATTCAGCTGCGGGATCGGAGTGCCACCAGTGCAGAGCTTGCTCAGGAATGGCAGAAGGCAGGTGTGAGCGCATCTGGACGCACAGTGAGGCCAAGACTTTTGGAAAGTGGCCTGGTGTCAAGAAGGGCAGCAAAGAAGCCACTTCTCTCCAAAAAAACCATCAGGGACAGATTGATCTTCTGCAGAAAGTATCGTGAATGGACTGCTGAGGACTGGGGCAAAGTCACATTCTCCGATGAAGCCCCTTTCTGATTGTTTGGGGCATCTGGAAAAAGGCTTGTTAGGAGAAGAAAAGGTGAGTGCTACCATCAGTCCTTTGTCATGCCAACAGTAAAGCATCCTGAGACCATTCATGTGTGGGGTTGCTTCTCATCCCAGGGAGTGGGCTCACTCACAATTCTGCCCAAAAACACAGCCATGAATAAAGAATGGTACCAAAACACCCTCCAACAGCAACATCTTCCAACAATCCAACAACAGTTTGGTGAAGAACAATGCATTTTCCAGCACGATGGAGCACCGTGCCATAAGGCAAAAGTGATAACTAAGTGGCTCGGGGACCAGAACGTTGAAATTTTGGGTCCATGGCCTGGAAACTGCCCAGATCTTAATCCCATTGAGAACTTGTGGTCAATCCTCAAGAGGTGGGTGGACAAACAAAAACCCACTAATTCTGACAAACACCAAGAAGTGATTATGAAAGAATGGGTTGCTATCAGTCAGGATTTGGCCCAGAAGTTGATTGAGAGCATGCCCAGTCGAATTGCAGAGGTCCTGAAAAAGAATGGCCAACACTGCAAATACTGACTCTTTGCATAAATGTCATGTAATTGTCGATAAAAGCCTTTGAAACGTATGAAGTGCTTGTAGTAATATTTCAGTACATCACAGAAACAACTGAAACAAAGATCTAAAAGCAGTTTAGCAGCAAACTTTGTGAAAACTAATATTTATGTAATTCTCAAAACTTTTGGCCTCGACTGTACACACACTCATACTATGTAGAACATACTTTTTTAGCAGTCGTGAAGTAATTACTTATTCAAAATAAGTACCTACTCAAAGAGATTATGCGATTTCGAAAGCAGCCACAGACAGTTAAGGCTTAACAGATGCTACACTTTAATCATTCGTTCATGTGTGTTTGTCATCATATCCGTAAATAAAGGGAAGATGTCATGCTACTACTAAATGCAGTGGAAGCAGCTTGAAGTCACAACAACTTTTTATGTTGGTAACAATGGCAAGCTCTTAACTAGTTACTACTAGTCCAATGTCAGTTTGTTTCCATTTCTCATGAAGGGGAGTTGACTAGGTGGGTGAGTGCAGAAGATTTCAAAAGTGCAAAATTAAGGACCCCCCCCCCCCCCATGTGCATCGTTATATTGGATCCGTACAGCTCTTAAAGTGACAGCAGCCTAATCTTTCTGCTGCTGTCTGTTTCTAATGTTAACCAAACTACAAAGAAATCACTGAATAACGTTTTTGTATCTTTGATAGGGATTAACCTATTTACATTTGTGCAGTGAAGATTTTATAATAATATTACAACAGAAATCACTGGATTGTATCAGGATCCTTTCAAAATCATTGTAGAGTGACACTAAGAATGTGGAGATGAAACTGCAGTCAAACATCATTGGTTCTCATTTGTTGTGTGATGCATCATTCAGCAAAATACTCCATTCGTGACACATGAAAGGTATCAGGTTTTGCACAATGTTAGAGTAAATTATGATCAACCTATCATTTTAGGTTGAAATAACCCTTTTATGGGTTATTTTTTGCACTTTGCACTAACAAAGCATTTGATGATGATTACAACCCTCATTTTAGGAGGGTGGATATTAGTATTTTCTGAACATGGATCAGAGAGATGCATGATTTCATTTCTCCCTATGACGCCCTTAGCCCTACCCCCATGTCCCCCTGGTGACTATTTAGTGTTTGTGAAGCCCTGAGCACCAATTACAGACCTTTCTATATATAGGAACCTCACAGTGGAGACATAAAGAACCCTCCTACCATAACCACAGCTGTGCTTCAGCGTGTGTGTTTTTATGTGGACATGCAAGTAACTTTGTATGGGGGTGTGTTCATGAGCTGGCCTTCTCATATTAGCTCACATTACTTCACGAGTAACTAAATATCATATTTAATGCTGTATGCAATAAGTACAGAGAGTGAAGGCTGAGTGTGTGTTTATCTGTGAGTAATATGGCACTCTGAGGAAAAGATTCACCACCCACACAGCATCACAATCAGCAAGGCAGGGGAAATAAGTACATGAAATATACATTAGAGTTTAACTATAGCACAAGAGCAGAGCTGCAATGCGGTGAGAGAAGCGCAAAAATATTGATTTGAAGAAACTTCAGATAACCATGTGTGAGACAGCACTCATTTTTAATATGTTAAACTCTGTGGTCTGTGAAAACGCCAGTTAACACATATTACCAAGCACTCCAAAGTGCACGTGACAGAACAGTCAAAACCCATGTCTTTCAATAATAAATGAAGCAATGCATTTCTCAACATATGAAGCTACAGAAACATGAATCAAAGATGGGCATGTTTCAAAATGAGCATGTTTGCAAATGCTTCATGTGGCACTGCCACAGCCTATCTAAAGGACGTTCATTGACTGTCTGATGCATTTTTCAATACTGCTCCTGCCAAAAATGTTAGATTTTCATCTCACTCCCGCCAAAAACTTTCATGTTTTGTCCCGTTCTCACCCACAAAAGCCTTTAGGAAGAGGTCTATGCTGATTTATCAGTCCCAATCCAGTTAGATTCGGTCTCATTTGGGTGTCTATAGTTTTTTTTTTTTTTTTTCCAATTTCTACACGAAATGCTTGAGATCTCCAGTTACAAACTTCTGCATGCTGTTATTATTATTAAATATTATTATATTTTGCGGGAACACATAACTTATTTCTTTCTTCTGCTTCCTGCATACATACCAGCATCTTACCTCCCGATTCGTAACTTGTCCCATGCGGCACTCTGGTTCATCCATTCCTGTGGTCATGCCGCAGAATTGCAGACCTCTAATGTACACCCCTTCATGGCAATGGTGTTCCCGGACACCATTGCTCTGTTTCATCAGGATAATGTACCCTTCCACACTGCAAAGCATGTTCAGGAATGGTTTGAGGAACATGACAATGAGTTCAAGGTGTTGCCTTTGCCTCTAAATTCTTCAAATCTCAATCCTATTGAGCATCTATGGGATGTGCTGGACCAAAATCGATAGAGGCTCCACCCACAGAGGACTTGTGGAGTCCATGCCGAGCTGTTTTGCCAGGATGAGGGGGACCCTCACAATATTAGTCAGGTGGATTTATTTTTTCTAAAGACAACACTAAAATAAATGTTTCCTGTACAACATTTGTAGACGCTGCTGTGCCATTACTTAAATGATTTTTTTTCCCACGCATAATGGCCAGCCATTATGGTGTAACCCATATCACATAACCCTGCTCTTAAATAGCATGTAAACACACACAAAACAATCAGGTGGTCTCTTCCTGTCATGAGTGGTTACTGTAGATCTGCCATAGTCAAAGGTGTGGCTGCACAAGACTGTGCACGTGGGCATGCACTTGCGTACACCTATAAACCAAAATGAGAAAAATCTAATGAAGCTCATCCCCCTTTGCACAAAGGAGAGGAAAATACATTAAAGAAATGCTGTTACATAAGACCCAGGGCACTACTTCTCGCTCCCCTGTGGGAAGCATATGGAGTAGCAATTTATGGAGCAAGTGTGGTGGAAGGGGTTGAACAAGTAGTTTGCGTGTGTGAGAGAGAGAGGTAATGAAAGGCTAAGTAGTCAATGATGCTCCATTGAAAGTTGCTGTCGTGCTGAGTGCTACCATACGATGTCTGGAAACAAAGCATTCTAAAATTGGAATAGAGTAGAATCTGATTGGATCTGTGATTTTCATATTAAAAGACAACATCTGAGTGACAGCAATAAATCCCACTTTCTGTTCAACATCTGCATGTACTTGTCAACGTCTCCTGCTATATTCTGTATAGCTTGCAAAGCTGTTAACAAAAGCTTTTGTCATCACTTCAGAATACAGTGTATGGGGATAGATTTGTATTTAACAAAAGAATAGTTCACAAGAAAAAAATCATATAGTAAAAATAAGAAACCCTCATGTTGTTCCAAACCAGCATGACTTTTGCTCTTCTGTGAAACACCAAAGGAAACGTTTTGTTGAATTTTCATGCAGCTCTTTTCCAAACAGACGCTCTTGTCAAGATCCAAAACTAGCAAAAAAAAGGCATGATCACATCCATGCAAATGACTATGGTTCATAAGTTATTAACATTTTAAGTTAGAGACTGCATTTGCTATGGTAACAGTTCAGACTGTCCTTTATCTGTGTGCCAAATTCCATAACTTTCCCACAAGCAGTTCTATGGGCTGAAGAAGAAGACATCCATGGCAGAAGAAGAAGAGATTGTTAAACATTTTGGGACAGTGCTGCGTCGCCATGCATGTTTCTTCATATCAAACATACATAGGTTTTGATGAGAGTACAGCAAATGTGAGTGCCATAGAAATACCTTAGATACATCTCTTCCCTCCCACATTCACTGGTGACTCAGGGAGTATGTGCGTGCTTTTAATTAGGTTAGAGTGCTGGTAGGTTAGTCCAAATTTGGACAGGCGTACAGAGTGATCCCAGTGTTTTTTACGACGTAATTTACGTCGTAGTCACGCAACAGGAGCCCATTTTTGGCAGAACATGGCGTTACGCTCTGAGGTATATTTGGACGCACTGGCAGGACTACACAGTGTGTTCTCTTCAAACGGTTTATTCAGTGTGTGAGTGAATATGTGTATGTCAGAGAGAGAGAGAGAGAGAGACTGAGGGTGAGTGAGTGTTTACTGCTGCACGACACAATTGCATTAGATTTTTATTTGTAAAAAGAAAATATACATGCTTCATGTTGTGTGAATACCAAACGTATTGTTTATTAATGCACCTTTATGTGCTTTTTATCCAGCAAAATCATTTGGAGGAGAAGAATTAAATCCACCTACAATTTTATCACATTCATCCCGAATAAACATGCTAATGATGCTCAATTTGCAGAGCCAAGATGAGCTGCAGACTAAATAGAAATATAATAACTCTCTTGCTCCCAGTGGCTCAATCTTAATAAAATGGAGAACTGCACTGGCAATGAGGGAAGAAGGGAAGTTCATTTTTTAAATCGTTCCTTTTCTGGAGTTTTAGCTCCTCCCTCTCCTCCCTGAGACCCAAGGATGGAGGAATCAAAAGGGACACATATATGTACTACTCAATCAAATGACATCACCTTCTGATGACTCTGCGCAGCTATATTTCCTAACGGAAACAGTAATACTGTATAAAATATGATTCAAATTTAACATAAGCATTTTCTATTTGGATACATTTTAAAATATATTTTAGCTGAAAAAAAGCTGAATTTTCAGCATTATTACTCCAGTCTTCAGTCACATGATCCTTCAGAAATCCTTCTCATTCGCTGATTTGCTGCTCAAGAAACATTTATTATTATTATCAATGTTGATTATTGTCAGAGATCAGTCAGGCTCTGTCAGCACCCAATCACAATGCACACTTTCACCAGAGTACTAATCACCATCACCTGAAACTCATCACCACCATAACCACCATCAGCCTGCATAAGAGCACACACCCCACCACAGCACATTGTCTGGTCGCAACTATGAGAAAGTGGACTCACTTACCTTGCGTTACCTACCAGTCTGTATTCCTGCTCCGTCGTCTGCTCCATTCCTCCATGCCCCCGTTGAGTCTTCTTTCGTCTGTGTGTTCTACTGCCATCACTCCCCGGAATCCACCTGGTCACCCCATCCTGCACCACATTGTGTGCTCCGTGCCGCTCAGCCACAATCTCCTCTCTCCATCTGCCAACCATAAAGACTGTCAGTATACTCATTCATCTTGTTTACATCCATTGAATATATCTTTACCTGTGTTTGTTGATCCCGGTGTGCTGAATAAACCTTTTCAACTGTTCCACTGCCTGGTGAGTCTGTATTCCGTAACAGATGACCAGACCTCTTACAGAGGGAATATGAGCACACCAGATCCTTTCCAGGAGATTGCGGATTCCCTCCGGCGAGCGCTACGGGGCACAACTTCCGCATCATTCGTTCCTGTCACTCCTTCACCACCCGTGGCCTCCAGTCCCGTGGCTACAACGGATTTCTTCTTCAGTGATTGCTGGACCTGGAGATGTAATCGGCCCGGTTTACGAACGAAAGAGCGAAAATTCATTTTCACTTTGTTGAGAGGAAGAGCGCTCCAATGGGCCCATAACCAAGACGATGTTGCGACTCAAACTCTTTCCAATTTCATCAGACATTTCCACGAGGTCTTTGGAATTCCGGATGGAGATTCTTTGGTGGGTGAGCGATTGTATCACCTAACACAAGCTAAAATGTCTGTTTCTGAGTATGCCCTGCAGTTTAGAACTCTCGCGGTGGCGAATGGATGGAATGAGTGCTCTCTTCTCACGACTTATCGCCAAGGCCTGCAACTCAAAAATAAGGTCACGGTTAAGTTCCGGTGTCCTCTTACCCTTGTCCCAGCAGCCTTGGAGCAACTCCGAAGAGCCATGATCTTCACGAAGTTGGACCTCTGCAGCGCATGCAACCTCGTGCGAATATGTATGGGGGACGAGTGGAAGACTGCATTCGTGACGCCTACAGGCCATTATGAGTACCTGGTCATGCCCTATGGATTGGTCAATACCCCCTCCGTTTTTCAGGATTTTATGCACAAGGTGCTCCGGAAGTATCTTAACAGATTCGTGGTCGACTACATAGACGATATCCTGATTTACTCCTGGAGACTAGCCAAACATCGCCCCCACATTGCGGAGGTCCTCCAGAGACTCCGGGAACACCAGCTCTACCTCAAGGCCGAGAAATGCACCTTCCACCAACCTACTACTCAGTTCCTCGAATATCACATTAGTAGGCAAGGGATCAAGATGAGGCGAAGGTAGAGGCTGTCCGGAATTGGCCACAACCAGTCACCATCAAGGGCCTCCAAAGAGTCCTAGGATTTTCCAATTTTTATCGCAGATTCATTGAGAACTATAGTACCATCACAGCTCCACTGACTAACCTCCTTCGGAATAAGCCCAAGTCTCTGTCCTGGACACCAGCCACCACAATGGCCTTTGAATACCTGAAGACAGCATTCATGAATCTCCACTCCTCACTCATCCAGATCCAAAAAGACAGTTCATCGTGGAAGTTGACTTTTCCACCACAGCCACCACAGGGGTTGAACCGTGTTATCCCAGCAGCAGGGGACTCCTCCTCGTTTACACCCATGTGCCTTCTTCTCCAGGAAGTTCACCCTCGTGGAGGCCAACTATGACATCGGCAATCATGAGTTGCTAGCCATCAAGGAGTGGCGACATGGGCTGGAGGGAACCAAGGAGAGTTTTCTGGTAATAACAGACCACAAAAACCTGCATTACCGCCGAGATGCTAAACGTCTAAATCCTCAACAGGCAAGATGGGCACTCTTCTTCACTAGATTCCACTTTCCCATCTCCTATCATCCAGGCAGCAAGAATGTGACAGCGGATCTCCAAGTCTCCACGTCATCTTCCCACCGGCAAGCTCCTCCATCTGCCCCTTCCGCAACGACCCTGGTCACACCTAGGGGTAGACTTCGCTACCGATCTGCCTCCTTCCGAGGGTCACACATGTATCCTGGTCATCGTGGACCGCTTCTCGAAGTCCTGCTGGCTCATTCCCCTAAAGGGTTTACCCACATCAATGACCACGGCAGAGTTACATTTTAGTCACGTCTTCCGCTACTACGGACTCATCGTATCGGACAGGGGTTTGTCGATCCCTGTGTGCTTACTAAAATAGTATTTTTGTAGTAAGCGAGCAGTCAGTAAAAAAAAGAATAAGAACAAATACACAAATTCAAAGCAAAGATAAATGTAACAAAGTTACAAATAAAGTAAGGTCGTATTCAGGAACATAAATATAATAATTAAATGTCCAATAACACTGAATAGTGTTCACTGTATAAATTAAATATAGATTAATCTTTGTTAAAGCTGTGTTTTGTTGTTTGATACACATCCGATTTCTTTCTCAACTATTTAAGTTCACTTAAGACATTAACGACTGTTTACAAGAAATTTGACATAATTCTATGCGCATGTGTCCGTTCAAGCACAAGGAGATGCGAAAGGAATCAATTGACCATTTTCACATTTCCAGGTTTCTCAGAAGTAGAAGTTGTCATAGTTGGGTAAACGAGTGTTTTCACAACTTTGAAAAACGTGGAAAAAAAAGAAAGAGAGGTTGATAACGGCAGTCAGAAAAGAGAAAGATGTCAACTTTACCATCACTCCCACAGCTGCTATATTAGAAACACCCTCAACGTAAACTTTGCAGGATTTGCGATGCTAATGATCGTTAAAATGCGCCATCAGAGTCGGTGAAAAGGGTCCATTTAGTGTTTGCGTGCTATCTGAAACATGCCTCTGTCTGTGTACACTTTGGGTGTGTGCGCGGTCCGTGAGTACTGAACTTAGGACTCTTTCACCTCTGAATCTCACCCCTAGTCCTTGGAGAATAAAAGTACTCATTTGTTTAAAAAAAAAAAAAAAAAAAAACCTTACTGACCCCAAACTTTTGAATAGTAGTGTATTTCTTACACTCCTGTCTAAACTGTCTTGCTCCTGTGGAGGTCCTCATCCCTCTGAACAACGGCAAGCATCTGTATGAGGTGCTCCTGGGGAATCATGGGTAATGTTCTCGTCTCTGTCAGTGTGGGTAATGAAAGAAGAGCATACCTTTGGGTTGAGACAGACAGAATGGGTGGGCACACCACTAAAGCACATACAGCACGGTCATCAGGGAGAGTGTAAATTGGCACTATGGGAAATGTATTCAGGGGAGTCAGGTCTAAGGGGCTATCGTATCTGCCTCAGTAACAATATGACAGAGAGAAGAGAACATAAGGAGGAGAGTGTGAGAGAGAGAGTCTGAGAGGAAAAAGATGAGAGAGTATGATATGAAAGGAACTGTGCCACAAGCCAAATAAAAATCTCCTGTAAGGCTGAAGAGCTCAGAAACACAATCACACTCACACATAGCTATATATATATATATATATATATATATATATATATATATATATATATATATATATACATATATATATGGGTGTTTTTTCTACTTTTGACACTTTTGGCCTATAATATACACTCTTGAAACACTTTTCACTTTCCCACTTGTTTATTTGTCTACTAGCAATGTCCAACAGAGGACATACATGCAGCACAGAATTCTATCATTTCTCTCCTGAATGTCATGAATTATTTCCAGCACCTCAGATCAGCAGTCTTTCTGTGGTGGAAATGACATTTTTGGGACATAATAGCAGACTTTCTTCTTGTCAGACTAATTTCATAGCTATCATGTTATATATCCTAAACACACCTAATTTAATACTATATATATATATATATATATATATATATATATATATATATAAACACTTTTGTGCATAATTTGACAAATCACAGCTTAATTTGAAATATATATTGTTCACAGGAGGTATTTACCAATATATTTTCACTCATATGCCTCACAAATTCCATCGTAGCTCTTGACTACCACTGTTGTCTCCTTGGTAACCAAGAACAGTAACTTTTAATTAAACTTTTTTTTTTTTTTTAACTTTATCATCTCTTTACATTTTCAAAGTCTGGGTCTGGGACAACACTAAGAAAATTAAACATATACAGAGCATAAAAGAAGTTTGAAAAGTACCCAAGGGAGCTTAAGAGTTTATGAGGTCTTTTTAATGTCATTTCATTTAACAAAAATATTTTTTAATGTTGCAATCTCTTAGTATGAATAAAAATCAACCCCTAGGAGATAAAAGTGCCTGAACTTGAGGAAACACCCATGTATATATACAAACACATCCACACTAAAGCCGTTAAATGAGCAGAGAGATGGAAATGAGACTAATCTCAGAGCTGAGCCACAGAGAAATCCGCCTTTTCAGCTTTCACCATCTGGAGCAGAAGAGCATGATGAAGCGAATCAGTGCCACACACACACACACAAATACACACACATATAGACTGTCAACCACTTACATTACAAAAAGGGGCGTGTAGGAACACCAAACATTCAGCTCCAACTTAAAAAGTAAATACTGCTGAGTATCAGCACACATATACTTTTGTACAATAATCAGCTTACAGCAGCAAGTGTCTGTGCGGTCAAAGCGAAAGACTGTGATGAGGATGAGGATGGTGCGTGGGCGGGTGGCAGCCGTGTGTGTGTGTGTGTGTGTGAGTGCCATCCTCACGACTGGCTCTCCTCTGCAGTATCACCCTAAGCAGCTTTCTGCTGTTCACTGGCTTGTGTGAGAGTGCAATGAAGACAGACTGACAAGAGACTCATGAGGCTCATTTAAAGGTGTGTGTATTAAGAAACTAATATACTTAGGGCATTAAAAACATTCACCATTATTGTCTCAAAGACTCAATGTTTACACATTCACACATATGCTGCTCTAATGATAATGTCTGATTACTATGTGAATCCTACAGTTGTTTAAGCTTATTTACCACAGCTTTCGAGCTTATTGATTTTACTTGGAAAAAAAATGTTAATTTAAAAATACATGTGTCTGACTTGTACAATTATATTTTAGGGGATTATTAGTCTTAATACCCAGGGATGCAATGTTGGATTAGTACTATATTGGTTATTATTCAAAATTAGATTTTTTTTTTCAATGTAATGATTTTGGTTGATATTAGGTATTTTAGGTATTAGGTATTTAATTATATGTGCTCATTTTCCATTTTTATGATTTAATGCGCTAATTAGATTAATTAATCATAAGAAAAAATAAAGCGTTAAAATATTTAACGCATTTAACGCACTTGCCCGCCCCCAGACCTACGTAGGTCATCTGACATTTCATACAGTTGATACGGTTGAAATAATTACCTAATTATAGTATTCAGTCTAGTGCTGCAAGGATATTGCACAGCACCAAGACAACCAACCTTCTCACCTGAACGGTCACAGGCCGTCAATGTTAAAATATTTGACAAACTAAACTGCTTTATGTTCAAGTAAGAAGCTAAACTACCCGTTTCCTCATAACTGTTTTATGCTTGAAATGTTAAACGGCTGACAAAATTAATCAGGGATGCAAACAAATAAACTTCAGTCTAATTTTGCAGTTTTCAACAGTAGTTATAATTTACGTGATTCATATAATAATTAGTAGTTGCCAAACTGTCAATGTTGAGGGGTCAAGAAACAATAACAAAGCCCTTTTCATCATAGATTACGCGTTTAATTAATAAAAAACGCACATTTTATAAATTAAATTGATAAACTTAGCTACCTAGCTGTCCTGGCAGCCCTCATTAAATTAACTTCTTTAAGAAAATGATTCATAAAATATATAAATACCAACTGATGTGTTTATTTTCTACAGTGACACCGATAAAAATGAAAAGACTATTGTTCAATGTTCCGCTTTAGGAGGGCAATGGACAAAGATAAAGAGACTGAGGGGGGGAAGAAAGATAAAATGATGATTGAGATGACAAGGAAAGATTTTAAAGCTATTATTGTCCACTTTTTTGGCCCTCCAACGTCTTGAAATGTACATACGTAGATCAGAAAAATCTAAATTTTAAGAACTTAATATTGTGTTATTTTAGACAATACTTCACAGAATTAATCAGCTGTTTGAATGGATGGAATGAATCAGACATTTACTGCCACCTACTGGCAATTTTAGTTTCTTATTTAGAGTCTAATTTCATTTAAAAAAATATACATTTCCATGTTAATAAAAAGATAAATAAATATTCACCCAAAAAATGAAAATTCAGTCATTGTTTACTAAACTTCATGGTCCAAAAGTTTGTGAATGTATGTTGAATCAATTTAAATCCTTTCTGAATATACTTTTTGTAATGATTATTTGATGCATTACACAATAATGACTTCAAATAATCTTTTGGGGGCAACTTCTCAGGCAAATTTGATATATATATATAGAATACCATGGAAAAGTTAATTTATTTCAGTAATTCAACTCAAATTGTGACACTTGTGTATTAAATAAATTCAACGCTCACAGACTGAAGTAGTTTAAGACTTTGGTTCTTTTAATTGTGATGATTTTGGCTCACATTTATCAAAAACCCACCAATTCACTATCTAAAATTAGAATACTTCATAAGACCAATAAAAAAAAAACATTTTTAGTGAATTGTTGGCCTTCTGGATAGTATGTTCATTTATATGTATATATACTCGATATTTGGTAGGGGCTCCTTCTAAACATATGTATATTTATTTATTAGGCATCACAATATTATAATGTACACTACAAGAGAGATAAAAGTCTAAGAGACAAAATAATTTGCAACATCGAACTGCATTGAATCAACGCTGAAATAAGAGGTGAATAATGACACTCTACATCTTTTGTAGAGCTGCTTTATAGCTGAATTTTATTTGTTCCATAATTGAAGAATTTTACAACATTAACACTGATATTTTCCCATTTATTACTGAGAAGCTGCTTTGAAGCAATCTGTATTGTATAAAACGCCATAAAAATAAATGTGACTTGTCTTCGCAATTGGCGAGCAAAGAACACTGGGTGTGCAGAAAAACCACAACCATTTAACCCACAACTATTCCCCTCTGTCAGATCAATATCATACCAAACCGTTTGACTAAACTCATTATAAATCCATAATCCAAGTCCTGGAGAAAACCTGGAGGATTTCATACCTGGTTTCTATGGCAATAATCTCAGTCGAGCAAAAGTTGAACTGTGTCGTGATCACAGTGAGAGCTGGGCTTCAGCTCCTCTGTGATCGTCCTGAATTTCCAGGCTGAATAAAAGTTGACAGAGCAACAGTTCTCAGGAGATTTATGAGTTTCTGTACTCTGACTGCAGTAGTGGCATTTAAGCAGAACAAGATGAATGCACTTGTCTGCAGGAGAGGTTCAGAGACATATGCGCTAATGAGTGAAAGTTCTTCATCAGCGTGTCGCAGCATCGTCGACATCAAATTCACAGCGGAAGTTGATCACCTGGTGAAAGAGTCTGCGTGTATTTTTGGACTGAGAAAAAAAGTTTAAACTCTCCTCCACAAGTGCAAAATAACCAATCAACAAGCGCCAAGTTCATCCGTGACACCAGATGAAAGCAAACACGCTTTTGCAGTTTTTTTTTCCAGAGATACAGTGTGAAACAGGCATGCTGGGTAGTGATATCAAGCTGAGCAGATAAACATTTTCAAACAATTGCCCTTTGAGATCTATAGCTTTTGCAACTTTTGCTCTTGTTTAGGAACTGACAAACACAAACGCATATTCGCATGCTCATATATTATTCAATTATTCGTTTCTTCAGGGACTGATTGAAATGCAAGAGCCTTTACACACATATGCGTTACATCAGCATGTGTGATGGAAAATGTTGTTTCATCTCCATCTAATCGGCTGTATCTTGACCATGAGCTTTCTTGCCCTTCTGAGGTTGTTCGAATCTTGCTCAACTGCAACTTTTAAAGGAATTGAAATTGAATTAGACCTTAAACGTATATCAGTAATGGTTGAGCATTTAGCTGCATATTATTTTGTACTTTTTAGAATGGGAGGCATTCAGATTACGTTCAGTAAAAAGGAAAAAAGAAAATAAACATACAAAACAAATAAACCAATAAACAAATACACAATTCTGATGTGTAGAAGGTAGAAGCCCGCAAAATAGGATCTAGAGTAGTCATGATTATGTTTTAATTAGATAAAAGATAAATAAATGTAAAAGAATCCAAACTCCATCATCTGTCTCTGTGGGCTCCACATCACGACTTTACTGCGTCAGTGTCAAACTAAACCACACGGAGGGTTAATTATTTGCCAATGGTTTGACTTTCCACAGAGCTACCAATTGCCATAGAAACAGAAGTGAAAATGAACTACTTGTGATTTGTTATTGAATGAACATGACAGGGACTTGTTTTATTATTATTTTTAGAGAAAATAAAGGAATGGAAATGGAATGTGCGCGTTTCGGAAAGCAGAACGCAGAAGGTCTTTAAACCGATTTAAAATTACTGAAGGATGTAACAAGAAGTTGTGGATGAAGAAACATTATAAAGAAAAAAGACAGGTTGAAAAGGAATCTCTAATAATAATGGAGGATAGAAGGAAGGGTAAAATCAGTGATGAAGATCAGTGTGACTGAAAAGATGATGGGTGGAAACGGAGTGCATTAAATTTATCCTCACTGGCCCTCTTGGTCCTTCATTACTTAGTGGGCCACTTTAGTGTAAGTGCCAGAAGAAGCATTAGCTGAATTGCCGGTAAAACTCCTCTTAAATGGTCCACAATTCTCCCTGAGGCTCAGCCAAGCTGAAGAAAAAAACGATAAAAAACCCGAATTGATGTACCTAGGGGCGAATGACCACAATCAGACATGTTTCATAGGGAATGTTTACATAAGAAAAAACAGAGCATCTTAAAAACCTGATCGTGGCAGTGGCATGTGTATGGGTGTACTGTAATATAAAGCTCTACAATACTTTTAAACACACAACTCTCTACAAAAAAAAAAAACAAACCTAAAAAAAACACAAAAACAACAAAAATCAAATTCCCTAAATAGGACCTAAAATTGCAATATATGGCAATGCCATGTATGACCAGTGCTTTGAATTTAAAACTTTTCTAGGAATGTTTTGCTCTGCAAACTGTCTACCAGCACACTGCCAAGATAAGTAATAGAAAATAAATGATTTTCAACAGCCATTATGATCCATCCCAAACATTCAAAAACCTTTTTTATTGTCATTTCCTTTTTTTGGCGGGTTGCATTTAAAATCTATTTGATTCATAATCTAAGACAGAACTTTTGAATGGGCATGACACATGAACGGAGGAACCACAAAAGACACCGTGAATGAAGGCAATGATGTAAAACCAACTCATTTTCTTGCTTGGGGACTGACGAGAAGTGGATCACTTGGCATTCATTATGTGACTGAAGTATACAGTAAGTATACAGGAGAACCCACTGAGTTAGAAAACTCGGGTCATTATGAAACAGCAAGATAAAATGTTAAAAGCATTGAGTGCAGTTTGTAGTTTGCTATTTTCTCTATAAAATACACTCCATTCTCTGGAACGATTCAAGTAGGTTTAATATATCTTAAATTTTGTTATTAATCGCAAGTCCAAGGAAAGTTACTTGACCAGATAACATTCTCCCATGTGTGCTCTTTTACAAGAATATCCCTGCTGTGACAGAGCATCTGCTTTCCCTCAAATTGACTCTGCTCAGCTACATCCAAACTCACAGCGGGATCGGGAGACAGAGAGGCCTGCAACAATGGAGTCCTATAGCTATTGTATGATGAGGCACTTAAATCCAGCACTGCATCTCCCGTTTCCTTATAGAGGTTGCACAAGATATCCTCAAGGTCATTGTACAATGCGATCCAGCATGGACCTCTGACAATTGACTTTCAATCATCTGCGTATGCTCGCTGATCGGTGTCTGAGAGACATCAGCAGAAACAAACTACTCTAGCAAGTTCCTGACAGTTACTATGTCGTCTCAGCCTCAGATGGCAAGCCCACAACCCACCCACAGTCCGTGCATACAGCGTCAGATGCATATCGCATATAAAAAAATGAGCTTGCTTCTCCAGGAGTAAAGGTGATATTACAGTCTTCATGAAGCAGCTCTTTTCCATACAATGACAATTCATAGTGACCACATCTGTAAAGCTACAAAACTGATAGAAAGTACAACATTAGCAGCATAAGAGTTGTCCACAGTACTAGTTTACTATTATCATGTGGTGGACACATAAACATATACAGTTTTAAGGGGGCACATTTAAAGATGATTATGGATATAGAGATGGGGGGGGGGGGGACTATGGAAGCTTGTTTCGCCAATAAATAAAAAAAAAAGAAGGTAATTGCAACTTTATTTTTCTCGGAATTGTGTGATATAAACTCACAATTGCAAGTTATAAAGTTCAAACAATGAGATATAGGCTAAAATCGCAATTCTGAAAAAAAAAAAAAAAGTCAGCCTTTTGAGTCCAGAATTGGACTTTATAACTCGCAATTCTGAGAAAAAAAATGTCCGAATTGGGATATAATTGGGATATAAAAAGTTGCACTTCCCTTTTAAACTGTTTAAACTGTTATTTCGGAAACAAGCTTCCAGAGGAAATGTTGAAAACGTAAATGTTGTAAAATAAAAAAATGTTAGCCAGTGAACCAGATAACTCAAGTTGTTGTTATTAAACTGCAAGATAAGTAGCCAATTAAAATGTTAGTGAGCATAGTTTGTAGTCTGCTATTTTCAGAGCAAAAAAAAAAAAATCAACAAGAGTGTGAATAAATGATGATTTTTCCTAACCTTTCCTAAGGGGCCTGTTCCTGCGATTAGTTTACTGGAGCTCCTCTTGATGAAAAGCATATATTAAAATGTTAAATAATCAGGTGAACAGGCTCAGGTGTAGAGTGGCCTCAGGATGGTGTGGGGACAAGCTAGTGTATTAGAGAATTAGAGACCATTCAGCACTAAACCCCACTGTTCACAAAGACTCTGCAAGTGTAACAGCAGGCACAAAGCAGCACACAGTGAACTCTTGAGGAAAGGGATTGAGGGATGGAACAGTCTTCCGCCACCTGCTCAAGGGGAGATATGGCTTTCTAAAAATTAGCTCTGACCTCTGTCTCTCCTCTGTGAAACTCTGAGAGCACTCTAAATAACAGCCGCTGGGTAAGTCAACACAGAGAACTGGTGAAAGGAAGCTGTCTGACCCGCATATCTTCTCTGCGCTCAGGTACGTCCGTCTCAGCAGGAGATCAGACAGCTCACGCCTAGAGCACACAAACACTGAAATGACTTTGAAGTCCGGTCTGATGTTGAAAAGAATATCAACCATCTCTCGCAATCATTTCCGTTTTACGTTTATTGAACTATTGCAGAGTATGTTTTTTTTAACGTGCATTTACAAACACCTTCCGACTGCAAATTTGGCTGATAAACGAATATCAAATGTTACATATTAGTTTTTTTTGTGTGTTTTTTTGTGTCCAAATAGCTTGACTAGTGTTTTTAAATATCTTAAGAGAGTGAAATAAAGCCACATTACACCTTAAAGCCAACATGAAGTTTTAGACCGTTTTACTTTTAGTTCCTGGTCTAGTTGTGAACGATTTAGCAGAGCAGTTTGTTCATACGGTCTTGTAGCATTTAATCAAAATGTAATATCACATACAGGATAGGTCAGACAGACTATTAGATCATGATAAAAAAAAAAGTCAAAATGTCAAATAGGTATTCAGTAAAAATTACCAGAACAACTTTTCCAGTAAATACACAAATGTGCTATTCAGACAAGCAACGCCATTCCTTCTTTTTACCGGAAAGATACCATTCACACATCGGTACCAAAATGCTGATAAAGTCTGTGATGTCAATCATCGGAAAAGACCTTTAAACGCGGAGCCATTTTCTTCATTTTCTTTTTTTTTTACTTTGGCGTGACAGGGGCAATGATCACATTATAGTTGATATTATATTGTTATATTATATTGATAATATTACTATATTATTGCAGTTACATAGGACTCCAAACTTTACTTTTGGTGAGAACATGGAATAAACATTTTTATACTTTTGGCGCTGTGGTGTATCAACTACCAATGCTCAGTGCACTTTGTTGCCTGCTAGATTGAATTTCCACAATAACTGCAGCACTGATGAATGGAAAAAAAACCAGGGTCTCAAGCATGAGATGCAATGCAATGGTCAGACCTCAGTCTAGATATAGGTATAAAACAATCCAAAGCAGCAGAGCTTACCGTAAACAGCTCTGACAGATCTTCGCTTTCTGACCTCATACGTGCTCATACTGGTAATCCTGTTCTTAGTTCACACACAGTATCATACTGGTAATGTTTACTTGGGAATTGCCAGAACTGATCTAATGGAATTTTTGAAAAGGTCCTGCTCACACCTGTTCTCTTGAAAGGTAATTTACTAGTAAAGATTGTACGTATGAAAAGGGCTACCGTTTTAACATTCGGCCAGAATCCATTCTGCATTCAAGTAACAGCTATTCACGATGTAGGTCATTCCAGATGGATAAAATCCAGCCCTGCCCTATTTTTTCCTCAAACTCTAAAAATGCATACAATTACATAAGTAAAATGGGTAACAAACTGCAGTTCAGGCTGTCTTTAAATATTATGACTTAAATGCTTAGTGAGATTATTTTTTCATTGTTAAAATACTCCACTCACAATTTAATATTTAGAAACTACTAGTAAGTCATTTGCAAATTGATTTTCTGAAAGAGTCAACACTGTGGTGCTTAAAGAAAATTGCTTTTCGTTTGAGTGATGAAGGATGTCTATAATATCTTGAAGCAATCGAACAGTAGTTAGCCAATCAGCCCTTTTGAGATAATTAGCTCAGCCATAAATGCCATGTGATAAATCAGTCTGAAGGAGAGTAACACGGTAACATTGACAGGTTGATGGACCCACAAAACCATGCACAGTGTCAAACCTTTCACTAGTGATTATCCTATAAAGTTAAAGCAGACAGAGGGGGGAAAAGCCCTCTGAAATGTGGCTTACAAATAAACTGTTATGGCTTATTAAGCTCATCGGACAAACTCTGTACGGGACAACCAGTTTGAAGGGCTGGTCGTAAGAGTAGTCATTATTTTCTATTCTATGCCAAAATTACGCATCTCTCAAACCCAAGATTTTCTGAAAGCTTTAAATACATGGCAAACACAGTATCTATGGCACTGTGTACATGCATGAGAACAGATTGTGAAAAGTAAAGACGTCTGCTGAATTTTGTGAAAGTGAGCTCAACACTTTAGCTGTGGACTGTATCTGTGCCTGCGGCAAAAGCACTGACTGTCAGAGAAGCAAAATCCCCCAAAGCTCCCCTGAGGAAAGAAAATAATCTTTAAGTGGGGTGAGGAAAGTCGCCAGCTCTGAGACAATTACTTCTTGTGGGAGAAACTCTCTAATCGTCTTCCTTTCAGAGCGTTAAAATTGTAGCAGAAGCTCAAGTATACTGAGGGATTTCTCTAAAGCTAACCTGATGAAGTCTGCGGACGCAGATCAAGGTTATTGATGAACGTTCAAAACAACAGTACAACTACATTTCCCAGAACGCTTCAGACTACTTCTAATCTAATGGGTTGTAGGTCTTCTCTGACAATGGCAAATGCAAATAATAAAATGGAGCTAACTGTACAAGTCAAAGATGGTGTGATCCAAAATCATCTGTCATTTGGAAATAATAAGACAAAATTTGCATGTCAACACGGATGGGTACCATAATGTCCTCCAACTTTAAAAACCATGTGAAGATTGTGCAAAAGTTAAACAAACATTTTAGGAATACGTCAAAAACTTAAAACTAAAAATGGTATTGTCATTTAATAGGCAAATGTCAAACTGTAACAACAAAGTTGTCTTTATTCACACATAATAACCCAAATTATTATTATTTTTTTTTTTTCATTTTTTATTTTGTATGGCCTTCTTTGGCCTTGATAAAAGCATTCTTGCTGGTATTGTTTTTATGTACTTTTCCACAATCTCCCAAATAGTCTTCCAAACAGTATCAGTATAAAAATTGCTTTTGATTAAACTTTTGTTCAATCTATCTTTGAATCCATTAAATCCCAACAATAATTATATTTTAGCATTAAAAACACTACTGTGACTAAATAGTTTACACATACTGATGAGGATTAACCATTACAGCAAAATAAAAAGATTATGGTAATCATCAATAGTGTTAGTTTAGGGCAGCTGTGGCACAAACATTGCATTGGATGTATTCACATTAGTTATTCAGTACGGTTTTAGTTATTCGTCGAGTGGCCACTTGATGTCCTGATGTAAAATAATTTCAACGCAACTACAACAACTAAATAAATACTGAGTGGGAATACAGTTTGACATTAGTACGATTGGGTGGATCCAGAAAGAAATATTTATTTAATATTTTCACAATAACATTTTAGGTATTGAAGGCAATGTGACAAAAACGACCTGTGAATGAATCAAAGGACAGACAAAAAAGTTCCATAAAATCTCACACATATTCAGACAGAATCAACACCATACACAAACACACACACACACACAGAGATTGGCTGGTTTCAGAGGACTAATGAGCTCTACAGTGATTGAAGATGCATTTAGATCAGCTCAATTAGATGAGCATCAAAAATGCACCTCAAAACAGGTGTCAGAAAGAAAGAGAGATGGGACAGAGAGAGACGAGGGAAATTAGCAGTTGTATGTATTCTTCCCTATTCTTCACGCTTCCTCAGAAGAAAGTGTCCCGCGCACCACACAGCGATCAAACGTGTGCTGCACACAGAGGTCGCAAAGCAACATCAAACAGCCTTTGCACAATAGCAGAGAGGAAGGGACTAATGGTTTCAGCATCTTTTATTTCAGAATGCATGTACGTGTGCGCGTAATGAAGGCTTGCGGTCAGGATATCCGTGCGCGTGCAACAGCTGCATTGTATTCTTTGAGCACCATCTGTGTCGCAAGTTACCACATCTAATAATAAAAGTATTAGTGTGTGAAACTTTCATTTTTCAAGAATTTTAGAGTTTAAAATGTGTTTGTTTGCACAGCTGTCTCATCCCAACGTGAAGCAGAGATGGATGCGTTACCATAGTGATCTGCATCTCCGCTCACTCCCCAGACAAATTTATATAATGAGATCACACTAACACATGCACACACAAACACGACATCATCTCAGCTGTGCTGATATCCAAATGACAAACACATGCTAGCCTAGTAACATTCTATCAGCAGCTTGCACACCTACACACAACATGGGTTGCATTAAAACATGCGCTAACAAGGCCAAATCACATGAACTGCACATCTTGTCTACGCATAATATCATTCAAACACAACATTATTGGCACTGTAGACTGAAACAAAAACATTGCAGTTTGTATATGAAAAACAGAAAACTTTGTTGTTCATTTTAAGAGAAGCTTCGCTTTTTTCCCAGACGCATCAACTTGAATCTAACCTAAAACGCAATTAACTGTTTAAGTCAATGATGATTTGATGAATGAATGCTTTTAAAAATATTAATTAACATCAAAATAATATTAGTAGTAAATTAAATAATACATAATTATATATAAAATCATACGTTTTGGAGACATTCTTAGCAGTTTTGGGGATTAACTAAATGTAGTAAAGCTACTAACTTCAGTACATTTTTCAGTAACTGTCAGGTAACGTGTGTGTTGAAATGAGGCGCACGACAGGAGTAGTCCAAGAATAGCATTTAATAAACAAAATCCAGGAAGGGAGAACACAACCACAAAAAATATAGACGAGAACGGACGAAGACTGAGGGAGAACACGGGGTATATACACAAGCCAAACAAAGGGAGCTAAATGAGATAATTAACAAGGAACAGGTGAATGAAACGACTAATTAAAACAGACAGCAAAACTAGGTCACAGGAAACACAAGACCGAGCATACGCGCAACAGTAACATGCAACATTGTTATATTCACACCTTGTATTGTGCTCTTATCCTTACAACTAGGGTTAGGAGTCGAAAATCGAAGGCAATTCTGGAATGGGATAATTAAGTACTTAAAATTAATTTATCAAAAATGCCTTAACTTATGGATTCCTTTGTGTGTATTTTAATATGACTTTGAACCATTCAACTGCAAGAACCCTGTTTTCTGTGCTGAACACACATACAAAGCGCGTGCACAGAAAGCCACCTCTCATACTGTATAGTGCGTGACATTAAGTTCTCTTCAGCGTATTTTTGCACTTGAGCACACAAAAATGTCAAAATAATCACAACAGTAAAGACAGTCAGTTATATGTCTTAAGTAAACGTAAACCCTTGACAAAGAAAACACATGCACATTGGATCTGGGCAGCTCTTAAAGTGACAGCAGCCAAATATTTCTGCAGCCGTCTCTATAACAATGTTAATTAAACAACAAAATTCACTATATTTGTAATGTGTATTTTATTTATAAAGTGCAGTGTATCTTTGTTCAGTTCAGTCAACATCACAGAATGCACTATGGTGTCTCATGAATAATTATGAGACTGCAGGGCCTTATCCTATTAGAAGGTATGGTCTCATAATTTTTCATGACACCACCTGTCAGTTTCTCAAGACAAACACTTCACACTTCAGCGAGTTGACGCCCTGCTGAATCACGTTTTGTTTGCATTCTTTCAATCAATGACAAATGTTTATGTGCTACAAGAATTTATTACATGAGAGGTTCTAGATTTATGGAGAGATGAACCAGGGCTCATTTAAAATGTTTGCATTGACAAAAAAAAGCGTCCATCCAGCCATCCACCCATAATCTTACTTCTGAGTGTGTTAACCGACGACTGTATAATTAACCAATTATACATGTCAATCAATATGAAGAGTCTCAAATGTTATTATATATGCAAATGCTCATTCAAGTATATATTTAAAGCACAGTAAAAATACAAACAGCTCAGTATTTATATCTGCTTTAATTACAGACATAAATATTATTTTATTCATAATTCATAGAATTGTAACTTGTCAAGCTACAGTTTTCCCAAGACTTTTAAGCAAATTTTCTGCATTTTCTTGTCCACATGCCTTTGTTTAGTATTTCACAATCTTGTGTAATGCACAACAAGACTTTATCAAAGCTTTAGTGCTCAATAATAAGGAACATTGTTAGAGCTGACCTCAATTTTTACATGTACAGTACAGCTATCTTTTGAAGAAGCAGCACTTTTGCTGCATTTCTGCATAATTCACGGAGGAAAAGCTCACTTAGCCTGAATCACATGCTTCTAGGAAAAGTGAACCAAATGGGTCCACCAGTATTACAGCAGAGCCATACTTTAAAATCATCTCCAGGGGCTACTGTACAACCCAAAAGGTTCTTTTAAGATGCTTTTGTAACTGTCCTCAAACATAAGTACTTATTTTAAAAGAAAGTGAGTATAAAAACTGCAGAGATGCACATAGCTCCAGTGTGTCTACTAGAGGACATGGGGAAAAAAACCCTGTTTGGGTCAAACAGATGGACTGTCAGAGCAAGTGAACTGGGAAATTCTCTGTGTATCTGATGAACATAGAGGGCATTATGGGTATTAAGGGGGCAGAAGGGCAATAAGCACTTCTTTTTGCCTCTCGTGAAGAGGGAAAGAGGCGAGTAGCACAGCAGCAAGTGAATCATGGATTGACATTGCAACTCAGCCTGTTCCGTTCTAAAAATGTCTCTGGGTCAAACACACACACAAATGCACACGCACAGATTTACACACCTGTTGCCTAGCAACAAGAATGCTCTCTTGATCAAATGATGGCAGGGAAGTGAGAGGGATGGTAGAGTGGGAGATACAGATAGCAGTAGTCACAGAAAGAGAGAGAGAGAGTCCAGTGTCACAGGCCCATAGGTGTGATGCTTGGAGGGTTGCAAACTTAAAAAGAAACAGTTCCTTTCTTCTGCTTAAGACAACTGAGGAAGACCTTTATCTATATACTACATATGCTTTTTAAGATGTCTGTGAAGTGTTAGTGGCAGGTAACGAACCACACTGTGAACACAGACTTACAGAGTGACAGTGTATGCAAGAGGTATGTGTACAAAAAAAGACCCGTCACCATTAGACTGAAATAATGCCAAAATGCATTTGAGACCCAATCACTTAGATTTTGCCTTACTGACATCTGTTTATTGCATCTGTTGAATTTTAAAAAAAAATGTAATTATGGATGAATGATAGACTATAATGACTATAAGCTATAAATACTTATCTGCCTATATTTCTGTTTTTTATGGATGCACCACTAGTAGAATTCAGGCTGACACAGATGAGGTCAAAAGTTATTGTCAAGTTATGGCCAATAATCACATATCAATTCAGCTGCATAGCCAAAGTTAACCATTTCATTTCAATTTAACCATTTCCGTGCAGCCCTACTTTGTATTCAACATTTTTTAATGAACACAAAATACATATGCTACCATTCAAAAGATTGGAGTCAGTAATATTGTTTTAAAGTACTTTTATTCAAAGAGGATGCATTATATTGATCAAAAGTGAGAGTAAAAGACATCTATAAAAATCTACAAAATTTATATTTCAAATAAATTATCTTTTGCACTTTTCTATTCTTCAAAGAATCTCACCAACAATATTAAGCAGCAAAGTTGTTTTCAACACCGATAATAACCTGAGCAGCAAATCAGCATATTCGAATGATTTCTGAAGGCTCATGTGAAACTGGAGTAATGATGCTGAAAATTCAGCTTTGCCATCCCAGGAATCCATTAAATTTTAAACATATATTCAAATACAAAACCAGTCATTTTAAATTGTAATACTATTTCAAAATATTTATATTTTAACTGTAATGGTGAATATATGCATGTTACAGCATGTGTTACGGCTCTAATAAAGAACTCACAGAAAACCAGTCTATGTTGCTATTTATTGTCCATTCTGTTCTGTAATGTATAACACTGACACTAAATTGACACAAATGCCAAGTTGTTCTCAGTTGTATTTCTGGAGCAAAACACTAACGCATTCTGCATTCTGCATTTAACACAGGATGATTCTGTATCATATAGTATGGTTGGCAACCCCAACTGACAGTCCCACTGTCTTCAGAGAGATAGTCGGAAATCAAAAAGACCTTGTCTGCATAAATAGCCATCCACTCCAAATGCTGTCCCAGTGACAAACAAGTCAGTGTGATTCTGACACATCTTCACACCACAGCACACACTCAAACGTCTCACTACCACAGCGCACACCAGAACAAACATGAGAAAGGACTTCTGTGGTTTGTCCGACCACAGCTGCGCTTCACCAGCTCAAGTCTCTAGTACTGTCATTATCACAAGCGGCATCAGATGAAAAAAGTCTTTTTCTTCCTAAAAACTGAGATTGAATATAGTATGGGATGTTATTTACAAGATCCAGATGGTTTGGCTCACACTCGGATTGATATTCGGATACAGAATGTGTCCAAGAAGGCGAAGGGGTGCAAAGGAAAAAGGGATTTCAAAGCCATACAAAAACAGATTGGACCCTCAAAGCAATTTGTCTCGAAGATGACGTGAAGGATATCAAAGAGATCAAGCTCTGCTGACAGAAAGAGAGAGGGCTAAAAACAGAGGTCTTTGCTACCAGAGCCTTGAACTAAATTATGGCTTCAAAAGGCCTGTTTCAGGACCTTAATGCTTTTTGGGGCAAGAGCATAAATAAATTATGAAGGTGACATGATAGACTGTCAATTGAAAATGAGAGAAAAGTTGTGTCATGATCACCTAAAGAACAATCTGCCCAGATCTCACAGTGGTTTGTGTCTCAGAAATTAAACCCCTACATGATGATACAAAACCACTTTCATTTGTTGAGGGCCTGATCACCCCACCGGGATTCATTTTTCTATAATAACCATCTGAAATTACGACATTTATTCAATGACTGCAAAGTTAATAAACAAATGTACTTGAATTATCTGAAAATGTGAGAAGAAAGACAGCGGAGAGATGCGTGACAAATGTCAAATTTAGTGGTCAATATACAACGTCTCGGTTACATAGGTAACCCTCGTTCCCTGAAGGAGGGAACGGAGACGTACGTCGGATGACCGACGAATAGGAATCTCGCTAGAGAGGCCAATCTACTTCGAGTGTAACTAAAACGAGCCAATGCATATTGGCATGCAATCATATGCATCAGCTGCTCACTCCTCGCAGCGCGGGTATATAATGAGCAGCAGGTGCGTTGCATCTTTAGGTTTTCGCTGAGGAGCCGAACCAGATAGGCGGCAGCATCAGCGGGGTACAGCAACTGTGGCGACGGGACGTACGTCTCCGTTCCCTCCTTCAGGGAACGAGGGTTACCTATGTAACCGAGACGTTCCCATTCAGTCGGTCACTTCGACGTACGTCGGATGACCGACGAATAGGAATCCCTACCAAAGCGCCACAGGAGCTGCCCTCTTCCAGCGCTCTGTTGTAAGCCACCTGAACCCCCTTGCCTGAGGACGGTGGGCCAGGGCTAACACAGAGAGTGTCAATCACTGCTGTTCCCAAACCCATTCAGTGAGACTATTGGATAACACTGGGAAGCGTACCCTTCGTGTAAAAGGGACGCTGCGGAAGCCACATCCTTCCCCGAAGGAGTTATGTGGAAGAATAATGGACTAACCGTGGGGTTGTCATATGGAAGAACTGGGGTGACTCCACTCAACGAGAGGTGGGTTCTCCCAGAGGGAAAGACACGGGCTTCGATTAGGAGCAACCGTGGAACCAGACATATGGGATCCCCGTAGGGTCACTCATATGGAACCCAGCCTAAATCCGGTTCTCAAGGATGCAGCGGAGTAAAGGCCTGGCGCCAGACGCTCCGCCACGTCGGCTGCCGAAGGGAGATCGGAGGACTCAACAGGGTCTGCCTTGTAGGGACTCTCTGGAGAATAAGCACATGTAAGTGCAGCAAGCCGACACTAAGCCGGGGCCTCTCCGTGCCTCTGACCTGAGGCGAGAACACGGGAGGAGACCGACTCAACACGAAGGCTATAAAACCTAGCGAGCGTGTTAGGTGTCGCCCAGCCCGCAGCTCTACAGATGTCTGTTAGCGAGGCGCCACGAGCCAGCGCCCAGGAGGATGCGACACCTCTCGTGGAGTGTGCATGCAACCTGAGCAGGCAGGGCACACCCTGAGCTTGGTAAGCCAGGGAAATGGCATCCACTATCCAGTGGGCCATCCTCTGCTTGGAGACAGCCTTTCCCTTCTGCTGGCCTCCATAACAGACAAAGAGCTGGTCTGAGGTCCTGAAGCTTCGAGTTCTGTCCACATACAGTCGCAAAGCGCAAACTGGACAGAGCAAAGCCAGGGCTGGGTCTGCCTCCTCCGAGGGCAGCGCTTGCAGGCTCACTACCTGGTCCCCGAAGGGAGAGGTAGGAACCTTGGGCACATAGCCAGGCCGGGGTCTCATTACCACGTGGCTGTCACCCGGCCCGAACTCTAGGCACGATTCGTCGACCGAAAAAGACTGCAGGTCCCCTACCCTCTTGATGGAGGCCAATGCAGCCAGCAGCAAAGTCTTCCTAGACAGAATCTTTAAGTCTGCTGACTGCAAAGGCTCAAAGGGAGCATTCTGGAGTGCTCTCAGCACCAGAGCCAAGTCCCAAGAGGGTATGGAGGGGGGACGAGGAGGATTTAACCGTCTCGCCCCCCTAAGGAACCTGACGACCAGGTCGTGCTTACCAACAGATTTGCCATCTATGTGGTCGTGGTATGCAGAAATAGCAGCAGCATGGACTTTGAGGGTGGAGGGGGACAGCCTACGCTCCAACCTTAGCTGCAAGAAGGAAAGCACGACTCTGATCGAGCATCTTCGGGGTCTTCTCGGTGAGAAGAACACCACTCGACGAACAGGTTCCACTTCAGGGCGTAAGCACGTCTTGTAGACGGTGCACGTGCCGAAGCGATGGTGTTAAGTACCTCGGAGGGTAAGTCACCAGAACCTCCGCGTCCCGTCCAGGGACCAGACATGGAGTTTCCAGAGGTCTGAACGCGGGTGCCAGAGGGTGCCCCGTCTCTAAGAAAGAAGGTCCTTCCTCAGAGGAATGGGCCAGGGAGGGGCTGTCGCGAGGAGTGAGAGTTCCGGGAACCAGGTCCGGTTGGGCCAATAGGGCGCAACTAACACGACCTGCTCCTCGTCCTCCCTGACTTTGCACAGTGTCTGTGCAAGTAGGCTCACTGGGGGAAACGGATATTTGCGGAGGCCCCGGGGCCAGCTGTGCGCCAGCCGCACGGTTGAGCACACCGGGGATGCGAATGGCATGAAGCGACCTCAGATGCTTCTGACTCCAGAGGAGGAGATGGGGGGCGAGTTGTGACATGCGACGGGAGCGTAGACCACCTTGACGGTTGATGTATGCTACCGTCGCAGTGTTGTCCGTACGGACCAGCACATGCCTGCCCTGAAGCGGCCCCTTGAGGCGGCTCAGGGCGAGCCGTACTGCCAACAACTCGAGGCAATTGATGTGCCACTGCAGTTGGGGGCCCGTCCACACCCCTGACACTGCATGCCCGTTGTACGTGGCGCCCCAGCCGGTGGTCGAGGCATCCGTGAAACCACAGCATGCCGGGACACCTGCTCTAGGGGCACTCCGGCCCGAAGAAACAAGGAGTCCGACCACGGGCTGAAGGTATGGCGGCACTCTGGAGTGATTGCCACCCGGAAAGTGCCGTGTTGCCACGCCCATCTCGGGACTCGGCCGTGGAGCCAGTGCTGAAGCGGTCTCATATGAAGCAGACCGAGCGGAGTTACTGCCGCTGCGGCCGCCATATGCCCCAGGAGCCTCTGAAAGAATTTCAGTGGGACCGCCGTCCTGCCGCTGAACGTATTCAGGCAGTTCAACACCGACTGAGCACGTTCCTGTGTGAGGCGTGCTGTCTGTTCGACCGAGTCCAACTCCATACCGAGAAAAGAGATCCTCTGCACGGGGGCGAGTTTGCTCTTCTCCCAGTTGACCTGAAGACCCAGCTGGTTGAGGTGTCTGAGCACCAAATCCCTGTGTTCGCACAACTGATCCTGCGACTGAGCCAAAACGAGCCAGTCGTCTAGATAGTTGAGGATGCGAACGCCCTGTTCTCTCATGGGAACAAGGGCTCCCTCCACGACCTTCGTAAAGATGCGGGGAGACAGGGCCAGCCCGAAGGGCAAGACTCTGTACTGATATGCTCGACCTTCAAACGCAAATCGCAGGAATGGCCTGTGTCGCGGAAGGATCGAGATATGACAGTACGCGTCCTTCAGGTCGATCGCTGCAAACCAATCTCGGGGACGGATGCACTTGAAAATGCGTTTCTGCGTGAGCATTTTGAACGGTAGCTTGTAAAGGCTCCTATTCAAAACTCGCAGGTCCAAGATCGGTCGTAACCCACCGCTTTTCTTGGGTACAATGAAGTAGGGGCTGTAGAACCCCGACTTCATATCGGCTGGAGGGACCGGCTCTATCGCGTCCTTCGCCAGTAGGACCGCGATCTCCGCACACAAGACAGGAGCGTCGGCAGCTTTCACTGAAGTGAAGTGGATGCCCCTGAACCTCGGGGGACGCCGGGCGAACTGAATCGCATAGCCGAGCCTGATGGTCCGGATGAGCCAGCGAGACGGACTGGGGAGCGCTAACCAGGCTCGCCGAGACCGTACAAGCGGGACCAAAGGGACCGCAGGCGTACCCGCCGTGGGGCAGCGAGGTGGAACGCAGGGACGCGGCTCGGGAGACTCTCTTTGTGAGGCGGCCCGAAGCGGGGTCAGAGTGTGCTGTGCAACACTTACCTGGTTCCACAGATGGACAGTGGGAGCAGGCGAAGTCTTGGCTGCCTGCTGCGCGCTGCTGTCCGCTGGCGACAGAAGAGGGGGAAGAGAGTGGTGAGGTTCTAGCCCTCCCACTGCTCTCCACGTCCTCTTCGGACCCAGAGCTGGAGGGAACCGCTCTTTTTTTTTTTCTGAAAATTTGGGTACCGCTGGCTGTTGAGCCAGCGGCGGAACAGAAAAACCAATCAACAAAGGATTTACTACCCGGCCCTCCTCCGGGGAAAGAGTGGAGAGGTCTCCATCTCCTGAAGAGCAGTTCCCTCCCTCTCCAAGCCACCCGTCCTAGGGCCTCTTGCTCTTGGCTTTGCCGCCCTTCTTGGCGGGGGCCTGGACGGGCTGGGCACCCCGACCATGACCGGCTCCATGGCGCCGCTTGATGACGGCTGCTGCTGCTGGGGAGCGGGGGCGGCCACGGGGGGGGGGGCACCCCTGGCGACGAGCAGCCTGAGGCGATGCGGGCGGTGGAGGTGCAGCAGCTGACCGCCTCAGCAGGATGTGGCCCTCAGACTGCTTCTGTACAGCCGAGAACTGTTGGGCAAAGTTCTCGACCGCGTCGCCAAGAGGCCGGTCTGGGACATGGGGGCATCAAGGAACCTGACTTTGTCGGTATCCCTCATGTCGACCAGACACAGCCAGAGATGACGTTCCTGGACCACCAGCGTGGACATCGCACGACCCACTGACCGCGCAGTGACCTTCGTCGCTCGAAGCGCGAGGTCCGTAGCGGTACGAAGTTCTTGGAGAACCTGTGGATCATGACTACCCTCGTGCAGGCCCCTCAGTGCCTTGGCCTGATGGACCTGCAACAACGCCATAGCGTGTAAGGCGGCAGCGGCTTCCACGCAGGCCCAGTAAGCACTGCCGGTAGGTCCGACCAGCGCTCACAGGCCCGGGAAGGGAGAGACGCTCCCCCCTCTCTTCAGGAAGGGGTATGCGTGAACATCCCTTTGCCGCACCGCCATCAAGGGTAGTGAGGGAATCATTTCCGGGTCTGATACGGGCACAGCTGTCACTCGCGAAGGAGGCAACCGCTCCGAATCATCATCCGCGAAAGCGTCAGGCTCACCCTCCGATGCAGCGATCGACATCCGGTCATCCTGGGGAGCCCTGAAGGATACGGATGGTACACACCTCTGGGGCGGTCCATCACGCTCCCCCAGCAGCTCTACTGGCTGCAGAGTGCGGGAGGAGTGAGGGTTCCCAGGGGGTTGGTTCCCCGAGGGAAGCGCGCTCACTGTAATCCTCAAATCACCAGTGCCACCGCCCGAAACAGCCCTCCATTTTCAGGAGGACTGGAACGAAGCAGCGGCACTGGGACTCCGCCCCCTTGCAGGAGGCAGAGTCTAGATCGCAACCCCGCCCCCCTTGCAGGAGGCGGAGTCTAGATCGCAACTCCGCGATGGTCATCTTCCCGCAATGGGTGCATGACTCATCCACAAACGCTGCCTCAGCGCGCCTTAAGCCCAAGCACGCGATACAGCGCTCGTGACCATCCCGAGGCGCCAGGTAACGACCGCATCCAGAAACACGCAAGTAGTACACATCTTCGAAAAGACGCGAAACTACTCGCGCGAGCTCTTTTAGGAATTAACTCTTTCGAGTGCCGAAGCACGCAGGGGATAACCGCGGCAACACAGACAGGGAAAAAGTGCAGCCTGTCGTGTGCACTCACTCTTGAAACCGCTCTTACCAGCTGTGATAACAGCTTTTAAGCGCTCTATAATAGCGCACCGTTACCAGCCATAAGAACGGCTTTTACAGCTGAGAACAGCTTCATTTGCTCACATAAAACAGAACAAACAGAGAAGACAAACAAGAGAACGGCCCCGCTGCTGCGCTGTCCGCCTGCACTCTCACGAAGAGCAATCCACCAAAAGATTCTTCGTCTTTCGTCACACTCGCTCGTAGACACCATACAGGTTCGGCTCCGAAGCGAAAAGCTAAAGATGCAACGCACCTGCTGCTCATTATATACCCGCGCTGCGAGGAGTGAGCAGCTGATGCATATGATTGCATGCCAATATGCATTGGCTCGTTTTAGTTACACTCGAAGTAGATTGGCCTCTCTAGCGAGATTCCTATTCGTCGGTCATCCGACGTACGTCGAAGTGACCGACTGAATGGGAACAATATTTGACCAATAAGAAACAAGCATTCCAGAAAGCTGTATAATAACATCTTTCAGGTTTAATTATCAGTCCACATGGTGGTGGCATATGGCAATTAGCATGCACTTGTTTTAATAAAGCAAGGAATTGATCATGCTGGTATTTATATTCCTGTACGATTTGTGTGCCTAGAAAGGGAACACAACTTTATGGAGACTGGGATAATTATAAACGCACAAATGCACATGGATAAACAAAACACACAATCCTGCAGCTCCTTCCCTGGTGTGATCATGTTTGTTCACACACAAAGAGTCTACAAATTCGTATCAGTTGTACCTGACAGCAAACCTACCATGTCTAAGCACTGTTACTCTTTTACATGCAAAAAAGTTAGTCAATTAACCTTAGTCATTTATATCTCTTAAAAGTACAGTAGCAAAAGACTGTCTTAAAAGGAACAGCTTGCCAAAAAAAAAAAAAAAATCCTGTAACTATTTAGTCACGTAAAATAATGTCATCTCATTCCAAACTCGTATGACTTGCTTTCTTCTACTGAACACAAAATGTGGCCTTTTAAAATATTAAAGAATTGAATGAGCACAAAAGTCCTCTGAACTTTTACTCGTTCTTGGATCATTTCAACGATCTATTAACAAATCTGGTCTGGAAATCAATGCCTTAAACTTTGGTCTGTTACTCATAAAATGTTAACATATGACTTCAGAAGACTTTGAGGACGTAATCTCATATAGTTTTGGAACAACACAAGGATGACTAAATTTTCATCTTTAGGTGATTTATTATATTTATTAATTGTTATTAATCATTATTAATAATAATAAAATTATGATGCCTAATAATACTAACAACTATTATTAATTGTGAAAAAGCCTAGACTGTGGAAGTAAAAAGTGTCATACAAAAGTAAATCCTTGACCAAATTTATACCTTGAAAAAATTGAACATCTCTTTAATATGTCTCAATATTATTTTTTAAATGGCAAATGTCTGGCCCACAACTCGCATGCTAATTTAAAAGGTTCTGCTGCGCTGTGAAAAGGAGAAGAAGGATCATTTATAATTCTGTAGGCTGACCGAAGTATTGGCTACCACAGGCTCATGATCTCTCACCTGCACATGAATCCAAATTGGCCTTGCTGATAGTTTTAATATGGACCCACAGACAGAACCGATCTGTCCCGGACTGAGTGCAGCTCAGCTGGTGGAATGTGGTTTAGCAGAAGTGAATCCCTGTGAATAAACACTCTTCCTCAGGGTCTCAAACTGGATAAACTGTCACCTGAGAGTGTATGAGAGAGAGACTTTTCTCTGCAGTGTAATTCTTTGTGTGCCATGACTGATACCTTGATTTGGAGCTAGTATATCCGGAGCACTCCAGAGGCGCCGGCTACAAGAGACATTCATTACAACCAGTGATTGTACCAAAGATAACAGCATCCAAGATTATACAGCTAATCGTGCTCTGACGGGAAGCAGCAGAAAAACGAGAGGAACCAAACTTTGTTTTCCCCAATTACAGTCTGATGTCTTTCTACGCACTGAGGTTTGAGAACCAAACAATGACAGATTAGTCTGAGAAACTACAGCAGTACTTGTAGTGACAAGACAGTGATGTGGATAAGAAATATTATTGTCTTGTTTTCCCATTGAAAAAAACAACATCTACAACATCTTTAAAAACAGATCAGTTTGCTTGGTCAATGACATGATGCTATGTCATTATTCTAAAATACATTAAAATGCATATAATAAATTGAATCAATCATTTCTATGAGTATGTTTAATTTCTGTATTAAAATTCAGTTTGACAATTTTGGGGACACAAGACAAACAAAAAATTCTTGAAAAGAAAACCATTTTATTGACCATTAAGTGGAAAGAAAATAAATACTTTTCTTTCTTTTTTTTCATCGATATGCTTAATGTCATTGACCCTAGAAATAACACGGCATAAAATATTATGACTTGATTTCAGAGAATGTGCCTGCAATTAAGTTGTCAAATTAGGCATAAACAAACATTTTTTTAGACAGGTTCACACATGACTGATTTGACAATAGGGTAAGAAGAATAAGCATAATTAAGGGCACAGCCTCTGAAAACAAGTCTTAAAATCATACGCAATTTTGCTTCAAGTTAAGGATTTTTAGACTTTCTTTTAATTGGAAAAACTGCAGTGTAATAATAAGAAAACTTGGTTGGTGATGCTAGTTGACAACTACAGTTTATCTCATGTGACAAATCAACCAGTGCACGCTCGCAAACTAGCATCCAATGCGGGTCTTTTCAACAAGGAAATGGTCAAAATGAGGAGCAAACACTTTTTACCTTTCTCCAGCGTGGTGATGCCCATGGAAGGCTGCCCCAATCCGGTCTTCCTCTCCCACTTGCCCTCGTCAGGGTGATACACTTCCACCGAGGCCAGTGGGCTCTGATGCGCATCCATGCCTCCCATGACCATCAGCTGGTCTCCGACGGCCACGGCAGATGCCCCGGCCCGGGCGGTGGGGAGAGGGGGCAGCTCGCACCAGCGCTGACTCTCCAGATCCAGCACCTCGGCAGAGTCCAAAGGGAGGCCATTCTCGCTGCAGCCCCCCAGCACGTAGAGGCGCCCGGCCCAGAGCACGGGCGTGCAGTACACCCGCTGCGAGGCCATGGAGGGGAACACCTCCCAGTACAGAGACTTCACCGGGCTCAAAGCCATCTCGGGGATGGGCATGGCTCCAGGACGGCACGCCGGCAACAGAGCATGACACGGGCACAGAGGGGGAGGGCTGAGGAAAGTGAAAATCAAGGCAAATGCATCAACAAAACACCAGGCTGGAGAGCAGGAGAGGCTGCAACTGTCAGTCTGCCAGAGACCTCAGTTCTAGCTCTCGCTCGCTCGGAGCCGGCAGGTGGGTGGGGGGGGTCTGTGAAGAACTAGCCCTCACTCCCTCTTGATGATTTATTCATTTTTGTCGCTGCTCTTAAAAGGTGCATCAGGCCCTTTTACGTCCTTCCAGTTGTCTTCCACGAGCCGTGCAGTGGTAAAAAATGTGGAAAGAAAGTGTAACTCCGACAAGAAATAAACTAATTTATCCACGTGGAACGTGTAGCGAGATCCCTTTCTGTAGCCCTGCCAAACGCGTCAGTGCGACCCTCATGCCTGATGCTGCGAGGAAGAGGAAAAGAGAGACAGTAACAGAGCAAGCGCAAGATGAAAGACAATATAATCAAACGAGTTCTATTTGCTTGAATGACGCATAATTTGTAGTCACTTTTTATCTATTAATTTATTCTGAAAAATTTAGAAAAATGCAATTCAATGACCTGAATAAATTATTCTTTGATTATTATGTTTTTAATTTCTATACTAAAAGTCTAAATTTTGGGGGGGAGGGCATAAAGTAAAAAATTGTCAGGGTGATACAACTGCCCTGATAAAAGAATGAAATTCTTGAAAAGAATTTTGTATTTGTGTTACAGAAGAGAGTATTTTGTAACCACTTTTATTTTATTTATATTTTTCATTGGAAGAAAATATTTTTCAAATAAACTCCTTAAGTATAAATATTTGAAAAGCTTTTGTCAAACCAATATCATGATTTGTAAATAAAAACAAAACAATACAGGACAGAGGACAATCAAAGAGAAAATTCCCAGACTGCCGAAGGCTGTTGTGTGGATGAAGGCAAGCTGCTGGTTGAGATTGTGGGCCAATCTGATCTGTACTAACACTTTTTTAAATAAACCGTAAAATTCAATGGCCAGAGTGCTGACATTCACTATTTACTTCCAGGGGCTCAAGGGTAGATGTGTATGTATGTGTGTGTGTGTGTGAGAGAGAGAGAAGGTGTTTGGCCATAAAGCAGCAGTCTGGCCCTCTCCAAAGGTCACTGCGTCTGCGGGGACCAACGGCCCTGGATAGTCACTGAACCAGGCTAATTTGGACCGGTGTATCATTAATTAAAGGCTTCATTATGGCGGGATGTGTGAATGAATGGGGCGTCAGAGCTGGAGAGAAAGAGAGGCACTGGAAAGGTTACAGACATTATATGCCAAAACTTACTAGGTGCATGTGTGGGAGACAGCAGGATATCTTGGGCATCTTTTGGGTAATAGCATAGGTAAAGATGACAAAAAAAAGAGGAAAGCAGGTCTCTAAATGGCAGCGAATCACTAAATGTAGAAATGTTTCCTCCGTAGTCTAAGTCGGTTCAGCTGTGTAATTAAGATGCTGTGGATGTTGAGCCCAAGCCACATGCTACAACACACAGTGCGAGAGGGCTAACGACTCCAGACCGACTAAGAATTATGCAGGAAACTCATCAGTTTCATCTGGAGCCAAAGTTCTGCCGCTGGGCGCTCCGACTGAGTACAATCAGTCCAGATCATATGACGCAATCAGGCTCTTCTTTGAGTTCAGAAGGAACAGTTTTGTAAGCAAAATTAATGCTGTCGGTCAGCCTTTAGTACACTTCCCTTGGCTTTTCATGAGCCTTTCCTCCAGGTAGAGATAAAAGACAGATGACTTGAACTCATTTCCTACAGTCTGGACCATGGGAAAAATCCCATTTGTTTAAGATCTCGTTTCCTTTCTGTAGAGTTTATTCCACATAGAAGGAATAGTTTCCTGGGAATTGTGGGAGATGATAGTGTCACTAGGATATGCTGTCCAGTAGGTCTGCAGGATAAACACCAGCTCCAGCCTGAAACACAGAGGAAGTAACAATAACAAACTAAGTACTGGAAGTATGATGGAGGGAGCAAAAAAGAGAGAAAAGGGCAGAGAGCCAAGAAGAGAAACAGATGTTTATGTTGCGTTCTTGGAAGGACTCCTATCTACAATTAGGCAGAGACATCTTGTCTTGCAAAATAGAGTCATATTGAAGATAAAAGTGCAGATGGAAACAAAACTAGCTCTTGAAAAACTTTGCACAATGAAATAAAATAAAAAACTTTCATAATGAAAATAGACTATGCCAAGCCTAAGAATCTTTTTCCTCCCTACTGAGTGAATTCACTTGTGCCATTATGTTTTAAAAAACCTTTTTGGACCTGGCGGTAATGGTGTCCTAACCTACGAAATTGATTTTCTATGAAGTGCCTGCTCACTGGGAGAAAGTTCCACACTCACATCTCCACACTAACTTATGGCTGTATTCAGACCCAGAGCCCTAAAGAGGCACGATCTGACAGAAACTAGTGCAATTTAAGAGAGCTGCATTCTACCGAAGAAGGGAAAAGCTGTTTTTCTACTTATTTTTTTCCTGTAACAATGCCAGGTGGCAACTATGATAGACCCTGAGACAGGTACAGACTTCATTTTTGCACATTTCTCAATTCAACAGTTAGAGGCCCTTGAATCATCAGAGCACACAGCAAAACCGAATGCAGAGACAGCTGTTGAAGATTATAAAAGCAAAAAAAAAGTCTTCATTGGGTTTTTTTTTTCTGTTGTTTGTTTTTTAAGCTTCAAAACTTCAGTAAACACATTTAATGAAATTAAAGCAGAATTCAAAAAAAGATGCAGTTATGCTACAAAAATCTTAATAGGCATTTTTTTCTTGCTTTCCATTAGGAATATCAAAACAAATGGTCAACCTACCAACATGTCAATGGAGGAAAGAATCAACTTAACTCAATATTTTTTTTAAATAAATTATTGATATCATATGAAAATTATGCTTCATTTAAATTAGTCTTGAATAAATTAGGAGGTTTACATATTTTAATGGCTAACAAGACAAAAATACAAATTAAGACAAGGATGTTTGCAATAGGACTGTAAGCATTTATTTGGCAAATGGCAGTCTTGTTGAAGAGTTCAAATGATTAAAGCCTGCAAAGACAAGAATGTCAGCAAGAGAAAAACACACTAACAGATAGACAAATAGACAGACAGACAGATAGCAGTGCTTTTATGTGGAAGACAACACAACCTGTAGGGAATCCCATGGAAATATTTTAATTCATTATGCATCTTGATTAACAGGATGAATTATAATTGCTAAAGAGGAAGGGAGTCAAACTGTAAGATGGAATCCCTGATCGACACGATACTGAGTGAAAAAGATGGATTTGCCTTGGGCACAGCTGACAGTTCTCCAGAAACATACTGTTGGATGAATCAAGTATTCTGTACAAACAGTTCTCGGTTTCGGCAGAGGCTCCCGTTTGGCACTGGAAAAGGCGCTGAGGCTTTACTCCTTAAAGACGAGTTCAAGTCCGTGCCTGAGCTCCAGATAACATTTAGAAGGCTGATCAGCTTTAATCCCACAACTTCACCATTGATCCAGGCTCAAAGAGCGCACTTTCTTTATCTGTTCCCATCATCCCTCAACAGTCTGAAATTTTCATGCCCGCTTACATTGACCAACCCAATGTACACGTAAAGAGCACTGTTCCCTTTTTTCCATTCTCCACCATCCTCTCCTGCCTCACGTCAGCCTCTCTTCTTCTCGCTCTCATTGACAGTCACCGATCACAAGAGCCCCCGCATTTCTCAGGCATTTAGCCTTTGGCACAAAAACATTATTACTTCTACATAAGAGTTTCCCAGGGAAAGGGAGTTGAGCTGGTGGGGCACTGGAGAACATGCAGGGTGTCTTCAAAACCCCATAAAAGTAACACAAAACACTGAGACACATTCCTGAAAGCATGAAAACATACTGAATGCACCAGATTTCTTCTACAATGTGAGGTGCAAAAGCAGCATCTCAATCTAAGACATTTTTGATGCAAGTATACTCATAGTTAAGCCAAATCTTCAACAAAAATATTTTTAAATGGTTCCTTCCTCAGGTACAATACATAAACAAGCATTTAAATGATTCCTTTTTTGCTTTTCGGCTGTTAAAGACTACCAAAAAAATGAAGGAAACAGAAGCAGTCAGCAGGGGAGAACTAGACAAACAGAGCATAAGGTAAAATAAACAAAGAAATTTAGATATAGTGTCCTGGGGATGTAAACACAAGACAGTGTGAATGCAGAGAATGGTTTATATCATTGTGTGTGTGTGTGTGTGTGTTAACGTCGCAGCAAAATATGTTCCAGGATTTCCTAGGTGAATCAACCAATCAAACGATTCACTGCCTCACTGCTCAACGTCTCTACTACCACCAAAGGCAGGAAACAACATCATGTATACACATACATATATGCTTTTATACTGAGCTAATGATATTTTCCGTCCCCTTACACCTAAACACTTACAAACTTCTCTACATTTTTACACTCTCATTAAGTTGGGAACTAATTGACTGGTGAATTCAGGTTGCACATTTTTGTACACAAACTTTTTCTTTTTTTTTAAAGTTCATGCATGTTGTAGGGCTTTAGCAGTATCAGATTTTTCACTGGCCGATTATCATCGCAATATATCGTTATAACCAAGCATATCAAAAATACCTGAGATGGCTTCAAGATCACAGATAGACCATATACTGTCCATATAAAATGGTGTGTTAATTCTATTCATGTTCAATCAGTCAAAATGTCTCTATGTACGTTGTATTTGGCTACAGCGACGGCTGGATGTCTGGCTCCATATTAGGGATTTCTTAGGTTTTATTACTCCTATAATTCTCACTGACTTTCTGCACGAGGGCGCACTTTGCCATTGAGTATGAATGAAAATAACAAGAATAAAACATTGCTCACATCGCCCTTTTTGGAGTAAAAATAAAAACAAAAATATTGCTCTCTAATAGATATTTAAAGGTATCTGAAATAAATGTATATGATAATCCTAAAGTTTTTATCCGAATGAGCAGAAAATTGATAACACATAGAAAAGAGTCAGCAGTTAATTGGTTAATGTTACGTTTCACAACTAGCAAAATAACTGCAACTTACTCTCTTTACAGTGACCAAATCTGCAAGATAGCGAAGGGGTTGATGGTATATACATGACACCCGATTGCCTAATCCTAAACCCACCCCAAGTATGAGCAAAAGTTGCTATAATCTTTGGTACTCAATAAAACTACAAAGTAGCCAAAAAGATATTTAAGGAAAGTAACTAATTACATTTACTCAAATACTTTACACCACTGTGTGCCTAATTACTGAAAGACAAAACTTAATTTAGAAAAATCCTGACCACTATATCCACATGCTCATCTGGTTCCCAAACACGTCTAGTAATGTGTCACAGAAAACTTTTTTTTAATTTGACAAACTAAAGATGCAATTCTGACACAATTTCTCCTCACAGCCTGAAAACCTATCATTATCTCTTAACTCCATTATGCACATCACTACAATAGTAAGCGATGATTATACAGGAAATTTATGCAACGGGAACACACTGTCTCACAAGACTGAAGAGGTTATTCTAATGCCTAGCCTGAGGGTCCCTGCACACATTTATCTTACTGTCCCACCACAAAGAGAGAAAAAGATCTCTCTTCTACTTTATCTGATCCCTGACCCCACAATATATTTCTTTAGAGATAAGAGAAACTAGGTCAGCCAGCCACCCAGCCAGAAGAAATAGAGAATAACCTGTCATAAAGTTAATCACATACTGAATGAAGTTACAGAGATGCTTTGGTTGGGAAGTGTTTTTTATCTGTATGTGTAATATAGTTTTTAATAAAACTGTTTTTGTCCATGTCACAACCCTGTGGTTTGTGTTGTGTGTTTCGTGAGTGTAGGAATGTCCTCTGATTGGTTCCTGCAGGCTGAGTGATGCTATGTCCTGATCGGTGCACAGAGAGAGAGTTTGATTGTATAGTCCAGAGTTTGTGTGTTAGAAGAATTTGAATGTGTTAAGAGTATTAAAGACTTAAATTGCTTGTTTGTTTGAGTTGTTTGTATCTAAGGAACTGAATTGGTGTATTTGACTCCTTTGCCTGCTTTTAGACACTGATTTTTGGATTGCCCACTCAATTCTGTTTGCCTGGATTTGCAAGTAGATTTGTATAATTTGGGATTTTGGGAAAGTAAGATGTCTGATACTGATTTTGTTCACAGCAAATTGTTTGATCCTTTTTGGTTAGAGAGTTAGGTTCATATATATATATATAGTATTTTATTTAGTTTTTGGTTAAGGTTTAGGAAAGTGGTTTTAAAATAAGAAAGTTTTGTTTGGTAGTTTGGCCCATTTAGCTCTTGAATCTAAAGTCCCAATTTAAGACAGCAAACTCATCATTGTTGTTTCAAATTTACTGCATTTCTGAGTCTTTCATGTTGCACCCTTATCCCTAAATGGGCTGTAACAGTCCATACAATCAATGTCAATGGGGTCCAAAACAGCACTCTAGTTCATTGACTTCTATTACATAAACAAGAACAGCTATATTCAAAATATATTATTTTGTATCGCACAGAGGAAGAAAAATCAAAAGGGTTTGGAACAAAATGGGGGTGAGTAAATTATGAGATTTTTCTATTTTGGGTTGTGCACAGAAGTTCAACGGCCAAGGACACGATTTATGTTAAATAATACAATAAATTTAGAATTGTTTTTTTTATCAAACCCTATCATATACCCGCTAAACATTTGGAATATCAGATCCATGTCTTTTTTTTTTTAAAGCTTGTTGCTGATCGCTTTTCACTGCCATTTTAGAACAGCACTAGCAGGACGTGTTTTTAATTTTCCTTTTATGGTCTAGAAAAGAAAAATGGCCATTCGGTGTTAGAACAACACCATTGTAATTAAAACTTAATTTAATTTTCATTTTTGGGTGAACTATCACTTTAAGGGTTTGAACCCAGATATTAACATAAGGCGGCAGATAATACAGGGTTGAATCTGGATTGAAACGTACACACACCCAGAAGGATTAAATAAGTAAATCGAATAAATGAAATGTAAAAGGTCTGTGCAGCCATCTCTGTTAAACTAGAGATTTGCAGAAAAGCACTTTACACAGTCTGTCAATGTCCAGGATTGCGTGCAAATGGCTCATTTCACTGAATCCTTGCCTTTGCTTTCTTTTCTGTCTTTTTCACAGAGAGCTCAAGGTGACGTCTTTTTAAACACTGACCTTTTGAAATATTCTGGAGTGCTAGAACTGAAGCTCGACATTGAGCTAGAGTGTCTTTAATTAAAAGAACTCTCAGAGTCTGTAACATTATAAAAAAACAGCTTCACAGGTTGAGATGAACATAAACACCAGGGTTGTGTTTCATTCAGAACTGAATGGAACAGAAAATGCCTTTTAAATTCCTAGTTTGATTAGAGGCAGCAACCAATTTGCGGAATTGTGATCCGAATTGGAATAAGAAAGTAGAATTAAAATAGAATTTTTGAAAATCCAACAAATATGTAGGCTACACTACAGTTAAAATGAATCAGTAAGATTTTATAAGCATTCAGCAAGTATTAAATTGATCAAAAGCGACATTTGTTACAAAAATTTTTTTAAATTAAAATAAATGCTGTCATTTAGAGCTTTCTATTCATCAAAAAAATCCTATAAAAATGCATCACAGTTTCTATTAAATATAAAGCAGCACAACCGTTTTCAACATTGATAATAATAAATGTTTCTAGAGCAGCAAATCAGCATATTAGTGTCACTTCTGAAGGATCATGTGACACTGAAGACTGAAGTAATGCTGCTGAAAATTCAGCTTTACCACATCAATAAAATAAATATATAAAAAGGTTTTATATAAAAAGTAAACATTTTAAATTCTAATAGTTAAACAATAAAATACCACTTTTTATAAACATTTTGTGTTGGACTAATGAAGTCATATGCTTTGTGAATTCAGTGAACTCTTCATGTCATTCCATTTCAGCATCTTGTAGAGTTTATTGCCAATTCAATTCAAAATAACTCCATGAATTATAAAGGAGCCAATTTTTCAATAGTTAGCATTGCTGTTCTTTGTGTACTTTAAATGCTGATACCACAATAGAGTTAGATGGTCAGCTCCTCAGAGAACTGCCAGTGGAAACTAATGGGATCTGTTAACCGTATTTCCTTTTTTAAAATAAAGAAGTAAACAAGCCAACTCCTGACTGGAGTAATGTAGTTTTCTTAATTTACAGCTTACATTAATTCATTTAGCAGATGCTTTTATGCAAAGAGACTTACACATGAGAAACATCACAAACAATTCATCATGAGAGCCAACAATATTTGCAGTACGCAATGCCAGATTTAAGTAGTATAAACTAGATTAGTTCCTTCTTCAACTAAAGCCAACGTCTGTGGGAACGATTAAGAAGCTAAAAAACTAGAGACAGAAACAGAGGGTAGTGTGTGCAATTTTTTGCCAAAGTTAAGAGAAATCTTTTTCATGAGAAGGGCAAGCAAAGAGAAAAGGATTACCATTGTACTAATCCGTAGTCCAGTCAAATGATCAGGACCACTTCAGACACACAAGACAGCTTCCTGCACAACAGCTCATCTCATTCCTCTCTAGAATCTTCCTCTCTTGCTTACACTCACATACATCCTCAATCCATAATCTTCCATGTGAATCTGAGGCACTTGCATTGCTTTTTATAAGTAGGACCTGTCGCACAGGTTCAGTGCCTGAATAAAATAAATATAACACTTTACAATAAAATTAGTTAACTACATTATTTAACAAATCTCATCTTACATGAACGAACAATGAACAGAACAGTTGTATCTTTACTAACGTTAACAATGAACAAATATTAATTGCATCTATTAAGGTAAAATACCGTACCACGATAGTATATGGTAAAGATAAGAAACAGTAATTACATGGTACTTTGATGTGGCACTAACTATTATTTTGCCTGAAAATATTTTAGGCCACCTGCAGTCGTTCACGTGACGCACGTGCAGAAGTAATTGATGGCCGCGTCTTCATCACTAGCGATTGGACGCTTTTACAGATTGTCTCAGTTGTTTGTCAGTGTAAATGTCCAATTCCAGCGCACTTTTGTTCTCTGCATTCTAAAGGGCCGCGTTAGTGTTTTATGGAGTGGAATGAAAGCGCGAGCGGTTCGAATGATTCGAACGATTCGCTAAAATTCACGGAAAAGAACCGGCTCAAAAGAGTGATTCACTCACTGCTAATATTGATCCTAAAGGAAGGACAGAAAATACAGACATGCTTGCTGAAATGTTGTGAGGGAAATTGTGGCTCTCTCGGATAGTATAAGGAAATCTCAGACAAGTGATACTGACTTATCATTTTCGTCCATAAATTCGGAATAAAACGGAAGTTGCCATAGCCTTTTGATAGGCGTACGTCTATATCCGACTTAAACAGCTTTTCGAACAAGAAAAAAAGTAGGGATTGACTTTGCCCATCTGGAATTGCTTGTGGTTTCCCATGGACACTTTTCACAAACTGTTGCTGCATTCACGCCATCTCGAGATGACAACACTACCCACTCGGTCACGGTCATGTGTATAGCGGTCACGTGGTGCAAGTAGAAGCTCTTTGAAAATTCCCAGTATATAAGTTGTAATAACGAGCTCTACTAGGACGTGAGCGCTTTTTACAAGTTGAAATCTCTTAATGACGGTAATTAAGACATGATGTTTCCACAGTTTTCAACATTGCAAAAATGTTTTTCATATTTTCATTAAAAAAATGTGCATGCATTTACAACGCTATTTTTTGTGTTACCTTGGCAGGTAAAATTGAATTAACACTACTGCGACAGCAACGGCTAAGGGAGTGGCGGTAAATTTCACATTCTCTTTTATGAAACACTATCATGGATTTTTCTTTTACTATTGGAGCAAATGGGAATAAAAAAATTTAAATTTTCTGTTATCTCCTGTTCACCACTATAGAAGTTTACCCAAATATGATGACTTCTGCTTCTCAGATCCCTTCATGGAAATGTGAAAAGGAACCATTGCTGTGAGTAGTCCACATCACCAGAGAAAAGAATGTAGAGATGTAGGGTGCTTCTCAAACGGAAACCTGCGTCCTAGTAAGGCTACATATAGTTGAACAGTTGAAATTTATCAGCAGGATAAATGAATCACTTAACACCTAAACTGCCAATAGCAGAAACCACTGGGAGACCACAGAAAGTTGTCATGCACTGCATTGCATTAATAGAAAGGCAGTGTGTTTCCAAGTTTTATAAGTTGCGAGACTTTGACATGCACACTTACTAGACCGTCTCATTCTAGCGTTTAATGCTGAGGAGGACTCTAGCCTATAAGCCTCCGAAGGACTTGACTGGGAAGAACACAGCCTCACAAGGATGCACCCTTCCATTTGAGAAGCACCCAAAGAGTGGTGCAGGGATGAAGTCAAAACCTGGAAGACTAATTCGCCCCTGGTTCCCTCTAGATTTTCCTATGGGGTTTTATAATGGAGTTTTATAATGTATGAGTAAAATAAAGCCTGCGGTAAACATGCAAGGTGAGTTTAAAGGTTTCCTGGGCTCATTCTGTAAACACATAAATCAATTTAATTGACACCCCACAAGAGATGGCACCCATGGTCACTTAGGCTATATCGCCTAAAATCAGATATTTCATGATGAGGCACAAGTAGAGCTGTACTGCACATCTTAGCTTTGGAGTTAACTATCCACCAACAAATATGAAGTCAGCAACAACAAAATATTGGTCTGCATGACCTGAAACACATTGTTATATACTGATGTTGTTCAATTTTATAAACGCTATTTTAGAGTATAAAGATGCTGTTGCCCATTTTTCTCTCTGCAAGTCACTGTTTCCAGATAACCAACCTTTCGCCAAACAGTCTGTGTGCGCATAGGTGTGTTGGTGTGTGCGAGTGGGTGGTGTGAAATTCAAAGCATATTAATGTGAACATGTTCTCTGGATAGCTATTAACAAGTCTATAATTAATGTTGTAAACTCAGTAGGGTGTAGGGGCTGTGAAGGGGAACCGTGGCCCGTTGGCTAAGTGAGTGTACCGAGAGGCCATCCATCTCCTGTGACCGTATCATTTCTCTGTTGGAAGAGCACTCCACAGGAAGTCGGGCCCTTATGTCAAATTAGACGAGAATCACCACAGGCCATTATTAGCCATCTTCACAGTTTCCTCTGGGTTATGTATTTGAGGAGATCTGAGACTAACTTTTAAAATATTTATTAGCAAATAGAAAGAATGACCAAGGTGAATATAATTAGAAATCCATGTACAATCATTTTCTCTTTTTAGATTTGCACTTTGATCCAAACGAGTGGATTTTGACTTGATACAGCACTTTAATATCTCTGTCGGAGAGGTCACCTCAGATGTTTGATGGCACATTGAGGGTCTGAAATACTGGAGACTGTGAAGGACAAAGCCCCCTTCACCCAACCTGCTCAATGAAAATTAAATGAGAGGATTAGGCAGTTAATTGCCCAGCGCTCGGACATGGATTGACATCCATGTAACAATTACACTGTGAACTGATGGTGCTTTGAGGATTGATGGCGCTTTACTAATTTACATTCATTCATGTTTTCCCTCATTCTTTTTTTTAAATGATTGTTGCACAGGCAATTTCTAGATATGACTTTCTGCTTTCTGTGAATCAGCCCTCAAGGATCTCTCTTCATGGTGCCTGGGTTAAAGGGTTTACTAGTTCTCCGTTTCTATGGGAACTTTGCGTTATTTAGCAGAATTGGTGTCAGGTCACATTGAATGGGGGGTGAAGAGGCACGTTCCTTAAATCCAAAACTACAGAGAGGCATAAAAGACGACGTTTATTGGTAGCACACACAACTCATTACATTGCTCATTAATTACCAGTTGACAAAGCAGCCACTTGCACATCAGCCTGTGGTGCAAATGGGAAAAAGTGCACGTTAATTTTTCTAATGATTATGCAAATGATTGCCAAGCAGACGAAGGTTATCACGTCCGCATGCAAGGCGGTAATTACCGCCTCCAGGGATAAGCACGAGACGAAATCATTAAGCAAAAGAGTTTAGCGTGATGCAGCAATGCATTTAAAACATCATCTTAACAGTCAAATAGAACTTAGTGGTCAAATTGAAAAGTTTGACATTTAGAAATGTATATAAATGTAAAGGCTGGGACACACACCAAGTAAAAGGTTTGCGGTGTTCCGCTATAGTCGGGTGCCATAGGGTTTTTTGGGGGGGCGATTCAGCATGTTGAATCGGCATTTGCCCGTTAGTGAAATCGAGAACTTTGATTGGCTGTTCAGCTTAGTGAACGAATAAAGAAAGTGATCAGAATGTTGTTTACTGTTTGTATATCTGCAGTCGTAGTTTTGGTTTCCCTTTTTGAATTACGAAAATAGACTATTGATACCTGATGATATAGACAGTTATTTACTTACACGAAAGTGCAGAATGAACATGCTAGTTGACAGTCGCCTTTAGTCCTTTTGGTGTTTTCAAGTTTTGGTGTGTTGGGCCTAAAGGTATACTGAAGGAAACATTTATTTTAGCATATTGCTATTTAGGTGATTTCATTCTGAATCCTCCCCTTAGTGGTTGAAACACTTTAACGTTTGTAACATTCAGTTTTAACTCCCTGGGGTCGGGGTTGCACCAGCGATACCAACTCATTTTTTTTCTTACCAGTGCATTGGTAATGTCTCAGAATTCTCGATTTTGGACATTTGTGAAATGTCTTCTTTTATTTGTGTACTCTCACAGTAAAAGCACAATGTTGTGCTTCTGTCCCTCTAATCCAGTGGTATCCACACTCAGTCCTGGAGGGTTACTGTCGTGCCGAGTTTAGCTCCAGCTTGCCTCGACACACCTGTCTGTTTCTAGCCGAGATGGTCTTATTCCTGGGAGATAAGAGGGTCCGTGGCTCAACCATGGAGAAAACCATTTCGTTCAGTCAATCACTGTTTGTAGATACCACAGAAATGAATGAGAAATGCCATAAACTGAATCATACCTCTCGCGCAATTGTCTGTGACTTCTCTTTTAAAACAGCATGTTTTTCGGTGTAAACATAGATCACTCAAAACATAGAAGAGCAAACAGGTTGAAGATTAGCGGATGGGCTGTCGATTCATCAAATGATAATGATGATTTCCTCACAAAGATGGTTTGTTGACCACAGTGAAGCCTCTGCTCCATTGATATCCATGAAAAGAAACACCCTCTTGTCTCCTTCCCTGTGTACCGCAGCATTAGCAAGTATTACGCTTTTTTTTCGGCTAAGGTTGCAGGCTTGCCTTCAAGTGGCTTTGTTTCTAGTTTGCCAAGTAAGACCTTAATTAGCTGGTTCAATTGTGTTTAATTGGGGTTGGAGTTAAACTCTGCAAATCACTGGCCCTCCAGGAGCAGGATTGGACACCCCTGATCGAATGAGTAGCAAACCCCAGCTGAGGAGTCATATACTTGCTAAAAGCAGTAGTTTACTTGGTGAATAAGAGGCATAGCCTCCACAAACAGCTCTATTCTCAAAGGCAATTGTCCATTCTCTATTATCTCTCAAAAATTCACATTTACTTTTTTTAATACATGTTCCTGGTTGCATTGTGAACAATTTATCAGTGCATGTTATTCCAAAAGACAAAATTAGTCGGTTGTTGTTCATTTTTCTTATTAACTAATAGCCACTGTATTTGCATCCATTCTGATATGAAAAACCCATCGCCCAATCAAATTCCAGTGAATCAAGTACCCTATTTTTGTCTCATTCAAAATTCTGTTTCACTATTACAAAAATAATTACAAAAATAAAGTGGGTCACTTGACTTTAAAGCAAATGATATATCTCCACACCCTAAACCTTCATACGACTTTTGAAATGACTGCTAATATTACTTAAAGGGATAGTTTGCCACTAAAAATTATGTTATCATTTACATTTAGTCATTTAGCAGACACTTTTATCCAAAGCGACTCACAAGTGAGGAAAACAAACAAGCGATTCTTCATGAATTGGCAAATAACACAGGAAGTGCTCACAATACAATCATTTACTCACGCTCCAGTCGTTCCAAACTTGTATGACTTTCTTCGGAACACAAAAGAAGATATTTAGAAGAATGTTGGTTACCAGGCAATTTTGGATACCATTGACTTCCAGTGTATGGAGAATATCTTCTTTTATGTTCCACATAACAAACAAAAGAGGTTTGGTATATATGGGTAAGTAAATGACAGACTTTTTTCATTATTTTTTAGATCAACTATAAAAGTGTCTGCTCAGCTAAATAAACAAATAACCCGCCCCCCCCAAAAAAAAAAAACTTTGTTCAGATCAAGACATGCAGTGGAAATTACATCTGAAGACAGGTTACACAAACTATGAGCATAAAAATATGAAGATCACAACTGTGGATTTCATTACTGTAAAATGTTTTTGCTGAAACATTAATCCCAAATTTAAAATGCTTAGATGAAAGAGAACAGCCATGCAACAGGTGATTAAATTAAAGAGATCATTGTTGTACTGTGACAATAAAAGCTCTTGTTATTGGATTTGTTTAATCAGGCAAATAATAAAGTTAGATGCCTCTCACTAAACAACCATTCTCTTAACAAATCCTCTAGAGGTGTGCAGCAGTTCAGCATTATAACAGTTGGGGGTTGTGCAGTGCTGACCTAATGCGGAACAGCATCTCCAAAACCCGTGAAAACACACCAAACACACACTGCCCGGACCGCCTTACCCAGTCCTGAACTCAAAAATATGCATTTATATTAAAATAGTACATACTCCATCAACCAAAACATCCTGAAAGCAAGATTAAATCAAAGATACTCGTTGCAATCAACCTTTTAAAACATCAGCGTTCCTAAAACACGACAGTGATCGAGGCTACGCTTTCCATACGACGGTGCAACATTTTATAGAAATTACAATAACTGAATTTATAATCGTTTAAAACGTGATCTCTTAATATCATAATCCAGATTATTGTGATATAGGTTGATCTTCTCAAAAACAGGCGCAAACGGCAGTGCTTCGAGTCGACTATATGCAAAATAACACGACAAAACTTTCAATAATAACCTTCTCGTGCGTGTTATTACCTTCTTGTTTTGTCCTGCTCGAGCGAATCCCCAAAAGTCAGTGAATAAGAGTGCGCTTCTTCAAACTTCAATCAGATTCTCATCTCAACGCGCATCTCACACCGGAGACGGGAGCGTTATGCCAGCGGTTAGTTTGGGTTTCGGACAGATGCTTCTCGCACGAGTATCTCCATTGGTTCAGCATCACTTACTTCGCCCTCCCCTGAACGCTCGCGCGCGCTGTCTGCATCCTGGATGTTTCCTCCTGTTACTTTGACGGAGATCTACAAAGTAAAGACTTGGCATTAGAACAAGTATCTTAGAGCCTATGGCAAGCCGTTTTGACTTGTATTCATTCTCAGGATATGAACTTGTGATATCAACAATTACATTTTTAAATACTAGTTAAAATGTTAATTCTTGATATCAGGAATTAGATTTCCACTAGTTACAAAGTTCATTCTTGATATCAACTATAATTGTTGATATCAGGAATTGTATTTTTACTGGTGAAATCTCGCCAAAGGCTGCCATTCAAATTCAATTGTTGATATCAAGAATTCATTTCTTACTAGTTGAAATTCCAGTTTCACATATCAGGAATACAATTCTTACTAGCAAAAAAAAAAAAAAAAAAGAAATCATCATTTCTGATATCAACAATTACATTGTCACTGTAGTGCAAATGTCTATTCCTGATTTCAAGAATTGAATTGCTACTAGTAAAAATGTTCATTTTTGATATCTGGAAATTAATTCCTGTATAATTCAGTATAATTTCTGATATCTAAAATGGCTTTCTTACTAGTAACAATCACATTCATGATATCAGAACATTTTTACTAGTAGCAATTGAATTCTTGATATCAAGAATTATAGTTTATACTAGAGGGAATTGAATAGTTGATATCAAGAATAACCTTTGTTACTAGTGGAAATCTAATTCCTGATATCAAGAATGAACTTTTTTAACTAGTGAAAATGTAATTGTTGACATCACAAGTTCATATCCTGAAAATGAATAAAAGTCAAAAAGGCTTGCCATAAGAGCCTTTTAATGTAACTTTAAAGTCTTAAATGGGTTCAATGCGTTGACTGTTCAAGACAACAAATTGCTCGCTTTAAATAATCTTATTCTGTGGTATCATTTGCAGTGACTGAAAATTGCTTGTTACTAAAATTATCATCATTGTTATCTTATTTGTTGCTTCAATTGGAACTTAAAAACACATTCATGCTTTAAGTGTCAAATTTGTCTTCAGTTTAGGTTTCCACTGGAATGACACGTGAAATGAAGAATTAGTGATCCTGTTGCGATCCTCCCTCGAACCCCCCAGTGCCTCTCATGCTCCGACCATTATAACAAATGGTATGGGTTATGTGGGTGCTGTGAGTGACAGCCTCACAAATGAAGTGCATCGGTGCAAGCTGTCATTTCGGAACACTACTGCCCCCTTTTGGTATTTAGTAAAATTGTCGCGTTGACTATTTGTCACACCTTTTACTCCATAAATTTCTCAAGATATGTTTAATTTTGAAAATAAGTTTCTGTCTGGCCACATACAGCAAAGCCGTGACTGTGAAAAGGCCATTATTTCAAAAGCGCACCGTTATTGCCCAGCAAAGGGGAAAAAGAAAGAAAGAAGATGAAAAAGGTAGCCTATGTATGTGTGTACATGTGTGAAATTTCTTACCCATAATCAGCTGTGTATAGAACCACAAGTGAAGCATGACATAATTAAAGGCGAAGCAGATAAATCAGCCATGGTCTGTGTCCTTGGAAATGGAGCGATAATGTAAACCTTCACATTATTTTCGAGTCATTAGGCAAGAATACAATACTCTTAGCTGTGCTGTGGCCTAAAAGCAAGTTGTACTGCATTTTAAATGTGGGCTAATTATGCAACAGCACCTCATTTAGCCTGTAATGAAAAATCTCCGACTACCACAGACATTTAATAAGCAAAACACGTATTGGGATACTGATTTAAAATGGATGTGGATGATAAAATAAATATAGAAAAAAGCCGGTTGTTAGAGTAGTTAGTCCATGCATGAGATAAAGGACATTTCAGATAAATAGAGTGAATAGACTTTGTTGCCCTGCTAACTGTTTTCTCAAGCAATAACAAGTCTTATTGTTACAATATATTGAATGCAATAAATAGAGCTTCAGTCTCTCTGAAGAGCAGCCGAGTCTTGCACACTAACAAAGACTGAGATCCACATGAACACACAGACACATACTCAGACTATTCAGTGTAACTAATCATGACTACTCACTGAATCCATGGTGAAATCGATCAATTGATCTCATTTGCACATTCTCCTGAGGAGGAATTATTGCCCGTTGTCTCCAATCGATCACCTCTGGAGAGTCTCTGTGTGAGTTTAGGGCTGAAGACCGAGGGTCAGCAGGGGGAAATGAATGCTCCAACTCCTCAACCACAGCACTGAAAGGCCAACACAAACATCTCAAGCGCAAAGAAGAAACAAACTGAGGTGGGAAAAATGTCTCACTAAATAGGGAAATCAGAAAGAAAAAACAATAGTATATCAAAAAAAAAACAATATTTCATTACATTGTGTTATAGCATGGCTATTCATTTGAGCATGGGTCACAACATATCGGCTATTCAATGGCTTTATCTGAACAATTACAAAATTATAAAACTATATTGTGTGTGTCTGTCCTATTCAGCATAAATACAGTGGGCTAAAATCATGCAATTTTCACGTATGCAAGTGCTTCCACCTACTGGTTGTTTGTATGAATAACCTGTTTGATGATTGCAACGCCTCTGAATTTGTAATATATTAAATTATAATAACATGTAAAAAAATATAAATTACTACATTTATTTAATGACTTTGGAACAACTTAGTTTTAAAAAATACTAGAGTGCACAAAAAAGACCTCGACAGTCTTTCCAAAAAAAATCGCTCTCACCCTGACGTCCTGCCAGCACGCTCGCTTAAACAAGTCAAATGTTCGAACTGCATCGGATTTCCCAAATTCCAAACGGTGGTAATTGCAGGTTTATGTGATTGAGATTTCATTTTAGAAATGTTTTCAAAGTGGCAAACGTTTTCACAGGGAGAGACGACCTGAAAGGATTTGAAAGGTAAGTTGAGTGTTTACTAATGATTTGTCGTCACAGAAAATGTCTCCCCTTTCAGTTAATTTCCCTCACATTCAGCATTTCGTGTGCCCACATCATGTGAGTGTAGAGTAGATATAGTGTGCAAAGCTGTTCTCAGTCATTTTCTGGAATACTGTAAGACTTATCAGTGTGTGGGAGTACTCTGTGCTTCTGTCAATGTGACTGCTGCCTGCTATCTATGCCATGCATCAGTGTTTCTGAACAGAATGGCACTCTATAAAAACAAACATCCTAATTCTATTTCACAGCTTTAGATTTGTCACATGCTGCGACCGATTAACTTGCCTCGACTCCGAGATCCATTATATTCCAAAACATTATGCTTGCATGGGCCACCCGTCTTCTAAACAAAAGAGGTAAAAAGATTGGCCAGAATCCAGATAGATAGATAGAATTGAAAACTTACAATATCCAGCTAATCAAGTGAAACCAGAACAGTTGTGTAAAGTTAGATATTCAAATCAAATAGATGAAATACCAATAATACCATTCAGATGTACAAGATGATGACTGTGGGTGACACTGTGCCAAAGGCCTCTGGAGAAGCACAAACAAAGCAAGACCAATGCAGTGTGACAGCAGTCAGCTCCCTCAGGACCACCATGACCAAGACAACTGACAACAGCTGCCAAACACCGCCTGGCAGCGGAGATGAGGGGGAGTCAAAGCTGCGGTTTCTAAGATGACTGGTACCTCATGCTTCACAAACAAATTCTCTCTCATCCAAGTCCAAATGTTTTGAGGATTTTCATGAAATGTAAGATGATACAAACACACAGCATTTGAAATCCTGTTAAGAGATGTGCTGTAAGAGGGGGAAAAAATTGAAACGGAAAAAAAAAAGACAAATCCAGTGGGGATTAAAGGAACCTAACAATTGCAGAGCGAAAGAGCCAGAGTGAGAGGGTAGAAAGAAAGAGAGCGCCATATCGGGAATAATCACAGTGTGAGAGGGAGAGACGTGAGGCGGTGCTCTGAATAGGAAGCAGAGGGAAGGATGGGAAGAGATTAGTGCTGCGCTCGGTGGACTCATCACTCAATAAAAGGACACTCTGCAAACAACACGGGCGCTCAGCCTCAAGAGAACTGGGAAAGGTGCGAGTTTCGCTTTTAAGGATATATAAAACTTACTGGAAAACGCTTTGGACTTTCTGGATATTTTCAGACCAAGATATTCAGTTTGAACAACTTTAATTATGGATTGTTACAAGTATGAACAGAGGAACCAGATCTAAGAAGGTTCTAAGTGACTTTTCTGGTAGGCTTTCCTGTGTATGTTGTGCTAATAGAATATGTTAACCAATGTAAAACAAAATTTGATTTAATTGCAGACTTTATTCTCCGTGCATTCCTTCCCCGATTCTTCCTCATCTGCTCTTATATTACAGAGGAAATTAGATCTGTAATATACAGAAAATATACATCTGTGAAATACTGGAGGACATGACAAATGTAAAACCTTTCTAGGATTTAAAAGCAGAGGGCTTCCTGTGTTGAGTGTTTCTCCATTTGAGCTAACACTGTTCCTGATGTAATCCTTTAAACGTACAACTGAAAGAATGACCTCTACATCTTATATGGTTTTGATCTCGCTCTTTGTTCGGATCTCAGGGACTAGTTGTCCTCAGGGCTGCCTGTGCACCTCTGACATACTGGACTGTGGCTCTTTGGGTCTGGATAGATTTCCCAACCCGCTTCCATCCACGACTTCTGTCTTGGACCTCAGTCATAACCGACTAACATGGCTGGCAGCCGGCAACTTCCACGGGCTCCCAAGGCTGCGCACTTTGCATATGTCCCATAACCGCATCTCCTTGCTCAGCCCGGGAGCTTTCCATAACATCAGTAGTCTACGATACCTGGACCTCTCTTCCAACAAATTACAGGTGGTGGGGAAATTTCACTTCCAGAGCCTGCCGGCCTTGGAGGTGTTGTTACTGTACAACAACCGTCTTTCCCGCGTGGAGAGCAACACGCTAATGGGGCTCGGCAGTCTCAGAAAGGTTTACTTCAGCCTCAACCAGATCACCGACTTCCCGTTCTTCTCGGTTCGCAAGGATAGCCACCCCAACCTGGTTACGCTGGACCTCTCCTCAAACCGTCTGTTCCGTTTGCCCCTGGATGACATTGTGCTGTTGCCCGTTGCAGTGCAAAAAGGCCTGTTTCTGCACAACAACAGCCTGGAGTGCGATTGCTCTGTGTACCGCATGTTTTGGCACTGGGAGCAGAAGGGATACGCAAGCGTGAAAGACTACAAGGATGACTACAAGTGTCTGATGTACGGTGAAGCTCAAATCTCAATTAATTTTCTGCGCTCTTCACAGCTCTTTGAGAACTGTACGATTGGGAAGATGATATCCCTGATATCCCCAAAGGCTGATAAAGTGGTTTACGAAGGTGAACAAGTGAGACTGGACTGCACTGGATCACTAAACGTAGAAGACCTGTCCTACAGCTGGATCATTCCTCATCAAGAGAACATCTCTCAGCTGATTCAGAATGGAACTCTACGTCTCAATCAAGACGGTAGTTTGGATATTCTTGCTGCCCAGTCCATTGATTCAGGGATCTACCAGTGCACTGCTGTGGACAATACAAGGATGATAAATGAATCACGAGAAGTGAACCTAACTGTGGTAGCCCAGCGTGCCTCAGAGGAGCCGTTCAACACAGGCTACACCACTCTTTTGGGGTGTGTTGTGACCCTTGTCCTGATATTGATGTATCTGTATTTAACCCCATGTCGCTGTGGTTGCTGCAAACCTCCTCCTCCCTCTCCAGCCACCTCAACCTTTAGGGAAGAGCACTGCACTCTGGCCTCTATCTTTGCAGCTCCTTCAACGGATCGACTCAAGGGCAAGTCTCAGTCCGACAGGCATGTAGTGTTTCTTGAGCCACTCATGGCAGGGAAAAACGGCCATCCGAAAGCTGCGTTTGTTGTTGAACAGCCTGCAATCGAATGGGACACAGAAAATTTTACCGTTATTAGAGAAAGAAATTACTCCGAGTAGCACATCTGTAACTTCGAAATCCTACAGGATTGCTTAACCCTCACAAATTAATCTGTCATAATTCCCTAATAAATTATTTTGATCCTCAGAATTAGAGGGCGTCTCCTGTCTCATAGTGTGAAGTGATCCATTTGTCTATATACGCTGAATGCATGGGACTGCACAACTAGTAATGTGCTGAAAATCCAAAGAGGCGAATTTGATATTTTAGAGACCCTAAGAGCAAATGTATTGAATTTGCTCCAAAAAACTCAAAAGTCATCATCATGACGAACAAAAGACTCTGGTTGTCATGACAACGGCAAAGTTTGAGATGGCCAGTGTTTTAGAGTTATTTACACAAAACAAAAAACTTCAAGAGCTTCCTCTGATTTAGTCAGTAACACATCATCTATCAGATGGGAAGATTGGCTGATCACAAGCCCTTCATGTAGAGTTCTTCAGAAAGATGAAAAATCATACATGCCTTTGAAGGCAGTCAAAAACAGGTGCTGTAGATATTACACTGTAAGCAGACAGTGATTTAAAGAGAGGACATTTCAGTAATCTAAATCCTCAACAGAAGGCCTTCTTGATCTATTTTAGACTAAGGTTTAATCTCTTCAGTCATTATCATTAGATACATCTAATCCTTTGTCAAGAAAATATGGCGATACATTTTGGTGCAGAACCATGACAGTATTCGAAAATAAATGTACTATAAAAACTAGTCAATACTCAATGAACTAGCTCGCACCTAGCAGTTGTGAAAAGCAAAGAGGACAAATGAAGAAGCAGCAGCGAAGGCAATGTAATGATGTCTGTTTTTGTGTGATATTATTCATTTCTGCACTTTGCATTAAGCAAATGGCACTTTCATTACAGAGATGTGCTATGGGAGAGGATTAACACCCCTGCCAGAATTTTCCCTCCCACACCCACCATGCACAGTATGCAAACTAAAAGCAAAATATGAAAATGAAAGAGCACCAAGGTACAAAGTTAATCCGTGCAGCCCATTTCCAGATGTGATCAGATTTAGCCGTGGCAACCCACTTTCACATACGTAATACGACACATGTCCCCTGGTTGTTTGTCAACTGTTGTGCAGTTCACAAAGCCCAGCTACCAGATTAGTCAAAAAGAAAAGAAAAATAGCCCTATGTGATTTCTCTTTAGATCTTATTCTCTTCAAGTCCTATAATGGCAAAATATTAATCAGACTTACCCCACGGATCTGATCTTCAAGCTCATTTGATGTGGTTAACATCAAGTCTCGCTGTCTGTGCGAGACAGAAGAACGACAGAAAAACATGTTACAAACATTTTGTAACAGCAACTTCACTATAAACGGTTTGCAGTTATATAACAGTGACTGTCCTGTTACAGCCTTGCCTCTGTGTTGTGTTGGTAGTGTCGTTTTGAGAAATTACCACATTAAATGAGAGATGAAATGACTAGGGGTCAGATTTTAGCAGATTACTCTTTGGGGCAAAACTAGGTACTCCAACATTTTTTCAGCCTTCTCTTAATCCTTTAAGCTTTCTTTTTTTTTTTTTTCCATTTTGCTGCTGGCACGATTTGTTCTTATCTTTCTTTCTAACCTATACTAAACTCAGGTGGTGATAAATGTAGCCAAACAACAACAGATCTCTCATCCCAGCCACAACTGACACTCACTTGGCTTGAACTACAGAAATAGCAGAAAAATTGTTTTAAACAAAATCTTACGCATTGTTTTTAGAGACATAGCTGTTTATCTGGGTAAACAAACCTGACATTCACTTGGGTTGAAATGTAGAAATAGCAGAAAATTGTTTTGAACAAAATCTTGTGCAATGTTTTTATAAACATAGCTGTTTATCTGGTAAATAGTAAGTTACATTTGTGAAATGCCCTGAGGTATTTTCTACAGAACTTTAGCTAAACATATTCATGTCTATCGTGTACAAAGGGCAAATTCAGTTTTGAAATCAAGATGCACATTTTAACACATTAATTCATTGTTTTTTTGTTTTTTTTTACAATAAACAAACCCTTTAGAAAATTGCATCAGAACAGCAGAATCAATTAGGAAATGTTGCCCTCTGCTGGCCGGCTATAAAACCATTAGGTTGAATGTTGCTAATGCACACACATGTAACACCTTTGGCATTGATTAACCTCATTGGAAAAGAAAATATGTAGCCATTTTAATATAACATAAATAACTATGAACATGTACAAAGAGTTCAACCGTTCCCAACTGCGAATAATACTGAACACAATATCACAATGTTTGATACAACCTTGTTTTAATAGAACATCTGTACAACCAAGAATGTAAAAAAAACCAAAAACAGCTAAAATGAAGAACGACTCACTTTTCTCTTTAAAAAAATAGTCTGCATTTTGCTCCTTGTTCACAAACCGTTTTTTTTGAAAATCCAAACAAAAAATATTGACAAAAATGAAACATTGAAAGGCAATTACATTTCTTGGCAATATAAATATAGTGGTATGAACAAGGTTTCTCAAACATCTTGTTTAGGAAGAGCATTATTGAAAACAGTGAAAATCTGGCCACCGTCTGAGTCACCAATCTCATTCATACAAAACCAGATTCCTTTTTTTATTTATTTTTTTTTCAGATGATGATATTTTGATGTGCTCTTAATGGTAAATATGTACATTCCTAATGCCAGTAGTCTATGAGGGAGCTTGGCATCCCTATGGCATTTAGTTGTAGGTGTAGTCCGAATAGTAGTCTGACCGACCACCCCCTCCCCTCCCAGGGGGATAACCCCAGTTACAGGATGGGCCCCCTCTGATGTTGCCCCGGCCTGGTCTAGATCTCATGGGATGTGGTGGTACACCTCGACCTCTGAAGCCACCACGCATCATATCAGCGGGCCCCCCTCTGGGATTGTACATGCTATTGTTGTGTCCGCCTCGGCATATGGCTCCGGGAATGGGTAAGAGTCCTCTGCTTGCAATCCCACCCCTTGTGGGAGGAGCTTGACTGCTGCCCTGGCTCTCGGATGAAGAGTTCAACGGAGTTTTGCTCCCTTGGCCGCATGAGGTCAAACTACCCAGTGTACTTCCTTTATCTCTACCACCCTCCAGGTGGCCCACTTTAGAGGTGGCTGAAAAAGGGACACCTTCTTCCGCTAGTCCACGAGAGGTTCCACGCTCTGCGTTTTCCACCCACGATCCATCTGCAGGCCTAGCAGCCTCAGTTTGGGTGGACGGTAATGCACCAAATCCTGCCCCCCTCTGTCCAGCCGCGTATCCCTGCTGGGCTCCCGGTGTAGGAACCCAACTGTAAAGCGGTGGAACAGGGGGAATTGGTGTGAGGGCTGGAAAAGGCGTGGCTTCTGGGTAGGAGGGAAAAGTGGTGTGAAGAGAGGATGAGGAAGAAGCGGATGATGAGGAAGCAGTCTCTACCCCCATCTTAACAGTCTGGGAGCCAGCAAGTCCTTGCTGATTAGCAGTGTTTGTAGTTGCCGTCCCAGGTACTCCCACACTATTAGGAACGGGACCAGGTGGTTGAAGAGAGGCGGCAGACTCTGGAGTAGGAGGCACCTCCACTGAGCTAACCGGCGGCTGCGGGAGGGAAAGGGGAAGGGTGAGTGCTTGGGCAACGGGTAACGTGGAGGTGTTTGTTGGAGGTTGAGTCAAAAGAGGAGCAGCAGTTTGACTATACTCTGATCCCCTGGAGGCCACGCTGGCTGGAGATGAATATGCCGAAGACATATGGTATGCGGGAGAACCAGAGTAAGGGCTCCACTGTGCTGAGCTGGGACACAGGTAGCTCTGGTGGGGGTTCACGCCGAAACTGGCCAGGCTGTCCTCCACATCAGGCCTAGGTATGCCATCTTGACTGGCAGCTTTATATTGAGCGATGGCAGACTTCAGTGCTGCATAATCAGTCAAGTAAGAGCCTTGGGTAGGGTAGGTGGTAGGGTTTGGATGCAAAAGTGGATCGATAATGGGGTCCAAAGAGGGTTGGTCAGGGAGGGGAGGACGAAATCCATCCGTCTGAGGCGGAGGGGGCTGTGGTGCTTGAGGTTCCGACAGGTCATTTTCAGTCTGAATGGCAGTCTCAGAGATTACCAGCATGTCATCTTCAGAGTCTATAGACATGTCCTCCTCATCTCGAACTGCATCAGGCTCCACTGAGCAGCCAAAGAGAAGATACTGTGTCAACATTGAAATCTATCATTTCTTTGTGAATTTTATCAGTAGTAGAGGACTGTGCAGTCTTTACCTGGATCAGGGGGGACAGCCAATTCTACTTCTTCTGGGACACTGATCAAACTCTGGAAGTTGTTCATGATGTCATTCATACCAGCAATGATGACTCCACTACCGGAGAACTGCGAGAATGTGTCGTCATACCTTTCTGTTTATGAGCACAGCACAGATTGATTAAGAAACATCATAGACGACTCCACATACCCCATTCATAAATACCAGCTTTCAACAAAACTTGTTTCACCTACCTGTGAGGAAGATGAGGTGCCGAAGCTGTGTGTGTTGTGCTTGCAGCTTTACCAAACAGTCCAAATCAGGCGCCTGCCTAGATGGCGTATCACACTCATGATAAGGCAGAAACTCCACCAGGTGTTTCTTTTGGTAAGTCGTCAACAGGTTCAACAGATTGAGGGCCTCAGTGTTTAACCTGTGAAAGGAAAGATGTGTGAGATATTGGAGACTAGGAGTCCGTCAGGATTGGCAAAATATAATAATCATTCTGTCTCTAACCTGCTGAGCTCTTTAAGCTTCTTCTGAGTCTTACAGTGAACCTTCCACTTCCAAGGTGAGCCCTGTTCCTCCAGGAACTTAAGAAATGCTTGTAGCTTCTCTGTAAACACAAATGTCAGTTCTTTAAGTCTTGATGTAATGAAAATAGAAACAAATCTTAATATTCCAAAAATCAGAGTCAAATGGATTATCAAAATTCATCGGTTGTTGATTTGATGGAGTTCTGAATGCGAGCTTGCAATCATTTGGGAAAAAAAGGGGCAGTTTTAAGCAGACTAATGATTGTAGAAGTATGTCACTAGAGAAATGTTTTTCAACCGAAGATCAAGTTGGTGTTTTGATTAAAAATTACAAGATTAAAACATTTGTAAAAAATGAAACGTGGATGAATAATTTACCAAGATTTTTGTAAGCCCCTCTACATTCAGCTCTTACCTAGTGTTATATTGTCAGGGTTGAGAATGAGCTCATCTGACACAATGAGACCTCCAGACACGAAAAGCTCATTGTAAGTGCGATTTTTCACATCATCCAGACTGTCCACTCCAGCAAAGTAAACTGTAGGTAATTTCTTCAGAGACACCAGAGCTGGAATCTAAATGGAGTAAAGAGAGAAGAATGTCATAAAATGGATGCTTTATGCAGCTAATTAACTATTAAGCAAAAGATTACAATGGTGAGTTACTAGTTACCTTATGTACATGACCTGCGATATCCTCATTCTGAATAATGATCATAAACTTTTGCTGACTTTTAATCTCTAGGTAATTCTGAGGGTTGCAATCGATGTTTCCAAGACTTCTTAAATACTCCTGTAAAACCAAACAAGGGAGGTTAAAGATGAGGTATTTCAAAGATATCAGACCACATAGAATATTCTGACATTTTATACTTTTAGACCTTGATTTCAGTGCAGAGTTCACTCTCCTCATCTCCTCTCTGAATGTAAAACTTCACTGCATTCTTCTGCATGATCTCCATCAGCGTGCACAACACATCTGGCTTGATTTGTCCGATAACGCTGCCCCCCACAGTGCTCGAGGTTCCTGCAAGGGTAGGCTCTGAGGGCATCTCTTGGACTGAAGGGATTGGAGGATGACTAGCACTTCCTGCTGATGGGGAACAGATAGGACTTTCCACAACATTTGAACTCTTGGGGTCAGCGGATTTTTCTCCTGAAAACAAGTGGACCTCTTTGACGGTGCCAAGCCGATGCTTGCTTGAAGAATGTTTAACGGTAGCTTGTGTTTTACTTGACAAAGCCTGAGACTTAGGCACTGGAGAAGACGTTTTAGTGTGAGGATGAGCTGGAGGTGAGGGCAGAGTGGGTTGGGCAGGAGCTGGCAGGGCAGGAGCTGGCATGACAGAAGGGGGCGGAGCAGGTGTCAAGTGGGTGGGCACTTGGGCAACAGCAGGTGGTGATGCAACAGCCACGGGTTCTAAAGACGTGCTGGGAGAACGGATCATACCGTTCATCTTTTCACAGAGACTGTTAACGTAGCCCTGCACAGGCAGGGAGGAGACATATTTGGAGACAAAAGGTGAGAATGAGCTCAACCGTTTAGCCTGATCCTCACATCGCGGCAAATGAGTCGGAGGGGTGTAGGTTATATGTTGGTCCTCCATCATTTTCTGGATCCCTGTGCAGAGGTTCTGGAACTCACTGTCAAGGATAGTGTCTACTAATTTGCCCGTAGAGTGTACCTCCTTCTCCCCTCCACTAACAAAAGGTTCGCAAACACCCTCTAAAGTTAAAAAACAGAATATGTTTATTAGTTTTGTCAATTCATTATTTTAAGAAATTAATAAAAGTACTAATTAAAACATTTTTGCACTGTACAAGTGTTTGAGGGGGTATGCAAGATTTGATTCTGAAAGAATGCGTATTTAAATCAATAACTGTTATACGTATGTAAACTCATTAAACTAACTTTAAATGACTTAGAAGCACCAAATCAGCATATCAAAATGATTTCAGAAGGATCATGTGACACTGGCTCCTGAATATTCAGCTTGGCCATCATAGGAATACATTTAAAATATAATAAACAAGAAAAGTTACTTTAAAATTTTAATAACATTTTTAAAAATCTAACCAACCCCAAACTTTTGAACAGTAGTGTCTATTAAGAATAAGTCTGTTGAGGACAAACCTGTGGTGGATGTTCTCCAGAGAGGGTGGCTCTGATGTGAGGTTTCTGCTGGACGGGAGGGCTGCTGCTCCAGACTGGACGAGGGACTGTACACATCCACACTGCTCCTGCTGCAGGCCATCTGCTCCTACACACATATACTAAAAGGTTAACTAAAACAACAATTGAGTGTGGCATTAGATTTCATGAGGAACAGCCCACACCTCCAAGTAATCCAGGTTAACCTGCTCCTCATCAGCATGCCTGGCACGCAGGTCAAGATCACAAAGGGCGGCTGAGTCAGTGGGGTCGTATCCCTCAACGTTTTTAGGGAGAGTCTCAGGCTGGCTGCTGGCAGTGTTAGAGTTCTGGGCCATCCTGTTGAGCGTGCTGAGAAAAAGTTTGAGCAAGGCATGCGTGTCTCGGAGGGTGGCACTCTGAGTTACACGCTCCCGCAGGTCCGTGTCACACAGCCCCATGCTGTCCATTACCACTAAGAGAAAGAGAAACCAGCTGTCAAAAAGAAGCTCATGAAGGAACTACAGTCACACTCTACTGAGCTGCAGAAATATCATAGTTTTTCATTTTTTATTGATGATGACATAAAACCCAGACATGTTCTTGACAGGTTACATGGGATTCACCTTTTAGTGATGGTGTAATTGGAAACAAAAACATGAAAAATGCACGTATACAGAAAAACAGAGAGAATTCATGGATAAAGTAACTAAAGCTACCATAAAAAAAAACTAAAATTAGTTGCATTGTGAATTATCACTGCTAATAACTCCACAGTTTAAGGTCCTCAGCATAGACAGTTAGTGTCGGGCTGATGCATCAGCCTCAATCATCTGTCTTCTCTCTCTCTGTGGCTCTGGAGCTCTTTCATGCAAGTAGTTAGAGCACAGTCTCTCATTAGGTACACTGCCCTTTATACAGACATGTGATACAAACACTTCACATGAGCCTTCATATGCAGTTCTAGAAACAAAGTTTTTCTAAAAATAATTCTTAAATTTAGATTAAAAAAAAAGTACAGTGACGGGTGTGAATTTACTATCCCACTTCTTGCATTATATAATAAATTGGAAATCAGTATTCTTAAAACCAGTGTATCTATTCTGGTATTTATGTTCCAGGCAATGTCTGTATTTGATATCTGAGAGGCAACAGAGTAATAGACCCATGTCAGGAATGCAACAACAGTGTTACTCATTTAGCCCAACTTCCAGAGAATAAATATGCACTTATTTTGTAATTAATCTGTTTGAACATTATTCTTATTCATTTTATTCTGTGCCCTGTGTGGATGTAGATTTCATGTTCTATTCCAGTGAAAATATATTGGCTATATTTTTTCTAATTGCACTTGCAAGGGTCGTTTATTATTTTTAGAGGCATGTGACAATGCCAAAGGATCTCCAGGAGAGTTCAACAGTGGCACAGAAGAGAAAGGACCTTCCGGAATTTAAGCCTTACCCCGTGACCCTTTCCAAAGTTTCTAAGGTATATTGGACAAAGTGTGTTAAAGATAATGAACTCATTTGCGTAAAGAACAGAATGATATGTTTGAATGCTGCTATAACTATCTGTACTTTCAACATATCAGATCCTGTACAAATTATGTCCACTGATTAACTAAGTACTAGGTGTTTCTGTATCCTAAGTTAGCTCGAAGCCCCTAACTCATTTTCTACATAAACTTTGTCTTCTGTCTCTTTGTCAACTGATTGAACTTCAACTTTGACTCCTGGTCTTAGGGTGCGTTCACACTTGTAGTTCGATTGGTTTCGTTCGTTTAGTCCAGACCAAAAAACAAAAACAAAACATATAGTCCTGGTCCGCTTAGCGTTCAACACTGGCATTTTTAACAGCGAACCTTAAGTTACTGAACCAAAGGCATAGGGATACGGTCACAACCTGATTGGTCGGCTTTTATGACGTATATTTCGCGACGGAGCTTGTTTGGTGCGCACCAGTGTTCGGATGGCAGCGTTCACATATGTACAAACGAACCGCACTAACTGAGCAATCGCACCAGGGTTTGTTTTAATCGAACCAAACATGACACGTGTGAACGCACCCTTAATTGAGCATATTAGTCTCTTTATGTAGTGTAACTGTAATTCCCCTACAACAGCATCCAAGCTCCATGCTAGACTCACCTCTTCCTTGCTCTCCGTTCAGTAGACCAGTCCTAAGATACTTGCTCACACTTCCAGGACCTTCCCTCTCCAACTTCCTCTTCAGGCCAGCAGGGTCCCAGTCCTCCTCTCTTTCCGGCCCGCTGCCCTCTTCCTTGCTCAAAGTCCGCTTATGTAACTGAATCAACTTTAGCAATTTCTCCATCTTGTCTTTGTCATACTCACCCTGTGACCTCTGAGCGCCACCGTTAGACTGAGAAACTGCAGTTGTACTGCTGCTTGATGCCTGTCTATCCGACCCTCCCCAGTCTGAGACAGGACTGTACTCATCTGCACCTGCTGGTGGAGATGCTGCCTCCTGTCTGTTTTCCATCAGACCCTGCTGCAGTGCCTCCACAGGCAGCTGGAACTGTCCCGGACCATTTATGTAAGAGTTCAGTGCCAAATCCATATTCTTAGGACGAGGTGCCAGGTACTGGTTGGTCCGGTCATCTAGAGTGTGCCGGTACTCTACGATGTGAAAGGGCCGAATAGCACCTTGCTCCTTCTGGTTGAGGTAGTCCAGAGCCTGACGTTTCAGTCCTGACGCAAGCTCTTTGGGTGGATTGGCTCGCAGCTTGTAGAGACCATGATGCAGGGCGGGTACAAAATTATCTAGTTGGTGGCAGATTGGGTCTTTAGGTTCTAGTGGAGGATCCTCATCTGCTCCAGAGTTCTTCAAAACTTAATAAAAGAACAAAGGCCATTAGAAGGACTGCATGGTGATGCATACACACTTCAATTCATTTATACAAACGTCGAGAAACTACCAAAAAAAAAAGATACGTACTCAATTTTGAGATGTTTCTTTGTTCTTGAAAAACAAAAAGCGCCTGCAAAACCCTGTCACTTCTTCCTCGTCGCTCTTTAATGAAACAAAAAAAAACACACACACAGCCTCTGTTATTCAATGCAATGCATGATGTGTCAATGCAATGTATGATGTTAAAGGTTATGCATAAACCTACCAGTGGTAGCGTGCAACTGAGAGGACGAAAGGAGCAATAGAAATCCTTTGTCTATCAATGGCTTCACCAAAACCTAGAGTGAAGAGTTTAATTATAGCATGTCTATAATAAAACATCACCAGTTTAACTTCTGCATATCACATCACTGACACAGATTCTATCCACAGACAGAAGAAACGGGAGAGGGTGGGCGGTAACGCTCTGCTAGAGTAATGCTCCGGACATTAATTCAATCAAAGTGTAAAGTGGGCTGTGAATGAGCTCACCATTCTTTCTCTCTCAAGCCGTTGAAGCAGTCCAGAGAGACTATTTTCCTGTTTACTCTTCCCCATGACCTCATACACGCTGCAGTACATCCCATACTTCAATACTGCAAAATACCACAAAACATTATCACGTCAATTCTGACACATCAAATGTTTTGCCATGTTTTGGGATGAAAAGCATCAGTGGTACTCATTCTACCCTCTCGTGATCCACTGTACGCCTCCCATGATAGCAGAATGGGCGGGATCTTTCTCTTTACTTGATCAAGATGCATAGCCATATTGATGTCAAGCTTGTCTGGTCTGGAAAAAAAGAAAAAACAGCTATTCAAAAACAATGCGCAAAAACATGTTAAACTGCATTGGTCGAAAGAAAGGAGACTTACAATTTAAGTGGAAGGTGAGGGAGACTTGAAGACCGGATGTACACTTGATAGACCTCCTCTCCTTTATTCACCAGTGGGCCACTCCAAACTGTATATCTTCGCCGAACTGAAGCATCAAATTAAATAATGATGATACAGTAGGTTAGATAATATACCCATCTGATCATTTTATTAGGCTGCTATAATGAGAAATACAAATCATACCTCTCTGCCCCTCATATAACATGCTGTTTAATCGACTAAAAGAGAAAACAAATTGTTAAAAATAAACCATAACAGATTGTAATACTACACACATCACCAGTGAACCCATCATACCTGTGTGTGGCTGTTGCCGACTCTTTGCCTTTGTATTGAAAAGACACAACAGCATACGGCAACACATGTCTGGGCCTTGACCTTAGCTCCTCAAATGCAAATTCATAGAAGTATTGCTGGAATAAAACACAGAAGGAAATCAGATACATAACAGGTAATCTATTTGAACACATATTACAAAACAAAATGGGATATTGAAAAATATCACTCACCTGAGTGTGCTCAAAGGCCCTATATGATAATAATGAGGTCACTTTGCTGGCATTTTTGTACACATGGCTGTCATATTTAAGAGCCGGCTCGAGATTATTTTTGGGCATGTTCTCAAATATTGTCTTCACTTTACCCTACAGAATAAGACAAAAGGTCACAACTGTTTTTTAAACCACTGTGACATTTATATAGTTTTTATTTGTAAAAGACACAAAGCCAGATTTTAATCACATTTGATGCATGGCAAGTGTAAATGTTGGACCCCATCAATGACTTACCTTCATCACTTTAAATATTATTATGTCTCCAGCAGCACCCACTTCAAATGGATTCATTTGTAACAAATCTGAGTATTTTGAGAGGTAAACCCCTAAAAATAGAAAAAGCTGCAGTTAGGATAGAAGAGTTACTTGGAGCGACATTCCTGTGACCCACAAAAAACCCTAGGGTTATCCTAAGAAATTTGTTAGCAATCCATTTGGAATGCAGAGTCATATTATGTTTGCTAGATTAAATATTTGCAGAAACTATTTTCATTTCACAAGTTAAAGCGATCCTAGTCACTATTACAAGATTTACAAAACTGGGTTTATGGATGTCTAAACACACAGCAGCTGCTTCACTAAACCATACACAGATCTCGTATCAGAAATTTGCACACGAAAAAAAGTAACGTTGAACATAATGTTACTTCCAAAACCTGAAACAAACTCTGAAAACAGAAAGCGGTAATAGCTAATACATAAAACAAGATACTTTACAAAAAGTTTAACCACCCAAAAATGAACGTCTGTAGCGGGTTTGAATCATTAACATTAATTTGGCCCATCGATCACAAGAAAGTATGAAGTAGTGGTCTTTTTTTGGCCCTGACCAATTAAACTAGTCAAGATCAAATGACCACAGCAATAGAAAATCCTCCCAGGACTCCCCTCCCAAATAAATTATTACAGCTAAACAGATATAAAGAGACTCATTGAAAGCACAACGCTCACCTTTAAGAGGGCTTCCCAGATTGTTGACCCGCGAATGTCCCACAGAAAGACCCTTTTCGCAGATCCAGTGGGCCTGGAAAAGAAAATCAGATATTCCTCTAATTAGCCATACTTTTGACCAAGACTACCGCTGAATGATGCCATTTAAAGCCCTTTCAAATTGCTGTTTTGCTCAAAGAAATATTACTCTCACGTACCCATCTATGTTAGGCCACATATGTGAATGCACTATAAACACTTTATAATTCAGTAACTTAACAGGAATGACAGAGAACACAGAATAATATTGAGTTGTTTATACTGCACCGTTCAGCCCCCAAGGATGTAGTAGTACAAAATTCTGAGGTCAAGCTCAGACAACACAAAGTCCATTAAAAATGACACTCAGATATTGTGTCACCTCAAGCAAAACCAACACAAGCTCACCTTACTCCTATCAGGTAGCAAAAAAGCATAAGATTCTGCAAGTTCTGCCTCGGTCCTGCCATTCTGCTTCAGTTCCCTTTTCTTCTCGATGAACTGTGAAGACAAAAAAAGACAAATTATTCCATAGCACTATTTGATTCAGTGAAAACCGGCCCCAAGAGGCCTGATGAGTATGTCAGTCATCTAGTCTTTCATAATTACAAGCAAAAACCAATCGACTCAGTGCTCACTTCTTTCTCCAAGAGTTCGTTGTGAATGAGTGAAGCTTTGGTGTAGGTGAAAGTCCCACGGGAGGTGGTGTCCAGGTAAAAGGAGGACAGAAGCTTCACAACTTCCTCAAACTCTCTGGAATCTGGAGACAAGTGCTGAAGAAGACCTGGAGGACAACACACATTAAAAATAGAGCTTCTTAGATACGAACAACAAAAGAAACTATCAAGTAAAAACATAGAAACTGTACAGTGCCTTTTGATTGATTTCAATTGAATGCTTTGCACATCATCTGACAGACACACAATGTGAAACATCTTGCAGAGCAATGCCACACAAGACATAGATCAAAACTAGTCAAATTTGGTTTTTAATAACCGACGCTGAAATGTTCTTGATACTTGCACAAAATAACGCTGCCAATTACGACACACGACATATTAGATTTCCATATTTACTCAATATTCGCTGAAAACAAATGTAATCATACAATATGCACAACTGTTTCGGAATGGCCAAAACATTTACGAAGCTACAAAAACCGGGGTTACTAAAAATGTATTTGAAATGGTCAGTCCTCTTTAGAATAATAATTTAGTCTGTTCTGCCATTTTGACCGGAGAAAACACAAGATAAAGCACCTACAAACAGAAAAACCTTGAACTAAATGCCAACAAAGTGAGAGCTGTCAACTACTATTACTACAAGCACCTCCCGGTTCGGCACCAGTTTCGATTTCATTCAGGCAGTGTTTTCCTGTTGCTAAGATATCTTTATTTCTTTGTCGCTAGAAGGGAATGATACTGTGATGAATGAGGTGTCCAAATAAGGCTGGTTGTTCAGGACTGACAGGTGTTTCAAACGTCGTGCGTTCAGACTGAGGGGAGAAATGCAGTGGTCGACTGAATCACACTAGTGCCATTGATGAGGAGAGGAAGAAGTGTGTCATGTGGTGTGGCAGTACTGTACGGTGTAGGAGGAGGAGTGTGGACAGTGAAGCCAACTAAAAAAGCAATGACACCGGCCTCCGTGAGGTTCACAGCAGTGGGACAAAAAAGCGCGTATTTGAGGTTTGCGTTGAAAGCCTCACGTGCAGCGAGCTGCATTGGAGCGCCTGACTTACCTGCAGCTCTGAGCAATGCACGCGCTAAAAATCCATTAAGTAACTAGTGCGAACCTTTCAGGCTAATCACGTGGTCCGTCATATAGATTCCCGTTTTTTTTTTTTTTATATCAATACAGCTCTTTTAATTTGATCCGAAGCTGCAAAGAGCACGCTTTTAGCGAAATGGAAAGCTGTGAAACAGAAACAGTCCATTTCGGGAATGGCAGTAGTAGTGGTGGTGGTAGTAATGGGACACACAACCTTTCCGCTCCTTGATTTTCCTTGGAATCTGAAAATTCCTTCTTGGCAGCTCCTCCGTCGACCTCGGTAGTGTCGAGGGCGATCCGCCGCAATTTTTCAGGTCCGACAGTCCTGCCCTGCGTCGCTCAGAAGCATCTTGTTCAGACATTTGCTCGTCTTCACATTCAGCTTGATCGCCATTTTGCTTGGATGTGGCCGTGCTAGAAGCTGACAACAATTGTTTCTTGCTGTCGCCATCCTCCAATGTTAGGCCGCCGGCCTTGCCGCTCTCCTTGTCGATTTTTCTCTCCTGGCTGAAATTGCAAGCCATTTTTCGCACCAGCGGTCACCTAGTCAGCTGGCGATGAAGTTGGTTTCAATGCCGCTACACGGAGTAATTCTCCTTCTCAACCAGCCTCCGCCATTATGCCTGTGACGTATGCCTTCCCCACCACTGCAAAACTCTGGCGTCACTCTGTTTACATTCACGTAGCCTGACGCCCCCCGGTGGCGCTGCTGTGTACTGCGCAGCGTCTAGACGTCACGACCGCGAGCTTTGATCTCTGGCGCGTGAGCAGCTCCACAGATGGCTGGAACATTTACAAGAATAGCCAAGAACGAATCGTCGAGCAACTCTTCGTCTGACAACTCTTTTGGGAAAGTCACTGCGTATGTTTGTGCTCTTCCTCCCTCCAAGAATCATTACATTTCATGCAATATAATCACGCGACATGATTTCATAATATGATTTAAAAGATCGAGACGTGTGTTGCTTAATTAGTTATAACACACAGTATATAAGTCACATATTTAAATCACATATAGCGGGGTCTACTAGTGAAAATGTCTATAAAATAGGCCTACAAATATTTTCTTCGCAATATCATTAAAGCTGAAGTCCGTCATTTTTGGCCTTCTAACGGTTAATAAGTGTATCTTGCGGAAGAACATTATAGGCGGAGCTACTTCTCTGTTTATGTCTATGACGAGTCACGCAGGTACTGTGCTACTCCGCAGTGATACGACCCGAGCCAAAATAGTCCGAATGTAAACGCTTATTATAGGTGTACCGTAGTGATTTAGGATAAGACAAAAACACGGGTTGGAAAAGGGATTCATTATATACTCGCTCATTATACAATTTTTGTAAATTTTCAACATAAAAAGCAGCTTTCGCATAAATTGAGACACAAATGAATAAAAAAGAAAATTAGTTTGTTCTCCTCTGACTTTAATCTGACTTTTAACTCCACTTATTTGTGAGAAACATACTAATGCATGATTTGATGCATCTCAGTGAAAGAACATCTGACAGCAGTAAGAATCACGTATGTGCTTATTTGATTAATCACTACAAATGCTGCAAAATTATACATTTGTTTGAAGATTTAAATAAGTCCAAAACCTAAACCTTCTGTGTCTTTTCAAATTTCAATTACATGTTAAGTCAGAGATTTTCAGTGTGACCCCTCTGCATCTGGATGTTTTTTTTTTAAACACAAACAAATATTTTTTCAATAAAAAGTTAAAAAAAAAAGAAAGAAAAGAAAACAGCATATCCATGGAGTTTTGTTATATCAGCAGCTTCTCATGTATAGATTTATCCATCTGGTTCTATTCTGTCACACTTCCTCTGCTGTAAATATCATATTCTTTGTAGCGAATATAGTCTTTGAGACTGGCAGGCAGAGGCAGGAAACTGATAAAAACTGGAGCCCTCAGACGCAAGCGACCCAAACCATTACGAATCTTCAGTCTGCAGAGATGCTTCAGGCTTCGAACGTTTTCTGATGAAAGCAGAAAACATACAAAAATATATTTTTGGAATTTGCTACATTTCAATCTAAGTATCTAATCACTTAAGACAAATACATCAAAGTGCATTTGAGATCTATATGGGCCAGTTGCATAAATATAGAGATTATATTAAGACTGTGTCTTACTAATTGGTATTACCAACTAGAAGTTGGTTAAGGGTTATCAGTCTTACGTTTCTGTATCAAATTAGACCGATGTATGTTTTTTTGTAATTGACTTAAAAAAAGTTAACAGTCATAAAGGGAAAAAAAGACTTTTAGCAGTTTATGCAACTGGCTCTGCTGAGAATTTCATGTTAAAGGTTTTCTAGATCTCAATCTCAAGACGTGACAGGAGACTCACCTTGAATCTTACATATTTCCGGCCACTGTTTTTGCTCAACCAGAACAGTCTTCAGTTTGGAGCAGAGAGTCACGTGATCAACATAATCCAACATGATTCTCACTACTTGTGCTGAGATGTGCTTGAGCCAGTAGACTGTGATCACCTCACAGAACTGCACAAAAATGAGTTTACACTTACAGTAGGTAACTTAAAGGGATCACCCAAAATTGAAACTTCTGTCATCATTTACTCACTCTCATTTTGTTATAAATACTGTATGTGTGACTTTCTTTCTTTCTTTACAAAAGAAGATATTCTGAAAATGTCTGAAAGTGTGGTTTTGTTTTTTTATTTGTTTGTTTTTGTTAATAAAATGAGTCAGTGGGATATAATTTTGTTTGGACCCCAACATTCTTCATAATATTTTCTTTTGTGTTTTGTAGAAGAATAAAAGTCAAACATGACACATTTGAGGTTGGTAAGATATTTTTTTAAATGTTTTTGAAAGAAATCTCTTACACTCACCAAGACTGCATTTATTTAAAAAAAAAAAAAAAAAAAAAAACTTTAACAAACAGTAACATTGTGAAATACAGTATTACTATTGTCTATTTTAATATGTTCAAAAATGTAATTTACTACTGGGATGTCAAAGGTGAATGTTCAGCATCATTACTTCAGTCTTCAGGTCACATGATCCTTTAAGAAATCATTCTAATATGATGATTTGATGCTCAAGAAACATTTCTTATAATTATCAATGTTGAAATCCGTTGAGCTGCTTAGTACTTTTGTGGAAACTGTGAACTGTGTAACTGTGTGTATTTTTTCAGGCTACTTTGTTGCAGTAGATGAAAATTATAAATGTCTTTACTGTCACTTTTTTCCCCCAAAACAAAACAAAACAAAACACTGACCCCAAAATTTTGAACAGTAGTGTACTGAACAGTAGTAGGGTAAGTAAATGATCATAGAATTTTCATTTTTGGGGGGGCTGAATTATTCTTTCAACAGCATCAGATCATTTTCCTTGATAGAGGCAGAGCTTAAAAATGAGCAACAACTGGTCTTACCACCACGTCTTGGATGACAGAGGCGCTCCAGCCCTCATAATCCACAGGCACATGTGAGGCCTGTCCATACGGACAGTCAAAGCAGCGCTGCACGTCATAACCATTATTGAGTAGCATGCGTAGCATCACCTCATCTTTTAGCGCATACTGAAGGGCAGAAGGGAAGTGGGTGGTGTTGACACGGGAGTAGTAGTTTACGTTGGCACCATAGCGTAGCAGAGTGTTGATGAGCTCGTAGTTGCCCAGTCGCATGGCTACCTGCAGGCAGTTGACAGGGTCTTGATTGGGCATGGCTCCGGCCTCCAAAAGCAACCTCGCTGACTGGACGTCATTGTTCGATACAGTGAAGAACAGCGCTGACCTGCGTTCATCCTCATAGTTTCTGCGCACTCTGGGGTGTAGCATGAAGTTAGGGTCAAACCCGGAGCTCAGGAGCAGATCCAGGCACTGAGAGTGACCACCTGCTGCGGCAGAGTGTAACGGGCTCATGCCGCTCTCTTTGATCACCTCTTTCTTAGTCACAGGGATCAGCTGCTCCAGCGCTCTAAAGACACAAACACGTTTTTCTGTGACATCTGGTTGGATCAGCACTACAGTGATTAACTCTTCAGCAGTGCGTTACTCACAGTAGATGCCCGCGGTAGGCTACACGGTGGATGGGGAGATGGCCTGTGTTGGTGGGCACATTGGGATTGGCTCCATACTCCAGCAGCAGTGAAATTATATCAGGGTTTCCAGAAGCTGCAGCATCGAATAAAACTGAGGCTGAACCTGGAAAATGAGGCTTGGACCACACACTGGCCCCTGAACATGAGCAGGATATTAAATATTACTAAAAGTGACGAATGTCAGACATACAGACAGACAGACAGATAGACAGTTAGGTAGACAGATAGACAGTTAGGTAGACAGACAGGCAGACTGATAGCTAGATAGATAGACAGACAGACAGACAGATATGTAGGTAGATAGACAGACAGACAAACAGACTGATAGCTAGATAGACAGACAGACAGACAGATAGATAGACAGACAGACAGACATATAGCTAGACAGATATATAGGTAGATAGACAGGCAGACCGACCGATAGCTATATAGACAGACAGAGAGCTATATAGGTAGATAGACAGACTGACAGATAGACAGATATATAGGTAGCTAGACAGACAGACAGATATATAGACAGACAGACAGACAGACAGATATATAGACAGACAGACAGACAGACAGACAGACAGATAGATAGATAGATAGATAGATAGATAGATAGATAGATAGATAGATAGATAGATAGATAGATAGATAGATAGATAGATAGACAGATATATTGACAGACAGAAAATCACCTTTCTGAAGTAGAACCTCCACAACATTAAAATGTCCAGCTTGAGCCGCAAGTCCTAATGGAGTATGTTCACAGACATCAATGACATTTGGGTCCGCGCCAGATTGTAGGAGCAGGTATACAAAGTTATCCAAGCCAAGCACGGATGCTTCATGCAGAGCAGTTCTTTGAAGACTTCCTTTTTGGTCCACTGTGGCATTGTAGCGTAGCAGCAGCAGAGCCAGGTCATACTGGTCATTCTTTACAGCTGGAAAAAAGTCAATTCATGTATTTATTAGACTTGTGTCAAATGCAATCCATCATCTCTTTCAGATTCAGGCTGATACAGATAACTGTTTTCATGTTGTATCCTTTTCTTAATTAAATACAGTCTTCTTTTAGGAGTTACAGTATATTGTACCCTACACTAAAAACTAAAATTTCAACTTTTACAAGGCCTCCATTGTCCACAACAATATTCAAAGGATTAATGAGCAGGATTTGAAATCATGAAAGGATTTAAAGGATTTAAATATTTTAGAGCCTGACATAACTTTATATTTATTCTAAAAATGCCTGTAGTGTTTTAAAATGTTATTAACTTACATGACTTTTTCAGGTCTATAAAGCACACAAAAAACTTCAACTTAAATAATTGGACTAATATTGATTTAAATTAAAATTTTATTTAATTTAAGTTATCCTGAGGCCTTCTAGTGGGCCCCTGATTAAGAACTTCTGCTTTACGTGAATTTGAGTGAATGAAATTAAGTGAACTTATGTGTCACACTGCATTACGAAACAATATGAAATAATTGAATTGCACAATTTAATTAATACAAATTAATAATAATATATATAAACTAATACGGACTGTTTTCCATTATTGTATGGCATGGCTTATATTGTGCATCTCTATCTCATATTTATAAAACAAAATAAATAAATAAATAAATAAATTAGGAAGAACTTCCTTGTCTTGAGTACTAAACTTAAAGTACCTAAAGGAATACACTGAAGTGCAGTATGTCATTAATCTGTATAACATGAATTAAAACAACAATGCAACTTAAAGGTTTGTCTAAAAAGGAGTGTCTTGTGGTTCTAATATTAAAAGTGCGCTCACTAAGTATGCTAAAAATAGCACTGTGTTCCACACCTGCAACCAATGCAGAGTCATCATCCTCATTTTTGCAGTCAGGGTCACAACCGTTCTGCAGCAGGAATGTGGCATTCTCTCTGAGACCGTGAACAACAGCAAGAAACAACGGAGTTTCCCCTCTTTGAGTGCGGCACTGCCCTGACCCCTGAGGAGATGCTGAATGAGGAATTCTCATTAAGAAATAATTGAATATGTTTTAAGGGGTTTAGCGAAGTAACTATTAGATATCTCATGGACCTGCGTAAGTGACCTCCAGAATGCTCCTCTTGGGTTGCACCGCTGCCTCATGTAAAGGGATCCAGCCCCTGCTGTCTGCATTAGACAGAGCCTCCTTACACTGCACCAGGACCTTCAAAGCATCCTCATTACCTGACATCACATATGCGAATGGCATGAAGACTCCAGAACTTCTACAGAGGAACACTGAAAATGCTCATGAATATTTTTGGAAGATTTAGCTCTTACCAGCTTGTATAGCAGTGAAAATTTCCTCATGGTCAATGATGTCTAATGGATCACTGCTGAGGGACATCAAAACAAAATGTTTGATCATAAAACACACACTATTGGTGCATTAAAAATTGTGGGATTTACTTGTACCTGGTTGCTGAATCAGCATGTTTGGTGTACTCCAATAGACTCTGTTCAATCATGTACTGAGTGGCCTCATCTTCATCCTCATCCCAGTCATCCTCCGCAGTATCATACACCTCTTCCATCTCTCAGTAATAAACTCTAATTTGGCAACCACAACCAGAGAACTAAACAGAAAATGCATTTTTTCTGTCTTCACAATGTGAAAAAATAGTGACTTCACTTGATCAGTATCTTTTTCACAATTTACACCCTGATGGTTTTTCAAATTTGCCACCACAACAAACTGACTGGTCTAATATAGGGAAAAAAATGTACATTATGTATATAATGACTCTCAAATTCAATGTATTAAGCTTTTTTCTTCTTTTTTTTTTTGCAAGAGACTGCATTGTGCATGCATGTGAGCATACAATAGCCGAAGCTGAAAATATCTGCTCTAGTTTCAACCGAGCTGGCTTGAATTACAAAATGATGTACCCGGCACTCAAAACTCTGAGGGTGTTGCATTTAAATGTTAAAATTCATATTTAGAATGAATATAAAAAGTATAATAAGTATCATAATCAGCTGCTTTGGTAACTTCATTCTTTAAATGACTGTCTAATTACTTTGAAAACCTTTTGTAAACATGCAACACATGCCATCTATTTCTATAGAGCTTTTCCAGAAGAAATAATCTGTTTACATATGCTCAATTTAAAGCCAAATGTTCATTCTACCTTGAGGCAACAGGAAATGTTGAAAACAGTCGTGGCAGTTGTATCTGTACTGTGTTTTTGGTCGCTTTACACTCTATTTATATCCCTGCATGGTTAAAAATACTCACTCATGAGGCCTGGGCCAACCAACCAACACCTGGCTTTGACCCACTATATGACAGACAGTCTTGCAATACCCTACCAGTCAGCTGATCTGAGAGTTAATGTTCTTAGCATTTGTGTTCTTAGTAACATATGCAATGGGCCATGCTTTCTCTTGTATTCAACAGTCTGTTTGAACTGAAACTTCACCACACAGCTTGAAATTCACAGCGGACAGTACGAAACACGTACTCTCCGAGAAACAGGAAGCTGTGCATTGATTAAATAAAGTAGTCCCACCAGAGACGCACTTTAATACTCATGTATGAATTATTAAACCACAAAAGAAATAATGGAATATAAAATGGAAGAATATTCATTTGTACTTTAAGCAAGAATATAATATATTCCCAATCTGATCCACCTTATTCAGTTCCATACTAACGTTTAATGTACAGTAATATAGGCCAGTTTGAAGCCATGCACAAAAAAAGCCCTTATAAGTGCTAAGCTACAACAGTTGATAAGGACTTCTAAAATAACAGACTAAAATATGTACCAATCTCTCTCAGAGATGACAATATTTTATTAATATATTAAAGGGGATTTATTATACCCCTTTTCACAAGATGTAATATAAGTCTCTGGTGTCCCCAGAAGTGAAGTTTCAGCTCAAAATACCCCACATATTATTTTGTCAAATTTGCTTCTATTTGGGTGTGAGCATAAAGCAAAAAAAAAAAGAAAAGAAAAAAAAAATACGTTTTTGTGTGTCCCTTTAAATGCAAATAAGTTGCTGTTCCAGGCCCCCTTTCCAGAACAGCTCAATAACAACAAAGCTAGAGATTCTTGCAGCCAAAATGATCATTGCCAGTAGCGGTGCTCAGGCTTACTTGTTTAAACCAGAGTCAGAGACTGATGAAGAGACTCAGGAAGAAGTTACAACTTTTAAAATGCAACTGCATGCTTCTGAATGGTTGGTGGATAAATTTATGTAGTTGCTTTGAGTTGAATCAACTCCAACGACTAGCATGTGCAAATCCAGCATTTGATTGACAGACGATCTGACCAATCATAACTCAGAATCTATCATTTTGTCTGACAAAGCAGTCGGGGGAGTTAGTAGATTAACATTGGTGAACTTGAACTTGAAAAAGTGATTGTACTCCCGTCTTTCCACACTTGAAACAACATTCCTTCTGATGTCCATTCACGTTTATTTGACGCTATAAATGAACTAGTATGAAGAGATGATCGGTTCACGAGACACTTGAAGGAGCTACAGCGATCTGTCACAACACATTAAAGAGACACTATTCGCTATTTATTTTTTAAAGTTCTTTTAAAAATTACGATATATTAAATATGAAACTGTTTCATGTGCCTGTCGGCGCGCTGTAAGTGTCCTCTTTGCTCCACGATGTATTTTTCACTGTGTGAGAACATGATGTGTGGCGTGAGAGCGCATGGCTCGTTGGATAAAGCTACAGTAACTAAAGGGGGCGGGGCTTTTTTGGGGCCTTGTTTGTGAAGCAGTTCGATTTTTACAATCGTAACTTTGCATTGTTACTTAATTAAAATGAAAAAAAGTGAAATCATAACCAAGGACCCCTTTATATATACTAATATAAATATATTAATATTACCAGACTGAATGTGTTCTTTAGATCTTATTCAAATTCTATACTGAAAAATATTTGTACCTTTCTGGATCCTCTGGAAAAAAAGATCAAGGTAGATTTTCTAGATGTACTTGAAAAACACATGCAAAGAGCACAATCATATAGAATTATGACATGTTGGTCAAAAACATTTGCTGAGATAATATTTTTAATGGACACAGTCGAACATCATAAAAGTTGTGTGTGAGAGCAGTAAATAAAGTGCTTGTTCAGAAGTCAAAGAGGTTCGGTGTCAATCATCTAGTTGACATAGCAAAGCCACGCCTCTCTTGATCCAGTGCTGAGGACGCTTGCTGGTAGGAAGCATCATGCTGATGACAAAGTTGGTTGAATGACCAGTGGTGGACAGCGTACCTTTACGCTCACTGGTCTTGTAGAGGGGACACACATAGATGCTCTGGGGTTGTTCCACACCCCTCTTGTCCACTAAAATAAAGGTTTAGAGAGGTTGCTGAGCAAAGTAACAACAAAAACATGAAGTGATACAAGTAATTAATATTCATCATCATCACATTACACTCATCATCTTACTTGGTTTGATCCAGATGATAGGGACAGCATCAAATAAAACTTTGGGATATTGTTCGGCCAACACTCCACTGCAAGGAAGAACACATTACATGAAAATGTAGCAAAAAAATGATTCTTTCCTGCATCTTCCTGCCACGTGAGCTTCTCTTGCCTTTTTTTATCCCACCGAGCTCCATCCAGGAAAAGGCCATGAATGTAGACTCCATCTTCAGGAGATGAGTCGGAGGTGTCGAATGGCAGAACCTGAAGCAATAATGAACAAAATGTAGCTCTCAAATTGCCTCTTTCTTATGAAAGTACTCTCAGCCTAGAGGCAGTTGCCGCAGATAATACCTCATAATTAAAGCCAAGCAGGTCAATGGGGATGGAGTACTTCCTGGCATAGTTCTGCAAGGCTCCTGTTATGAAAGCTTGAGTGAAGAAAAATCCAGACAACCAGAATACATGGGGCTTCTGGGTGTCATACCAGTCCTGGAAAAGAATATGAAACAGAGATGGATAAACAAATGATATATTTTTTTCAATACAATTTACTTGATTTGATCGAAAATACAATAAATACTGTAATATTGTGAAATATTGCTACAATTTAAAAAACTATTTTCTGTTTCAATATATTTTAAAATTTAATTTTAGTTGAATTTTCTGCATCATTACTCCAATCATGATCTTTCAGAAATTCTTCTCTATTTCTCTTTCTAATCAAATGATAGCAAATTTGTGACACTGAAAATAAGCATGTATTACATTTAAAAAAAAAATGCTAAATAGGTTTTACAGTGTGCTTGTTAATTTTACAACATAAAACAGTATATTTCATTAGGTAATATAATGTTAATACATCTATTTTAGCAACCAAAATCTACCGTTTAATCTTAAAATGTAAAGATAACCACCACAATAATACAAGTGACACAGCAGAAAGCCACATGATAAATCAGAGCTCATCGTAAGCAGTCCATTCCTAAAAAATGGCCACGGTCCAAACACGATCGCGTTCCGTAGGGTGGGGTATGACCGTCGCAATCACAAAACACCATCAGGGTAAATAATGCAATTAACATGAACTAAATAACATAAAATGTAACACAAAACACATTAATGTACATTACTAATAACAAAAACGAGAAGAAACTAAATTATTTATAAAAAAATTAATCATATGTGATGTGTAACTCAAGGGCTCCAATTCATAGGAATGTCGTTTTACTGTTTATTTTACTGTTAATTATATGGTAATTTAAACTCTTTACGTGCAAAAACCATAAATTTGACTGTACTTTATAGTCAAATTGAATAGAATGTGATGTTAAACCATTCACCATGCTTTTACGGTAGCATTTTTACAGTATTTTTCTGTAAAAAGTACAAACATTTTTTTGTCTGATACTATTGGCCTCTGTGAGGAGTTGTCTGTGCATGGTCACTGACCTGCAGAAATTTGAGTCTGGCTAGGAAGTCGTTGACATAGCTGCCCAATGGCTTGAGACTGGGATAGGAGCATTTGGCCCACTTTTCTGGTACTTTCCCCACCAGCAGACTGCCGGCTACAGCCTCTAGTTCTGCATCCATCACCACCAGCCCCTTAATGGCCTTTATCAGGTTCTGTAGACTCATACGTATAGTAGTGCTCAAACTGAGAGAAAAAAAGGACACAGAAATGATAGAATAAACATTTTCACATATGTAGAATTGTTTCTATAGAAATTTTGGATCTAAAATGAGCTTTGAAGACTCACTTGTTATACCGCTGCATCTCCTGCACAAGCACTGTATTCATGCTCTCCTCATAACACACAGGGAATTTGACAAGGGCAGACTCAATGTCAAAATTATCCGGAAGCTGCATGACCGAAATCAGAACGTCATTAAATCACTGGCACATATGCAAATAACTTTTGATCCCATTAACAATTTCTAATCTTATGAATGATGATTTACTTTAGACAGGATGTCATTAGCAATGTCCAATAGGGTGGTATCCCCGCCAGAGCCACTCCCTCCCTTAGAGCCACCACCCTGGGTCAGGATGAGGGAATCAAACAGTAGTTTTGTCTGTTGAAGGTCTTTGGAGATGTCCACATTCTCATGCATGCCAAAGACCTCGGGATGCTGGCTAAAAGGCAGGTTCTGTGGAGCATATGCAGTGCATTATATTATCATTGTTTCATGAGAGTTTGAATGTAATCCTAGGTCAGCAGCGATCGTAACATAAAGACATACCTTGATAAACTCCACATAGTCTTCATATATGGACTTTGGAGGTGCGTGATAATTGCCACTGGGGGAGAAGGAGTAGCGTGGGTGGTCAATAATGTCTTTGTTGTAGAAGTCAGCGAGGACTGTCATGAGAAGGCGACGGTCCCAGTCATCTGTTACACGTCCTCCATAGTTACATTCTCCAGTCAGATATGTGATGGCCTCAAAGGGAACCTCTTGGTACTCATTCACAAAGAGCTGAGGTACAGAAAGTGAATATGAAAAAAATCATACCTTTTTCCAATCTTTGTTTAACAGATTTCAACTATTATATTTTGTTACATTAAGATCACATTAAACTGTACTTTTTCACACCTTCATTTGCATCTTTTAAAATGACCTTATTATATTGGTAACATTAGACAATCTGTTGACTGTAAGTAAAGTTGAACCTACATATCAACTAACTCTCATTAGAGTATTAGAAGAGTATTAGTAGACTGTCTGCTTAATATCTCTTAACACTTTATTTTGAAGTTCCCCGGACAGATATTCTACTATAAGTAACTTTACAAGTACATGTGTAACGACTCGTCACTCTGAGTAGGATCCATATGTAGCTTTAATTAAACAATAAGCAGGGTCAAACAGGCAGTGGTCAGTACCAGCAAACAGGAATGGTGGAGAATAGACAGGCTCGTGGTGGGTAAACAGGCTCAGATCAGGGCAGGCAGATATCGGTCACAGAATACAGTCCAGGCAAACAAAACAAAGGGGCAGGCAGCGAAGGGTAGTACAAGGTAATCCAGATAGTCCGCAACAGAAATAACAAACACAGCGATAACGCTCAGAAATGTACCGGAATGGAAACAAGACCTCGCAGTGTATATCTAGGTGGAAGTCACTTATATAGTCAGAGTTAATGCTTCACAGCTGGTCAAACAATCAGTGCCAAGGTACAGGGCTTATGGGAATTGTAGTGAGAGCGTGAGGTTAGTGTATGGAGAGAGAGAGTCAATATTCAGGAGATGGCGCCCTCCGAAGGCTGGAGGAGGGAACCACGGAGTTCGTCTCAGTAACAACATGTCAACTTATTCTACACACAATAACAGTCTACTAATACTTGAGAGTTAGTTGACTTATTGTCAAAAGATTGTCTAAAGAGGACAAATAAAATAAAGTGTAACCTTATATTGTTTAAAAAACAAAAGTTAATTAATTTGTATTTTTTGTTATTATAAAATATTCTTTTTAAATTTTGAACACTATGATAATATAAACAGCGAGTAAAATCAGCATAAACCATTGCAATATTTATTGTGTGAAAATTCATTTTGGGCCAGATCTTTAAAAGAAATTTGAATTTTTATTCAGCAACAACAAATTAAATTGATCAAAAGTGACAGTAAAGATTTATAATGTTATTTCAAATAAATGCTCTAATTTTGTACAAAAATTTCCACAAAGATTTTAAGCAGCACAATCAACACTATCAATGTTGATAATAAATAAAAAATGTTTCTTGAGCATCAAATCAGCGTATTACAATGCTTTCTGAAGGATCGTGTGACACTGAAGAGTGGAGTAATGATGCTGAAAATTCAGCTTTGGCATCACAGGTCATCAAAGTTTTTCATTAAATAATTGAAATGTACAGTAATGCATTACTGTACATTTAAATTAATATTACATTATTTAAATGTATGTATAATTATATTATTTAAATGTATTTAGGACAAATAAAATCCTTGCTATGAAATTTGCCTTAGTACTTAATTTCAACCAGAGTGCTATTAAACACAATAAATAATGTGGTGGAAATGACACCGTGGTGAGAATTCAGGTGTTTTACCTGCAGCTGTCTTATACTAATACGCAGATCCGACTCGTTAAATCCATAAGGAATGTTCCATCCCAATGGACCAAACTTTTTCCTCTCTTGGACAAGAGCATGGAAGAAGCAAACCCCGTACAAGAGCTTCTCCCAGATCTACACAACAACAGCCAATAATAAAATACTCATACTGTATATCCAAAACATAAGGAAGCGTGAACATAAGACCGCAAACAGTTACTGTACTCACGTGCTCTTTGTTAGGACAGGCTGCAAAAAACTCAGGGTCAGAGATCGGGTCAGAAAGATACGACTGCAACAGATTTAACCTCAAGCCAGTGGGAGGCTCATTGGTCATCTTCACTCCATTCTGCAAGATGGTCACTGGAAACTGTCAGAGCAAACAACAACTCATCATCAATTATGTATAACCTTTGACTTACAGGAACAGAAAATTGATTAGACAATAATTATAGTTCAAAATAAAGAAAACAATTGTCTACTCAGGAGTGTATAGTATGTGTACCATGGGTGATGGGTAGCTGGTGAGCCAAAGACGGAAGTTTGGATGGCATGTGTCCGGGGACAGGTCCTCACAGATCTTCTCCAGAGTAGACATCCAGGACACAGCCAGGTGGCAGTTCTGCAAGCACACCCAGGTGCCCTCCTTCATGGCCGAGCGGATCATCTTCACTGCAATTGGACCTTGGCCTTGTCCCAGAGAGATAGATTTAAATTGGGAACCACCCATGTTCTTATCATTGGCATATTTCAGCAGACCTAAAGAAAAGACAAAACAGTATTTCGTTGTAGTATTTGACTTAAATGTGTTTGACAGGCTTAACACCTTAAAGAAATTGTTATTACACACTCTCACCAGGGGTTGCCAAACCTATATGTGTTAATAAACACAAAAATGTATTTTCTATCTGAGAAATAAAAACTTCTGTAAATTGAAGAAAGAAGAATAAGGAGATGGTCATGCACATCCTGCATTCCTTCTGCGCTATTTACTAATTGTCTGTTAGATATGCGTCAGATTGATGTCTTTAGTCATGTCTTGCTGTTTTTAATGTCTCTTGCTATGACCGTTGTATAGTTGACCCTTAACACGATTTCAACCAGGACCCCGGAATGATATTTCTACAGGGTGGGGCCACACCGGGGACTTGCGGTTGGAAAAGTTGCGTTGTGTATTCCAGTCAAAAGTGTTTTCCCTAAGTGTACATAGTGAAAAATTAAGCGCACTCTAAATAAGAGAAATGCATTGTCTTATTTAAAATGGAGTGATAAAAAACTCACTAGCCATAGGATCTGCTCCAGGAGAGAGAACGAACACCAATGGAATGGTGCAGTTGGAGTCACTGTAGCTCTTACTGAGGTCAAACGGAGGTGGTTCAACAAATCTCTTTCCCAGTTTGTCGGTCACAAATTTGCTGATTGCCGGCTCAATCTTTGAAGAAGAGATAAAAGTAAAACTAAGAAAACTGAATTCCTGTGAGTGATGTGATACTCTACCTTTATTACTTTTTAGTGAACTCTGATAAGAACATGTCAATTTTAAACTCAATGAGAACTCACTTTATCAGGCCTAAGGCATCGGTAAATGATCATTTTTTGAAGTTCGTTGAGTTTATCACACCAGGGCTTGGGCAACACTGTGTTGTATGGCTCCTTATTGTCATAAATAGGCAGGAAACTCTCAGGATTTTTAATGAAGCTCTCCCTATATTCAGCCAAAGAAATGTGTCATTATTAGCTGCGCAAAACTTGATATAACATGCAAATGTAACATTTCAGTCATTTCAGATGGCATGGCAGAACTTCATACTTGAGGCCCTGAAGGGCAGGAAGATCACTGGCCCGGCAGATCTCATCCCAGCTCTTGTCAGGCAGCCAGTTTGGATCAGGGTTGGAGACGTTGTTCTGAAGGCCAACACCACCAGTAAGCAGGAACATAAATTCAGAATACTCAATCTCCCTTTTAGCTCTAAGAAAGATTCAAGATTTAATTAACACCATATATATTTTTGGACATAAATTTCATCATGTTACTATGACAATGTTGCATTCAGTATCAAAGCTAGATTTGTTTGAACTTACAGCAGTAAGTTAGAACAGAGCAGGAATGAGAAGAGGAGTTTGTCCTTTTCAAACAGAGAACGGCACACATTGCAGTACAGGTTATAGGTGAAATGATCAGTCAGGTATCGGAGTCTCTTCTCAAGATTCTTTGATTTGTTGCTGTAGAATACAATAAGTGTAAATACACAATATGATAATAAGTGAAATGCAAAGAAAAACGATTCAAGCATAATTTGCACTCTTGTGCAGTTATTCCCCACCTGTCGTGTATGGAGTTGACATAGAGGTTGACAAACCAGTTGAGAGAGTATTGATACATGGGGTCGATGTTGGCCAGGTCTGCGATACTGAAGAAGAGGATGGAGGAGTGCTTAGCGATGGCTCTGTAGCCCTCTCTCGACTCTGCTATTTCAATCTCAGTCTTCTCTGCAATCTGATTTTTACAGCAAAGCACAGAGGTTAAACTAGAAACTATTATGGCATTAATAAAGGGATTTCTTCTAAACCAGCTTTTTGATGCACTATACCTGCTGTTTCTTAGTAATCTCATTAGACATGATCTTGGCAGCATCCAAGATCTGGATGGCACTCTCGTCTTCCAGGATGTTCCCCTCTGAGGACTGCAAAGTCTCCAGGATTTGGTCCTCAATCTCCTTAAGCTGCTTCTTATTGGCTGCAGACTGAAGGATCAGGGCATTTCTCTCCTCCTCTAATTCAGGTCTGAGGGAAAACAGAAGTGGAATATCATACAGGAATATTAATTCTGAATCATATTCCTCAAGAAATCAAAAGAAAAAAAATCAGAAACTGTGTTTTGCATTAAGAAATTTTTATCTAATTTTTAGTACCATTAAGTGTTATCTTCATCTTCATTAAGCCATTACCATAAAGCATCAGGACATTTTACCAACGTTTTCTTGTAATAGCCGTTATTCTAAATGATGATTTTTATTACACAGAATCTAATACAAGAAGCACGTCCATTAAATATACATTCTATGTAAATAAGATCATGCTCCATTTCTGCATTACAATTATGAGAATTAAGAGGAAAATATATAAAAAAATTTGGAAAATATGAAAATAATACCCTCAAAAATAAACGGTAAACATTATGTTTTTGTTCCTTACTAACAGTAATGCATATTTGTGTGTTTAATCACCTCTCTTTTGCTACCACAATGCCAAGCAGCTGGTCTTCAAGACCCTCTGGTGTAATCATGAAGTTCAGCAGGCAAACTTTAGTAGCTAGTTCAGGCAGGTAATGAGGGTTCCTCAGCTTTGTAGTGATGTAAAAGCGGAAGTCAGTCGAGTACTCAATCACACTCTCGCCCAATCTGATACAGTCCACACCCCCTACAAAAACAAAGCAGGAACTCACTTTGATTGCCAACCGCTCTTTGAGAGTCAAATTAATAAAGTATTAAAGAATACACATTAAAAAACTCTCCAAAAGTTTAAGTGAAATACCTTGTTTGAAAACTTGTTTGAGCAGCAGTGGCTCTAAGGAGGGGTCAAGCTCCTCTCCTACATTCTCCAGCAGCAGAGGAGTACCAAACTGGATGCAGTTTTCGAGTGTTCTCATGTAGTCGGCATCGGTTAGCTTAATCACATTCAAGTTATGCTCCTTTTCAGAGTTTTTCACCCATTTATTGGCCTGGCCCTGCGGATCTATCATTAACGGCCTGTCAATGAGATGAAAAGATTTGTCATAATTTGCAAACACAAGTTTTGAAAGGTTTTGGTTTTATTGAGTCATACCATCTTCTGGAGTTGCTCACTATAACACCATTGTCAATGGAGAAGCTGTCTGTGGGCAGTCCAGCGATATTCCAGGCCCTGATTTTGATTGGATCTCCCAGCGTCTTACTTAGAGAGAAGTCATCAGAGGATGGGATCTTCTTTGACTGAGTAGAACAGGAATAGAAAACTGAATAAATGACACTGAATATTCATTTGCAAATAAAACCAATTTTCACAGAGAGGAGCAGTGTAGTACCTTGCAGAGCTTGGCCCACATTTTAGTACAGTCATTGCGGAAGCTGGCAGTGAAAGCTCCCAGATAAGCAATAACACCAGCAGATATCAGCACATCACCTGTCAAGTTATCATATGTGCACTGAAGATCATTGGCTGCTTTCAGCCACCTGTGTAGAAATACAGGAACACATACTCAGTTGGCCTGAACATAGGAATTAAATACATAAGATTTGGTAGTAGCTGATTGAGACCTTGACTTTTCTCCTCCTAAACCACCAATAAGCTTCTCGGCTCTCTCCAGCTTGCGAGCACAGAGGTCCACCTGGAACTCCAGCTGAGCTTTCTCTTCAGTCTTTTCCTCCAAAGTCTTCTGCAGTGAGGCCAGACGATCCTCCACTTCCTTCAGCTCTGCCCTCTTCTGGTTCAGCAGGGCCATGGTAGTGGCCAGGGATTCCTGGGCTACAATAAGGTTAGCTTTCTTAGGTGCCACCACCTGAAAGAGAAAATAATCATGATCTAAACAAGTGGTATAAAACAATGAAGAAAAACAGTCTGCATATATTTTTTTAAACAATTAAATAAAGGGTTAAAGGGTTAGACTTTTGTTCATCTTCGGAACACAAATGAAGATCATTTTGATTAACATTACTACCACTCTGACACTTAAAATAATCATAAAGAGATTGTAAAAAGAATCCATATGAATTGTGTGGTTTAGTCCAATTTTTCTGAAGAGACTCGATCACTTTAGGATGATGAACAGATTTAATTTAGGCTTTTAGTGAACATAAACAGAAGCTCAACCGAACCTGCTTCACGTGCGAGAACAAACCTTTTCCGGAAGATCAATCGTGCTGCTTGTCACAAGTGATGTGTGAGTTGTTGTATATTCATATGTGAATAAAAGCCTAAATTCAAACAGTTCATCATATGAAGCAATCATGTCTCTTCAGAAGTTAGTACATAATAATAATACTGAGAGTAAGCTATACATAAAAATAGAAATAAAAAATTTAAAAAATAAAACATAATGCATAATATCTGATGTGAGAAGATTTTATAGAAAATATGGGATGTGGCCATTTATCTAATAATTATTGTAGAGAGGGAAACTATTCAGTGTGAGATAGGGTCTGCCAACCTTTGCCACTCTGTCATAAACCTCCATCGCAGTGATCCATCTGCAAAGCCCCTCCGCAGCAGATGACGCCTTGGCCACTTTGGTGGGGTCAAAGTCAGGGTTGGTCATATACTCACTACGGATTTTTTGCATCACTTGACTCTATCACAAAACAACATCATTAAAATACATTAGCCACAGTATTACAAAAACAACCTACACACCCAACACTACAATAAAGACTTACAGGGATGTTTTCTTTGTCATATTCCTTCAGGTCTTTGAGGAAATTCATGTCCCCAAGCAGCTTCTTGCTTGGACCCCAGTAGTCAAGAATCTATTGGAACAGATACCATGCTGTCAGTAAACAAAACAAAAAGAGCTCTTGGCATGTGACGTGATTAGACTTGCTTTTGACCTTCTGTCCAGTTCCTGAGGGATCATTGATCTTCTCTGGTTTGATGTCCTTCATTACACACACCGCTGCCATCACAAGCTTCACTCCTGCAGGAGGGTTCTTCATTGCTTTTACAATGGACACATCAGCCGGCTGAAATCACAAATCAACCCACATCTTAAATAATAATCTGTCATTTTATAAATCACAGTGTGGCGAGGGGGGCGTGGTTCAGCGAAAGCTGCAGCGGGAGAGAGAGACGGGAGAGGAGCGGTGAGTAAGCGGATCAAGTGTTAATAACGATCACCTGTGCATCCTTGCAGTAATTGGCGTGGAGAGACGGCTTATAAACACCAGTCTGAGGAAACGGAGGGAGAGAGAGACGGACTGGGAGCTCGGGAAGGACTGACTGCTGGGACGCGAATCCGAGAGCGAGTGAACGTTATTTGAAGCCGCGTTGCGCGATCTTTGTTTTGTTTTGTTATATGATTACTTTTGCTGAAGAACTGGAAATAAATCCTGAGTCCCAGTCACGCTGACCCTGTCTTCTTCCTTCCTTATCCTGAACTTCATCACTCACAGTTTTCAACTTTTTATCATACATTATTTATTACAGTTCATTCTGAGTATGTAATTCACTACAATATCGTGTTACTCCCTAAAAATGTAACTAATTGCATTACTTACATTAATTTTGTGTTACTTTTTCTGGGCTGGGCTTGCTTGTTTGTTTTTTAATAACAACAAAAAAGTTCTATTTTATCGCAAATGTAAGGAGATGGGCACAGGAGAGCTGTCACTCAATAACTGGGAAAACAAAGTAACTTTCATTTCTTATTTGAAAAAGTTACTTAGATATTTAGTTGTACATTTAAAAGTAATGCGTTACTTTACTAGTCGCTAAAACTAATCTGATTACATAACTCAAGTTTCTTGAGTAATGTGTTACTTCCCACCACTGGTTAATTGTGACAGGTATTGTCTCCCTTGCATGTATTTAAACATTTATAGCTGCCTTCACGCAGCACAGTTACTCTCCAGTTGTTTGAAAATGCCTACTTCTCTATGTGAAAAGCAGTATGTGAAATACATAGTTGACCTTAAGTGTGTCCAGGGCAGACAGCGCAGCCTCTAGTGCAGGGATGGCCTCAGCTAAGTCACTCTCACACTCATTCTTCAAAGCCTGGGATTCATTCGCTTTTTGAGTAGCTGTTTCTTCATCCGCACGGACGAGTTTGCTCTTCGCCTCAACCTCCACTGACTCAACCTCTATCACCTGCGGAAGAGAAACATGTAGCTGACATATGTAGGCAAACTTTTATCAAAACTAGGTCAAAATACCTGAAACATTAGAATAGGAACAACAGAAACACTGGAAATGTATATATTGGCAGAACCAAGGCAGATGTTACTGTTTCTTACTTTCATTATTTTGGTGTTGTCAATCTTAGCCTGCTCAAGTTTAGGTTGCAAATCCACCAGCTCCTTTTTCATTTCACTCACCTAAGCCAGTACAGATGCATCAAAATCACTTCTCAAAAATCAGGTCTTATTGACCATAATTTAAAAGGCTATGAAGTTATAAAAAGATCCATTTTAGCATTATATACACCATTATATGCATTGGAAATATATACGAGCACATTACCTGAGACTCTGCAAAAGCTAATTTGTCCAGTCCGTTTGTATATCTGTTTTTAGCACTCATAACAGTGTTTCGTTTTTGAGTGAGAAGAAGTCTGAATGCAGCTATGAGCTCCAAATAGGAAGTAGGAGTCACATAGTTATGGCGACCCAGCTCTGACAAAAACCTGCAAAGATTACCGCAAAGAATTTTACTCTTGCCTGAGTGAATAATTGTGAGAACTTTACTGTTCGACATTGCAAAGTGCTTGCTTGTGTTCTACAATTTAGGAGAAACCACCTCTTTAACAGAGCATTTTAGCATTTTATAATCATCATACCTGTGAGACAGATTAATAGCAGAAGTATGGAAGGTCTTGCAGATTGGCACGACTTCCTGACGCTCAAGATCACTCAGCTCCAATGTCTCCAAAAACTTATTAGCCACTCGCTCCAAAGCCTCTTCAGGCCATGGCTGGGGAGATCAGAAACTAAACATCAACTTCACTATCAAAGAAGGTTTATATTCAAAATTGGCTAAATTGGTCATTTATAACATGGCAAAAAAAGTTACTTAGTTTTTCCAACTAAAATGCTTAACCATCTCTTCCCTGGCCTTGCCAGCCTCACCTGAAACCAATCTATGGTGCAGCAGTTAATAAGGGAAGGGAACTGTCTGAGGCGGTTTCGGAAGGCATCTCCTATTGGGCTGAAGGCCACTACTATATGTAGGTTCTCTCTGCAGCGAGTCACAAAATAAGCAAACAGAGCCAGAGGGCTGAAATCCAAATTTTTATTCCCAGCCTGAGCAATGGGCCGTACTGCCTGTAAGGGACAAAGAGAACAACCCACAGAAATGAAATAAAATATTTTCTTAACAATAAAACGTAACAATACAATTCAACACAGACATGAATAAAGAGTTTTATAGTTCTTTTATTTTGTCGGTATCTTACCTCCATGATTTCTTGTTTCTCATCCACCGCAAATATGTTTGGTACCTCTCCTGTGTTTAAAATGCTGTCCACATCTTCTAAAAAGGCTTCATCCTTTATCTGAGCATCAGTGAGCAGGAACACCATTTTCTGTCCCTTTACTCCGGCATTCTTCATCAGGCGCTAGAAAATACAAACTCTATTAGTGGGTACATTTGCCTTCTAATATAATCTTCACACAGCTCTTTTCATATAACAGTACAAAGTGACCGGGTGCTGTCAAGCTACAGAAATATTGTAATATGCACTTGCAATATTGCACACAAGTAGTATTTATTACTGTAATTGTGTTTTTTTGTAACTTGACAGCCCCTGGTCACAACAAAATGTTGTTTTATGGTAATAACTGCTTGAAGATTCATTAAGAAACTTTTGTGCTCCATGGAAACAATAACAGCATACAGATTTGGAATGACATGATGGTAAGTTAATAATGAAAAAAAAGGCATTTAATACCTTCACATCATCTCTCCATTCATTCATGCCATAGCTTTTGGAGATCTCAGGCTGGAATAAAGTCATATTAGCCATAAAAGTAGCAAGTCTGGTGATGGACTGACGACCACTGCCTCCAACTCCGACCAACAGAGCATTTCCCCCAGGCTGTTTTAACACACGGCTGATCCTGGACAGGTGCTCTAGGACGTAACTACACAGAACAAGGGAGACAATCAATCAACACTGTCAAACTTTTTATCTCTTAAGACAATTCCTCTTATTGGAGAATGGCAGTATGTGACATCATGCTCTTTTGAAAAGTTACCGGAATATGACCAAGTTCATGCGGTTCTTGTGAGTTTGGTTGTACTCCTCCAGACAGGCTTCTACCACCTCACCAAAACGCTCAATGGAGGGAACCTCTGCATACAGCCTCTCACTTTCATCCACGTCAGGGGTCATATAATCCCCAAATAGCAAGTTCCGCATATTCACATCACAAAGCTGAGGGGAAAAAACATAACATAGCATCAAAACATAAACAAACTAATAATCTTTGGTTTCACAGGGTCAGAAGGACCTTCATATTCATTGCATACGCCAATTTCATAAGATATTAAAGGCTTAGTTCACCCAAAATTACGTCATTAACTCCTCATGCTCATATCGTTCCACACCAGTAAAAGCTTTGTTCTTTTTTTAAGAAATCCGAGTGGTCTCTGACCCCTCCATAGACAGCAATTTAATTGCCACTTTCAAGGCCCAGAAAGGTGTAAAGACATCATAAAATAGTCCATGACACTACGGTGGTTCAACTTTAAATTTATGAAGCACATAAAATCAAGGTTGATTCTCTGATTTCATCAAAAATATCTTAATTTGTGTTATGAGGATGAAGGAAGGTCTCACAGGTTTGGAACGGCATGAGGGTGAGTAATTAATGACAGAATTTTCATTTTTGGGTGCACTAACCCTTTAAAATAAGATATACTAAATTATAGCTATTGTTAAGTCATTTTCATGTGCATCATTTACTGAATGAGGAAGCAGTTTTTTTTGTTTTGTTTTTTTACTTACAAGCTTGTTACCATCCTGAAGATGTTCAAAGACTGTTTCAAAGTTCTCCTTGAAATGCTGCTTCACAATATTGCTTATGAGTGTGAAGAGCCAGGCTCGGTCCTGGTCGTCCACAAGGCGATCATAAAAGATGCGGTACACTTCGTGTACAAAAAGCCGGATCATTGTTCGCTTATTCGCAAGTGATTCCTTCTTCAGTAGCAGGCAGCCCTGCACCACTCTTGAGAAATCTCTTAGGTTGAAAGTGTAATGAGACTTAGCTGGAGTGGGAAGGAGATTTTCAATGGCCTTTTTATAAACCTATTTCACACAAAACACATAATTAGACAATATAGAATAAATGAGACTAAAAACAAATAATGGAAATATATACTGTTCAAAAGTTTAGGTTGAGTAAGCTTTTACTTTTTTTTTTAAAGAAATTAATCATTTTATTAAGAAAGGACACATTCAATTGACCAAAATTGACAGTAAAGTTGTTTACATTGTTACAAAACATTTCTCAAATCATTGATCATTCTCATGCTGAACTTTCTATTCATCAAAAAATCCTGAAAATATATATCATGGTTTCCACAAAAATATTAAGCAACATAGCTGTTTTCAACATTGATATTAATAAGGAATGCTTCTTGAACACCAAATCAGCATAGTAAAACGATTTCTGAAGGATCATGTGACACTGAAGTAAAAAAATTCAGCTTAGCCATCACTGGAATAAAATATATTTTAAAACATTAAAATGATTTTAAACTGAAAATATATTTATTTCAAAATATAAGTGCTTTTACTGAATATTTGATTAAATAAATCCTTGGTCAGCATTAGCAACTTCTTTCAAAAACACATGACTCACCTCAAGTGTTGCAGTGACTATCTGATTGCCAATTGTGAAGCAGTCTGGAGGGAAATCATTGGTCCGAAGGTAAAAGGCAACAACATTAGAGAAAATGCGCACCATGGTCTCATCACTGAATGAATTGATGCTGCAGATGTTAAAATGCCGAAGAAAACGAGGAGTCACGGCATTCCTCCCACCACCAGGGGGGCCCATTGCAGAGATCAGTTGCATGTCCATAAGTGTGATTTTTGAGGTGTCCTTGAGGTCATACCTAAAACATAAGGACTTTATTATAACAGCAAAAAATCAAAAGACTAGTACATACAATATTGATTTATTATGTAGTCCCACTCATGTTTAGTTTACCAGTTCCCATGGTCAAAATACTGACGAAGCAGCTCAACTGGAGGCTGCGCACCAAAAACCTCTTTTGCTGGCATATTCATGTCATCCACAAAAATGATGCATTTCTTTCCCATGGGAGGTCCATACACTCCCTTTCGCCTTTTGTCTAGCCTGGACATAATAATGTTCTAGAGGACAGAAAGAGAGTTTGTGTTAGAACCAGTGGATCCATTTTAATAATATATTGACAATATGGTGATTGTGAAGCGGTCACCTGGGTCTGACTGGCACTGGTGCGAGCTGAGAAGTTGATGAAGAAGGGAAGGAAAAGGTCTTTGTCAAGATTGTTCATTAATTTTTCTTTCACATAAACAGACTTTCCAGTGCCAGTGGGGCCGACGAGCAAAAGAGGCCTAAGTTCAATGGAAAAATAAGATGAGTTTGCATGAAGGCAATAATACAAAATATATAGCTTAACTATCAAGGCTAAAAAAACTTGGTCTAATGCAAAGGTTCTGAAACAGGGGTCTGAAAACTTCCAAGGGAGCCCAAGGACAACTTTAAATACTTTAAATTAATAAATTATTATTAATATATTAAAATAATGTAACTCTAATCTGAATAATAAAGAATACTTACATCCCATATTGAATGCAGAGATCCATTAAATAAGTGTATCGCACAGTGTCAATTGTGGGGACAATGATATCCTGTACTTTGGTATTCTTGTCCCCTAAGGGGACATTTCTGATTGACTCGTTCCAGTGTACCCACCGTCCTTTTCCTTTGAACTTAATTTAAAGGGAAAAGAGTCATTTTCTGTAATAATATGTCTTAAATTTCCATACTACTAAACCACTATATACCAACCTCATAACTGTAGTCATAGACAAGACCTTTCTCGTCAAAGGGACATTCCCATCTCAACACAGTATCAGGTATGGGGTAGTCCTCAGCATTTCCTGAGGTAATTTCCCTCAGAAACTGATCAAATCGAGTGCGACTGTCTGTATCACAACAACCACCGACAGACCACACCAGGGCAAAGGCAAAAGCTGCCTGTATAGGCCAAAATTCACATTTACATTAAACTGTGTTCTGATAAGTTGTATATTGTACCTTTTAAAAGAATAATTACCATGATCCATGTGCGTATGTTTTTGTTCCCTGGGTCTTCAATTAAAGGTCCAGTCAGCAGCATCTCAAAGAGTCGTGTGAGAGAAACAACAGTATTACTGTTGCTAGTGGGAATGACCTCCTGGAATATGAAAATGAATGCAACTCAATGAGCTCCTATTGATTTGTTGACAATATCTGAGATGAAAATAATCTAACATGGTTATGCTGTTGCAATTCAAAACGTAAAGCAAATACCCGGCATTGCTTGCGTAACAAAACAAGTGCCGGAGGAAGTAACCACTCAAAGAGCTGCTGCAGTAGTGTGGAATTGGCTTGTGCCTGAAGTGGGTCAGGAAGTGTTGTCATCCATGATAGCACCAGAGGAGTCCATCCTAGCTGAGACGGCTCCATGTAGATCATTCCACAGCGACTCACTGTGGCTGGCTATTTCAGAAATTAGAAATTGTTAGCATGCTAAAGATCATGAAAGCTGAAGTGGCTTTGAATATCCTGTATATCTGGACAGTGCTGAAGTTTAATATTAAACATTGTGAAAGGCTGACTTACAGAGGCTTGCGACAAATCCATAGCCTCGAAAATGAGACTCATCTGATTGGACATCTGAATAATCTCCCCACTCATGAGGCATAGCTAAAACGAAAACAAAATTTCAGTGACAACAGCCACTTGATATAAAAGTACATCTATATATTCTATATATACAAATATAAAATAATTGCCTTTTTGTTGTCATCAAGCACAGTGTTCATGCTTTCAATCCACAGCGTATCTATGGGGCCATCAAACACCACCCATTTCCTGTCTGGGGTCTCACTAGAGGCAAATTCCCGAAAGGTGTTTGCCACAATCCCATCAGTCCACTGATAAAACCGAAATGAACGGGTGAACAAGGAACCACAAATAAACAAACAGTTGTTTTTAATCTTTCTGATGTAGAATTCAGTCTCTCACCTCATGGGACACGGGATCAAACTGACCAAAAAGTTGGCCCATCGTAATAGATTTAGGATTGACAGTTTGGTACACAACTTTTTCTTCTTCATTATAACCCCACTCATTCATCAGGGTCAAAGTATCAGCAAGAACATGAAGTACTTTGGTTTTTCCAGCAAATGGTTCTCCGACAAGCATGAACCTATAGGATATTTTAAGAGAATATTTTATTATTTGTTCCAACCTTACCATTAGATAAAAATCCTCTTGTTTGATAGAGAAAATTACATTAGTTACAAAGAATGTGTTGCTTTATATTGTTATAATATAATATAATATACCCACTTACCCATGACGAACTATCATCATCTCATAAGTTTGAATCATTTTGTCCAGGAAAGTCTTGACAGGTTGCACATTGTGCTTTTTGCAGCAATTTTCAGCACATTCCAGGAACAACTATTGCACATGAACAATTATGTAATTGAAATATCTTATTTCTCACCAGCTATCTAAATGAGAAACTAAACAAACAAGCAAAAACTTACCTTATAATCTGCCACAGGCAGGGAAATTCCGGGGAAAAGGTCACTGGTGATTCCATTGAAAAGAGGGATATCGTGGGAGAGAAACTTGGGTTCATTGACATCCTTGATGGACCGGAGAAGCTAACAACAGAATTAGGATAATGTATCAGATTTTAGCCATCTCAGGGTATAAGATACTATGCTAACTTTTCTTCCATTTCATTTACTTACAAGCATATCCTCATTTTCATCTGGAAATTTGAGTTTGAGGTTGCCAGCAGCCACCAGCACTGCTTTAACAGCTCTCATGCCATAGTCATAGTGAAACTGAGAAGATAGCTGCTCAGAGCACAGCCTGTAGGTCATCACAATCTTCACTGAGAGAGGCTTAGCATTGAGGAAGCCATACGAGTACAATGAGATCTCAGCGATCAGTGCATAGTTGGGCACCATCATGGCCACTGTTCTAAACAAGACCTGCGTAACATGAAAACAGAACATTACAGTTAAAGCCACATTGGACAGTCTGATGTTAATGAAACAAGTTACTCATAATGCAAAAAAAAAAACAAAAACAAAACAAACAAACAAACAAAAAAAAAAACCTTGAGGTTATCAGGAAGTTCAGATCGGCCAGCGTATCCAGGGTTCATGGTGATGGCGACAAAACAGTTGGGGTTGAGGCGTAACTCAGTGCCCTCAAAGTCAAAATATTCAAGTCTCATTTCGATGGCCCTCTGAATACACAGGATCTGCTGAGCCACCACCGACAGCACCTCCAACTCGATCCGGTTAAATTCGTCAAAGCAAGCCCAGGCACCAGAAGATGCCAATCCTTTGAAGAACTAGGAAAGAATAGTCAGGCTTCTTAAGATAAGATTTTTCATGTTATTCATTGAGTAAATTATAAATAAACTGGTGAACGTAGCCAAATGAAATTAGAGTGTAAGAGATGAACATGCTGAAGTTTCTGAGGAATGAATATCCATATAAAATGTTCTTTGACAAGTCCTTGATGTATTACAATACACCAGCTTTATGTTTGAAACGTTAAAACTGTCACCTTCCCCATAGCTAGGTAGTCAAGGCCATCTGAGCAGTTAAACACCACACACTGAACAGCAAGGGCTTTGGCCAGATCTTTGGTGGTTTCAGTTTTGCCTGTGCCTGCAGGTCCCTCAGGAGCTCCACCCAAATTCAAGAAAAATGCTCCAATCTTTGAAAGGGAACAATAAGCCAGGTATCAGAAAATAAAATAATTATGCCTCAAAATAATCACAAAACTTATAAATATGTAGCTAGCATGATTAGTGTCTATTTAATTATTGTTTCAGATTTAATAAACTGTCACAGCTGAGTTTTTTCTGCATTCTCATAGCATTATAAATAGCATATAATAAATTAGTCATTTAATATACCAAAGTTCGGTAGCATCTGTCTGTTAGCGGTGTGATGACCAGGCGAGGCGAGTTTCCAAGGTATTCATAAGCATACTTGACATCACAGTTTATAATGCGGACACGAACATTGTCGTTAGCCCAATAGTAACGAAGCTGGGCAAGCCACTGGAAATCTGTCTCACTTGAAACTCCTGAAATTGATATTGAGAGAACCCCATAGTACAATATATAACCACAAATTCAAATAATTATGTCATACTTCAAAGATATTTTCAAAACATTTTTAACAAGATTTTTAACTGAACCTTTCTCTATCATCTCCATGATAACATCCCTGGCATGCACATCTATGGTCACTAGGGCTCCAAGAGTGGTACGTGTCTGCTTGGGCAGCTTTCCCCTCACCAGCTCCACAATATCATTCAGCTGATTCTGCAGCTGCTCATAATAGTTCTTCAGACCCTATGAAATCATCAACATCTAAGACAAACAGCATAACAAACTCAGAATTCAATGGTCCGCTAATTCAGAGTGGTTTCCTTACATTAGCTCTGCTTCTGATGGCCTCATGTACCTCCAGTGTCCAGTACATCTGAGAAGTACAGAGGACCACCTGTCCAGGCCACTCGCGTACCCACTGACTCCTTTTAGTCTCTGGATAAGCCTGAACACATTAATCACAGTTGCATGGTGCATAAAATGAAATCAAAATCTAAATTTGGAACAAAAAGTGCAACTGAGTTTTACCAGCCTAGAGCGATTGATCACATCCCTGATGCTTCTCAGCATGATGTCTTCCACCTGCACCAGCCACTTTTCCACAGCTCCTCGAGCTTCAGAGGTGGAGATCTTCTCGATGAGCTCCACACGCTCGCCCTCACTGCTGTACATGGCTTGGATGTCCAGGTTGGGCAGGAAGTCTAGTTTGGCGATGCCCTCAAAGCATTTCTTTAAGTGAGGCTGCACTCGCATGGGATCTTTGGTTTCTGAGAGAATCTCCAGCATCTCATCATTTGACAGAAAAAAGAATCTACAAAGTGTGAAAGGGATTATTAATAAATATAGAGGTTATATGCCATGGCTTTTTGATAGTATGATGAGGTGCTCTAACTTAAAGGTGACGTGTAAAGTGTTGTAATTGATAACTATTAAAATAGTTTTCCTTAACAAAAATAAAGCGAAAATAAAATAAACAGAAATGAAAATCAGAAATGTTGCCTTCGCAAATAAATGAAAAAATTACTAAAATTTTTTTTAAGTTATATATAATAAACAATAATAAATTAGAAATAAAATAAATTAAAGCTAAACACAAATATTTACAAAACCAAAAAGTAATAACTATGATAAAAGCAATAAAACAAACTAAAATTAAAATGAAAACTGAAAATATAAAAATTACAGCTAATTGTAAATATTAATAAACACAATAATAGTATATAAATAATTGCTAAAATAACATTAAATGAAACTGCAAAAATAATGACTATTTCCAAACTGAATGAAATTCCTGTCTACCATTGGTAACCCCCCCCCCCCCCAAAAAAAAAAAAAACAAGCTCACATCATTGGTTAAACCAGTGTTGCTCTGTTAGGACTTGTCAGAATGATCAAATAAATAGCACTTACATTTTCTGTAAATCTACTTATGAATGGCGTATTTTAACATTTAAAATTTTTCGTACATTTATTCATTTGGCAGATGCTTTTATCCAAAGCGACTTAAAAGTGAGGAATACAACAAGCGATTCATCATGAATGTTCCTCATACTTTAGCTTGAAACATGAAAAGCTTTAAAATATATTATAATATATATAAATATATTACCGTGGAAAAAACAATCTTTTCTTTTCAAGGTATGCATTCAGGCCCTTCATAATGTTCTCAAGGAGGTTGTAGGACTCTTGCAGTTTTTCAAACAAGCCAGGAAGAGAGGTTGCAGGTAAAATCTGTGCAAATGGGAGGATTATTGGTATTAGTTTCTTTCAAACATAAATAAAACCGATGAATGAGCTTCATGCTCGCAAAATTATTTCTAAAAAAATTTCATTATTGGTATTTTGCATGTTTCATCACCTTTGGGTCCTTCACACAATGTGTCATGACCTCCTTCCAGTGTTTGTTTACAATTTGGAAGAGACGGCCCTCCTCAGGCATCTGCTTCATAATATCCTCTGAGCTGAAGATGGGCTCCAGGTATAGCCATTGATGTTGTACCTTCAGCCACTCATCTATAGTGTCTTGGATACGGATCAAACGCTCCTCCCAGACCTGGTTTGAATCAGCAAAAATCAAAATGAATCATTTTGAATTAACTCAGTTTACCCTGACCTCGATGAAGAAAACTGACAGAACAGAAATGAGCTCAGAATATATTCTTTACCTGAAGATCTGTCTGAATGTTCCTCATGCACAAACTTAACCAATTTCTAAGAACTTTAGTCTTTATATACACACAAAAGTATGTGCATTAAGCTCCAGGTGAGTTAGTGATTTTTTTTTATTTTTAATCTTTTAATACATATTTATTTCCCAAAGAAATGCATTGGTTTTTGAAGCTTGCTTGTTTAGAAACTGTTACTGGTATTGAGTCACTTTTATGCATAAAGCAAAATACACATTTTAATTTTCCAGTAATCGATTACTCATTTTATGTGACTACAAAGTGACTTGAAATCCTTGAACAAATGCACCTTAATTTCTGTCTCGAAAGGCTTGATGAAAGGAGAGCCTCTCATGGTTTGTGTTTTCACTATCTGGTCATCTAGCATGGTTTGAATCTCATCTACAGAGGAAAGGATGGACACGCCAGTGTCCCTGTATGGATGATAATGAAATGACACTGTATCCCAAACCTCCACCATATTATGCATGGCTCTCTCCAGAGCAAATTCCTAAAAGTGAACAGATTAAAAAAATATATGTGAGGTGTTTTGTCTCTTTACGACATAACTGCAGGAAAATGATCTTGGGTGGATTCACAGTGTTATTACTTTGCTGGCTCCTGTGCTGATGCTCTCAAAAAGTTCCAGGTACGGGGTGAGGTTCTGCTTGAGGAGTTTTCGTAGAGTGCTGCCAGAATTAGGGGTCAAATCATGGCCCGCGATTTCTGACATTTGCTCCCAGTGCCGAGGTCTGATGCCGGGGTTACATAGGATGGACACCATTGGAATGTACTCCTAAGAATATAAAACATAAAATCCAGACATTTATCTACTTACATGTAATTCCATGTGGTTGAGTAAACGATTCATTTTTGGACGAACCAATCCTTTAACCTGTAAGGTGGAAACACTACCTTAAACTCTTTGACCTGCTCTACAACACTTGAGCAGATGAGAACAGTGGCATTCTCCTGTTTGTCCTCCTCTTCCTCTTTGGGCTTCCTCTTTTGTCCTGCTTTTTTCTCCTTTTCTTGGGCAGCCTTCTTTTGTTTTTGCAGGAAGAACTTCAGCATCTTGTATATTTCTCTGATGTACTCTTCAACCTCCAGCTCTATACTCTCACCATTCAAATCCAAGAAAGACCCGTCCATCCATCTACACTCAGATGACAAGACAAGATAGTATCCGTTCTAACATAAATCAAGTTCTTGGAGAGGATAGTAATAAAGTGATACATTTCATAATTGCGGATCAGAGGAACATGAACCCACAAACCTCTTTCTTGTGCGTTGCCATTTCAGAACCAAGTTGAAGAGCTTCTGATAGGGCTCAATAGTTTCCTTGATCACATCCACCTCTGGGTATGAGGTTTGGTCCCAATTGTAAAGGGCTTCTTCTTTATTGATAAAGACAATTGATTCCTCAATGTCCTGGATTCTTTTCTGCACTGCTCTCACATCAGAAGCATACTGGAAGGGAGAGGAAGTATAGCAATACCATCTTTCAGAAGGTCAGTAATCATAACAGGTAAGATCAAAGATGTAGTTTAGCCAAAAAAGTTTTGTAATAATTGTCTCCCCTTTCTATCATACCAACTTTGTATTCACTTTCTTTCATGAAACACAACAGGAAATCTTCTGTTATCCACACAGAGCTTCTGTTATCCATACAATAAAATAATGGCGATGTACCATGAAAAGCTCTAAAAAAAGTATGAAAAAGTATGGAAAACAGAAGCATAGATGTTCTGCCTGACAGACATCCATTGGTGTTCCACGGAATATGGGATCGAAATGATTTGACAAAATGTTAATTTTGGGTGGACTATTCCATTAACTGGACAAATACACTAAAGATTTCAGTTTGTAATATACCTGTTGAATCATATCGAGTTCAGAGCACTCTGCAAATTCCTCCATCCTGCGGCCTACTTTCGCTAGTTCTAGCAGCAGCTTCTCTCTTCGTTCCATAAGTTCTTGCTGACCCTTTTGCTTGGCTTCTTCCATCACCTAAAAAAACAAGTTGACACAGTAGGTCCTTCTAACAGAAAACTTAAAAGTTTAAATATTTGATATCCATTCATGGATATTTATTCAAACTATCACCTCATCACTTTGATCGAAGATCGGGTAAATGTTTTGTGGCCATAGCACGACTGTGGCATTCAGTTCAAGGTGCTCTGCATCAAAAATATGTACGTCCATCAAATAATTCATCCTGTGTTGTGTTTCCTGGAAAAAGTGTTTTAAAAAGTAACCATTTTAATTGTTATCCACACTGAGAACATGTAAAAGTAAATAGTTCTGAGGTACCCACCATTATCTTATTATTGAGCTCCTCTAATTCCTTGGTTTTCACCTCATTAATGTAAGTAATCATTTCTATCATGTCCTCTGTTGTTTCAGGGACTTTCAAAGCCCTCTCCTGAATGGCCTCAAACTCTATACAAATCCTGAAGATAAAAAACAAGTCTAAATTTCATATATATATATATATATATATATATATATATATATATATACACACATATATATATACACACACACACACACAAAATCACATAAATATATAGGTGAACTATTGCTAACACATCGACAAAACAACTATATCACTGATCTTACTGAAGATTGCATTGATGGTGTGAGCTGACAAGCTTCCCCACAATGATTTCGGAAAGGGTTTTCGCTTTCTTTGCAAGACCTTGTTTGAGCTCCTCACAGTCCAGTCGCACCATGTCAAAATGGATCAAAGAGGGAAGACCAGATATCTCTTGCGACAACGCCCGAAACCGTTCCACATGCTGACATGCAGGATGCAGAATACACAGAGATGTAGAGTAAAACAGATTAAACATATATAGTAAAAAATACATTACTGTTCAAAAATTTGTGGTTAGTAAAATTGTTTTGTTTTGAAAGAAATTAATAAAGATTTCTACATAGTATATATCATATTGTTACAAAAAATTCTATTTCAAATAAATGTATCAGTTTCCACAAAAATATTAAGTAGCACAAGTTTTGATATTTCAACATTGACAAAAATAAGAAATGTTTCAAATTTTTTTTACTGTATTTTTGATTAAATAAAAGCAGCATAGGAGACTTCTTTCAAAAACAAAACAAACAAACAAAAAATCTTACTGACCCTAAACTTTTGAACAGTAGTGCATATAATGTATTGTAATAAATATAAGCAGACCTTAGTGTATTCATCAAAAGAATGCTCTTCCTCCATTAGTTTTTCCACTTGAGACTGTGCCATCCCATTGACCAACCAGTCATAGCTGTCAACTAAATAATATTCATGATTAAAGATAAAAAATAATAATAATTCAGCAGCATAGAGTCACAAAACACATGGCTAATTTTGCTAACATTTATGTGGTTTTAGCACATTGCTGTGTGGTTGGTAAGGTGTTGCTAGGGTGTTTTAGGTTTTTGTTACTCACTATAGCTCTGGAAGTGTTTGGCAGGTCCATCCAAGTTTACCCTTACAGCATTCCTAAGAGTGGTCTCTGCCCACATTTGAACATGATCTGAGAGCTTGGCATCCACTACAGAAATGTTGCCCTCTGCTAGCCATGACTGGATCGTCTGCACTTTCTGTGGGACAGGCAGGACTTAATATCAAACGTGCACATAGATGGATCCGACCTGATTCACATAGTCAGAATAATTTTGTGCGATACAACGGCACAACAATATATTTCCCAACCTGCATGGTATTGCTGATGTGGTTTGCAATTTCAAGCACAGCCTGCTCTAGATCATGAAAATTAGGATAAAAATCCATTTTTTCGTCATCAAATATTAAGTCCATCTTGAATAGGGGGAGTTTGCTGATGTTGAGGGGATCAAACAAGCTGACAAATGCCAACACACTCCTCTCAACTAGAGCCTTTAGCTAAATGAAAAACAAAGGGTAAACAAAACCAATGATTCAGTTACCCTTACACAACAAAAACACCAATAGTTGGAAATAAATCTCATAGTTACTGCTAGCAGATATGAAAATGCATGGAAAACAATACTCAGCTAACAGCTCACCTGATTGGATATAAGGGTAGAGGCACAGTTGTAAAAGGAGTCAAGCTTTTTGGGTTTGACATTCTGTAGAGTGCCTTTGCTGGTGAGCAGGTGAATGACTTTGGGGAACCAGGATTTCATGAGTCTGTCCTCGACTCTCTCACACTCCACAGCCACTTTGTTCTTCAGACTCTCACAGTCTACAGGCCCTGTGGACCTTTAGAACAGGTTTCAAGATATACATTACTCATTCAAGTTTCATTTCAAGTTTGAATATAAGTGGTGTGACTGTGAAGTCTCATTAAAAGGCTGATATTCTTTTTATAAAGTAGTTTAATTATTATATATTAATTATTTCTTAAATATTAGTTTTTTATTTTATTTTATTCCTATTTAATAACTTTTATCCATCAAAGCAAATCAACATGCAGGAAGTCTTTTTACTGTCATGCGTCAAGAAAACCATAAAAAGGAATAGGAAATTAGATCCTCGTGTGTTTAAAGTGTATTGAAAAGATTGTATTACTTTTTGATGAACTTTACATTTTTAGAATCATTATTTTATTTCATTTCATTTTTTTTTAAATGAACAACATGAATATAAAAGATTGTACATTTGTGCAATTTGTGTTTTGAATATGATTTTCCCAAGTAATAAATACACAGCATGTAATCAGATAATGAGTGATCCTAGATCACAAACGTCATCATCATCAAGCCGAACAGCAGTACCTGCAGTCTGAGAGATCAATAAGGAGCAGTTGGGAGAAAGTGCTGTAGCAAATATCAAGGACACTCTTCATGGCTGGATGCAATATGTGTAGATTCTTCTGTATCTCTTTTCGACTCTGCACAAAGCTGTCATGCCATGGACAGGAGAAATCTAGAATCCTGGTGAAGCAACTGTCTTCTTAATCTTAAGACACTTATACATAAACTGGCAACATTTAAGGGTTAGTTCACCCAAAAATTCATTAATTACCCACCCTCATGTAGTTCCAAACCCGCAAGACCTTCGTTCCTCTTCGGAACACAAATTAAGATATTTTTGATGAAATCCAAGAGGTTTCTGATCCCCCATATGAACCAACGTAATTACCACATTCAAGGTCTAGAAAGGTAGTAAAGACACTGTTAAAATAGTCCACGTGAGTACAGCGGTTCAACCTTAGTGTTATGAAGCGTCAAGAGTACGTTTTGTGCGCAAAAAACAAAATTAACAACGTGAACAGCGTAGAAGACTGGAAGGGAAGAGAAGAAATTGTTGAATAACACAAAAAAGTATGTTGCTTCATAACATTAAGGTTGAACCACTGTAGTCACGTGGACTAACGATGTCTTTACTACCTTTCTACCTTGAATGTGATATTTACATTGCTTTCTATGGGTTCCCACACACATTCCTGGAGCCTCCCCAACACTGCACGTTTTCCATGTCTCCTTAATCAAACACACCTGATTCATGATTCATTAGTCGAGACTCCAAGACCTGAAATGGATGTGTCAGAGAAAGGAGACATGCAAAATTAAATTGAATGAAAAATGCAGTGGTAGGGAGGCTCCAGGAATGTGTTTGGGATCCCCTGCTATGGGGGCTCAGAAACCTCTCGGATTTCATCAAAAATATTTTAATTTGTGTTTCGAAGATGAACAAAGGACTTACTGGTTTGGAACGACAGGAGTGTGAGTAATTAATGATACAATAGTCATTTTTGGGTGAACTAACCCTTTAAGATTATTATGTTCAATGTTACTACTTACTCAGCAGATCTGTTGCTCTCTTGAGAAATTGTGTCAGCTGACTGTGGATCTTTCAGTATAGTGCTTACTAGAAAAAAATATTAATAACAACCTAATAAAACCCAGTATACCCAGTTTCTATGTAAAAACTTCAAAACACACAAAAATGGATCTAGAATTTATATTATTTTCTGTAAATCTATAGTCATTTCTGAAGGTAGTTTTCTGGAAAACGTCCAAGACAAGAATAATCATTTAATGTTTTTATAACAAATGAACAGGACCAACGTGATATTGAATGACCACACTGACATTATCAAGACAACAATGTCAATGATAATGTGATGTTTTTAAAGTGATTATATTCCAGAGCAGCGATTGGACTCACCTCTGTGCTTGATCATGACTCTGAGATAGGTGTCACCGACCTCCTTGCATATGTCTTCAAGCAGCTCTTGTCTGCCGGGCCCTTGACGGAGCTGATGGGACACGCGAGCCAGCATGGCATCCAGCCACTGTGGCTGAAATGGCGCGACAGGACTTTGCTCAACACACTCTTTCAAGAACAAGTAGTTCATCTACAAGGAGAACGTGGAGGGGAGAGTATAAAACACCAGTAAATGAAAAGATCCATCATGTAAATAAAGAGGTTCATTATGAGGTAAAATGTAATAGCTTACATATCGTTTCCTCTCATCATTGATCATCTAGAAAACAAAATTAAATTACATTATTAATGAATACGGTCAATCTATTTAAAATCATATAGTGTTTAAGAAGTAAAAAGTTCATACTGTTGAGGGAAGCTCTGGTTCAGGAGATGAAGGAGATGCCGGTCCTGCTTCCTTGGCCTGCATGTAAGCTTGCATTGCCCTGTCAACTCTAACACAATTTCAGATATCACATTACAATATGACTCTATTGTGCTATAACACACCCAATTACATATATTCAGGTAGTATTTCACACATATCTAAAACTACGGTAAACACTAATTTTTGGAAAATTATTACACATGCTACTATTATGACCACACATTAATTAAGTGATCACTTATTTGAATGTATACATTAAAACTTCATTTTAACTGCAATAAAAAGCTCAAATGAGATTACAAAAGTGAAACGCTTGGAACGTAATTGCTACAGTTAAGAAGTTTGGGGCCTGTTAGATTTTTAAATGTTTTAGAAAGAAGTCTCTTACGCTCACCAAGGCTTGCTGCTTTTAATCAAAACATAAATATACAATACAGTAAAAAGAGAAATGTTGTGGAAAAATTACAATAATTTATTAGAACTATTTTAATGTAATTTGATCCTGTGATGGCAAAGCGGAATTTTCAGCAGCCATTTTGCCAGTCTTCAGTGTCACGTAATCTTTCAGAAATCAATGTTTTAACCCTTTAAACCCTAAGGGTATTTTCAGAGTTCTTTTTTCTGAGTGACACACAAAAAAGTAAAGACTCATAACTCCAAAACTATAGCAAGGAGAGTCAAAAGGTGGGTATCGTTTGAAAGGAAACTTTTTAAATTTTCAAATAAATTTTTTTTAAAAAATTTGGACATGCAAAAAATGAAAAAAAAAATCATATATTTATATTTAAAAAGGAATTAAAAATGAATAAAATATGGTTGGGAGTTCATTCTTGTTTTGTTATGTTCCTCTATATGTGAGCTGTATCTGGCTCAAATTTTGAGGCGATCGGATAACGTTTTCAAAAGTTACAGCATTTGGAACAAATTTAAAATTTTTGATTTTTTTTATCTTATTTTTGACATCCACCGAAATAATGACTCATAACTCCAAATCTCTTACAAGGAGAGTCAAAAGGTTGGTATCATTTGAAACATAAGTTTTTACTCTTTTAAATAAAAAAAAAAAATAGAGTTAATATGGCTGTGAAAACTGTCCTTATTCAGGATTCTTTGATGAATAGAAAATAATAAAAAAAATATTCATTTTATTAAGAAATATTTTCTGACGTAATAAATCTCTTTACTGACACTTTAGATCAATGTGATGCATCTTTGCTGAATAGAAGTTTTTATTTATTTAAAAATAAAAAATACTGCCCCCCAAACTTTTGAACGGAAGTGTATATATTTGTAATGTTCAACCAATATTTTTATATTAAATAACAAAGGATAATAACAATAAAAAATCCCAGCCCCGCGTCTTACATCATGTTTTGGAGCTGTTGTCGCTGTTCTTTGCTCCTTCTGTGTCGCAGAAGTTTTCTCCTCACGGCCAGCCTGCTCTCTGGAAGGCCGGACTCTCCCTCCTGGACCGGTGGATTTGGGATTGGAGGCAGAGCATTGTACCTCCTCAAACCATCCACCGACCGAGACTTAAATGCCCCGGATGAGGTCGGCATTTCAGCGACTGAAAAAAGTACGATATTTGTTCCGTTTAAACATATAATATTGTTTTTAAGAATTTGTTCCCATTGCTAGAGCTATGAGGGAAACAAATATCAAACAAATTTTGTATTAATACCTAAATGAATTGCAAATGTGATTACGTATTTTACCGTTGATCTAGTTGACACGTCATTCGTACTCCTAACGGAATTTTTGAGCTCCTTTCTCCAAACTGACAAGTTTGTTGCACTTGTGGAATTTCCGTCAACATAAAGGTTGCCATGGATGCAAAATCGGAAGTGCTTTGTAATCAGCGAACACAAGGAGCGCGTTTGAGGAATGTCAGTGAGATGTCTCTTAAAGGGATAGTTCGCCTAAAACAGTTGTGTGATTTCCTCATAATGATGTCTTTTCAAACTTAAATGACGTTCTTTCTTCTGTGAGATGCAAACGCTGCCTATATCAGTTACGATACATGTTAAGCACAATAGAGAGTCACCATTCACTTTTATTGTATGGATAAGAGATGCAATGAACGTACTGTAAATGGTGAATTAGACTGTCAGGTCCCTAACATTCTTTTGTGTTTCACAGAAGAAAGAAAGTCATGCAGGATTGGAACAACACGAGGGTGAGTAAAGAATGACAATAAACCTGTTTCCATCTTAATAAATTTTATATATTATGCATAGGATGCAATGTACTATGTTGAGATGTAATATTTTAATCTTATTTTTATATAACTGGGCTTTTTATTCATATATTAAACCTGTAAACCTGGCATTTGAAATAAAAGTTAGAAAAAAAACTTTAGATCATTTTTTTAAAATGGAAGTTTATTGAATATATATATATATATATATATATATATATATATATATATATATAAACCCTTAAATATTTATATACAGTTGTGTTCAAAATTATTCAACCCCCCCAATGCTGTAAATGGTTTTAGAGAATTTAGAGTACATTTGTAATTGAATTCAGAATGAAATCCTACAAGGACTTCTTAAAGAAGCATATGCAACTAAAATGACATCAATTGGTTTTGTAATACAGTAGTAAATGTTTCTTTTGTGAATTCTTCATTGACACAATTATTCAACCCCTTAAAGACTACCACTCTGAAGAACAGAGGTCCATTGAAGTGTTTTCAATCAGGTATTGAAAGCACCTGTGGATGTCAGGGAGCAGCAATAAAGCCTAATAAGCACCAATTAGGCAGCTTTAAAATGACTGTGATACTCAGCTCCTTCTAGACATTTACTGGTGTGGTTACAAACATGGTGAAGTCAAGAGAATGGTCCAGGAAGACAAGAGAAGAGGTGATTACTCTTCACAGGAAGGGCAATGGCTATAAGAAGATTGCAAAGATGTTAAACATACCAAGAGACACCATAGGAAGCATCATTCGCAAATTCAAGGCAAAGGGCACTGTTGAAACGCTACCTGGTCGTGGCAGAAAGAAGATGCTGACTTCGACTGCTGTGCGCTACCTGAAGCGTAGAGTGGAGAAAAGTCCCCGTGTGACTGCTGAGGAACTGAGAAAAGATTTGTCAGATGTAGGTACTGAAGTTTCTGCTCAGACAATACGGCGCACCCTGCGTAATGAAGGCCTCCATGCCAGAACTCCCAGGCGCACCCCCTTGCTGTCTCCAAAGAATAAGAAGAGTCGACTGCAGTATGCCAAAAGTCATGTGGACAAACCACAGAAGTTTTGGGATAGTGTTCTGTGGACTGATGAAACAAAATTAGAACTGTTTGGGCCCATGGATCAACGCTATGTTTGGAGGAGGAAGAACAAGGCCTGTGAAGAAAAGAACACCTTGCCTACTGTGAAGCATGGCGGGGGGTCAATCATGCTTTGGGGCTGTTTTGCTTCTGCAGGTACTGGGAAGCTTCAGCGTGTACAAGGTACCATGAATTCTCTTCAGTACCAGGAGATATTGGAGGACAATGTGATGCAGTCCGTCACAAACCTGAGGCTTGGGAGACGTTGGACCTTTCAACAGGACAATGATCCCAAGCATACCTCCAAGTCCACTAGAGCATGGTTGCAGATTAAAGGCTGGAACATTTTGAAATGGCCATCGCAGTCACCAGACTTAAATCCGATTGAGAACCTCTGGTGGGACTTAAAGAAAGCAGTTGCAGTGCGCAAGCCTAAGAATGTGACTGAACTGGAGGCTTTTGCCCATGATGAATGGGCGAAGATACCCGTAGCTCGCTGCAAGACACTTGTGTCAAGCTATGCTTCACGTTTAAAAGCTGTTATAACTGTAAAAGGATGTTGTACTAAGTATTAAGATTGAATGTCACTTGGGGGTTGAATAAAACTGATAATGATGTGAGCAGAGAAAAGACATTTGTGGTTATTTCATTATAAATGTTATGTTATATTTGTCTGACCTACACGTGCCTCTTTGATTTAATTGTAAGCAGGATGACTGAATGATCAAAATCAATGTCAAACCGGCCAAAACAATCAATTTCAGTGGGGGTTGAATAATTTTGAACACAACTGTATCAATTTTATATATAAAATTCCTAAAACATGTTTGCATATGTGTTTTATGTTTTGGTTCATATTTGAAGAGAACAAAATGAGGGCATTTATTTATCCCAAAAATTAAGATGCCATTCCGAGAGCTTGTAAATCAATGAGCTATTTATGGCAGAATAGCAGACTACTTTCACAATAAAATATATATAACTATCAGTCATCACCCTATAACTTACATTGATATTTTGTTACATTGTTCTTTATAGCAACAACAACAACGCATAGTCATTTGCATATTCTAATGTGTATGTCGAGAATTAGCAAGGATAAATTTTGGTGCTGAACAAAGTATGCATTCATCACCAAACTCATGAAATATAAAAATAAAAGTCGCAGTGTAGAATTTGTGAACACCACACACCACAAGATGGCAACATTTTCCAACATCATTACAATTAGCTGCATGGTGTGATTAATGTGGTACTGGTAGATGCCCTGAAGTTTAATTACCTTCTGAGAGATCCTACTTAGTGTGTCTGGGTGTGAACAGTCTGGATGTGATTCATTTGCAGCCACTGTGGTCCAGTAAACGTCCTTGCCCTGAAAATGACTCCTCTTGAAAGCAAAACCATAATAAAAGGTGTCTGAGGACAAGACAGCCTGGGTGCTTTCAGACAACGGAAGCTATTAGCACGTTTCATGATTTTATTTCTACCATTATAAATAAAAGCAGTAAAACACATTGTAAACATTTGTCTACACTGCATTTCATTGTATTAAGGACAGTGTGAAGGCGACATTAAAATAGGTCTGTCTTACCCAATGAAGATGACTGACAGTTGTCACTCTGCTTATCAATCACACTGTAAGCACATTTGAGACAAGGGGCAAATGACCCACTTGGCTCTCGAAAACCACTCTGCTGGCATTCATTTACACAATACAAATGTAGACAAGATGTTGACCATAAACATAGAACTTTTTCTGTAGTTCAGTTTTTTAATTTGCACAAATCTCCTCTAAGTCAATGGGGTCCAATGTTGTTTTGGACAAAATGACTTTAATTCTATGGACAAAAACATTTAAAATGTTTCTTCTTTTGTGTTCCGCAGAAAAAGTCGTACAGGGTTGGAATGACATGAGGGCGAGTAAAAAACAAAAAAAAAAGGGGTGAACTATTCCTTTATAAGATTTTTATACTATACATAGTGGAGGTTGACAAGGTTTATGATTCATTTTGGTTATCCAAGCTTTAAGGGTAAATCTAGGTCAGTTGTCACGACCTTTAATTCTGCTTTTAAATAAATTCACGCTCTCAAGTCATTTTTAGCCGTGCCACATATCAAGTGATTATGAAACTATGCTCCTGGGACTGGAGTTGAAACACGTAAACCCCTTTGCTTGAGGTTGGTCGGCAGCTACTGTCTGTTTGTATGAGACAGAGGGTGCAGAAGAGAGAGAAAAACGATAGGGGAGGGGTAGAAGAGTGTGTGTGTGAGAGAGAGGGTGTGGGGGGGGAGAAAGGCTGCAAGAATGAAGGCTGTGAGGCGAATGACGCACGATTATCTCCCCCCTGGCCGCTGATTGGCTGCGCAGGCCGCCCGTCAGAGAGCCCAGGTTTAGGGATGTGCGTTCAGAGCAGATTATGAAGCAGACCTCATCTCTGGCAGTCTCGTCAGATTGTCTCAATGGCTAAACACAAGCTTTTCCTGTTTTTTTCCCTGTTACTGTGTGTGTTTATCTCTCTGTCTTTGCCCTTCGATCAAGTGCCTGCGATCCTGGACAGGAGGTAAGAGCTGCGCTTTCAGCTCTAGCGTGGGGAGGGGGAATGGGGCAGTGATGCTGTGCAGCTGATGCACTGTCTTAGTCTTTTACAGTGGGCAAGAGACACCAAGAAAATGCGCTTTATTAGGAAAATGCTGAAAGAGCATTCGCGGAACTCATACATTAATAGGATGTACGTGGGCTTTAGATTCAGAGTGTGTTGTGGTTTTGCTGCAGTTTTTCTTCTCTGTAAGTACAAGACATTCAAACATGGCTATGACAATGGGACAGCAGGCAGACCCTATCCAGTGTCTGTAGGAGTCAGTTTACAGATGCTACTCCAAGAAAGAGAAGAAAGAAGTGAGATTCAGATGGCTCTGGCTATATGAGCATCTTTGAATATACTCAGTTTATTGTTCACTTTTAGAGTTGCTGAATTCCTTTACTCATTTCAAAGCTGGAATAGCATACATATGTTCATTTAGTTACATTTTATTTATTTATTCATTTTCAAATGATTGATTCAGTGATTGATATTACTGTATATCAGACTGGGCAAAAATGTAACACTAGTTATGATCTGTTATAATATATTGCTCACCACATAGGATAGAGTTAGTTTAAATTTAAATTTCGATTCAATTTACACAAAAAATACAATCTAATAACTACTTTTTGTATATTTTAAATGAGATTTACTGTACATATAAAGTTAAAGCAAAATATTTAGTTTATCTCTTTGCTTGGATGATGCCTAATTTGTCACATGATTTATTTTTGTGTTTTGTGTGTTTTTTGTGAGTATTGTAATTGTTTGAAATGAATAAGATCCGAGTTGAGGTTTTTGTCATTTCTAATTTGATCAAAAAGCCAAAGAAGCTCTGGTTAAAGAAGTGGTTATTCTTTTCTGTTTATCTGATATCTGTTACCTCCTAGAATGTCTTTTTGCAAATATATGACTAATATATGTGAATATATTATATGATAAAGATCGAGATTTCTTCCTTTAGTTCTGTAAAATGCAGCTATGGTAAACAACCCACCAACTTGCCCATCCCTCCCTAGATAGAATCTAAAGCTTAGGATTTGTAGGGATAAGAGCAGCATTGCAGGCTGTTGAAACACTGGGGATCCTGTTAGTCAAGAAATGTGTCTTAGGAGTAAAAAGTGTTGAGTAGTTTACAACCCTCCTCAAGTTTCTCAGGGTCAATGCATACTGCAGACCAAAACAGGCAGTCAAGAATGGCAGCAAGTGGAATTAAACCAAAGGCTTAAATCTTATTACCATTTAACAGACAATTCTATTTTAAAGCATTGTTGTGTTTGTAGAGTACTGTGCTAATCTGTATGCTAAACCTATAATATGTATGCATAAGATGATATTGAGCTCTGACAGCACCAGTATGGAGAAGACATAGTCTGAGCGCTGCTTTTCATTACATAAATGCTCAATTCAGCACTTAGGCTACTGTGTCCAGCCATAACCAATGACAGCAGCGCAGTCCTCAGCTGCTGACCTCGGTAAACTGGCATTAGAACAAAGGCGAGAGTCACTCGTGCACACACACTCCTCAGCAGGGCTCTGAAGACCATATTTGCTGTGCTTACATCGTTTTATTTCTCAGCAGAACTACCGGAAAGAAGACAAATTGTACAAATGAGCTCTCCATATGCAACTTTTTCGGTTTTCGCACCTGAATTTGAGATGTATTGTCATCTTGATTGGATTATAGGGGTTTTATGAGTCAATATGTCGCGTCTCTGTTGATTCAATGCTCATATCACGCTTAGGAACTGAATGAACTTAAATGCTCCATGCAGTAATCTGTTTATTTTCCCCACAAGTCTGATGTTTTGCTGTATTCTTTAATCTCTTACATGATCACAAATCTCTAAGCGCTAAATTCCAGTGTAGTAGAGGTGGGTGGGGTTGGCCTGGTGTAATACATAAGAGATGGACCCAAAGAGAGTGAACCAGGGTCATCTGATGCTCTCGTTTACAATCACACACCCTACTGACTTTGCTGCAGGTGAACAGTCCTTAATCTAGGCCCAGCCCTGGATGTCAACACATTGACATAGCAGGAAACCTCCTCCCAAATAGGGCAGCAGATTCTTAATAAGGTTTTAGGAGGTCGTCCACCAAGCTCATTATCTCTGCGATTAGACGTATAAACGGTTCATCTTAGGATAATCCAGCAAGTTCCAGCACAGGGGAAGAGGTGGCACAAGATGTGCGTATGTACACGCAAGGTGCTATTAAGTAATTTTCAGCTCCCACTTTGTTGATGCACTCGAGGTGCTGAGCACATGAGAATCATGACATTCAACTAAATGTCTTGTCTTCTCCTGAGACACTAATCTGGACTGAAGATGTCAGACTTGTGGTCATGCATCACTGGTGCATCAAGCTGAGTGGATCTATGGGAAATCTGTCTTAGACACTGATAAGTAGGCCACAGCCTGACACGAAGAGATCAACCCTCTTTTTGTTTTGCTTTGTTTTTCCATCACAGCTTGGAGGTCCCACCATATCAAGCTGTGAGAATTAGAACAGGTCAGTATGTATTACTTTAATGGCAGTTGTGCTTTCTGGGTTTGTTTGCATTATTTGCGTAACTTTCTGCATTCAGCTTCCTTTAAATATAGTAATCTCATTTTCAGTTTTTTTCATGTTTGTTAACTTTGTGCATACCAGTGTAATGTCAAATTTGTATTTATCTATATATTTACATTCCGTTATTGAGTGTAAGCTGCCAGGTCGAATGAAACAGTTTTATACTACATTGTAATAAACAAGATGTTAATATTGCGTAATTTACAAGTTCCAAATGAAGCCACAGCAGTTATCTCTCTGAAAAACATACAGCAGTGAAGTTTTGTTCCTTAATCAATGTTTTGAACAAATCGGTTAAGTGAACAATTCAAAGGACTTACTTACAAAAACCATTCCTGAATGAAACAGTGTTTTTGAGCAAATCACTTGTCTCAAAATGACTTAATGGCTCACTTATATCACAGTAATGATTTAACCTGTAGAAAGTGTCACAGAAAAATCCCCCCTGCCAATCAAATTCAAGAACTGGACCTAACTGTTGTATGACAGCATAAGCAGCTTTTATTTAAAAAAGTTTATTAGAGGCTAATACAAATTGACTATTATCTCAGATTGAAATAAACAATATACAGTACTAGTGTGGTTCAATTGCATATTGCGCTGATTGTAACAATCTATACGTTTATCTCTTAGACCTTTTTTTGTCTTTTTAAATTTTACTTTCATAGTGTAGAAATGAAAACAATTTTTCTTGTATATTCACCTTGTGTGTTTAAAAATAGTGATTCTTAGCTGAAATAACTCATCATGCCATCTCCCCCATTGTCCTATTTCAACATTTTGTGATGCAGATGGAGAACATGTTGAGAGTCCAAGTGCCTCACACGAAGAGAGTTATTCGCCTGCAGCTGAAAATCCACTCAGAAGAATACTGCAGGTATTGCATTTTCCGTGATAGTCAATGTGACCTTGGCTTCCATAAGCAACATCTCTGCTTTAATTCACCCAGCATCCTACAAGACCAATAACACAGTGACGGATTTAGAACTAACATATTATGAGGGGGAAAAAAGCATTTGGGCCAGGAAATATCTGTCACATCTGTTATCTTAAGCCTGAGCATTTCCTAAGAAAACATTTGAGATCAGAGAAGCCCATCAATAATGCACACATTCAATACATCATCACTCAGTTTGTCTTCTTGTCATTTTCAAACAGCCTTACGGGTGGCATCTGCATGCCCAACCCAGAACCAAAAGGAAGTTACTACAGTCTACCAGCTCGGGACCCTACTCCCCACTGACTGTAGCTTACAACGGCAAGATCTGCATCCTCTTCAAAGCTAAGAGATTGGCTATTCGATACAGGAACAACACTTTCCTGGACCTCACAGAGAGGGTGTTTGGACCCAATGCACAAGTAGACACCAAAGGCTCTCTTTGTACAAAAGAGAAGGCCACGTAAGTATTTCTTGAAAACTCTCCCTACCGTTGATTCAGTAGATTCTGTACTGTATGTGGTGGCCCCCAAATGTATTTTCAGACTTGCAATTACATAAATATGTAACAAAAAAGATAATAAGATAAGAAAAGAAAGATAATGAAACAATAATAGACAATAAAACAAAGATAATAAAACAGCTATGTTGTTCAAAATTAAACAGGATTTCAACACTTTGGACTGACAACATCCACTAAATTCATAGGTGCCATTTGGTAACTGGATATTTAATATTTTATTTTTCACATTCAGAAGTTTTATGTGGGGCTCTGGGGCCACTAAATACATGTATATACAGCTGAAAAATTGGGGTTAGTAAAAGTTTTTTTTTAAAAAGAAATTAATAGTTTTTTTCAGCAAGCATGCATTAACTTGATTAAAATTGGCAGTAAAGACATGCATAATGTTACAAAAATTTCAAAAAAATGCTGTTCTTTTAAACTTTCTACTTATGAAAGAATACAGAAAAAAATGATGTATCACAGTTCCCACAAAAATATTAAACAGAACTGTTTTCAATCTGTTAAAATGACATTTTAAAATATATAAAAATGTTACTTTAAATTGTAATAAAATTTCACAATATTTTTGATCAAATAAATGCAGCATATATATATATATATATGTGTGTGAACATAAGAGACTTCTTTCAAAAAATTTTAAAAAATCTTACCGACCCCAAAATTTTGAATGTTAGTATATGAAAATGTGATGACAGTCTTGCATTTGTATAGGCTATCTTTGCATTTGGGCGATGTGGAAGACATCAGGGGACTGGTCATCAGGTAAATAATCTTTTCCTTCGTCTACACACATCTTGACGTATCCATCAGAAGCTTGTGCAAAACCTCACGGGCTGATAATTACATTCAGTTGTTAATTACTTCCTCTTGTCTGTTTTCTGAAGGCTTCAGATGTCCAACACATTCTATGAATCTGTAAGCCAGAACTGGTTCACTCTGGACAGTGTTCACATCCACTACAACTGGACTCATGAGGCCACGTTCAATGCCACGGAGGTCTATGCCCCAGCCACCTATTCTTACCACTGCCAGCATGTCAGCAGCTTACAGAAATATGACACCCTATTGGTGCCCAGCTCCCACACTGACAGCTCGGCAAACTGGCACATCACTTTCACAGATTTTCAGGTAGCTGCCACGAAATGTGCTTGAGGGTTTTCAAAAGTTCACTGAAATCTTGTATTTCTGGAAAATCTATATGGCTTTTGCTGACATACTGTATTTGAAAATGACTAAGTTTTATTTATAGAAAATGCTCAACAAAACAGTACACGGTTCTTTATTGACATATATGTATGTGAAGAACCTTTAACATCCATGGAACCTTTCCATTCTTCAAAAGGTTCTGTGTAGTGGAAAAAGGTTGTTTAGATTTTAAAAATGTTCTTTTAAGAACTGGTTCTTTAAAAAAAAAAGGTTCTTCTAAGAACTCTTCACTGAAAGGTTCTTTTGGGGAACCAAAAATGATTCATAAATGGAATAACTGAGAAAACCTCATTTTGGAGTCTTTATTTTAAAGAGTGCATATAGGGCTACTCACATAGCATTGTTGCGTTTAATTTGACAAAAAATAAGCATAAAAGATAACAAAAATATACAGAACATTAAGTTTATTTCAAAATAAATGCATTTTTGTGTGTCTAAAGATATTTCTATCAGTCAACAGACCCCGGTTTAGTTCATGTTTAGGTTCCCAATAAATTTGAAAAGGAATTCATTTGTTATTTTGAACTTTCTCAAGACAGAAAACATTTATTTTACACCTTTTTTTCAGATCCAGGCCTTTAATGTCCAGTCCAACAAGTTTGCTTCAGCAAGTGACTGTGCAACTTTCTTCACTCCAGCCATCTTGATGGGCCTGATCACCTCTTTGATTCTGCTACTGGTGTTGGCTTACGCCCTGCACATGGTCGTCCACCTCAAGCACATTGATCGTTACGAAGAGCACAAGACCACTGTCTACTTCCCCCGCACCCCCGAGGCCGAGCTCCCAGACAAGAACAGCGTGTGAGGAGCGACGGTGGTGCTGTAAAACCAGCAAAGACCAGCGTGGAAAGGATTGCTAGTTCTGTTTCTGGATGGCTGCGTTGTCCTCTTGGTCTTCCTCCTGCCTGGCACTAATTCCTCCCCTTATCACTGTCTTAACCTTACTTCTTACAGTCAGAGGATGAGATTACCTGATGTATCGGGTGTTAAAACCCAGACTGGAGCCAAAACCTGGACATCTCACGGCTTTCCAGGACCAGTACTGGGAAGCCTATGAAATGAGGACAAAAAAAATGTGAGATTGCCTTTTAATAGATCACCATTCTGGTGGACTTTTCAAAGCACTTCACCGACTGGATACAAATACTGTGGTTAGAAATATACTAATTGACAAGGCAGAGATGGCAGAAGAGAAAAGACTGTGACACACAAATGACTGTGGTTTGATATGGAAGTCTTTTTTTCTCTCTTTTTTTTTTTACAGTACTTCAAAAATCACCATCTCATTCATCTGTAATGGAGTCTGCAGACTGATCTGCCAATTACAAGAACTGTGACTGCCAAAGTGGTGCAAAATTGTTTGTAAACCTTGATGGGTAACTGACAGTAATAATGTGAATACGAAGCATACAAAACAAACCATAAATGTACAGTGCTTAATACAATTTATGTATTCCAGGACTATACAATATAGATTCAGGAACTCCATAAATATACTCATTGGCTTTAAATGATCAGCTAGATGTTCATATAGATCTAGATTCAACTGCTGTTTTAGTAATTAACAAACTTCCAGTATTAAGCACCTTCAAATCTATAAACATCAAGCAAAACGTAAAATGTATAGCAAGAAAAAGACTTTTTTAAGCTTCGGAAACTGATGTATTGCACAGAACATTTTTATATGATCTCATAATTGCTAGATCTATATGCTGTCCCTTTTCAGGTGGAATATATTAGGACTAATAGATGAATTTAGCACCCCGTAAGAATTTATAGTACAGACAGTATAGCTATAGTGAGGTAATGCTGGAAGAATGCTGTACAATTATTCATGTAAGTGTTTAATACCCTCAGTATCATAATCAGTATACCTCTATATCTACAATTATAACATCAGTAACTCATTATCACAGTAACCTGCAGCATGACAATGACTAGAGAGAAACCTCTACCATGGCACGTCTGATTCTGGAGGTAACAATGTGCTCATTTGAATGATGGTCTTACACACTGAAGTGCACAAGAAGTTTTCTGAACATCAGTCTGAACAATAAACAGATCAAAATGCAAAGTGCGTCATACCTTTATATCTTAAAAAACGCATGTGTTTCTTCTTGTGCTGTTCTCCGTGTTCTGTGGCAAAGCAGTGGTCGTGTGCTGCCCAGCTCATGCTGACCGTCTGCTATGGCCCCGTGTTTTTGCGGTGAAAAGGCAGCAACCCCCTCCTGCTCCATTTTTCCTGCCCTTTCTGCCATCTGCTTTCATCTCACACTTCTCAGCAGGAGCTGCCTGCGGCGCTGCCTTCTTACCGGGACAGTTTACCTGTCTACCTTCGAAACAAACTTTACTCACACATGCTCTACTTTCTGCGTCACTGACTCTCACAGCTCGAGAGTGTTTTCCTGCAGGGTCTAACAGCCTCACAGCTGGCATTAGTCTGGCTGCAGATACAAACAATATCATGTTGGTTTAGTCATGGCTGAGCGCTTACTTACTAATTGTTATCTCTTTAATAATTTAGTTTCATATCACGGCGCTCTGGAACACTGCGTTCTGATTGGTCAATCCGTCGTCCATGGCAGCGCTGCAGTCACTCGTCCGAGGGAAACTGGCGCTACTTTCATGGTTTTTTTTGTGTTGAACAGCGGACTCGCGCTCTGTTGTTATTACATACCAACACTGTCACCATCATGACCTTAGAGGACTTCAGTAGCCTATTAACAGAGTTGGGAAAAGTTCATTTTAAACGTAATGCATTGCAATATTACGTTACTCCCTTTATTTTTAAAAAAAGTAACGTTACATTACTTTTGCGTTACTTTTCCTCACCTGGGCTGGGCTTGTATGTTTTTTAAGAACAACAAAAAAAATGTTTTAAGGCCCTTTCACACCAAAAGTGAAAGGAATAAGCCTCAGGCTGAAGGTAATGCATTTTTACACCTGTACAGTAGAGGGCGCAGCTCAAACTAACCTTTCAGATGTGCTGCTATTCTGGATTAAAGAACACAAAAGGAAGTTCAACATTCTTATTTCTAAATCTAAAGTAATTTTAGCTAAATTGGATCATTGAAGGTCAGTACCAAAGACATTTGTTAATAAAGTGATATTAAATACATAAAGTATATTTGTTTAATATATTTAATTATTACAGGTTTGTGTAAAATTCTGAGACTGCATTTCATTGTTTTTATTCACTTTGAGGAATACTGAATGTTTTTGTGCAAGTGAGATGAGTCACATTTAGTCTAAAACTACAATAACCATCATGTTCACACAGCGCACAGATCATTATTTCTCTCAACAAGAGGACAGGAAATAACTGGGAAACCAAAGTAACTTGCGTTACTTATTTGAAAAAGTAACTTAGATATTTTGTCGTAAATTGAAAAAGTAATGTGTTACTTTACTAGTTACTTAAACAAGTAATCTGATTATGTATCTCCAGTTACATTTAATGTGTTACCCCCAACACTGTCTATTAATATGTTAATATATTAATATAGATTAATCGTCTTGTTGCTAGGCCGATTATTTTGTACATTGTAATGTACAAATTATTACAATTGTTTTTGTTGGCAGAAGTTTGATATGAAGGTATATTTATAAAATAATTCTCAAATTAATATTTCATGGCAATATGTGGTATTTTTTGGCAGTTGCTGTGCAGGATAATATACAGTCTGCATTTGTGCAAAGAATGTCCTTCCCAATAATTATAATAATTATAATTTAACATAATTTTAGATTTTTAAAGAGGTCTTATGTGATCAAAAATATAATAAAATAATAATCATGATCATGACAATTTAAAAGGCAGATATTTCTTTTGTATGCTGTTGAAGACATTGTTAGTTCAAAGTACCATCTAGCATTAAATGTTATTTTTCATAGTTGAAACAGCAACTGACATTATTTCAACCAAATTTCAATGTTGAAGTTCGGTCATGTGCTGATTCAAAACTAATAATAATAATAAAATAATGTATTTACATATTATGCTATATATAACATATATTAAGCTAAAATAGTGGACATGAAAACATCTTAATCTTCTTCATCTAACCTACAAAACTGAATTATACAGGTACCCATACGACTCATTTTAGATCCAAATCTTGGACAAACACTGCTTCTTTTTGCTGTCATCAAAAGCTGTAGATCTTACATCGCAGAGATTCATGACCATGACTCATCCCTTTCAAGAATTCAAGGTTACAGTGATGGCACTGGACAAGGTGACTTCAATATTCTCCGCTGGTGATTGTGTGTGATTTTTCTCAGTCTATCCTGTGCGGTCAGAACTTACATAGGCCAGAACTATGAATGAGACAGGTTTGCTCTGTCGCCATGACAACAAAGGAAGGATCCATACAAACCCTTTCAGTCTTCCTCTGAGCATGGCAAACTCTCTTAATTCCACATCAGTGGCCATGGTCACAGTTAGAAAAAGTAGCCAGCACAAGTTAGCCGGACTGAGAAAACATAATTATTTCATAAAGATATTTAAAGAGATGGCACTGGAAATGCAATGCTTATGTCTAATGTAACAGTTACAGGATCTACATCTAATGTCCTGCTCAGATACATTATAAAACTGCATAACAAGGTTGCACAGTTATTTTTATACAATAAAGTAAACAGCAACGTGTGTGGTTATGGAGGACCAGGAGTGCCACATAAAAATAAAACGGAGAATCAATTAATTCATTTAATAATCCACACATAAAAATGTATATAAATAAATCCCTTTTATATCGGCAAATAAATAGACATATTTAAAGTTTATTTAATTCCTGTTTTTAAATGTAGTTTAATAGACCAATAAAACAATAAATTTAAAAAATCTTTTTTAATTTATAAATAAATAGACATATTTAAAGTTCTTTATTTAATTCATTTTTTAAAATGTAGATTAATAAAACAATAAATAGTACATTATTAAAATTATTTAAATCTCTTTTTAAAAAAGATTTTGGCAAATGCTTTTCTAAAATGCCATTGGACATTACAGATGTAGGAGCAACCAATCAGCTTTCACCTCAATTTGAAGAGCCGACTCTCTAAAGACAGTTCGAGCAACGCGATCACGCAAAATGTCAGGCGAAGCTGAACGTGTTTTTAGAGGTATTGTAGATGATTTGTTAGCTTTAGCTGATTTTTGCGAAAGAATTTATCCTCTCGATTATCATTTTATATGTAAAAGAGTTTTTCAGTTGAGGGAAGACAATAATATATTGTGGTTGTACAATAAATGGAAGGATTTGGGTTCGGTTTGAGGTCATTCAGCGACTCTGCAGACCTCACGCTATGGTTGAACTTCCAAGCGTTCTCGAACAACACCAGTCGTTGGATGTACCGGCAGAAGAGACAGCAGGATGTATTGTTGAGTCGACGAAAACCATTATAACCTCTCCAAACACGTTCAGATTCGCCTGACACTTTGCGTGATCGCGTTGCTCGAACTCTTCTAGAGAGGGTCGGCTCTTCAAATTGAGGCGAAAGTTCATTGGTTGCTCCCACGTGTGTAGTGTCAATGGCATTTTAGCACTCGATTGACAAATGGATAAAAAAAAGCATTTGGCAAATCCTTTTTTAAAAAGCGATTTATAAAGCCATTTAAAATGATTTACAAATGTATTTTTTATTGCTCTATTAATCTACGTTTAAAAACAGGAATTAAATTAACAACTTTAAATATGTCTATTTATTTGCCTATATAAAAGTGATTTATTTATATACATTTTTATGTGTGAATTATTAAATGAATCAATTGATTCTCCGTTTTATTTTTATGTGGCACTCCTGGTCCTCCATATATGATATTGTATGTTCAAATATGTGACACTTCCTTCCCATCTATAAGTTTTAAATTCCCACCACAGGCAATTTAAAACAACATAGGATGTCCCTTATGTTCAAGTATTTTAGTGGTAGGTTATAGATATTGTTTATCACAGATTTTTAATGGCAATTTAAAATGTGAGGATCCAGCAAACAAAATCTGGACAAACAAATAAATAAACGACCATAATCCATTACTAGCAATAAATACGTGTGTTTTTTGGAAGTCAATGGTGTATTTTGCATGTTTTCTATCGATTAGTGCACCTTCAGTTATTCGGAGGCCTTTGAAAGTCAAAATGATTCCCATTTTGACATGCAACTAATAATATAATTGACCGAAATCACAATGATACAAGCACGAATGACCACTATTGTTAACGGTTTTTACATAAGAGACGCCCTAACGAGTGAAACAATGGGCCTGAGTGTATTCTACCATGCAGCTGCAGCCTCTTTTTATTTGCCTCAGGACGCTTGTGTGCCCATGAGAGCGAGACCTCCGGACCAGCACCTGCGGGGGCAGCGCCTCACATGACGAGGCATACAAATAATTTCCACAAAGAAAACGACCCCTTAGAGAACAATACTAGAGCAACACTCTTATAGCGTAATCTCATTCGTCTCCACTCCACCGTTACTGCCTCGTTTTGCCAAGCGAACCCCCAGACAAGATATTTGGATGCGTCGGTGTCCCCCGCCCTTCAGAATGGACTCATCCAGTTCTCATCACCAGAGCGAATCGATAGTTAAAGAAGCCTGAATATTGCAGCTCTATTTCGGCACCGACTGAAGTGACATCACGAGTCTACAGGTAATGGCATCTGGTTTTAGTCCTCAGACTTAAGTTAAGGTGATGAGTAGGCTTCCTAATTGATACAATGATGCTAAGCTGTATTATATAACTGGCATGACGTTATGCTTTGAGTGTAAGCTGTAATTTGACGTTTAAAAGGGGAAAAGATTGAGATTTGTGTTTATTTCTTTACAAATCTATTTCCTTTTTGGAAATCTGTGATCATTTTAGTTTTCCGCCTCATTTGCTAGTTGAGTCATAATTGGCATCACCTGGAAATTCATATTAAAATGTCTTTACTATTCAAGCAAATATCTAAAAAAAATATCTAAAGTGCCATTAAAAGGATTGCTCTCGTGCTCTGTCACAGTGGGGGAAACTATGGAGGAGCAGAAACTGAAAGATCCTGTTAATAAAGTGCCTCTGATCAAAGGTAAATGCATTTTATTGCTCTTGAGTTTCTAGAGTTATTTGCTGAAGTGTTTTGAGCCCAAATATATTTCTTTATTGTCTATATAGGCGTTCATTTAGAGGATATTAAACCTTGTTTTTTATTATTATACTTGGACGTATGTCAAGGTACTGTGTGTCTAAAATGATGATTGTTTGACCATGTAAGGTATAAAGATTTACTGTGTTGCTTGTGAGCAATTTGATGATTTAATTCTTTGTGATATATTTTTGTAAACCATAATTAAAAAAGAATGCATTTTTATAAAGTTTAACATGTTTTTAGTGAGGAATAAAATGCATATTTAGTTAAAGTGAAATTTCTGTAAAATATGCGTTTTATGTGACTGTAACTAAATAACTCAAAGCTCGTCTGCAGAAGTGCGACGAATAAAAACTTTTTGTTTCGAAAAAAAGCAATTTTACAATTTTGCAATTTTGTATGTAATCACGCATGGCAGTTTTGTCGTCATTAGTTGCAATGGAACAGTTTTCCAGTCTCTGCTAATACTTTCGTTAGCTCTAGTCCTTTCAGAAGATATTTTGTCCATCTGACTGTGTCTTCCTGTCTGTCTGCCTTCCTCTTCCACACACTCAACTAAATTAGGCCAAAGCATTCCTATGTGCCCTGGTACTCTGCTGAGAGATTCAGTTCTTGATGCAGTATGGCATCAATAAACATTACTTACCGCAAAACCTCATGAAACGTTAATGCCTTGGCCTGCACAGGTTTGCTGTATTTTAGCTTAGTCATCCAACCAAGGCATGTGAAGTTCAATTTTCTGGAATGACGTGTCTCTGATCGTAATGATATATGTTTGATATGCCCATTTATGGTATACACCCTTGAGTTTGTAAGTTGAGGTCATATCTTTCTGGAGCATTTGATAAAATGGCCTGGTTTTTAGCGAGAGGAGCAAGTTTGTTTCTAAGTTTAGGCAAACTAAATGCCAGCCAGTAAACGTAGCTTTCAGATTTCAGATCTTTATTTAAACTATATTTAATTAAGAATCTGTATTAATGTTTTCTTAGAGAACTTTTCTGATTCATTATGGAATTGCTTTGTATAACATTAGAACCTTTAAAACTTTTATTGATGGCATATCAAAAGGCAGCTTTATTGAAACCCCGGCCATCCTTTTGGCAGATCCCAGTTTAAACCGTACTGATGACATTATGTTTTTAGGATGGATCTATTCTGAGTCAAGTTATTAATTCATGGAATAGGCCCATTTTCTGACCTCCAGGGAAATTATCATGCGATTCATTCTGACTTAATTAACCTTTGGAGACAGGGTTTGCACTTCGTCAGAGGGCAGAACAATCCGGCAAAGTTGAAATGCAACTCATTGACGCTGATAAAGAGATAAAGACACAGATCCCCCATTAACTGTTGATGAAAGAGTGATTATCTGACAGCAGAGCACCATAATAGTGTCTAATTATGCATGTAACAGTTCCCATTAGATAATGTAATCGTTTCTCCAGATGAGCTGAGCAGGAGCACCGTGGAGGCCAGTGAGTCTGAGAAGGTCATCCAGCGTCTGAACCAGGAACTGCAGGAAGCCAATGAACAGGCCAACTCGGGCAAACACAAATGTGTCGAACTCCAAGGTAAAGAGGGGAGTTTAAGCTCTCGCAGATTACTCTCATTTGAATTTGTATTCGCTCGTTGTGCGTACATTAGGATATGAGAGACAAAACTGATCCTAGATTAGCTCTATATATTTTTATTTATGTAAAATGCAAGATTATTAATCAATAATTAAATAAAACATTATTAGTATTATATTTGATTAAGCCTGTGAGCATTTGAAATGATTTGTAATGGCAGTGATGCTCAATAGGTCCCCCTGATGGCTTGTGCTATGTATTACAGGTCTATTGGAGGAGGAGAAAAGAGCCAATAAGCAGCAGGCAGAAGAGTCTGCAAAACAGATAAAGGTCTTGCAGAGTAAGTGATGGAGGCTGTGTATGTCTTAAGTAATTACCCGACAATGTATTATACCTAACGGTCTTCATTTGTGTCTACATGTGCATTCAGCTCAGCTCCAAAAGCTGCAGGATGACATGGACAATCTCAGGGATCAAAAGGACAGCGCTGTCTTCAGTATGCGTCAGGAAGCGCACGCAGCTCAGGAGGAAGTGCAGGTGTTGCGCCGCACTATGGAGAAAACGGCAGCCGAGCGAGAGCATGAGGTCAGCGCGCTGAAAGGGAACCTAGCAACGCTAACTTCTGAGTTGGAGAAATGGCAGTTGGCTGCAAACAAATACGAGCGTGAGCTTGACAGTGTGCAGGCCAGTCACCAACAGCAGAACCAGCAGAGAGACAGAGCTGCCAAACAGCAAGGTACCCACAACCCCACAGAACACTCCTCTCACATTGGACTGGCATATAAAATTTGAATCCTACATTTTAAAATGGGTTTCTTTAATTGGTAAAAATCATGTGAGATTGTCAACATTTCTCATTCATGTATTTTTATAAACCAAAATGGAAATTCATTCATATTTATACTTCCATTTATACCGCATTAATGTGAATATTGATTCATTTTTTTATTGTTCTTGTTGTTAATAATAATAATAATAACGAATAATTGTATGTTAAAAACAAAAAATCCATACCTTATAAAAATAGTACATATGACATCAAATTAGCATGAACAAATATGAATTTTCTTAGGTTTTTATAATAATAATAATAATAATGCAAACATTATTATACCTGCTTGAAAGTGTTAATTTTAAAATGTTAAAAATTAATCAAAACTCTTATTTCCGTAAAAAAACAAAAAAAAAACGATTTTTAATTAAACATTACAGTGGGACAAAAAAAATAAGGAATTAAAATTGCATAACTTTAGCCTCACCAGGCTAAATTCCTGTATTTTGCCCCAATTAAATCAAAGCTTTTTTAAATATCTTTTGCACATTCATTATCTGTTAGAGGAAGTTGTTCTCCTTTCTCAGAAACCTGATGAATGAGGAAAATAATGTGCTTGTGGAGGTTACAAATCAAGTCCTAGCTTCATCAAACAACCGTCACGGCAGTGTTTGCAGTAATCTGACAGATATTCAGAAGATGACTCACTTTTCTCACATCACTTCCACCATTATGTAACCGAGTAGCATCGTGAGTCGGTCTGTGTGTGTGTTCACGCACATGTGCTATATCTGTGAATTTGTGTGCATGTATTTGGGTATGTTTTTAATTGTGTGTGTGTGTGTGTGTGTGTGATGCAGTGAGCGAGCTGGAGCGGCTGCAGAAGGACTGTGAAAGCCTGAGGAGGGAGTGTGCGTCTCTGAGGTCAGAGAGGGAGCAGCTGGCTGATAAACAGCAGAAAGAGAAGATCAGCCTGCAGAGTGAGAGCAGCACCCTGCGCTCAGAGAAAGAACAGCTACTGAAAAAACAACAGCAGCTGGAGAAAGAGCTGGACAGGTCTGTCCTAAGCTGTATCAGCTAAAGCTAATTTAAAGGTGGAGTGTGTCATTTCCATGCCACTAGAAGCACCAAATATAATTGCAGATCCCACCCTTAACTCACGCTATTGGTTGAGTCAGTGTTGCTGTGTCATGATACAATGTTCTCAGAGAACTTAAAGGTATAGGTCACCCAAAAATTAATTAAATTAGTCATTTACTCGTCATTGCATGACTTTTAAAAAAAAAAAAAATTATTGGGATTAACAGACTGAAATTTACTATATGTTGATGTCATTATTGAAGTTTGATGTCATTAATGCAATGACTTTTATTATTATTTATTTTATAATCTATAAATATGGATACGACTCTTACAGAAATGCATTGCTTTGCTTCAGAAGGCCTTTATTAACCACCTGGAGCTATGGATTACTTTTATGATGGATTGATGTGTTTTTGGGGGTTTCAAAATCATGGTTACTATTCATTCCCATTATAAAGCTTGGAAGAGCCAGAATATTTTTTAATATAACTCCAATTATGTTTGACTGAAAGACATTTCCACCTAGGATGGCTTGAGGGTGAATAAATTGTGGGATAGTTTTCATTTTTGGGTGAACTAACCCCTTAAGAAAGATTTTTATTTTAAGAAAAATGGAAATACTATACGTGATATATATATCCCAATGAATCAATATTTGAATTGAATCAAATTATAATAAAATGAAATCGAGTGTTTCTGACTCCGTTAAATCGAATCATGAAATCCTTGTCAATACCCAGCCCTACACTTCATCTTTAAATTGGAAAAAAGATCCTTTTGCAGACTTGGTGTAATGATGTAATCTATCTGGAATCTGAACCTTTATTCTGCCTCAGCTCCAAGAAACAGACCACAAGCCTGAGCAACACAGTCAAGACCCTGGAGAAGACGCAGGTGGACCTGGAGAAACGGCTGAGCGTCCTGCAGGAGGAACACCAGAGAGACACTAGCCAACTGGAGCAAAGCAATAGCAGGACCAAAGAACTGCAGAAAGAGGTTATTCCCATCATAGTTGAGAAAGAAAGTAGAACTGCCTGAGACTCATTAGCAGGCATGTCACAAAAGAGCTCTGCACCTAAAAAAAGACACGGCCCCCGGACACATTGTGTGTGTGTGTGTGTGTGTTATTGACTAGGCTCATTGCTCCTTGTGAAAGGTTTCTACACTCTTTCTCTTTTTTGTTCTCAGTATGAGGAAATCCAGGCAGAGCTGTCGGGCCTCAGGGAGAAGTATGAGAATGTAGAGGAGGAGAAAAGCTCCATCAGTCTGGAGCTGCAGCAGAGCCAAGAGCGCTTGAGGCTTCTGCAGGACAAAGACAACCATGTGAGTTTTCAATCCATGTAACGCCGATGTTCAACAACAGGGGCACTGACAATAGGGACAGTTCAAGAGGAAAGAGCGCATATTTTGCGGCGTTGTTTGCCCTTGAAATCAGAGATGGAAAAACATAGCATCGTTTGTTTGACAATAAACTTCCACAGTTTGTTTAAATATTTTGTATAGCCTAAAGATGAAGTGTGTAATTTCTGTGGCCAATAACACCAAATGCAGTTGCAGACTGTTTCTAGTAGAGCAGTGAAATTGAATCATTTTTATAATCCTGCATCGATTTATAAAAACAGAAGAATCTATTTTTTTTTTTTAAATGCCTATCATAGATATTAATGTACTATTTTATTGTAGGCTAAATAGTTTTCAAAAAGCTAAATAAACTCTCATTATATATTAATAAAAAGTTGTACATGTCCATCGGAAGCAAAGCAATTGATTCTGATGTTTTGGTCTCGTTTTTTTTTTTTTTTTTTTATATGAAAATAACCTACATGAATGAGAAAGTAAAGTGCAGGACGTGCTTGATGTTAAGAGTTAAGCACAGTTAACCACCAAAAATATCTTACTCTCTGTTACTGACACACACAGGAAGACCTCAGACAGCGCACAATCCCGAAATCAGTTCTCTTTTGTGGCGTATTGCGCGTATTGTAACGGAAACACCCAGAATTACAGTATAAATAAAATATAAAATATCTGTCTTGGCAAGTATTCACTCAAACATAATCTGTTATGTCTTAAATGAACGTTTGGTTAACGGTTAGAGAAAAAAATCTGATGTTTAATATTATATTACATCCGTGTATTAGGTTTTATAGGGATAATTCGCTCAAAAATAAAAATTCTGTCCTCATTTACTCACCCTAAATTTGTTCTAAACCTGTATGAGTTTCTTTTATTCTGTTGAGAAGAAGATATTATGAAGAACGTCGGTAACCAAAGACTTTCTTGTCCCCATTGACTTCCATAGCATTTTTTTCATATTGTGCAAGTCAATGGGGCCCAGCAACTGTTTGGTTATGCACATTTTTCAAAAAATCTTTTTTTGTCTTCAACAGAAGAAGCTTCTTTGACTCGTGAACCTTGTGAATATTCACATCTCTAGTTTACAAAAAGGTCTCTACCCAGGGTCCAAAATTGACACTCACAATAAAAATAGAGGAATTATAATCAGGCATGTGTTGCCATATGTAAAGGTGACCTTAGTGAAAATATATAGTATAGAAGTCATGATGAGGAAGAATTAATATTCTTATCATTTCATGCTTGATTTAAAGTATTTTTATTTTATTTTAGGTTGATAATAAATTAACAAAGCAAGTCATTTAAGAACAAAATTCTTTCATGTTTTAATTATAAATCATTAATTTATTTATATAAAATAATAGTATATATATATATCTATCTATCCAGGCTGATAAACCTCTGAGAGATGGTAAAACCAGGTGGTACTGCTCCACACTCACAGCATTGGTCAAAAGCAGTAGTTGACATGCCGTATTTAAACAAATAGTGGCGTTATCTCTGCACATTGAACTGGGGAAGGGGAAGTGTTTTAACAATGAAACAATTACACACTTCACCTTTTGATTTCCTTGTCTTGATGAAATTAAAATTCACCAGTCCAATAATAACCCACATAAACACAAGCCTCTCATTCAGTAATCACTCCCTTCCCTCCTTTAGCTGTCTTTATTGCAGCCCATCCTAGCCGTAGCCATCGGCCTTGTCCTGGCTTTGCTGTATTGGTGCTTGGGCCCATTGTGGTAGAAAGGTACACAGTGCTCCTGTCCCGTCTCATTCCTCTGCTTAAGCATCTATCATCCTCAGGGCTATGCATGACCACTAAACGATTCTTTGCTTAAGCTACGAAAAGCCGTCCGGTCATTTGCAAAATGCTTCTGTTTCCCTACTACAGGTCCGCTTTGTATTCTAAAACGCACACTAACAAGTGTCTCTGACGAACTCCATTTTGTAGGTTGTAGTTTTCCAGCGTAGCTCTGAGGCATCCCGGCTCTCTTTGTCCTCCACCGTATGTCTTTTGCTGTCCTTGTCTTGTGTGTTCTGGCCTCCGTTTCTCCGCGTCCCGTCCTTGTGGCTTTTATGTCGGCTCATGTGCATCCCTGATTGTAAACATGTTCTGATTGTTGATGCGGAGCTGCAGATGATGTCACCTCTTGTCATGTTTGTTCTTGCAGGGGAAATGGATCAGGTGGATGCCCGTTGCCGCCGTAACCATTGCTGTGACGGGGTATTTACTTTCAAAGACCTCAAAATGAACAACAGTACCAGTGATGAACCAGTAACAAGTACACACACCGTGACATGCATACCTTGTCAATCTTTCTCAAACGTGTTGACATTTGTGTCCTTTTAGTCTGTGTGGTGTTAGTTTGAGTAAAAAGTGTCGAAATCCAACTTTCTACTCAAATATCAACGGCCTTAGAATAATAATATCACAGCATTCCCTCAGTCGCACCATATAGATTTTTAAATTTGACGTCCTGGTTCTGTATGCATAGCATTTGAAGTATCTGGCTAATAACAGGTATTTTATTCAACACTGTTGCTTTGCCAAACAAACACTTAGTGAATTGCCTTATATAATGTAGCATCAGATAAACAAACATTTATATCACCCATGAGAATTAATTGAGAATTGCAAATCCCACTGCAATAACATACTCGAGACATGATGCACCCATTTAAGTTTTAACTTGTTCATACATTCTGTGGCTTAAAGGCCTAAATTCGCCTTGTAATGTTGTATGTGTCCTTGCACCTTATAAAAAGCCATTAGTGATTAGTCTATGCACTGTACTTTATTGTGATAAGGATTTGACATATTAATGATGATGAAAATAATCACTGTTCACTTAGGACATTAGAGTGTTAATTTGTCCTAAAGTGACCTATGATAGAGTGTTTATGATTTATTATGTTTATTATTCCTTGTACAGAGATTAAAGCGAAAACTACCTGATCTAATTAACATGCTGATTGCAATAAATAAGCAAAAGTGAAGTTCAGCCCTGTTTATTATGTGTAAATCCTTATACATGTCAGATGAATTTCATTTTCACTTTATCAATTTGTTAAAGCTGCAGGCCACAATTATTATTTTTTTTGGTTAATTCTCAAATCAATTTGAGCAAGTACAATACCACCCAGTGTTTAAAACTATCTCCTATCGCCCAATTCCCAATTTTTAATTCGGTTGGTACTGGTGGGTTTCTGCAGGAAATTTGTATATGCTACAGGCACCGGATCACTTATAGACGTTTCTCACAGGAGCTGTAATAATTAAACTTACCATTTTGATGGTAGATTGTAATCCAGATTGTCCAAATGACAATCATCAGTGACAACTGGAGATTAATCCATAGTCAAAAGCAAAAGGGTTGTCTTTGGACGGTTTATGCAAACAACTGCACTTGCAGGTTTCAAACAGATGGCGACAAAGTTGCGAAACTTACGGACTGCAGCTTTAACATTAGTTGATGTATTAGGTACCATTAACTAGCAACTTGTTTTTACAGCATATAGAGTATTCATCTAGGTTAATGTAATATGTTCATGATACATTAACAGGACAGAAAAAAGAAGTAATTTTTTGTGAATGAGTTTGCAGCCTGTATTGAATATAATGCAATAAGACCAATTTTGTTGCTTTTCATGGTTCATTTATATTTTTATACAAATATCTATTATGCCAGTTCTTTTTAGTGAATCAAAAACATGCAGCACACAACCAATTCTTGTCTGATTCTTGAGACGCATATCTTTTATCTGCCGGTTCTTTTTTGTGAATGAAAACACACTGTACGACCAAAGCTAGTCCGGTTCTTGAGGAAAATGGCTCTTATGTGTCGGTTCTTTTTAGTAAATCAAACACACACCCCGACTAGTCTGATTCCAGAAATGAATAACTCCTGAGCTGGTTCTTTTAATGAGTCACTGCTTTAAATTACTCCTGTGTAAGAATATGTAGTAACTAACTGAAAATTAATTAATAACTGAAATGAATCAAAACAAGAGCTTGTGAAGCAGAATCGAATCAAATTGTGAAATGGATACCAAGCACTAAGAACCCTATTTTAAAGTGCTAAGATTTCCAGTATACACAAAAAGCAAAACAATTCTGGGCTCATAAGCGCACTCCCACTAAATAATGGCCTCATAACCGAGTCTGTGATAATCCTGCAGCCAAAAGGCGCACGCTTCCATGGTGTAATGCAGTCCGCCTCAATGAGTCATCCCTCCTTGGTACCGCATGGGAAATATGAGGACGTGCCCTGATCAAAAGAGCTCTGGCAATAATACGCTCAGTTTATTCTGGAGCAAATGAAGTGTAACGTCACCAGCGATAAGGTTATCAGCAACAGTGATGTCAGACCTTCATCTGGCTTCAGGTGGGAATTAGCTGAATTCCCCAGGCCTGAGGATCCTGTTTCTGACCTCTGTCTTCCGAGTAAATACATTCTTCATGCACTGATGTAACTAGAATCTGTTTTTATTATTCCTTTGCACGATGTGGGGCTGCAGCATGATGACATGGTTAATGTCAGAGTAAAAACAGCTCTCAGAGGCACTGTATAATCATAATTATGGGCCAGAATGGGGAGTTGTAAGGCACTCCCACCACCAGCAAAGCAACATGAAAGCTTCATGCTTCTTCTTAGTTTGGTATAAAAGGCTTCGGACTCCACACTGATCAGAGAGAGCGATGGGTGACTTTAAAGATAGTGTTACTGCAGCTGCAATCAACCTGGCAGATGATGCACCGTGGAAAAAGATACAGAAGAACACCTTCACACGCTGGTGCAATGAACACCTGAGGTCTGTGGAGCTGCAGATCAGCGATCTTAAGTTTGATCTGAGCGATGGCCTTGTTCTTATCTCATTGCTGGAGGTCCTGAGCCATAAGAGGATGTTTAGAAAGTACCACACGCGCCCCACCTTCAGACAGCTCAAGCTAGACAATGTTTCGGTGGCGTTGGAGTTTTTGGATCATGAAAAGGTTAAATTGGTGTCTATAGGTAAGTTACAACCTGCCTGAATTCTTTCGAAAGAAGCCGTTTGCAAAGATCTACAATATTAGTTCTCTTGAGAGATTTTCAAGGCACTTTAACAACATTTTAAAGATCTTGTTTCTGAATATTAAGGTAAAGTTCATAATAAAGTTATTTGCTGTTATGCCGAGTAGGAAAATATGTACAATACAAGGCCAATTAAATAATAAAGATGAGTTGGAGAGAATGAATGTTATGAAAGACTTATGAACAGGTATGTTTTATATAAGCAGAAATGCCATAGGGACTGTGCCATTCTATTTAATTTGATTTTTATATGTGTATATATATTACACACATATTACACACACACACACAGGGCTGGGAAGGTTACTTTTAAAATGTATTTCAGATTACGAAATACATGCTTTAAAAAGTAATTTGTAACGTATTTTGTTACATTACTCAAGTTTAGTAACTTAATCTAAATACTTTAGAATACTTTGGAATGCTAATAAGTTTTAACTCACAATTCTGACTTTTTCCCTTAGAATTGCGTGATATAAAGTTGCTATTGCGAGTTATAAGTCAGAATTATGAGATATAAACTGACAATATTGAGAAAAGTCAAAATTATGAGATATAAACTCGCATACTAAATTCATAATTGCAAGAAAAAAAGTTAGTTTTGCAAGTTTATATCTCCCAATTCTGACTTTATAACTTGCAATTGCGAGTTTAAATCTCGCAATTTGAGAAAAAGAAGTCAGAATTGTGAAATGCAAACTCACAATTGTGAAGGGGAAAAACTAATTATGAGAAAAAATTGTCGTGGATCATCCAGGTCATAACAGGACAAGTTAAGTTGACAGTTGACATTTTTTTTATAAATTCAGTCATTTTGTCTTGTTCAGGACAGTACTAAATAAAAATAACAACATTTTTATAATCCCTCTTAAAAGTATTACAATGTTGATGAAACTTAACTCCGCTTTTTCAGACTGTAAGGGTCAGAGAATCACCAATTGCTGTTTAAATGGCATTAAAATTCAAAGTAATCACTTTGATAATCTAAAATACTTTTCAGATGTAACTGTAACTGATTACCACATATTTAAAATATAACTAATGAAATAGTTACTCAAATTTTGTACAAACCCAAATTTACCTCTGATTATACTAATTACACTAAATATTAAGTATAATTGTCTTTATGCTATTAACAATGCTTCTGGCTGACTGTGTGTGTGTGTGTGTGTGTTCACTACTCACCGCTGTGTGTGTGCACTTGGATGGGATAAATGCAGAGCACAAATTTCAAGTATGGGTCACCATACCTGACAATACGTCACGACTTTCACTTTTAAGATGTACCTTCTGTCACTGTTGTCTGAAAATCATAAGCATTTCTTCAGAACTTCATTATTACACAACTGAGCTGCTGCTCCCACACTGACACTAAAGCATGTTTTTCCTATGAATTCATGTGGCCCCTTTCCTAATTAGGGAGGGAAGGCCTTGGGTCAAAGAGTTTTAGTGTCAAATTGGGGACGGCATTTCATTCAATTAGATGTGAGCTGGACCGGAACAATGTTCCCAGTTGAGCTCTCTTCTTTGAATGTAATGGCTAAATGACAAAAGGCATTTGGTATATTTATAAAAAAAAAAAAAAGAAAAAAAATACTTATGTTACCAAGAGAAGGTCTCCATCTTGAAGGAACAAATAGACACACGCCTTAACTGTCTCCATACAGACAGTAAGGCCATAGTGGATGGGAATTTGAAGCTGATCCTGGGTCTAGTTTGGACCTTGATACAGCATTACTCCATCTCCACCCCGGTGTGGGAGGATGAGGCAAACGATTCTGTCTCCAAACTGACTCCAGAGATGAGGCTTCTGGGATGGATCCAAAACAAAGTCCCTGAACTGCCAATCACTAATTTCAGCCAGGACTGGCAGGATGGCAAGGCCCTTGGTGCATTAGTGGATGGACTGGCACCAGGTAAGGGAAGTTTCTTATATAGTCGTCTTTAAATTCCTCATGAACGTGTGATTGAAATGGAAAAAGAGTTTTTTGGCAGAGATTTTCATCTTACGAAATTCTTATTTGTGCTTACGCAGGCTTGTGTCCTGACTGGGAGAGCTGGGAAACGGTACATCGGGTGAGCAACACTAAAGAAGCCATGCAGCAAGCAGATGACTGGCTTGGAATTCCACAGGTGAGTTCAACCAGAATGGTCTACTTACTTGATGTACATTTTGATAACATCCTCAGTGATTCTGTAGTCCTCATATGTCAATTTGTAATCATTATTTTGTTTTATTAAATTTTATTAAGCTCATAGCCCCAGAGGAGATTCTTGATCCAGCCGTGGATGAGCAGTCAGTGATGACATACCTCTCACTTTTCCCCAAAGCCAGACTGAAGCCTGGAGCCCCACTCAAGCCAATGAAAGGTTTGGCCCATTAAAAAAACCCTGCTGTTTAGTTTTTTGACGCCGTCAATGATAATAAGGATAAGTGATAAAAGATTTGATGAGAACTTTTTTATTAAAACATTGTAACAAATTAGCTCTAAAGGGAAATATGTATGATTTAATTACAACGAATTATAATTAATCATAAATATTTGGATTATTTTTCAGACTGTAACAGAATTAATTTTACGATTATTTAATCAGATCGTCCAGCATAATCGGTTATCAATTCTAGGAAATAAATTCCTCCTGGCCAAGGAAGAATAACTTTTTCCTACTGTATAAAGTACTAGCATGTTAGTAACCTGTAGCTTGATCAAAACGTTTAAGAGACTTTGATCTGTGAGTGTCAACCCAGAGACAAAGTGTGGATATAATGGTTTAATAAACTAAACTACATTAGGCTACACGCATAACTAAACTAAAGAGTATAAACAGAATAAAGAAGGTGTTACATGTGTTAATGTTCTATGCTCCCGCCATTCTTCATTCATTATTAGTCATTCCCTTCACCTGTTTCCCAGTCATTAGTGTCTGTATATATTCCCTGTTTCCATCACTCCTGGTCCGTTCTCGTTTATGTTAAGACGTGTTTTTATGTTTCCTGTTTCTGATATATCCCCTGCATTGAATATATAAAGACTTCATCATATTGATATTCCTGTCTCTGCGTCTCCTGAACATGTCACTATAACAGAAGGTTAAGTTAAAAAAAATTGAGAGAGAGAAGAGAATGGTTTATAATCAAGATTACAATTAGTTATTCACAACTCACGACCTCACAACATCAAAGAATCAGAGTCACCCTAACATGGGCACACTAACTTAGAAACACATCTAAACGCTGCAAACGGGTACTTGCATTGACTTCGGTTGCTGAATTAGTTCAGATGCAGTAGATTCTGGAGATTCTTGATGAGATTCCGCTTGGGTTCTTCTGGGTGGTTGAATCCAACGAAGTAAACTTGAAGATAAAGTTGCCAAAGGGAGACGGGAAACGATGGTGTCTGAAAAGAGATTGAGCAAAGATGTACCTGGAGCCAAGGTGATAATGGCCTTTGAAGAGAACTGGTGACGTAGTTTGAACAACAGGGGAAAGAAAAGGAAGGATCTTATGATGCCTAAGGCAATTTGATCATGTCCATTCGTTACAACGTTTTGTTGACTAGAAGACTTTCTGCAGGCTGCATTGATATGCCAGTGGGTGACAAAAATTGACTGTCTTTAATCATTAAATCATTCATTTGTTCTTTGTTTTGAACAAATCATTGATTTGTTCGAAAACACTTATTCATTAAAGAATTAAACACCACAACTTTGTTGCTCAGCTATAACTAAAACATTTTAATAACTCTCTGAGAATTAGGAAGTCCACACCACGGTTTTAAAATAACAACACAGGGAAACGATACTGCTGGAATCCAATTTTTAGAATATTTTATAATCCACCCAACTTTAAAGAGCTCAAACAAGTGCAGTGCAAATCAGTGGTGCTCTGAAATGTGGAGGCAAAGTCCTTAATTTGGATTTTTTTAATGTTTAATAGTCAACTTAATGGTCATCAGGCTCAATAAATACTGATCACAGACAAAGATGTATTCTAACTTTAATTTCACCAATCTGACTCCTCACTAAAAAAATCCCTACAGTCATCATGTTTTCAGTCCATTTCAAGTTTGATTTTGACATGACATAAAGCAGTAATGCTACATCGCTGAGTTGTTTACTAACTTTTTAATTATTCCTCTCATTATTAAATGCATAATTTTTGGTCATTCAGATTGAGTCATGAACTCTGAACGTGCATGAAAGCAATCGCACAAACCAATCATATCCAACTATAACCAATTATATCCAATCATAGACCCATTGAGGCATTGTCTCCTCTGAAATGACTTTCCCCCATTCATTCTCAATAACCCCCCACTAAACTCCCCGCACGGATCAGAGTAGGCAACCTACGGGTGTCGCTGTTGGATAGTGTTACTTTAAAAAAAACTAGATGTCACATTTTGTAATATTTGCCTTGTTTTATTATTCTATTATGGATTATTTTCTCATCCAAGTTTTGAGGAGGCACTGTTTCCTTTGCCTCCTTGGAGGAAATGCCCTTGGTGCAGATGACTTGCTATAAAAAAAAATGTATCGTCCATTGATGTGGATGCTAATCTTGTTGTTGCTCTAGTTATTGTTCTTGGTGTAAATGGGCCTAAATTCCATTGACATGTTGTGTCAGCTATTTTATTTATTTATTTATTTATTTTTTATTTCAGTGCCAAAACCTAAAGCCTGTCGTGCCACAGGGCGGGGATTACAGTCCAAAGGCATTAGAGTAGGTCAGCTGGCCAAATTTAAAGTGGATACCTGCAGAGCTGGGCCTGGAAATTTGGAGGTCCTTATTAGAGACCCTAGTGAGTCCACAATTTCCCCATAATCTATATAGAGATAAATATACACAATTATGTTACCCCTTTGTGGTCTAAATGAAATGTTATCCTTTCTGTCAGGTGGCAAAGCAGTGTCTGTCAGACAGAAGGAAGCACTTGAAGGCATTTATACCTTTGAATATACACCCACTGCTAAAGGAGATCACACAGTGGACATCACCTGGACCGGTCAACACGTTCCCAAGAGGTTAGCTCTCATTTTCACAAATTTAAATTACAGAAACATCAATTTAATTTCAATGATATGTTTTTTATTCCTTTCTGTCACAGCCCATTTAAAGTCCATGTTGGTTCAGAAGCTGGTCCACAGAAGATCCGAGCATGGGGACCAGGACTAGAGGGAGGGACTGTGGGCTTGTCAGCAGATTTCTTGGTGGAATCTGTTGGTGTGGACTCTGGCATGCTGGGTGAACGGATGTTTTTGTGGATAATGTATTATGTATGAAGAAAGTGGTATAGCTAAGCAATTTCAATATTACATTACATTACATTACATATTTCTATTCTTTATTTTATGTTATGATTGTCTCTTTTCACAGATAATGTATAACTAAAATTGGTATAGCTAAGCAATTTAAATATACTAAACACCTTATACATATAATCACACTATATACATATTATATTTGTTTTCAATATTTTATAATTGTCACTTTCCACTAATTATATTTCCAAGGTTTTGCCATTGAAGGTCCATCTCAGGCAAAGATCACATGTGATGACCACAATGATGGCTCCTGCCTCGTGAAGTTTTGGCCAACTGAGGCTGGTGAGTATGCTGTACACGTGATGTGTGATGATGAAGAAATCCAGGACAGCCCCTTCATGGCTTCCATCAGACTTAAAAGAAAAAACTTCCACCCTGAAAAGGTAAACTCCTACTGTATACTCTGTGCTATTAATCTGTTTATGCAGATATGTGTCCGGTTTCATTTTTCAGAGAGATCCATTTTAAATGAATGAAATATTTTACATTAGATGTGAAATTATTTAATAAGTTATGCATGTTGGGTTTTAGGTGAAAGTAGAAGGAGCAGGTGTTTCCCAAACTGGGTGCGTAGTGAACCTCCAAAACCAGTTCACTGTGGATACCAGGCTAGCTGGTGAAGGAGAACTTAAAGTTTATGCTCAGGTTCTAACACAGTAAAATACTTATTTTTTATTCACATGAAAAAGCACTTTTAATTTACAGAATGGTTTGACTTCTTCACAGAGAGCAGATGGAGAATGTGTAGATGTTAGTGTTGCCTCGGAAGAATCAGGTGTCTTTGTCTGCTCCTACATCCCTTCATCTCTCTCCAAACATACCATTGCTGTGGCTTGGGGAGGAGTCATGGTTCCAGGCAGTCCTTTCATTGTGAGTGCATATATTGATATTGATAAACAGCAGTAAATATGATCTTTAGAATACAATGTGAAGGGATTATGCAATATGAGAACATGATGTACAACAACTAATTCTAATTCGTTTCATTTACATGGTCTGATGAAGGTAGAGAATACTCATTTTCCCCAATTTGTTTTCCATCATGTCGCGTTAATGTTCCAGCATCTGTTGTGTTATTGAAATTCCATTTCATCTCACAATGGCTTTAAACCTGTCTGGAGATGATGTACAGCTGCTTAGTGCAGCAGCCAGAGCTCACAGGAATGTAATAGGATGTTTATTAGTCTATTTGTACTGGCATTGCCTCTGTCAAGGAGAAATGAAACTCTGCTTCTTGAAATCGCGTATGAAAAACATACATTCAGAAATGAGCCTACGAGCATCAAAATATAATCTTCAGCGCTTTGGAAGCCTATGATTGTGACGCTCTAAGATTTTGTATGATCGCTGCATCATTAATGTTTCAGGTGACACCTCGCAGGATTAAGATGACACTGTGTAACCCAGTCTGGTTTAAACCAGATGGATCAGAAACGTATTACTCCGGTAAGTTTAAAGGAACGGTTCTTCCAAAAATCATATAATCATTTACTCATCATCATGTTGTTCCAGACCTGTATGGTGTATGAATGACTAACCCCTGGTTTCACAGACAAGTTTTAAGCCTAGTCCCAGACTAAAATGCATGTTTGAGCTGTTTTAACTGAAAGCAACTTGTACTGACTTCTCTTACAAGAAAATGTTTTTTAAATAAAAATGTAAATGCCTTAAATGTCATTTCAAATGAACAACAAATGGATATTTTTAAAACTATTTTATCAAAATGATCACCTTTTAATTGTGGAAATGGTGATATTCATGTCTTAAGATATTTTTAAAAAAAAATGTATATTATATTATGATTGTGTGAAGATGAAGAGATGGACCTTGATGAAGACTTTCCAGACAACGTATGGCCTGGTGGTCATCGAGAACTTGTTATGAACATAATTAGCCCGTCAAACATCCCAGGCGATGCTACAAAGGTATAGAGTAATACAAATTCTGTGAATTGACTTGGAACGACAGTACAGTCAAATGTTGTTTGTTTCTTCAGGTAAGGGCTCATGGTCCAGGCCTAAAAAAAGGTGTTCTTGGAGAACAGACAGAGTTTATCATTGACACAAGCAGAGCAGGCAGTGGACGACTTGCCATAAGAGTGGAAGGACCCTGTGAAGTTATACTAAAATGTCTGGACAATCAAGATGGCACCTGTACAGTGTTTTACATCCCCACAGAGCATGGAATGTACAAAATAAATGTCCTTTTTGACAACTCTCACATAACTGGCTCTCCATTCGAGGCTTTTATACAGAAGCCGATTGACCCATCTAAAGTTTTGGTAACAGGCCCTGGTTTGCTACAGGGGAAAGTCGGGGAACCTTGCATTGTAAATATAGACTGTGCAATGGCAGGCTCTGGAGATCTTTCTGTGCAGGCTGTCTCTGACTCAGGAGTCATTGTCCCAACCGAAGTGAAGGAGAATGAAGATGGCACCTACACAGCTGTTTATGTGCCTCTAACTGGAGGCGTATATACGCTGCTTCTGAAATATGGAGGAAAGGTGGTGCCCAACTTCCCTGCCAAAGTTATTGTGGATCCAAAGGTCTACAAAAGCCATATAAAAGTGAGCAGGCAAGGTGATAAGAACCCTAAAGTTTGTCACATGACAACTAATTTGCTTTTGGATTATGTTTGTTTGTCATGAGTTTGTCTTCTCATTCATTTTGCTTTTTCAGGAGCCATTGTGGTTGGTGAAAGGGAAACTGACATATGCCAAGTTGTTGCAAATGGTTTGGGTCTCCAAAAGGGGCTCACGGGACATCCTAATATGTTTAGTGTAAATGCCAGGTAAGGTGGTTGTTAAAGGTTTAGTTCAGCCAAAAATGAGAATTCTGTCATTAATTAGCCTGTTATCGTTCCACTCCTGTAAACTTTCGTTCATCTTCGGAACACAAATGAAGATCTTTTTGATGAAATCGGTGAGCTTTCCGTCCCTCCATAGACAACTATACGCAACTACCACCTCGGAAAGTTCATAAAGAGATCGTAAAACTAATCCATATGAATTGAGTGGTTTATTCTAAATTTTCTGAAGAGACTCAATCACTTCATACGATGAACAGATTTAATTTAAGCTTTTAATTACATATAGATTCTCTTTCTCAGCAGATCTTCAGTTGATGATCTGGGCATAACGGTGGAGGGTGCGTCTGAGTGTCCGGTGACATGCAGAGACAACGGTGAAGGCATGTACAATGTAGAATATACTCCTTCAGTGCCTGGTGAATATAAGATCACCATTACCTGTGGAGAGAAAAACATTCCAGGTAAGCTTTAAATTATGAAAAACGAGTTATTGACTTGTTTTTAATAAAAATTAATTTTTTATTCTATTTTTTTAAAATTTATTATGAATATTCATTTACTGTCTGTTCAACAGGAAGTCCATTTATTGCAACAGTGGAGGATATTTCAGATAATGCAGATTCTGGAGTTTGTCTGCAGTCAGGGATTTGTTTATCTGCAAATACTGTTACTCCTCATGGTAGGTCGATTTTATTTTTTGCTTTTTTTGTGTCCAAAACATGTTTGCACATTATTTAAATTGTCTGCACTGAAATGACAGAAATCAAACATAATGGAGATGGGATTTACACAGCGAGTCCATCTCCGTCAGTGGAAGACAGAGAGTCTCTCATAGATCCTCAGAGTCCTTATGGAAGTTGCAGGTTAGACAATCTGTTAAAGCAAAGTAAAGCAAATGATCTGAATGGCTTGGCTACAATCTTACCCCCCTTTTTTTTTTTTTTTCTTAATCCTAGTCGCATCCCGTTCCAAGCTCTACCTAATTGTGACTGTGTTGGAGAGCTTGCCTCAGCTCATGGTGAGAATATGCCAGAGATAATTGTTCCAGGTTTTAAAGGTAGAATCTGCGGCAGAACTTCCCAAAGTTTTACGATTGGCTGCAGTAGCAGTGGAGAAGCACCTGAGACTGTTGCTGTGGTGAGACCTGATGGTGAGCACAAAGTAAAAAGATTCTAAAACTTATATTGGCAATCATTGGAAAAATCTCTGAGATGCTTTGAATGTTTGCCCTGTAGGTTCCATGGAGCTCCTGGAGCTGAAAAAAAGTGGAGACGGAACTTATAGCGTTGTCTATTTGCCCACCATGGATGGCTGTCATTTATTAACAGTGAAATTCTCTAGTGAGGAGACTTTTAGTAGGTGAGAAATAAGTTCCATTTGTTTGCTTAGCAGACGTGTTCAGTTTCATAAAGATGAGTAAATTCCAAGTCAAATGTCTTTTGTTTTACTTAAATAGCAACCGTGTTTTTAGACTACCCAAAATGAAGGAAAATAGTTAATAATAGTTATATTAAAAAAAATTTATTTTAATTAGAGGCTTCTTTTTTTTCATTATTATTATTATTATTATTTAAATGTAGTGTATATATATTTTAAATTTTTACAGACAATTCCAGTTTCAAGTGTTGCCGATAGATGATACAGCTCAAGTTAATGTAGCAGGTCCAGGTCTGACATCAGGAATGTGTGCCCGGCATCCTCAAACATTTACTGTCGACTCCACCGCCGCAAAAAAAGTTCCACAGTTTGTTGCCATAATGACACCAGATGGTATTACAATATGTATTATATTACATCACAACTACTAATGTCATATATCAGTAAAAATTATTAATACTGCACATCTTATTCATCATTAAATAGGCTTGACTGAGATATTTGAGGTCAGAGACAATGGCGATTGGACATACACCGTGAACTACACCCCTTTAATGGAAGGACTTCATTCATTGATGGTCAAATATATTGAAGATGCTTCATTTTGCAAGTATGTCCATTGCAATATTGACTAAATGCATAGGTCATGTCATATAGAGATGGGACTCAGCAGGCCCACCTTTAACTGACATGACAAATTTGCCTTTGTCATTACTTGGTGGATTACAATCAAGCACAATAATTTGATGCATGTTGTTAATTTACAGTCCTTTCACGTTTCGAGTGCTGCCTATGCCTGATTCTGATTATAAGCATAATGGAGAACAAGGCTTCAGGAATGGGAGAGCACAAGTGTGTGTAAACACTCCTCAGACCTTCACAATTGATGGCAGTAGCACCGGAGAGCCGCCAGAGACTGTAGCTGTTGTTACACCTGATGGTGAGAATGTAATGGACAGGATGTGTTGTTGGTTTTGATGGGTGTTTCATACAGTTTTAAACAATATAATTTGATTAACTGTTGCACTTTGCAGGCAAAGTCATGATATTAAGTGCAAAAGACAATGGAGATGGAACGTACTTAGTGGCTTACTCCCCTTCTGTTGAAGGATCTCACTCGATTATGGTCAAATATACCAATGATGATTTCTTTTGGAGGTAAAGCAGCAGATAAATGAGATTTTAGTGTGGTGCCGCCCAATACATGCAGTTCATTTCCTCAGATACTGATATCACGCTGTCTTTCAGTCCTATCAGGTTTCATGCCATACCCTCTCACTCTGGTGGAAGGGATGAAGATGTCTTGAATAAAGAGGATTTCTGTCAGGATGGAAGTGTTGACGGCCATGCTAAGGCTCCTCAAACATCTGCTAATGGCTACAGTGTGGCACAAGAGACTGACACCATAGTGAAAGCTAATGGTCAGACCAATGTGTTTGATAGATTGCTGACATTTGCATGGCTGAGTGTTTGCTAGGGTAATCAGTCACATGTGGTTTTTACATGTAGGCTCTAACAAACTCTCCACAGATGTGATGGGCAACAGGGACAGAACTTGTAAGATGACTTGCCCATCAAATATGAAAAATTCTGTGATGGACAAGTATACCAGTGAAGAGACTTTAACAAGGTATGAGTCTATTTTAAACTCCATGTAAAATAAATTGTATAAAACTGTTTTCTTTCTTGAGAACTACCAGAAACATTTGGTGTTTTATTTATTTCATAGCCTCTCTGAGTTCCAGGCAGACTTATCTTTTGAAAATACAGAACCAAAGATTTGTGCTCAAATTCCTCAATCATTCAGAATCAAGAGTAGTAAATCTGGGAAGCCGCCTGAATGTGCGCTGATGATCACCCCCGATGGTGAGGAGCAACTTCTCTTGAAAGAGGTCTCAGATTTCTATGACTGTATCCTGTGTAACTGACAAAGCTTCATACCCACAGGAAAGGCTGAACTGACAGAGGTCAAAGGAAACCCAGATGGGACTTACTCTGTGAAATATTCTCCTACCATAGAAGGTCTTCATTCTTTGATGGTCAAGTATGCTGATGATGATTCATACTGCAAGTAAGAATAGTTTTTATTTAGTAAATGGTAAAAATAAAAATAAAAGTTTAATAGTGAAATATAGATGTTAACTTTTTGTAAATACTATTATTGGAGTAACATTTTAATTATACTAATAATGTGTATTGTTATTGTTATATCATTATTGAATATTATATTATTATTATTGTTATATTGTTATTGAATTGTACTATTAATTCTAAAGCAAAACTAATAATTATTATAATAATTATTAATAATAAATATTATTAGTGTAATTAAAATTTATAATAATAATAATTATTATTATTATTTAATTTTTTTTGTATAACACTTGTCACGTCTGATTTCATTCATACTATTTGTTTTTCAGTCCATTGAGGTTTCATGTCCTGCCTCACTCAGCTAGTGATGAGGAGCATGGGATAAATACAACAGAGGTTTGTTGTAAACAACTAAAGGAAGATGTCTGCGCTCAAACTCCTCAAACTTTCACAGCTTGCTGCAACACTAATGAGGCCCCAGAGACTGACCTGTTGAAAGCTGATGGTGAGGCCTGACTATATGATCATCACTATCTATCTGTTTGGAAGTCATCAGATAGTGAATAGAATTGAAAAGAAACCTTGTTTGTTGTGATATTGATTCCTTAGGCACTAGAGATCTGGTTGGAGTGTTAAATAACAAGAACAGGACCTATGCAGCAACACACACACACACTGCTGAAGACTCTTACTCCTCAGCTGACAGAAATCCCAGTGAGGAGGATTTTCAAAGGTAAGATGGCTATTAAAGTCCAGACTTTATCTAATACCATTTGCATTATTCAGTCTCTCTCAGTATCCAAATTCATTATTTATTTACTAATTTGTGCTCTCTTAATTGTGACACTAATTATAGTCTCCAGCCATCATCCTCACATGCTTCAAGCGGTCACATAGGTTTTCAAAACAAGGTATGAATGTGTGAAGTTTATTCAAGGTTAATTTCAATCCATTTAATAATGTCTCAAGTCCTTGAGACATTTTGTACGTTTAATGTCTTCAACATCTTCATTATTTCTCATCAGGCTGAGGGCAGAGATGTAATTCCTCTTGGTGCCAGTAATCAAGCGGGGTTTATATCCTGTGATATATTCCTGCCATCAGACTTAAGTGAAGGTGAAATTACAGGTGAGCTGTTGCTCTGGATTCACTTGCTCATTTTAAAGATTGCATCCTCGCATCATTATTTTGATGGCATTCATAGGTGAGGTGATCACACCATCTAGAAAGACAGCACAGCCTGACGTGATTGATAACAAAGATGGAACCATCATTATAAAGTTTGATCCTTCAGAAGAGGGTCTTCACCAACTACTTATTAAATCAACCGGAAACGATCTACCAGGTTAGAATGCACACGTTCTCTCTGGAAAACATTCACTTTTCCCTCTTCTTTTTGATCTTCAGCAAACCATTTATAGAAATGTTTCACTGTTGACATTACAAATCTATGGATTAAATATGATTCTTTCTTCTTCCTGCAGTACTTCCACTGCAGTATTATGCAAATAGTCTAGCTAATCGCAGCACAATTGCCTATGGACGTGGCCTTGTGTATGGAATTGCAAATGAGACGGCAACATTCACCATCTGTCAGGAGGTTTCAGCCTTGAGTGAGCATTTGTTTTCTGATGCCATAATAATGGACTGAGCACTTTTTTTGTACAGCTATACTCCGCAAACAGGCATGCACTGTCAGGGGGGGGCCTGTGTATTGGAGGGTAACCCACCCTAACCCCATATGTATACCCCCTGAGGGACATGTAACACGATATTCCCCCTGCCAATCGCAATTTATAAGTGACGCAATCACGATTTTTACTGAGTGGGAATCCCAAGTTGGAATCCCACACTCCTACAACTCTAGTTGTACTGTATATGGTTTGTGCATGGAAAATTAGTTGACTAATTTTAATTTTGACTAAAAAACAAAAGCCAGGAACCATGAGGTGGAAAGTCAAGTGGAAAGTGTGCTGAAAAGGGCCATCTTTTTGTCCCAAAAAAAAACAAACAAAAAAAAAAACATCGGTGCTATCAAATCATAATGAAATATCACTCCCATTGGCACTATAATAGGATGCATTAGTTTCTGCCCACTTTTTCAGCAGTGAATTATTCCTGTGCATTTTTCCAGTCTTCATTAAAGTGTTATAAGCCATGAACCAAGCCAACCTACAAGGTGAATCACAACATTACAAACTTTTATTTGACGCGAAAAAAGTATTTGAAAATCTGACAAAAATAGGTACAAGACTACAATGCCATGAAGGATTGCGAATGACAATCAACTAAAAAACTGAAGACATATAAAACAATTTAATGTTGTTGATTTATATGTATAGAAACGGTTGTTGTTGTTGTTTTTTGCAAAATATGCAAATGTAAATTTTGCACTTTTTTTTTTTTACTTTCCCCAACATTGTACATTTGCATATTTTGCAAAAAATCTTAATTTACTAATGCATTGCAATATTGCGTTTCACTGTAAAAAAAAAAAAAAAAAAAAAAAAAAAAGTAACTAATTGCATTACTCTGTTACTTTTTTTTATGGAAAGTAATGTTACATTACTGTTGCAATACTTTTTCTCACCTGGGCTGGGCTTGCTTGTTTGTTTTTTTATAACAAAAAGGCCCTTTCACACCAAAAGTGAAATGAGTAAACTTCAGGCTGATCACAAATGTGATGTTTATATCATAAGTCAATATAATAAGTCATGCTTATTAGTAAAGTTCAGTTAGATCATTGAAGGTCAGCAGCAAAGACGTTGGTTAATAAAATGAGATTAAATACATAAAGTATATTTGTTTAATTTAATATATTTAATTGTTAAAGGTTTTTGCAATATTCTGAGATTACACTGTTTTTATTCATTTTGAGGAATACTGACTTTGTTTTTGTGAAAGTGAGATGAGTAAATGCTCATATTTAGTCTAGAACTACAATAACCATCATGTTTACACAACACCTCTGTCACTTACTCCCGATTTCTCTCAACATGACAACAGGACAGGTGTCAGTCAGGACATGGGAAAACAAAGTAACTTGCGTTACTTATTTGAAAAAGTAACTCATATTTTGTTGTAAATTTAAAAGTATTGCATTACTTTACTTGAAAAAAGTAATCTGATTACATAACCCACGATACTTATGCGTTACCGCAACCCTGCAAATTTATATAAATGTTTAAGTATTGAGACCGATTGTCATTTGAGGGGCTCCATGGGATTGGGCGCTCGCTGCAGAGCTCTTTTGGCACAATCTTCACGCCACGATTAGTTAAATTTTCTGTATAGCATCATGGGTAATGTAGTTTTTTTCAACATAAATTCTACTGTTAAACATGATTATTTAAAAAAAAAAAAAAAAAAAAAAAAGTTTATTGAAATAATGCAGACTGATGGCTTCAGCCTCATAGCTCCCAGAAGGTCTTCAAAGATTATAAAAATCAATTTCCCTGTGGTGAAAATTAATGGAGTTTTTACTTAGAAACCCAACTGTGGAACTCTATGGACATAGAAGTCATTTGTTATTTGTTCAGGTGATCTGGACATCACAATCGAGGGTCTGTCTGAGGCAGATGTGCGCTGCTTGGACAATGCAGACGGCACTTGTACCGTGAGCTACCTCCCAACTGAGCCTGGAGATTATGAGATCCAAGTTCAACACGATGACATGCCTATCCGAGGTAGCCCTTTCAAGGCTAAAATTACTGGTATGGCAACCCCACCAAACCACTATTCATAACAGTATACTGCTCAAATCTTAAATTAATACATGCATGGTTTTTATAAACACAATACAGATGGAAATTTGAGAAGGTCACAGGTAGAACTGGGCAGTGCGGTTGACTTCACCATCAACATCACTGAAGAAGACATTAGCCAGCTCTATGCCAGCATCATGTCACCCACAGGAAATGATGTACCCTGCTTACTGAAAGCACAACCTGACAGCCATCTCGGTGAGCCATCTATTAATGTACACACAGCTGCTGTTGGTAAAAATAAAATGATTCGCATTAATGAGCTTAAACAAAAGTTTTAGCATAAACCTCAAATGCATCAAGCATACCCACATCCTTAGTGAACGTGATTTCACCAAGTACAACATGTTCCTGGAACAACATTCCAATCAACCAGTCAGATTTGAGGGACAAGTTTACAGTTTATGTCATATTCAGGCTTACAAGCAGGGATAGGTGCCTCTGTATCAGTGTTATTCACCTATCATTTCCCTCTGATTTTAGGTATAAGATATGGGTAGGGTTATGTTTAGAGGGAGGGATAGTGTTGGGACTGAATTTTCAGACAGGAATGTTGTTTCATGATCAACAAAATGTGTCGATCCAGGAACATATCTTACTTTGCAAAATCCTGCAAAGTGCCACTGTCAAACTTCATCAGAGATGCACTTTGTTTGTTATGCAGGTGTATCATTCATCCCCAGAGAGGCTGGTGAGCATCTGGTCAGCATCATGAAGGACGGTGAGCATGTGGGCAAAAGCCCCATCTCTCTTTCCATCGGTCAGGCAGAGATAGGAGATTCCAGCAAAGTGAAGGCTTTCGGCCCAGGCTTACGTACAGGGCATACCTTCTGCATGTCTGAATTTGTGGTGGACACTTGCGATGCAGGTATGATACTATATAATCCAAATTTATTGATTTATGGCTTATGTTGAGATTTGGATTGTATGTTATGATGGTGCAAACGTTATTTGTGGTCTCTTTTATTAAAATCATTTCCTGAACTTTTTGCAACCTGTAGGATACGGTGGGTTAACGGTTGTAATTGAAGGTCCCAGTAAAGTAGATGTTCACACTGAAGAGCTGGAGCATGGAACCTGCAATATATCTTACCACCCAATCCAGGCTGGGACCTACACAATCGCCATTAAATTTTCAGATGTGCACATTCCAGGTATATATATAGATGTCCCTTTATATTAATATTTTTTAAATATAATGCAATAAAAGAATTTAATAATTTTATTCAACAAGGATGCATTACATTGATCAAAAGTGACCGTAAAGACATTTACATTTTCACAAATATTTATTTTAAATAAATCCTGCTTTTTAAACTTTCTATTGATTGTAAAAAATCCTGAACAAAAAAAAACGTTCAACATAAATAAATTAAATATTAAGCAGCACAACTGTTCAAAATTGATAATAAGAAATGTTTTTACTTTTTTTTTTAAAGTACATTAAATGAATAATAACCCATTAAATTCCTCTTCACCAGGGAGTCCATTTACAGCTGTGATAACAGACCGTGGACTTGTGAGAGAGAACATAAAGTACAACCAGAAAGCAGCTGCTATTGCCAGCATTGGGAGTGAATGCAGCTTAGCTTTTAAAATCCTGGGTTAGATGAATAGCGCATCACACTAATCCAGGTATTATATCTCACTTCTCAAGAACGTTGCTGTAATATTAACACATTCCCTCTCCTCACAGGTACTGATGCTGACACTCTGTCAGCACATGTCTGTGAACCATCAGGGGCTGAAGGAGAGGCTGTTATTGTTACTACAGGCAGTGACGCCTATGCAGTGAGCTTTCTTGCAAAAGAGATGGGAGTTTACAACATAACCATAAAGGACCAAGGCCAGACAATCCCTGGCTGCCCACTCCAGTACACTGTCGGCCCACTTGGACAAGGAGGTTGTGAAAGGATCCAGCTGTGGGGACAAGGCCTTCAGACAGCTCTGGCAAGTGTTCCAGGTATCCCACACATATTTCTCTCTTTCTGTTTTTGTTAGCATGAGGTGTTTTGTTATGTACTGTGATAGCTGGCTAATTCAATTTTGAGTCATATTAAAAGTATGTATTGTTTTCATTTTGCAGCTGACTTTAATATTTGGTCCCGTGAGGCCGGAGCAGGAACTGTGTCTGTCTCAGTAGAGGGTCCTGGAAAGATTGAGCTCCACTTTGATGATCAGATGGATGGTTCTTGCGTTGTGTCTTACAAGGCACATGAGCCTGGTGGGTAATTGCTGTTATGCAGTATACTGTATGTATTGTTTAAAAAATATTTTATGGACATATGTCAGAATAATTATCAAAATATGTCAGAAATATCCAGTCAAGCTCAGGTACATAAACTTGACTTATGTATAACTTGATTTACATAATGAAAAATGAACAGGACAGCTAAAGTTGGCATATGAGAATACAATGTTCTTCCACAAGACGCATGCAGTTCTGTTCGCCAAAAGTTACGGACTGCCGCTTTAAGCATTTCATTCGATAATCAATATATATACTAAGACTTGAGGCCCGTTCAAATCAAGAACGATAACAATAATGATAGTTTTATTAATCATTTTAATTCTAGGAGAAAAGGGAAGTCCACACCACAACTATAATGATAAAGACACAAGAACGATATTGTTGGAATCACTTTCAGAACGTTTTTTTTTTTTTATAGCTGAGCAAATCAAAATCCATCCTGCTTTCAAGAATGCAAGCATATAAAGTATTAGTAGTAAGTAAGTGTGTTTGTGTGGATGCTAATATAGTTATCCTGGTAAAACTTTACAATAAAGTTCATTAGTTAAACATTAGTTAATGTATTAACTAACATGAACTAAACATGAGCAATACATTTGTATTTACTAATCTTCGTTAAGGTTAGTTAATGAAATACAGATTGTTCATATTAGATCACAGTGCATTAACGAATGTTAACAAGATTTGAATAATGTTAATTTCAACATTTACTAATACATTAACAAAGATGTATAAGTGCTGGTCATGTTAACTAATGAACCTTATTGTAAAGTGTTACCGTTATCTTTATAGCTCTCGTTTTTGGTGTGAATGGGCCTTTGGGCACATAAAAATATACTGCAATGACATCAGTAAAACTACTTTTCTTAACATCAGCATATTTATTGATTTTCTGAGGAAGAGAAGGGCCTATTTTTGGACATGTTTACAGAATTTGTTCTCCTGCAGGTGACTATGAGGTTTCAGTCATGTTTAATGAGGAGCATATTTCCAGAAGCCCTTTCCTTGTGTCTGTCAGTGCCGTCACAGATAAGAGTCCCACTCAAGGACAAAGTGGCTCTGGTATGAATTAGCAATTTTTGAAGACAAATGTCCATTTAGCATGGGAAATATCTGTGTGTGTAGGGTCTGATAGTACTTTGTTCATTTCTGCCCATAGATCACAATCAGATGTGTAACAGTTACAAGGAATGCTCTCAGTCAGAGACGGAGATAAACATATCATCTGACAGCAGTGCTGAGCCAGTTTTCCTGTCTAACGCTAGTAAAGTCATCTGCCACGGCCCAGGTCTGAGTAAGGGCGTTCTAGGACGCAAAAACACTTTTTATGTGGACTGCAGTAAAGCTGGTGAGTGCACCTTGACATTAGCTAGAATATTAAGCAACTCATTTTACTTAAGTAATGAAAAAGAAATGTCTCTCTCAGAACTGAGTGTAACTGTGTAGCTGCATTTTGTGTTGTAGGACAAAACCTTCTCTTTGTCGGGATGCATGGGCCCACCGTCCCCTGTGAGCGGTTGACAATCATTCACACGGGCGGACATCAGTACAGGATCAACTATGCCGTAAAGGAAAGGGGAAAATACATATTAGCGGTGAAGTGGGGAGATGAGCATATTCCAGGATCTCCGTTCCATATTAGTGTTCTATGAAATCCATTAAACTATGTATGCGCGTACATACACTAACATTTAAAAGTTTGGGTTTGGTAGGATTATGATTTTGAAAAGTCTCTTATGCTCTTGAAATCTGCATACATTACAATATTACTGTTTTTACAGTTTTTTTTTTTTTTGCTTTAAAGTATTATTACAATTTAAAATAAGCTTTTTATTTTTATATATTTTTAAAATGCATGATTGTTCATGATCCTTCAGAAATCATTGTAGTTTGCTTTTTTGCTGCTCAAGAAACATTTATTATCAATGTTGAAAATGGTTGTGCTGCATAATATTTTTCTGCAAACTGTTTATCAAAGAATCCTGAAGAATAGAATCACAAAGTATAATAGAGCAGCATTTATTTGAAGTAATTTTTTTGAGACAATGTAGAAGTCAAATTAATGGGCTTTCTGAATAAAGGTTCAATTTAACTTGTTTAAAAAAAACAAAACAAAAAAAACTGTACACTACTGTTCAGAGGTTTTGATTTAAAGTTATATAATTATAGTAATCAGTGTGTGTGTGTGTGTGTGTGTGTGTGTGTGTGTGTGTGTGTGTGTGTGTGGGCTGGTATTCCATACATTATGGGGACCAAATGTCCCCACAGGTATAGTAATACGAGTAAATTTTGATCTTGTGGGGACATTTTTTTTGGTCCCCATGAGGAAACAAGCTTCTAAATCATACAGAATTATCTTTTTTGAAAATCTAAAATAGCAGAACATTTTCTGTGATGGGTAGGTTTAGGGGTTGGGGTGGTGTAGCGGGACAGAATATACAGTTTGTGCTGTATAAAAACCATTACGCGTATGAAATGTCCCCATAAAAAATGAAAACACAACGTGTGTGTGTGTGTGTGTGTATATAATAAATATATATATATATATATATATATATATATATATATATATATATATATATATATATATATAATTATATTATAATATAATATATATCTGTATGTATGCATACGAATTTCAACACATTTGAATTTCAACTTGGTTTTCATAACTTTTCACACATGCAATGATGCCTTTAGACATCTGGAGGATTTCGTCTTTGTGAATTCTTTTAAATGTGATACAGGCATAAATGCAACTAAATGGCTCTAAATGTTAAATGGAATTTATATGCAAAATGATATGAAATTTTTATTAATCCATTATTAAATACAACATCATCTAAATTTATTTATGTATTCCCTTTATTTATTTATTTATTTTGGGTAAGAGAAATATTGCATTTTCCATCTGAACACATTGATTTCTTGAGATCACGGGATCACCACAGACAGTTTTCTCTGGATTCCATCTCAGTGTTTATTGGGGTAAGCAGACAGCTGACTTTGGTGACAAGCGCAGGCAGCACACTGACCAGCTACAGTCTGATGTCTAAATGCAACTTTTAGGATCCGTCGTTTTGCTTGATTATGACTGACTTGTGACTTCACTGAATGACGTCAATTTAGGATTAACCTTATGAAGTAAGTTCACTGCTCTGAAATGGCTCCAAATTTATTTTTTTAGTAATAGGGAAATTATTATTTTAATAATTTATACTTTTAACCTTAATTCAAAGGTTTAGTTGTCTTTAGTTGACCTAATAATGCTGAGATAATTGTAATTGTAGATATACGTTCAGAATTGTAAAATGTCTGTGTAAAAATTGATTTATTGTAGGCAGTGACATTAAAATGAAGGTATAAAGTGATAGTCATGTAAATATTTTAAGCGCATGGTGAGATATCTAGGTTACATGTATTGATTAGACACAAACAGATGCTGCCACCCTCCCCTATTCCTCACCCTGTCTGAATCTGTCCTGTATATAAGCTGCCTTACAGCAGAACAACAAAGGTATTTTGAAGTTTTTCATCATTACCTAACATTTTTAATGTTTGGCAATCAGTGCAGCATTTCTGCTTATAATTGTGTGTTGTGTTATTCTGCAGGGCGCTTACTAGATAAAACCAGAGTTGCCATGGATCAGGACATGGTAAATATGTTTGCCATTGCTGCAGGGACTCTTGCGATCCCTATCCTACTTTTCATGGCCTCCTTTATGCTGTGGCCATCATCACTCATCAAAGTCTATTACTGGTAAATACCACTTATAAACACCATATACATACCTATTGCTTCATAATAATATGTAAATATTAAAGCTCACACTGAAAATGTTTTTAAATACCTGAAAATAAAGTGAAATTAGAAATCTTTCAGACTTTTAGGTTATTTTTAAATCAAATTTGTGACTGACATTTTACTCTAAGTATATAATATAAATGCTATATGTTAATAATAATATATTAGAAAAGAATACCAAAAAAAATCAGTTTTTTGGGCTGCACTTATAAATGTATAATTTATCTGAACATTCAACAGCATTTGTTAATCTTAATTATTATTCATACATTTATTTATATATAGATATTTATTTATATTTTTATATATATACATTCAAATGTTCATTCGTGTATGTATATATATATATAATATTTATTTATATAATTTATATTTATTTATATTATATGTTATATATTTTTTGGCAAATTTTATTTACCAATAGGTTTGCGCTGATGCACATTAAATGTGAATGCACATGCTATGTTTATATATTCTGACCTGTGAATATTTTGTTTTGTGTAGGTACTGGAGGAGAACTCTGGGTCTGCAGGTACGTTACGCAGACTGTGGAGGTTATCGCTTCTGTTACTCGCACAGGGGGAAACCAGGCCTCAGGCCCTCTATACTCATGCTGCATGACTTCTCTGCTCATAAGGACACATGGCTCCCCATGGTGAAGGTATAGTATGTTTACATGGCTAGGGTGAGAGACTGAAAATTAAAATACCACGTTATTTGTTTATTGTTTATTATGACAGCGATTAAGCAGTTTGTGTCTTTTAATCCTAAACAGTACCTTCCCAAACATCTCCACCTGCTGTGTGTCGACATGCCAGGGCATGAGGGGACAACACGTACCAACACAGATGACTATTCAATTGAGGGCCAGGTCAAGAGAATACGGCAGGTAATGGCTGGATGGGTACATTTTTCTATTTTTTAAACCATAGAAACATAAATACTGTTTGTTGTGAGAACTATTAGATATGCTTAAATGATCTCAAATAACATGACAATTTACATAATTATCTTGTTGTAATTACTATTATTAACTCATTTTAATACCAGATCCAAACTTAAATTAGACAAAATAATTAGACTGAAAATAAGACACTTAGGGTTTTAAACTGTATTTACCAAAATTTGGTAATACGGATACAAATAAAATATTCACATACACTATTTTTCTAAATTTGTGGTCTGTAAGATTTTTTTTTTTCAAATAAATTAATACTTTTATTCAGCAAGGATGCATTAAATTGATCAAAAGTAACTGAAAAGAAATGTATAATACTTCTATTTCAAATAAACGTTTTTCTTTTTAAACTTTCTCTTCAAAGAGTCCTAAAAAATGTCTAAGAAATGTTTCTTGAGCAGCAAATCAGCAGATTAGAATGATTTCTGAAGGATCATCTGACACTGAAGACTGCAATGAAGCTGAAAATTCAGCTTTTCCATCACAAGAATAAATTACATTTTAAGATGCATTAAAATGTAAAACTATTATATTAAATTGTAAATATAATTTCAAAATTTTACTGTATTTGATCAAATAAAGGCTGCCTTGGTAAGCATAAGAAACGTCTTTCAAAAACATAAAAAAAATACTTCTCACCTTTTATATTATATTTATATTACCTTTTTAAATCTTAACCTTTGAACAGTAGTGTAAAATGTAGAAACTAAAACAGCTCATTTAATATTGGTGTAGCTTAAAGTATAACTTACAACAAAACCTTGTAAGGTTTGCAATCAGCTGTTCCTAAAGGTTAAGCAATTTCTTTGACTCTCTATTTGTTTTTTTGTTGTTTTTTTTAAAAAAAAGAATAAAGATTCATGCCTGAATTAAACCTTATGATCACAAGCCAGCATATTACATGTTTATGTTAGCAACATTCATGAATATTCCCCACTTTTACACCGCTCAGTTTGTAGAGGCCATTCGACTCAACAGAAAGCCGTTCCACCTGGTGGGCACTTCAATGGGTGGCACTGTGGCGGGAGTTTACGCAGCCTGCCATCCCTCAGATCTCTCCAGTTTGACTCTTATCTGCCCAGCCGGTTAGTCGATATATGTTGTCTTTGACACAGAATGCATGAAGTAATTCATAAAGACAAACAAAAATTACTCTGTGATATGACTCCCGCATGCTCACATTTTTCTCCGAAGGTCTGAAGAACCAAAACGAGAGCAAGTTTGACTGTCAGATGCATGATGTGGAGCACAGCCAGTACACACTGAATATTCCTCTTATTCCATCCACCCCGGAGGAGATGGAGGAGATGCTTAAGCTCTGTTCTCACGTGCGCTTCAGAGTGCCTCAACAGGTTAGTGACACACGTATTGTGTAGAGTTACTCTAGATTCAAAAAACACACCTTCACAGACAGTATGCGGCGTTTACCTTCGTTTATAGATTCTTCAAGGCCTGGTGGATGTAAGGATACCACACAATGACTTTTATCATGAGGGTCAGTATAAACATAAGCCTCCTTAATGTATTTACTATGCAACATACTATAACAACTGTTGTTTTGCATAATTGTAATTTGCCTAAAGTATTTTCTCTATAAACTACCACAGTTTTCATGGAAATTATGAGTGAAAATTCAAAATATGCTTTGCATGAGCATATGCAGCACATAACTACCCCTTTACAAGTCATCTGGGGCAAACAGGACCAGGTATGTGTAAGCATGCATACTGGAACTTCACTTTGTGAGTAGAAATCACACAAAGTTCATTGTTGTTTTATTTCAGTTAATGTTGACTTTATCTTCAACTAAATATTTGTTCATGGTTTTAGGTAACTGTAATAACCCTGATATTCCTGTCTTTATTGTCAGGTGGTGGATGTGTCCGGCGCAGCGGTGCTCCTCGAGGCTCTTCCGCACTGCCGTGTTGATCTGCTGGAGAACTGCGGTCATTCTGTGGTCATGGAGCGACCACGACAAACAGCCAAACTCATTTTAGATTTCGTCATCTCTCAGCAGAACACAGAGAGCGCCAGCACAAAGAAGAAATCCTAAACTGCTCTGCTATCAACCGTATTTTGCTTATTAAATGCAGCACCCCTCTGACCCCGAAGTGTGTGTGTGTGAGTGTGTGTATATAGTGCTACACTGTATCAGTCAAAGTTGTGGAGACACTGGTATTGTTGTAGTTTGTAACTCTATGTGTGTGATAGATGCTATGTTGTTTGTCTTTTTTTCTTCTTGTTTTTTTAAAATCTAAACCTTGAGTCTGCAATAAAAGTTTGGTTGATGTATAACAAACTTAGGGAGAAATTATATTCATTGTAGTAATTTTGCAATGTTTTTCAGTTCGATTGATTTAAGGAGAGGGATCACGCTTCAAGAAAGTATAACATTTTACAATAAGATATTACTTGCTAACATTAGTTAACATGAACTAACAATGAACAGTGCATTTATTAATCTTAATTTCACTTTCAACATGTACAAATACATTTTTTTTTAATTGTATTTGTTGACATTAGTTAATGCACTGTGTGAACTAACATGAACAACTGTTTTTGTATTAACTAAAATTAACAAAGATTAAATAAATGGTGTAAAAAAAAAGGGTGGAGGAGTTGATGGATTTAAATATTAAAATGAGGATTAAAACAAATATGACTTGCACAATAAACAGAATTAGAAGAAACATACAAATACAATACAATTCATATTTATTGAAATACCTATACATTTAAATTTCTCTTTATTAATATAATGCTCTAACAGCATCATTGCAGCATTTCATCAGTAGCTCTGTTACTATGGCACAGGCACATGTCCAATTAATTATGCTTTACCATGTCCAAAAAGTTCTTGTGAAATTCTGTAGTTGTTATATTTGTGCAAAGCAGCATTCTGTCCCCAGAATTGAGGGACTCTCTAGAATTGCGTTCAATCTGCCGTAATGTAGCTGCTCCAGTGTAGGTCACGTGACAGTGCGGCAGCTGTATTGTCGTCTTTGAGCAGCTAACACTCAGTGTCCTGTGTAGCCGCGATCAAAACCGACGATCAAAGCCCTCAGCTCTGGAGACGGGTAAGGATGAGGTTATCCCACACAGTGTGACTGTCAGAAAAAACCTTTATTTTATTCATTTACGTCACCGTTGCATTAGTAGTTAGCAGGGAGCTAGCTGTGTGTGTTGGTAGTTGGCTAGCAAAGGTTCAAAGTAAAGACAATTCATTTTATTAAAACATGTTCATGTTTTTAATGTTAGGTACAGCAGGTAACGTACAGTCGCTGGACGTTCTTGACTCTTCTAAACGTTAAGTAATTACGCTGTTTACTTGTTGTAACAAAACAGCTAGCATGCTATTGAGCATCTTATTCATTGAGCTTCCTCACACACACAGGAACGCATAATGTGTTTATCTCATTGTGCGCGTCGTTATTGTCTCAGAAAACATTCAAAGACCCTTAAGTGGGTCTGTATATTTATGTGCCTTTAATGTGTGGCTAATAAATGTCTTTTTTGCAGGTGTAGTCAAATATATTATCCGAACTTCTTCTGTGGGTCAGAGCGGTTTACCTATCCATATCAAATGGATAATGGGGACTGGGGGCATAGGGTATGTATGTATGTCGAGAAATATTTAACTTAAGTTATTGTTATTTTAGTTGAAGTATATTTGTTATTAGCCAGAGTTGTGCTATGCAGTATTGGACACATTGAGAATTAAAAATAATTGAAATTCAGACATTCATGTTACTTTGTGTTTTGTGTTTTTTAATTAGAGAAGACAAATTCATTCAGAACTTTTTAATGTTAAATGCTCAAACTCAAAAGAAATTATTCCGAAAGTGATTCCAATGATATCGTTCCTCTGTGTTATTATGGTTTTGTTATTATGTGGACTTCGCTATTCCCATAGAATAAGAGCAAATTATTAGAGAATTATTCAAAGTTCATAGTTATGGTATTTGTTGTTGGGTGTGAACAGGCCTTTACAGTTTTCTTGTACTAGAGGATGAAAAATCCCAAAAGCCATTGAAAATTGTAATTCTTTCAATCTACTTCCACAAAGTCTGTTTGGTCCTGCAGTCTGTTCAGTAATCAGGTCGAAGGTTTTTCCATAACTGACATTCAAATAGGTCAAGTTTCAATAGATAGATGGGCTATCTGTCTGTCTTTCTAACTGCAAGATCTATGTAGCCTTCAAAATGACCTTTAAACTGTAAGCTTTTAACAGTATTTTAAACTTTAAAGCAAAATGTCAAGCTGACATGTTAAACAAACCATCCTTTTATATTTCCAGTTCAAAGCACTATAAATTCTGTCCAATTTGATTTGGATTTCAATGCAGGAATTGAAAGTTCCAGTTTCAGCCTAAATAGTTTTGGACGCCGACCGAAAACATTGGCGTTTAATTGGTGCTTCTCCAATGACGCATTTTGGCCGTGTCAGTGTGTATTTTGTCAGCAGTGTGGATGCACTTGACCGTGGTCAAAAGTGACGCTAGAATAGAATTTATTTGGCTCTCATTGCCGGAGAACTTGATGACTGGTTTAATTTATCAAACTGAAAACACAACACCCTGAACAGCTTACCGGTTTCATTACCGCAAACTTTATTTTCAATTGTCTTTAATTTCAGTTTTGGTAAAAAATTTGATTTAACACTACCTATTATTAGCATTTTCTTTACGCAGCTACTTTTTCTAATTCGCTATTAACAGATTAATCGCATGAAAGGGCCAAATGAAACCACTTTTTGATTATGTGTGGAGCATTGCATTAAAGTTTTCTCACTATTTTCCATCGCTTTTAGTTGACTCACCCAGTCACCTTAAATGTCGGAGGTCACCTCTACACGACCTCTGTCTCCACTCTTCAACGTTACCCAGATTCCATGCTGGGCGCCATGTTCCGTGGCGACTTCCCCACCACGCGGGACACGCAGGGAAACTACTTCATCGATCGAGACGGGACGCTTTTCCGCTACATATTAAACTTCCTGCGCACATCCGAGCTCACTCTTCCTGTTGACTTCATGGAGATAGACCTTTTGCGTAAAGAAGCTGACTTCTATCAGATCGAGCCCTTAATCCAATGCCTCAATGACCCAAAACCTCTGTACCCACTAGATACTTTTGAGCAGGTGGTGGAGTTGTCCAGCACCCGCAAGCTGTCTAAGTACTCAAACCCAGTAGCGGTTATTATCACGCAACTGACCATTACCACCAAGGTCCACTCGCTGCTTGAGGGAATATCCAACAGTTTCACCAAGTGGAACAAACACATGATGGACACCAGAGACTGTCAGGTGTCTTTCACCTTTGGACCATGTGACCACCATCAAGAGGTTTCTCTAAGGGTCCACCTCATGGACTACATCACCAAACAGGGATTCACCATTCGGAACACACGGGTGCACCACATGAGTGAGCGTGCCAACGAGAACACAGTGGAGCATCACTGGACTTTCTGCCGGCTTGCATATAAAGTAGAAGACTGACCAATTTATGAATGTCAAATGTGGTTGCTGCTGTTTTCAATGCAATGTTAATATGTAGAAGTTTCACTGTCAGTTGAGGCCAATCAAAAGAAAAAGGGAATGAAATGTTCAAGATTTGTTCAAAATGAAAGCATCAAAATGATATATATAATATAAATACATATCCAGATGATCCTCAAGCAACGTTCAGTAATCTATGAACACCTTGAGCAAAAAAAAAAAAAAAAAAAAAAAAAACATTGATTGACTGGAAAATGTTTCAGGTATTCAATAATTCCATCAGATGAGAAATCTGTCAAACATTGTGCACTGTGTGCAACATCAAAATGTTAGCGTGCATGTATTTCTAACACATTCTTTGAGTATTAAATGTCCACGTGCTGTAAATAGAAATAAATGTCATTGATTTGTTCATTTCAGAAAGAAAAGAAAAGCATCAACATGAACCAGTTGTCTTATATTTGTCTCTCCACTGAGAGAGATTAAAAACATAAATCATAGAGAGGCTCTTTTCAAAGTTAAATTGTTATATATTATATGTTTAAATTTGAACCTTTTACCAATAAGTGAGAACCCAGATAAAAGGGACTTCGGCAGTGCCCTCTCTTATATCCGATTTGGTAGAGTCCTGCCAGCGGACCTATTGGAACGCACGACGTTTATCCGCCTATGGCAAGCCGTTTTGACTTTTATTCATTCTCAGGATATGAACTTGTGATGTCAACAATTACATTTTCACTAGTAAAAACTATCATTCTTGATATCAGGAATTAGATTTCCACTAGTAACAAAGTTCATTCTTGATATCAACAATTCAATTTCCACTAGTAAAAACTATCATTCTTGATATCAACAATTGTATTTTTACTAGTGAAATCTCGCCATAGGGTGCCATTCAAATCCAATTGTTGATATCAGGAATACAATTCTTACTAGTAACAATGACAATTTCTGATATCAAGAATTACATTGTTACTAGTGCAAATGTCTATTCTTGATATCAACAATTGAATTGCTACTAGTAAAAATGTTCATTTCTGATATCATGAATGTGATTGTTACTAGTAAGAAAGCCGTTTTAGATATCAGAAATTATCTTGATATCAGGAATTCATTTCAGATATCAGAAATGAATATTTTTACTAGTAGCAATTCAGTTGTTGATATCCAGAATAGACATTTGCACTAGTAACAATGTAATTCTTGATATCAGAAATTTGCATTGTTACTAGTAAGAATTGTATTCCTGATATGTGAAACTGGAATTTCAACTAGTAAGAAATGAATTCCTGATATCAACAATTGAATTTGAATGGCAGCCTATGGCGAGATTTCACTAGTAAAAATACAATTGTTGATATCAAGAATGATAGTTTTTACTAGTGAAAATTGAATTGTTGATCTCAAGAATGAACTTTGTTACTAGTGGAAATCTAATTCCTGTTATCAAAAATTGTCATTGTTACTAGTGGAAATGTAATTCCTGATATCAAGAATTAACATTTTAACTGGTGAAAGTTCATATGAATAAAAGTCAAAACGGCTTGCCATAATCCGCCATGATTTCCTGTTCTGGCAGCGCAGTGGAGACATGCGTAAGTGCAAGATCAATGTTGAAGGGCACAACTGATCAGATGTTATATTCTAGCGCTTAAAACTCATTTTCATCAGTGCGTATTATTGTGCTGTGTTTTAACGTCTCTAGCAGGTAACTGTGTTTTGAACGAAAGATGTTAAGAAAAAGTCGGAACCTAAAATATATATTAAGTCTCGTACCTGGAAAAAGACGATTTGGAACGTACAGATTTTTGCCAGTGTTCTTCTGTATCGGGGGTGTCATGGAGTGGATCATGATTAACGTGAGAATAGGACGAGAAACGTTTTGTAAGTATGCCAAGTCAAATCTTATGTATACATACACGCCCCTCTTCTTTTGAGGCGTTTCTGTTCATCATTCTGCGTTCTCGTTGCGCAGCCCTGCCACTTTTACGCACTGCTTGTGCTTATCCAACGTGAATGATGATTTACTGAAATCTTTTAAACAAAGACTTTTAATGTCTATAATTTACGTTGGGTACAACGGTAAAGACACAGTTGAATAATAATAATACCCTATATTTATGTAAGAGTTTATGAATTACTATTAATTCTGTATTGCTTATTGTTATGGATAATTGTTTGCATTATTTTCTGCCTCCACAGATGATGTCTACAGAAGAAAGCAATCGGAGAGGGAATACCAACAAAAGATTGATGAGGGCTTGATTGTGCTCACAGAGTCTGAAACCAAATGATAACACACTGGAAACACATGATCATCATGATGAAGAGACTGAAACCAAAAACGTTTTGACATTTTTGCACACCAACACTCTTTTGATACAATTCAGCTATAATATTATACACCAGCTGTGACAGGGACTGCGTAATTGAGGATAGGTGATGAGTAAAAGACTGTCAGTGTGTTTCTAAGGTGGCTGTTTTTGTATTGAAGATAAGAGATAAAGATGGTTATTCACGCAATAAAAATGTTCAGTGATTCAAACTAAGACACTTTGGAAGCCTGTTTTTTTTTTCTACTGAGGAGTAAAGTTTTGTAAGTCATAACAATGAGAAATGATTCTTACAACTATGTCTTATATTGAGTAAAGCTCTCATAATAATGATTTAACATATAGTAATGTGAAACTTTCTTGTATTTCAAAATAATAAATTCATGAGTTAATAGGTCATAAATACAGAAAAAATCTAATTAGTGTTGTGTAATAAAAAAAGCATGTCATAAAAGTAATAATTATGACTTGGTATCTCAATGAGAAAGATTCTAATAATAATGACTTAAAGGTAGGGTAGGTAATTTCGGCAAGGCTAGCAATAGCAAGCTAGCTTTGAAAGCATGAAATCCCACCCTCCAGAGTGCTCTCCCAAGCCACGCCTCCTCCCAAAGACATGAATGCACAAAACACAGTCTGCAAAGTGTCATGAGAGATGGCGTTAAATTATCTCATGTCTCAAAGGACATAACATTACAATAATAACGAGCGTAAATAACTTACCGAGCTCTTACTTCTACCACCTGACTGCTGGAGATTCATTTCGGCATTTATAGGACTGGCATAGAAATGCATAAATCAGAGGGTGAGGCTCCATGTAGAACTTCACAGGTTGCCATTTCGTAATTACTGTTATGACATGGCCTGAACGCAACATAAGCTTGTTGTTTTGGTTCAGGAGGAACTGTAAAAGGCGGCTGCTGTTTGTTTGTGGTGCTTGGTGACTGTCTATTTACAACTCAACATAACGTCATGGAACACACTGATGACGTGTGATGTCTGTGTGAGCAGGGTACGCAGAGGTATGGAAATACACGTGCTTCTAATACTCAAGTTGAGCAGCTGAAATGGGGTTTTTATTTTTACATTTATATCATTAGATATTTGAGTGAGCAATCCTGTTGTGGCGTGCAAGGAATTCTGGGTTAGGCAAGGCCGCAAAGGATCCATATTCATTTCACATGAAACAGAGGACGCATTTGGAGCCCGGATTTGAAGCTTTTGTCGCACTGCTGTGAAACAGTCGGCCTTCGAAGGATGCAGCCTCTGAATTGGTAGGTAAGACATTCTATCATTGCATTTGGACCAAATTATTATGAGAAATGTTATCAATACAATGAGAAGCTATAGCTGCCATAATTATGAAAGATTCTCTGTTTGAAAATCAAGGAAATTATAAGTTAATTGAGTTAAAATGCATGAAGATCTTTCTTGCAGTACATTTGTTAATATCTTAATAAGGCAGGCTGGAAGGCTGGAAGGAAGGTATGGCAGGAAGGCAGGCTCTTTGCTCAACCCAGCAGCACTGCCTCAAACAGTGGCATGAGTTTAGGGTGGCCCTACCTGTTTGAAAATCAAGGAAATTATTTTGCTGTTTTGTTTAATGCAGCAGAAGTCACACATTTCACTTGAAATATTTGATAAGGTGTACTTTAAGTTTCAATAATGTTTAAACCGTACTCTGACAGCCACTTCTTTTTCACATCTTGTCAAGTAGCTCAGTAAATGGCTGAAAAATCTTCTCGCACTCTCATCCTACTGGAAGCACATGATTGTCTGTCTGCTACAGGAGCATGCAGCTAAAGTGCATTTCTGTCTCTTTCTTTTTCACTCTAGCTCTCACAATGATTTCATCATTTGGATGTTCTCTAAGTTAAACCATAACCTGCATCACTTTTATCTCAACATGTGACTAAACAGATTCAAATCAAATTTTACCCACATTGCATTTCTCCCCGGTGTAGAGAGAATTTAAACAATTGACTCAGAAATTGATATGAAGTCTATGGTCATGTTCAGACTGCCAGCAAAAATCTGATTTCTTTTCCTATCCAAGTTTTATCCAGAATTATTGTGACCAACAGAATTTATTTTTCTACTTAGTTGTAGCAGAGAAATTATGGTCAGTTATAGTGTATACTTTGTGTAAGTACGTTTATGAAGATAAAGTCCAGCAAAGTATGTCGGTCTAAAATGAATTTATTTACCAGCAATAGACATAAGTAAAAGTCCCACTGAATATCATTTCCCCATTTTAACTTTATAGACGGTTTTATGTTCTCACGGTTTTAGCACATCTTATTTTGCAACTTTTACTTTGCAAGAACTTGAACAAAAATATTACAAAATGATTACACTGTAAAAAGTAAAGAAAATAGTTGTTATTGCCTGTATAAGCGTCTTACAAATGATCTAAATGATCTTAAAAGTCTAAATTCGCAATGCACTGAAAACTCTTAAAAGTCAATATTCTTTATTATGCTGTTAAATCTTTGTGAATGTGCTGTCTAACATTATGACAGCAGTTGCCAGTTGGACGATGGCTCAAGGAACATTTTCTTCTTCTCAGTGGGTTACTTAAAGTGTCCAATCGGTAGAGCTCTCAAACAGATGAAGCTGTTGGGATGCTGAGCCAGGGTTATCGGGTTTCCATCGAGCCGGACTTCCTGCAAGTTGTACCTAATGTAGTGCGTGTTGTTTCCTTTGCAGAACGTGTCGTCCGTCAGTGACGTGATGTTGTTGTTCTGAAAGCCATTTAAAAAGTATTCATACATATAGGGACACACTAAATACTACAGTATAAATCTATCGAGACTACAGAGATGACCGTACATGTAGATGAACCACGCGTAGAGTTTCCGGCAGCGGTGGGATGGCCTCCAACCCGTTGTCTCCGAGGTACAGATATGCCAGCTTGCTGAGTTTCTAATGCAAAAGATGGAAGACAAAATTCTTTCAAAAATTCTATCAGCAGCATTTCAGATTCTTTCTTTTGTTCACTTTTACCTTGAAAATGTTTGCTTTCACTCCCTTCGTTTTAAGTAGATTGTGATTGACATTGAGAGACACAAGTTTGGCTGGTAGCATTGGCAGTTTGACCAGCTTGTTCTCAGCGAGTGTTAGTTCCTCAAGCTGATCGAGTTTTGAAAAGGCTCCATCTTCTATCTCAGAGATGAGGTTGCCAGACAGGTCAATTCTTCTCAGAGTGGCTGTAAAACAACACATGATGTACCATGGGTAGCCTATATTTACATTGCCATGGGGCTGCAGCCAAATTTTTTAGCTTTTTAACTCATCATTCACGTTCATGCCATTCCAAACCTATATGACTTCTGTGAAACAAAAAAGAATATTGTTAAAAATGTGTCAGTGTTTGTCCATGCACTCTATGAACCTTTCAGTTGACAGTTCTAAAAAGATGAGTTCTTAGTGTGATGAACATTTTACCAATCTGAAGAACCCTTTTATCCAGTTAAATGGTTCCATGGATGTTAAAAGTTCTTCACTGAACCATAGATGCCAATAAAGAAATGTTTTATTTTGGGAGGAGCACGTTCTGATATTCTACCCAATCATTGCGAGAGAAGGCTTAAAGAGCCGTCATGCCTCTTTTCCATGATATTTTTTCCAGCATCCCTCCTCCACTCGAACTCCTTACTTTTGTTTATTCCTATCCCAGCCAGGGATGGGGGGGGGGGCTCTCCTAGGACAGCATGTCAAATACTCATATTCTATAATATATCTGATTATATGTAAGTGTAAACTCGTGAATCTTTATTTTTAAGTCAATGAGGCCCAAATGTCCAAAGAAAGAAAGTCACAGGGGGTTGGAACAACATGAGGGTGAACTATCCCTTTAAATGCACAAAACCTTCTAGTTTTGTCTCCCCTTCTATACCAGTGGCTCCAAGGGACCTTTCTCTGTTCTATTGGAGTCTTTTAAAATAGTCTCAAGGAAAATTTCACTCAGTTGCTCTGATTACATTGATCCGGTTCCAATCATTACACATTGTGTAATTGGTAGACACACCCAAAAAACTATATAACATCCCATACCAACATCAGCAAAGTCTTTGTTTGTTATTTTAGAGATTTTGTTGAAGCGCGCATAGAGGTAAGCTGTTTCCTTTGGCAGTGTTGGAATTGTTGTCATGTCAGGAGAAACCTCCTCACAATACACCGATCCAGTAAGACACACACACATCAGGCAAGTAGGAAGTTCTGAAAAAAAAATGAAAAAAAAAAACAAACAAAGAGGCTCAAATATTATTTTTAATTAAATAAATGCAAAACTAAATTAAAGAATAAATACCCTTGTCCTCTTTATCGTCTGCTGCTGGATTTTCATCATCTGTATCAGCTGGACTATCATAGTCTGGGTTAAGAATGACCTTTTTCTACAGTAAAGCAGATGACAAGAAAATTGCATTATTTTGTTTAATCTCAAAACCGGTGCGTTCAACCAGTTTGCATGCTATTTTGCCTTTCAATGTGCTCATGAGTTCCCAGATAACTTGCCGATCATGCTGTTTTCCATTGGACACAATCCCATTATGGATTTAACAGGTTTTCCATTGCATACCTTTCTTGGATCAGATTTACGTTATCTGGCATTCTGATTATACAAATATATATTCGTTTTAGCCATCAAAAACATCTATTCGCCAAGTAAAATCATTACAATGTTTACAAATTTCTGTATATAAATGCATTATCAGCATTAAATGGTCATACCTTTGGTTTTTTGGCTTCCATGACAACTCTACCCTCTGAGATTAAATCTTCATCATCTACTATTTTCAAAACCCCTTTTTGTCTAGGTACCACTTTATTGGTTCTTGTTGTTTCACAAAATATCCACGGCAAGGTCACAAAAATGAGTAAAATCCTGAGATGCGTCATCTTGTGAGGAGAAACGGCTCTTGTCCTGTGTGAAGAGCAGAGAAGAGCAGCACAGTGTGTCACAGCCTCTGAGTAAAATGAGAGCTTTAAAGAGTTTCTCTGCAGTGACTGCCTGTGAACCATTAAAAAACAATTCATGAAACTGGCCTTAACCCACTCTGTGCTGTCGGAAGGTTATTCAACAGATCACTCACCCACAATCCTGCCAAAATAGACTGCAGTGAAGATGTAATGATTGATATAATCCATTTTATGTCCATGTGCTTGTTTTTTGACATTGTGCTTAGGGAGTATAAAGTGGATAAAAACAGTTTTAAATGTATATACTTTGCTGCGTTCTTGTGAATAAGCATGATCTTACAATAACTTTAAGACCTGTTCCTCTCTTTCGTGATATAATGAGACATTTTTAGGGAACGCTGTGATTCGGAAAAATAAAGGGGAGAATGAACAGTGCTGGCTCTGGAAATAAAGGATGGAGTTCAACAGGAAATTATTATTAGTTCAGGAATCTTGGACAGCATTTTTGAACATGGTGAACTTTTAAAACTCCAAAAAGCAATCGATTAATGTCATGTGAGTTAATATTATGAAAAGAGTGTTCGATGTGACGTTCAAAAGCTTTATTGGTAGAAATGCAGCTGGGTTTGTTTGGTAGGTATATCACAGAAAGAGGCCAAACAAGTCTGTCCCCCTGTTTAAGCCAAAAAGAATCCCTGATTTGGGCAAGAGAAATCATATCACTGCAAATGCATGACAAAGTGCTGTGAAATAGATTTCAAACATCAGTCGGGTGCCATACTGAATGATATACGTAACTTCACCTTTATAGATCCCTGAATCGAGACAAATCTGATGGCTTTAACAGCTATCCGCTGGGTTTTAAGCACTTTTGGAGTACTGCTTGTTTTCATCGGAGGCATGTGATAACCTGGAAGCAGAATTAACCAGGTGTTCAAACAAAGGCATTCCAAGACTTTTAAAGCGCACTTCCTCGACCTCCCTCTGGGTGCCGTTACTTAACCTGATGGGATTTAGGATTAAAGTAAAGGAAAAAAGTAAGAGCCTATTCAGACTAGACAGTCTAACATAAACAAAAAGCTCGGCAAAATCATTACTTAAGGCAAAGCATCTTTGCGGCAAACTCCGGATATTATTAGGCCTGCAGCTCCACCAACTCATGCATAATGGAGAGCATGTGAACATCTCAACAGATGTGACAGTGAAACGCTTACCATTTGGGCTTATATCAGGCAAAATGGTGGACAGTAATGAAGAAAAAATACTTTGGGTACATTTTTCACGTATTTGTACTTTACTCAACTATATTTTTATTTTGAGCAACTTTTACTTCATTTACTAACATTTACTTTGTTACTGTACTTAACCCTTTCACACGTAAGTTTAAAAAAAATTTGGCTTAGCCCCCAGCATGAGTTTTTCAAGGCGACCTTATTTAGAAAATGTCTCTTTATTGTTTCCATGGTGACGCGTCATTGCTTGTCACGTGACACACCACAGCCACAATATCGCTGTATGACTGATGATCTTTTATTTCATTTTTCTTTTTCTTTTATTCAAAATATTCATAATTGTGTTAACCGTAGCATGAAATATATGGTATTCCGAATGTCAAATATGTGCAAGTGGATGTGTTTTGCTCTTTAAACACCTTAACAATGATCGCGTTAGATGAGCTGATGTACACGCTGCCATGTTAGTTTGCACCGCGGTACAGAGAATCGCATCTGTTGGTTTTACAACACGTGAATTCATCCATTTCTCCTGAAATGCATGAAAGTAAGTGAGCCGGTGCACTGAGAGAAGAATAGAGTAAACTTTAAAGTTACTTACACAATGTGTATTTGATATGAACGTTTCGTTAATATATGATGAATTTGAATACTGTCAGTTGTTTGTGAACTAAATCTGGCCAATCTGTTTAAGCACACTGAAAAGTTTTGATGCGGACACATCCACACCAGTGTATCTCCAGACCGCGATCTTGATTCAAACAGAACAAATCAAATTTTAAAACCAACTTAGTGCTTCAAATAAAGGTTGTAGATTACCTTGTCACTGTATAGGTGGCGATAAGTGACTGTTAAACTATTTGGCATTGGATGGAAATGTTGAAACAAATAAAGTAGCTTTGAGTGAGTCATTGAATCCTTCATTCACAATCTTTTTTTTTTAAATAATTCAATTCAATTAAATATTTTTAAAAAGACTGCAGCAATTAATATTTTGTCCCTATAGTAAATAATTGTTATTTTGTTTAGTTGTCTGTTCAAAATCGTTGGAAAAATATAATCTCTATTTGAAAGAAAACAAAATCTTGATTCTCACACAATTTCTTAAAATTGTATGTACTTAGCCCTATATGTTTCGTCTGATTTTATTGTTTGTCAACATACAGAACATATTATGTATCAAATCTTCCAACCATGCTGACTAGTGCTGGCTATTTGACACTTCATAATCATTCATAATTATTTTGACCAAAAGGATAGTATAAAATATATAATATAAAATATGTAAGTGGCCTATATAAAAATTTCAAAATAAACATTCATAAATTAGTACTTTTTTTTTACTTAACTACATTAAAAATCAAGCACTTTTGTACTTTCACTCAAATAAAATTGAAAAGGAGCACTAAATACTTTCACTTGAGTAATATTTTATTATATACGTATATATGTACTTTTTGTCACAGAGTCAGTCACATCGTCATTGCCAGCTCCACCACACAGATCACTATCCCCGGAATATTATTCACATTCACCTGTCACCAATCACCCCAGAGCTCTATATATACTCACCACTCCCTTAGTTCAATGTCTGGTCGTGCTTGATATGACACTACAGGCTCACTCGCTACTACTTACCTGTCTTCATCCAGTCTTTCCTGTGGAATTACCCCGTCATCCTACGCCAAGTCGATGCTTTCATGAACTGCAGGACAATCCTACTGGCACCTGCTTCGACACACGGAGAAATCCGTTTACCATCGAGCTAAGTCACCAGTTTGATTAACGGACTATTGTTACTCACCATACCAACCCTGTTACCTGTTCATTCGCTTGTCTGCAAATAAAAGACTCTTATTTATACTCTACTCACTTGTCTGTGTCTAACACTTTTACTCAAGATGTGTGCACTTCATCCACCACTGAATATAGAAACAATTGCACAGGCTTCAACACTGAAGATACCTGGAAAACACTTCATTATGGAGCTGATGAGAAATAAATCAAAATATAAGGGACAAGTTTAAAGGTCCCATTTGTGGCAAAAGGCACTTTTAAAGTTTGCTCCTAAAACACTAAATAGCAACAAAAATAAAATTATAATTTCCTAAACACCTATTTATCATTATGCACATGTTATTTTAGTATTACTTATATATTATTGTAATATTTTTTTATCTTAAGTTTAGTTTAATTTTTAGTGATTTTGTTGCTTTTGTCATTTTTCTTCCCCACATATTTCTGTTTGCCTTTAATTTATACTTATTTAGTTTTAGCAAGTACTTTAGTACTTTTTTAAGTTTAAGTTTTTAATCTAATTTTTATAACTTTATTTCAATTAACATAGTTCATAGTTACAACGACTGTTATGTATAGCAAAACTGTCCTCATTCATTTCGTAATTTTGCGAAATTACATTTGATTTTGACTTCATTTTTAACTATTAATTTATCTAGCTGATGAGAATCGGAGAATTTCAGAAAGGATCACATATTTTATTTTATTTTTTATTAAACCAATTGTTACCTTGGTGGCCAATTTTGCATGTCACGATTGTGCCTCTTGGCCTTCGTTCATCTTCTCCATTTGTTTTATACACATTTATATGCCATTCCATTATTTCACACATTGTCCATAATCCAAAATTAAGTCATTGTGATCTTATGATGCAACATTTATGTTCCACATTCAGTTCCTCTTTTAATGTTTTAAACAAGTGCAGAATTTACAGAGAGGCTTTCAAAATCTCTCAAAACAGAGACCCTTCCATAACGTTGAACCCTTCTAATCAATTCCATCGTCTGGTTTTCGGTTTCTCCTTCCTGTGGCCTGACGCTTCTGCCGAGGAGGCACTTTTAGGCCACATCACTGAGGACTTGTAGAGAACACAGATGGATCCATCCTCACCGATCCGATAGGACACCTCGGAAGGGTCCACCCACAGGGTCAGCTCTATTGGAAGTGATGAGAAAAGCTGCTCTTGTTGAATTCCAACAGCAGAGGCTGCTTTTCCAATGAGAGGGTCCATTTTACGGTTGATCCGTAAACATCTGTAGCCAGAGCCTCTGCTGGGAGCATGAGGAAACCAATGGTGCCGATAGTGCTCTAAAAGAGAGACATATAAAACTGCATACTGACTTTTTGAAGCATTTTATTATTATTTGTCATAAAAATAATACCAGAATATTCAATAAAAATTACTTTTTTTTAAATGATGTCAAGGTATTAAAAATACAATCAGCAATTGAAATGAATCAGAGGCATATGAACACTCAATTAGAAAGAAAAGCAGGTCAGCTCACCTATCATCGCATCAGTGAGTGTGTGAGTGAAGAGCTGCAGCTGATCTCCAGTCAGAGACACGCTGCTGCTCAGTAAACCGCTGATGAAAGTAGCAGCGACGGACACCTCTGTTTTCATCTCCTAATAACATGGAAAGAAATAAAGGTGAATTGCGTACAACTCTGCAAATGCGGTTATATATCTTAACAAAATTGTGAAAAACTCACCATACGTTTTCAACGACACAAAACGCCAAACTGATTTCTTTTTAATAATATAACATATATTCAGTTTAAAATATAGAATATTAGTTACATTCATTATTTGCAGGACAGACAAATAGTACTGAGAGTAAATGTAGAACTTTCGAAGCAAATACGTCATAGGGCAGAATTAGCGCGCTTCTCTAGCGCCATCGCTCGACGAATCAACAGTCACGTGTTGAGAGACGTTTCTCAATCAGTTTGCTTGTGGTTTTAATTTAGTTTTAGAACAGCTTTTACGTTAAACCGGCTCAGAAATAGTTTTGAATTAATACAATAAATAAAATGTTTAAGTTTTTTTTTGTGTGTGTAGAGCAGAAACACAGACGTGCACTATGACTGCTCTTACAGTCAGCTGACTTCTGCTGTACAGGTACTGAGAGAGAGAGTCTGATTGAGAAACGTGTGCAACATAGTTAAAATTTGTGAATTTTTTTTTTTTTCGTTTTGGAACATGAATTTTAATGTTTGGTAGAGAAACATCTTTGCCATGTTTTCAAGCAGGACGTTTTACTCTGACAACATATTTTGTTCATTTTGCAACAAGATCCCAAGGACAAGTTAGTCCTAACCTTAACTCGAAACCTAGCCCTACCCATTATCCTTAAAGAGGGAAATGATAACGAGCACAAAACCCTGGTTGTACGCATAAACTTGACATAAACTGTAAACTTGTCACTCAAATATGGAATGCAGCATTAGCCATGTTTATCCAGAAACATATTTGGTGAAATCACTTGCGAGTAAGCAGGCAGTGTCATTTTATAAACGGCTTGAAGTGACCCTGATAAAATAAACAACAACAACAACAACAATAATAATAAACAAACAAATATATTACATTTTGGCTAAATATTGACATTTATAAATGACTTTTTATGAATAAAAGTATAGCCTATCATATGAATTGATAAATGAATTTATGAGTGAGTAAATAACGACAAATCAGCACAAACTGCAATTGCACGTTATTTTGATTTGAACTTTTCAACCCTTTTTTTTTATCACGCATTCATGGCAAAAAAAAGAAAAAGAAAAAACTTATAGGCTTCAGCTAACTTTGTTAGAGATCAAATCTTTTTTAATCAAAGTGTGTTTTTTCAAATTGGTTTGAATTTTCCAATTCCCGGTCCTTTAAATGTAAAAGTAGGAGAAAGACTGAACTGCACAGGATTGCACTCGTAAAGTCAAGGTTAGGTTTTTATAAAAAATAATGGATAAATATGTCTTTCTGTTGTCGATTGATTCGTTATATTCGATTCGGAGTATTTATGTGATATTAGAGTTAGCTAATAATAACTTAACAAATTGTTAGCAAGCAAACACATTAGCTAACGCTATTTTTTATGTCTCGTGAATAACGTTGATTAGTTCACTTCCGAGTCTCTTTCGTTCATTTGTCACGTCACGTGACAAACATTCTGAAATAAGTTCTTGGAGTTTGGTTTTACTCTTTTTACTCTTAAAGGAATTACATGACGTTTTCCTGGTCTCATTTCCTGCACTTGTCAATTTCTGATAAACAGGGTTTTTTTTAAAATGATAATTCCTTGATAAATGTTGCTGAAATAGTCATATCTGTCTGTTTCTTGTACTGGCCTATGCGGCTATCACGTGACAAAACAAACACAAACAGGAAAAAAAAAACCAGAACAGACCCACCTGAAGACCCTGAATGAATCATTTCTCTTTCTCATAATTTGTTTTTGTGGCTGCATTAGCTTTTATCTACTATTTTTTGATCATCATTATTTTTTTATTTACTTTAAATTTGATCAAAGTTTGTGGTCAGGTAGATGTGTTAGGGTAATCAGGGTAATTAAAATGTAACATTTAATGTAATTCAGCTCAAATGAATGAAATGACTTGAATAAAGAGTTGTTTATATTGCTGAAGGAGATTTAAAGAAGGCATGAAGGCAGCATGTAGCCCAGTTGCAAACAGTACTTCTGTCTCCTCAATGTAGAACCTCCTGCTGCATAGAGCAGCATGAACTCCCTTTCACTCACTGTCTACCAACCTGAAGTCAGTTCAGCACGGTAGACAAGTATTTTTACTCATGTCTTATGACATAACAGTAAAATAATAATTATAAAATTATAATGCAATTTGACATTCATTTATGTATCCATTGTACATTGTACTGCACTAACTAATTTTAATCCTGCTTCAACAGATGGCTTCACCGTGCATGCGAGACGGGGAGGAGAAGAGAAAAAGAAGAATGCAGATGGACTGTCTAAGAACCAGTAAGTCAGTTACACTGTCTATTTTGCTATATTTGTGTAATAATTTGTATTATACTATGGGGCTGGTGAATGCTTGAATCTGTTTGGTTGACGAGCGTTCTAAGGTGTGCAATTATTTTCAGGGAAACACGGCTAAATTAGTTCCAGGCAGGTCTTGACATGTCTTACATATCCATATCACTTCGCCAAATGATTTCAGTTATTTCAAAGTTCCTTTCAGCCGATAACAGCAAAAGAACCAAAACCCACTACGACACTGACCAAGCAAATAAATATAGTAGTGCTGGGCAATTGGACCAAAAATCCGCATCCATTTTCTTTAAGATTCTGGCGGTTTGACGGTATATCGCGTTGTTTTTTTTCACTGGACCTTTATTTTGGCATATTTTATTGTTAGGAGCATATACATAATAAAATAGACGCCCCATTGGGCTCTGGATCTTATGTCAATGGCACCGCCAACTGTAATTGAGATAAATGGCTGTTTCGTGTGCTGCTTGTGGCTGTACAAATCACAGCACAATTGAATACTGGTCTCGGGAATAACCTTTCACAGGTAAGGCTGAACATTTGTTTCTGGTTGTATTTGGGCATTATATAATAACAAAGAAAGCAGTGTGTGTGATTTGTATTCAACGATTTGCTTCATTTTCACAGTGGTGGTCAGTTCTGAACACAAGAAAAGCTAAAATGGGTTAAAAGACAGAAAATGCCTTTTCCACAATAAAAAAAAATCTTTTTTTGATTTAATGTGAAAATTTAAATTATCTCATTATGGGTGTCTTCACAATTTTTATCCAAGAATAAAGCTGCCAAACGGGACAAGTCTGAGCTTTGACTATTCCTTATTATTTTTTAAAGTCTACTATCGAGATTTTAAGTAACTATAGATGGAACTTTTTGTAGACCACGTACATCATAAACCACTGAAATTGGTTGATAAATATAAACGTTATTTTCATTTTTATCCAGAAAAAGCAGCTCACCAGTTTACTTGCATTTGTTTACAGTGCAGTCTTGCTCTCAGCAATATGGCGGATGCGTTGACGCATCGCAGCAACGTTCCAAAGCGGCCAATGGGGCGTCTATGTATTTATTATGTCTATGGTTAGGAGTACGAGAAATATATATTATATGAACATTGTAAAAAGTAATGTAAAAAGTTTTTTTAAAAATGTAATCAAATCAGTTCATAAAGCTAACAGTTTAGTTTAAAAATGTAATCAAATGACTTTAATTATGTAATTAAATGAATAATAATAATAATAAGGATACATTTTTACTGTGCAATTTCTGTAATTTCAATGAAGACCTTTGAGTTTGTGTGTTTTAATAAACTGTGTTATTATTATTCTATTAATCGAAGTACACTCTATTGTACAAAAGTTATATTTTTGTAATGAATCGTCCCTCAAAGTTGGATCCATAAGTAGGCTTTATTCACAGAAGGGATGGTCAAGCAGGCAATGGTCATACAATTACAAACAGGAATGGCGAAGGGTAGGCAGGCTCGTGGTCGTACAACAGGCAAAGGAGCAGATATCATTCATAAACAGAGTCCAGGTTGAAGGTACAAGAGACAGGCAGCAAAGGGTCATAAACGGTGATCCAAAGGTGTCAATAACAGGAAGGCACACACAGAAAATAACGCTCAGAAATGTAAACCGGAGTAGTACAAGACCTCGCAACGTGTTAAAGATGAACGAAGTATCTGTAAATGATCCATATTGAATTACTTCCAATATCTCTTATTAATAAAACAAATGGTATGTGTGCCTGAAGCAGCATACTTATATTAAATTAATACAGACTTCAGCATATTCTGAATCACTACAAAATAGTAGACATCTAACAACATCCTCCTGTTATGTGCCATAAGTAATACAACAATATTAATAATATAGCAATAATGTAACTGGCATATAGTTTGGCTTGTCGAGGCTAGCGTTTCCCAAACACATCGTAAGCCTAAGTTGAATCATAGAACAATTGCCACCAATGGTCTCTACGATCAATTTAGGCTTACAGTGCTTTTGAGAAACACGGCCCTGGTACTTTTTCCCTTCAACTTCATAGTTTGCTATAGCTTTTAATGTAGTGAGTGCCGGCCGGATTTGTCCCTCAGCCATCATGGGTCTCTCTCAGTGCGTATCCACTGATGTGAAGCAAGCGGAGAAGAGTGAGCATTTTCAGTTAATTCCTATGGAAGTGCTTGAGTGTGAAACTCAACTTCCTGTTCCACTTGCTCCGCACCAGTGGACAAGCACCATTATGTGCACGCCATTGACTGGCCGGGCATCAACATTACATTATCATTTAACATTTATAAAATCGTTTTTTGATATTGGTGAATCGATTCTCGATCATTGGAATGAGTAAATCAATTAAAATACTGAGTGCTGTCAATGTTAACACATTAACACATATAATTAATTTTTTCCAGTTTAATGCGATAAAAGTATTTAATGCAATTAACACAGCATCCATTTTTTTTGTCATCCTTTTATTACAGTATTACAATAAGTATTAGCTAGTATTACAATATATGACCACGCTCTTAATCTGGCAAATGCTTTTAAACCATTTAAGCGTGCCAAAAGAGAAAAAAGAGAATGTACTGTCTGTGAATGTCAGGTTACACACACAACACACAACGCACAGGAAGACGCGCTCCAGGATCTTGTGCATGGATGGTGTGCCAGAATTGTACGCCAAAAATGTCTGTTTTGTCAAGTATACTCTGTAGGCATTGAGGACGAACCAGACAAATTAATCTTTCAGATGATTCTTTCAAGCAAAACTCCATACAAATCTGAACACTGAAGATCCCAAATCAACACGCAGGACCCAAAATCAGAGAAAGTGTTATTTGCGGCTCCATTCAGTCTACCATGAAGTCCATAGAAGTCCTTTTATGAATGAACTCCATCAAAATGTTCCAGCAACAATTCTAAACGGACTTGAAATCAAACATAGTTCAACTGCATAATTCGAAATCATGTATACTCATTATACATGTGGGCAGTTATACTGTGATCACTCACAATTCATGTAATTGTTATAACTTTTGAATGGTTGATTGAAATTGTGCCTTGCCTGGTAGTGTATTCATAATTCAGTGTGGCTTGAATGAAATCTGTGTAAAATGTATCGTATTCTTTTTAGAGTAATCCTGATTAAACTTTACTCCCTTTACCCTCTGAAAGTTAAGAGACCACAGATAACATTTAATTTATGATCAGGGGAGGAGAAAAGCCACCTCTGAATCAAAGACGAAACCTAATTGGTCAGAACACCTCAAAGAGGTTGGACAAACACCTCAGTTTAAATGGTCAGTACACTAGATTAGAATTCAGAATAAGACCAGACCGAGAATAAGTGGAGACAAAGAAACAGTCAATGATGAGCAGATGATGAAGAGCAGACAAGCAGTTTCATTCAAGCCATCCAGCTTACTCTCATCTCACTCACTTTCCTTTCTTTTACGTTAGTTTTCTTTCTTTCCATTGAGAGTCTCGAAGTTCTAAGTTAAGATTTGCAGCAAAGTTTAATCCACGTCTGTACAGTCTTTGCCCGCATCAACTTCAAACTTCAGCCGCGAGGGAAACTCCATTCATTGGCCAGCACACCAGAACGTATTTCCAGATTCTACAGCTGATCTGGTGCATTGATATAGGTTTATATATAATATATATATATATATATATATATATATAAGTAAAATATCAAACCTTTTTGAGTAAAATATCAGACACGGTTGATTCAGAAAGGGTAAAATTGAAGGCTATTTACATCAGCTACAACTTGTTAGATCTAGAATTCGCTTTAAATCAGAAACGGAGATAAACAAATGCACTACAATTACATGTATTGTTTTTATTAGAGAGAGAGATGTGTGTGTGGATTACCTGCATCTGTGCAGTGTCTCTACTAACAATGAAGCTGTGAGTTTAATTACTTCAAAAACAGCTACATTAAAACATTGTTGCCAAGTAATATATCAATTCAGTAGTCAAGGTAGTTTATTAATAAAAGCCGCAGGGCAGCGCTGACAACACATTCCAATGACCTTCACAAAATAAAATCCAATTAGTTTTTAGATACTAGTTACTTTCTTCACGTTGTTTATTAGTCAGATACAGGATGAATTTTGACAAGCCCTATGCTGAGCAATCTTCAAACCTGCAGCAAGCTAGTTGATTTCATCACTAACTTCTCAGTCAGCGCTGCTATTCTCCTTATTTTCATCTGTCTGAAAAGAGGGAATAAGAGAAGGTTCAAAAAGGCTTGCATACGACCACATATCCGTGTAGTAATGTCGTAATATCCCACCTGTGGTCATTGTTCATTCAGCTGCACTTACTGCTCTTCTTTCAGCATCCCATTTCTACCCAGCCATGTGGCGGTGCATCTGTCAGAGTTAAAATGCTCAACTTTTTCATTATTAAGACAAACTATTACCACTTGGAGACTCGTAACCCACTTTAAAAGCCGTTTAATTTGACAGATTCTTTCTTCCTTTGCAAATGTGCTGGAGGGAGGCTGAAGAATAGTTTAACAGTTACAGATAACCATTGTATGTACTACTGGCCAAGAAGATAAGCTTCATCAATTGCCACTTTTAAGACCTATTTATAAACTTATTTTTAATCTTTAGCTTTTGAGTCTCCAAGCATTTTGGGTCAAATTCTGTTGTTTGTAAAGGTGCTACATAAACAAAGTTGCTTGCTGGCTTGCTTTGTATAGTATCAAGCTCACATTTTATTTGTACATATAGACCATGAAGACCACAATCTTTTTTTTTTAATCATTTATTTTATTTTTTTATTTTGTTTTGTCCCTCTTCCCAGACTTTCAATCTGAAAAATCTAATAGTCCATCATAAAATTATTAATTAGGCTACATTTAACCATCAAAACTATATGACTATACATTATGACAAATTATTGCAATGTATGTACAAAATAATTGGTAACACTTTACAATAAGGTTCAATAGTTAACATTAGTTAACTACATTAGTTAACATAAACTAACAATGAACTGCACTTCTACAGCATTTATTAATCTTTGTTAATGTTAATTTCAACATTTACTAATACATTATTAAAATCTTGTTAACATTAATTAATGAACAAACAATGAACAACTGTATTTACATTAATGTTAACAAATATTAGTAAATACAGTAACAAATGTATTGCTCATGGTTAGTTCATGTTAGTTAATACATTAACTAAAGTTTAACTAATGAACCTTATTGTAAAGTGTTACCAAATAATTACTAAACACAGTTGTCATGATCCGAGTCCACATTTTATTCTCAGTATTTCTGATATTCTTGTTAAGATTTATAAAGCTTTTTTTGTTTAAGCAAGCCATCAGAAAAGATCAAAAGAAGAGTTCATGACATAATGCACTCCTAAGAAGACTGTTATACCAGGTCATTATTGAACTAATGTTTAACATATTATGATTATTGTATTGCCTGAGTTAGAGGAAAGATTGTTTGATTTTAATTTTAAGTTGAAACTTAACAAAAATTCAACATCCTTAAGAACTTTAATATAATTGATTTATATTTGCATAGTACACAATTTATCTAAAAAATAATTCATTTTAATTCTCTGCTAAATGCCCATGTAACTTAATGCTTAAAGAGATAATTCACCCCAAAATGAAAATCATGTCATCATTTAGTCTTCCTCAAATAGCTCCAAACCTGTAAAAATGTCTTTGTTCTGCTGAACACAAAGGAAAATCTTTGGAAGAATGTCAGTAACCAAACAGATCTCGCCCCCCATTGACTACCATAGTATTTATTTTTCCTACTATGGTAATAAATGGGGGCCAAGATCTTAACACCCTTGACATTTTCAACAATAATAACTGGCTCAATTTATGAATCTACTGATGAGGAGAAGCAGTTTCACCGTGTCTCTGTTAAGTATGGCCATGGTAAATAAAGTGCTGTCTATCAGAGTAAGCTTTTTGTACTTTGACCACTCTGAAAAGACATTCTTACACTTAACCCTTTATCAGCACTGTGCTAATAAACATGAATACCCTGAAGAAGGAAAACAGATTATGTTAGCGTCACTGTTTGTGTGTTTTAATAACACTCATTCATGAGAATAAAGCCAGCATTACACACCTGTTGCCTCGGACAAAGTACTTCTCAGCCATCTCTGTTCAGAATAAATATGTATGCATGTCTTTATTTACCCTGGTGATATTGGAAACGGCCCTAAACCTTTAGTATGTTTATTACATTCATTAATGAGTCTAGCTTCATGGTAATAACTAACTAAACTGGATTTGGAAATAGTGCAAATAATCTAATCAACTGATTAATCGTCTTTCTGTGTGAAAGAGTGGGTGCTAAAGGACTGTTGCTGAGTGTGGTCATCCAATCCTGGTTTGAGGGCATCTTGCGCTCTTCAGACTCCCATCCCACTTTTACTCATAAAAGATTCCTGGCTGCTAGGCCAGGCAGTGGCTAATTAGTTAGCTACTATTCGACAGCAGGCTTAACCAGGTCAATCCGGCCTGTGGATCAACTTCAACATTTCTCCATTTTCTACCGACTCAGACCAGCGCGGCGTGCGAGCAGATGCTCTAGATCCCACACATTTGCGCGTCTTTAGTGCAGTTTGCATTGCATCTAGGTAGTTTCGCACAGCTCCGTGCTACAGAAAGCGCTTTCCAGCAGCAGGAGACACCTGGATTTCAGCTGCACAGAGCCAGCACCTGTGTTCACAAATAAAGCAGTAGTTTGGATTAGCAAAAGTGTCTCAATCTGTCTGCAGAATGGCGAGACCTTCAAGGTAAGTGCGTTTTGTTTATCTGTTGCTTTAGAGTAATCACAGGTTCGCACATGATGTGGTCTCTCCATGTTTGCTAAATGCTAAGTGGCTAACCAGCATTTTCTGCGCGTGTTTACGTAGCTTCCCAAAAACAGCACAGTTCAAGTGTAAATATGTAGATTTTCATCTCTTTATACACTGACGGATATTTTTTGTCATTTAAAACACGGCAGTATCGCTCGCTACATCCCCAGACGTACCTATGCTAACCGCAGCTTCAAATAAAAAAGCGGGATAGTAGTTCTCGCTGGAGGCTAATTTATGTTGATCAAAACCATCCAGCTAGTCAAAACAAAAAGGGAGAGAATCGCTTAATGACTATTTCGCCATTTAACGAACATGTGGAATGCTGATAACGTGTTGCGGTGAAAGTTTCGCGTATTTTCCACAGTTAGCCCCGCGAGCGTTAGTGTTCGTTCAGCGGCGCGTGCGTTTGAGCAGCAGCGCAGTGCGCGCCATTATTTCACACACACACACGACTCGAGCCATTTCTCCTGCAAACTTGTGTTTGTAATTAATGGATTTGGATTCAGTCAGAAATGAAGGCCCTTAAGTGTGTGATCGACAAACGATAAATATATATATTTAATTGCGCTCTTGTTTTTCGTAGCTGCACGAGCTCAAGCCATGTGACGTTGGCAACATGTTGTTTATAATCTGTCAAACAGTAAACTTGATTTTTTTTTATTTAATATGAAAACCCTCTCGAAGGAGGGAGTGAATGCTGGTCTCGTCGGTACACTTTATGGACTGAGGAGGTCCTGCGGGCAGTGAATATTATCTGACCCGCAGGGCCTGTAGTTCAATGCCCCTATCTGAACACAGTCCCTCCCTCCCCACACTGCTGCTGTTGGCATGGCAATTAACCTACTCCAACATGGCACCCCTGTCTCCTCTGCCCCTCACCACTGCTTTAAATAAGAGGAGTGACAGCACTGTTGCCATATGGAGAATGAATAAACAAATCTTCTACCATTTAGAATACAGGTTTTTTTTTAGATTCATATGATTGTTTTTGTTAGGAAAAAAAGACTTCTTTTTAATAGTGCATACATTTTCATTTCATGGTGACTAGTAATAAATGACTTATAAACAAATTGTGTACATATTTGTCCTCTTGTGGGTCATTTATTTTCCTTTCATGTTCTTTGTGCACAGGAATAAAAGGGTTGTTGACTACGCACAATTCCAAGAGTCTGACGATGCAGGTGAGTTCCTCTAATGCAAATATCCTGTTGCACACCTCACCAGAGTTCCCACAGTTAGGAAATGTAAGGAATTAAATGTGTTTTCTTCCAGGCTTGGAACAGTTAAATGAATCCAAAAAAATAGGTAACACTTTACAATAAGGTTCATTGGGTAACTAAATTACTTATCATGAACTAATTGTGAACTTCTACAGCATTTATTAATCTTTGTTAATGTTAATTTCAACATTTACTAATACATTATTAAAATCTTGTTAACATTAGTTAATGCACTGTGAACTAACATGAACTAACGTTAACGAAGATTAGTAAATACAGTAACAAATATATTGCTCATGGTTAGTTTGTGTTAGTTAATACATTAATGTTTAACCAGCGAAGCTTATTGTGAAGTGTTACCAAAAATAATAATAATTGAAAAAGATCTCTGATGGTAAATAATGTCACTGTGCTGCATACACCTAATACTTTAGTAGATGTAGTGTTGTGAAGTCGTGCTGTTTCATAACCTGATTCAACTGAATGACTTGATACAGATGAGGAATTTGGAAAAGAATCGGAACGACCTGAGAAAACGTCTGTAAAACGCAGGTCAGTCTCTGGCTAGTTATATTTTTCAGTAGTAAATATGGAGTATCTAAGATAGTAATGAAAGCAAAAAGGATCAGTTGTGGTTGTAAACGTGTGATATTTTAGTTTAAGGACCAAGGTCGTGCATGCATTTATTTTAGTCTCCTCCATTTGGAACGTTATTTATGAGCTTCATGCATATTCATTACACTATTAGTTTTGTTTAAATTCATGGGGGCTGTATTTTGTCTGAATTATTTTATAAATTGCTAAAAAAAAACAAATGCTGTATCTCTTCCTGTGCAGTGATGAAACTCGAATCAAGGACCACAAGAGTAAGCGAAAGTTTATTTTACTTATTTATTTTATATTATTATTATTATAATGTTTATATATATACTTTTTTATACAGTTACTGAATATTCTGACAAAATGCTTTTCCATGCGCATATTCCAGAGGATTTAAGTGACGATGACAATGACTATGGGGAGGATGAGGAAGAAGAGGATGATGGTGGTGACAGTGATTTTGATGCTAAAGAAGCCAGCAGGGGGAGACAGGCAACTGCTAAACGGAAAAGGGCTGCAGGTATTACCAACACTGAGTGACCGCTTCATTTTTACATACAATCGTTCAATCACCTCTGACTTCTATTTTCTGTGCACATTTGATATTTTACCTTTTAAATGGTCTCATTTCAGCTTTTTTATTCAAAATGTGTATAAAAACAATGACATTAATTCAGTAAAAATGTGATCAGTTTATCATTCAGTCAAGTGTGGTCAAACACTTTACTGGCAGTGTATAATGTTAAAGCTTTAGTTCCCACAAAAAAGAAACTGTCATCAATTACTTATTCAATTCTTTAATAATTAATAATTAATTACAATGTGGGTGGAGAACGGCACGGTTCATTCTTTTTTTTACCGAGAAACGTTACACCCCTAATAGGCAGTGATTAATATTTTATATTTATTAAGCAATATATAGCATGTATATGCTAGTGTTTCGGTTTCATGCACTTCTTTGTTTGCTTTTAAATGCGTTTTATTCTTTTGTTCCTTTTTACAATATCATTCTGCTCTCATCTGCTAATTAACTTGCTCTTATTCACTTAAGCAAAACCGCAGTCAATCATTTTTCATGCCTGTGTTGTAATTTAGTGTTTATGCATTTCGCATATTAATGCATAATTTTAATAAACCTTCAGCTTGTGTTAATTAACCATGCATCCGCTCTTTTGACACACAGATGACAGTGACGATGATGGAAAAGTTGTGAGGAAGAAGGGACGGCAGGTGCGTCAGGCTGCCACTAAAGCTGCGTCCAAACAGAGGGAGATTCTTCTTGGGGACGGAGGAAGTGAGGATGAGGAGGGAGAGGAAGAGGACGAGGAAGATGACAGTGACGTTTACACTGGCGGTACAATCAGTATTATGTCAGAGTCAAACTATTTCAAGAACATTGACATTCCCAAGTTAGCTAACCGTGAGATACTTGATATTTTATACTTCCCTCATCTGCTCATAGAGGACTCAGGCAGCGATGAAGACTTCATGGTTGAGGACGATGATGATGACAGTGATTATGGCCGTCCCAAACGGAAGAACTCAAAAGTGACCAGGAGAAGCAAAGACAAGAAATCCCCTAAACCCAAGATAAGGGCTTCAGGTAACGCCACCCAAAATCCTACTATTAGATTGTGTCTGCAAGTAATACCTTGATAATCAATCACTTCCTACTTAAATGAATTACAAACTTCCTGTAGTTGCCTCTAACTGTCACAGTTACAGTAATTAAGTCAATTATCTTCTCCCAGTGACCCGAGGGCCCAAAAAGAGGAGAGGAAAACGCCAGACGAAGGTTAAGAGAGTTGTGAAAAAGGCCTCGCCTAAAGCCGAAGATGACGATATCGAAAGCAACAAGGAGGAGGAGGAAGAGGCGCAAGAGGAAGACAGGAAAGAGTCGCCCGCCCCCAAGAAGACGCAGGATGACGAGAGCGGCGCAGAAGGGGAGGAAAACAATGACAACGGAGAAAAGGAGGAGGAGGAGGAAGAGGAGGAGAAGGAAAATGAGAATGATAAAGAGGAAAAAGACGATGTTTCTGAGGAGGAAGCTCCATCAGGTGAAGACTGAGCTCTTTGGCCTGCTGGTGAACGTGTCTGTTATCTGTTTTTCTTAAGGAGGAGCAGTAGAATTTATTTCCCACAATACTCAAAGAGTGTTTTGGATGTTTGTTATGTCTCTCAGCTTGTAAATACCATATCTCCGAACAAAATCTGTAAAGTATCATCAGACCTATTCTAAAACTGTACGGTTTGGCCTTATCCTGATCAATGTTTCAATTATAGCTTTGCAACCTTTTTGCCGAACCCGTTTTGCTATAGTTGACCTTCAATGTAAAATGACTTGCCCAAAAATACAGATTATACTGTAGGCTCTGTACTTCACTTCATGGGCACTTTCAAATTTTTCAAAATGCATTTGAAGAAAGTAACTGCTCATTTACTCCCAAATAAACAAATTTTTGTGACTTTTAATGTACACGATCTCATCCCAGCAGCATTGACCGTTGAAAACACAGACTTATAATGAACATATACGCTTGTCGTCATGAACTGCACTGGATTGTTGTGGCTGCAGTTCAGTCACGTGATTTCCTCGCTACGTCAACTGTACGTTACATAGCTCTAGTACGCTTCTTTCTCCCACTTTCCGTGCAGTTATTTCTTGATTCAGTCTAGTAAATCAGCTTTTTCCTGTCTGAGCATTTGAACTAAGATGACTTTTTCTATGGTTGTACTGAACCTCTTTCATGGTTGGCATGCTTTCATGTATGTGGTGCGAAGTACGTCGCTGGGCGGAGTCTCGGGCTCAGGATGAGTGATGTCAGAAGTGAGCTAGTGAAAACCTTATTATTGACCTCTGTGATGCTTCATGTGTGCATTTTTTAAGAATATTTTGATGCTTATAGATGCCTTTTTAAATGCAGTCCGTTGAGCCATTAGAATGGTAAAAGCGAGCTGAATTCAGTGCACACCATCCATAGCTTTCTCAGCTTCATATGACTATTTTTATTGCGTGTATCGCCATCCTAATCTGTAGCCTTTCAGTCTATATCATAATTTATCCAAAATAAATGTTTGTTTTAATTACGCTATTCTGATTTTTGTAAAATTTGTTTTACAAGGAAAAATAAAATGTATCTTTAAAGAAGTCGAGTAGTTGGTGACCTGTTCTTCACTTTTTTCTTTTTCTTTTTTACAGTATTATCTTGGGTTTTTTTTGTTAGATTATAATGGAAATGACATCATACTTAGCCCCTTTCAGATTGAAGACTGACGTCCAGATGTTTTCCTCAATTGCTGGGTGATGAATGTAGTTTAAGCACACTTCCCACCTGAGTTCATACGGTTTGAAGATTGCTCTCTCGCTGTGTTTTATGTTGGCATGTCTTTTATAACGAATACTGTAGCTACTTTCAGATTCAAAGCAATAGCTTGAGAGAAATACTACTTTGAATCTTTTATGCTTTCATGTGAATAAGATGCTGAGATCTTTCTGGAAGAGTTCAGCCTAGCAACACTTAAACACTTTAATTATAAAAGTGGCAATGACCTTTAGCAGTCTTGGAGGATTTCTCAGCAGTGTATAATTGGATGTAATTTCAAGAAAAATATTTGTAAAGGGTACGGTCACATTTACCGCGGGCAAAATCCAGTCATTTTTGTAAGAATTTGCTCAGTATGGATTTTTGGGTGAGGGCGAAGACTTTCCCAAGGTATTCAACGTGGTCACGCAAATTTACCGCGTTGACCAACAGAAAACTGCTTGGTTTGAAAGAGACTTCTGTGTGAGCTTGCGCTTTACATGAAGGTACACTATGGGCAATGGCCCTTTAAAAGTGTGATTATATTTACCTTTGGACAAATTTTCATGCGCAATATCCAGTCATTTAAATAGGAAATAAGCAAGGAAATTTTACGTGAGCGTGCAAGATTTCCCCACGAGTTCAAGTTGGTCACGCGGATTCGCCGCGTTGAAATGGAAAACTGACCTTTTCACCTGTGAAATTTTGACAGTACTTTCTCTGAAATTTCACTAATGTGATTTCACCTTCATGATGACAACCATTTAAGATAGTTAACCCAAAAGTGAGTATCTTCTGCGGACCATAAAAGGTATTTTTAAGAATATTTTAACTAAAATAAAAAAACAACACAATAAATACATTGTTTAAAACACCTTCTGCTTGGTTATGAAGAATATAAAATTTTTAAAAAAGAAAGAAAAAAAAGGCTACTCACTGCAGAGCCATAACCTCCAGCTCCCCCTCTCTTGACCTACTGTGGCGATGATAGGTGGAGCTGCATCCCCAACCACACCCTAACCCAGCCCATTACTCTATCTCTCCAGCCATTAAACAGGTTAAGCTCCACCCTTGAGTTCCAGAGAGGTGGAGCTGGAGGTCATTATGCTCTGCAGCGAGCAGCACTTGTAAAGGTTTGCAACAACAGGAGACTGTAAATCATTTTGGGGGGAATGTCACTTTAAGATGTGTTAATTCAGTGTCTAACCTCAGTCATAATTTGTCTACGGTGCATGGTTATTTTGGCAGAGCACATGAAGTTTGCACAACATGACGACTGATGACATAGTGAACAATAATTTATTGTAATATTACAGCAAATAACTGTTTACTGAGTTTTTCAGAAGCTGTTGAATTTTTCAAACAAACACAGTACAATATTCTGGCCATGACCTTCCAACCCAAGACCAGTTTTAACAAGATAAAAATTGTTTTGAAGGACAGGAAGTTCTAGGAATTCTTGGATAGGTGAATTATTAATTAAGAGTTCATTCTAGTATTTAATTGGCGTTAATGATTTTCAGTCTTGGGTAAAGTACAAAACTTTATTTTCTTTTATCCATTTTATGGTATAAATTACTTAATTTCTCTGCTGTAATTAAACAATTCACACATTTATCTTCTCCTGTAGTATTAATAATTAATCAGTCGAGATTATTTGCCAGAAACTGAACAAAGAAACAAACAAAATACATATATAATACCAAACTTTGCAGAAATACATAAAAACATATTGCATCACTGTGTAGGGTTTTCTGTTTTACACAAATATGATAATAAAAGCACATTAACTGTTTACAGTTTAGTTGTCTTAAGTATTTCCAGAACGTTATGACATGACTGGTCTCATCCAGAGTCACATTTAATTGATTCAGGTTGTATTACAGCAACTTTCTGTTCTGGAGCGGCTTTCTCTGAAGCAGGTGGAGCAGGCGCTGGAGGGGCTTCCATCATGGCTGCTTTTTTATTTGCTCCTACAAGATGAAGACATTGAGTCATATAATGTTGCCCGGTATAAGTATATAACATATCACTGAGTAAGCATGTTGTTTTTACCCGTGAGATTTCTGTGGATGTGGTTGCACAGGATCACGCTAAGGAGGAAGATGAAACCAAGGCATCCGGTGACCAAACCACACACCAAGAAACTGTAGCTGCCTTTTTTCTGAATAAGCTGGAGGATTTTGTTCGGGGTTATTTACTTTCTCTTAGAAAATCATTCCCAAGTGTTAAAACACGAGCGCAAGTACTTACTGATCCAACCAACACTTGCAACGTCATCTCACCCATTCCAGAAGTTGTCACTAAGACTGTTGTTGCACATCCTGAAGGAAAAAAGATAACTTTTTTTGTTGTTTTGTCTATGTGTCCTTGTTTGTCCATAATTGTGGGGACAACCTGAAGAATCTGACGTCTTGTTAGGATGACATAATTTGAATTTAGCTTAATTTAAGAAATCTGCCATGATATAAAATAGGACATATGTATGTGTGTGTCTGTGGGCTAGTTTTGGGACATATTTGAAACAAAAAGAGAACTTTCAGGGGACATCTGAGTATATTTATTATTTAACATATTGTAGATATAATCATTTATAGCAAGCCATATGTATGCATTAGTTCCTGTTTTCTTTTGTTCAGTTTTCCCACCATTCTTTAGTTGTCATGGTTACAGATATAAATAGTTATTTCAGTTCAGCTCTGTATGATTTATCCTTTTTTGTAATAGTACTTAAGTTCCTGTGTTTTTGGAGTTCAGTGTCCGCTCTCGTCTGTGTAAGTTGCTTTTTTCCTGATACCTTCGGTTCATTTACCTTGTGGATTGTTATTAAATATCTAAACATTTATATCTTCATAATTGTGTGTCTTCCTGCAACACGATGTGAACCAAAACCGGACCTGAAAATGTGAAATTATAGATATTGCGTCCATAAACTTTTCAACAAACTGTTGAGAGAAGCGAGGGTATTTATTTTTCAAAACGGCCGAAGCCTGTAGCACTATGTGGAGGAGTTCCTCAACACTTGCCACCATACCAGCTGCGATGACGTCTGCCTGATAGAGGGATTTCTGTGTAGACTGGACGACGACATTCGCTTCGTCCCCAGGGTGATCCTTGTTGGACCCTTCAGGACTACATCAGCATTGCGTTGTGGGTAAACACTCACAGTGGACGAAACGGATGTCGACTGCAACATCATCGTCCAGCCTCACCTCACAGACGTCTTGCAGTCTGACCCAGAGCCCAGCCCGTCACCACCCCGATCGATAGATTTTTACGTCAGAGCCCCCTGCAGACTGGAGGCTTCTCCCTGACACGACTTGTGAGCCAGAGGAAAGAAGAACAACGCATACCATCGCCTCAGAACCAAAGCACCTCAAAGAATCTGACCAGGAGCGTAAGCCACCGTCAGCATCCACTGCCGTGGGAGTCCTCTTGGAATACGAGGATGCAAGCCTCATCCACCCTCCCACTGTTGAGAGAGAGTACCGGTTGGATTTATTGGACAGTTTTGGTGCGATAAATTCCCTGTGTCTCTTGACCTGGCCAGAACATTTTTCGTCTTCTCCAGTCTTGTTAATGCTGCCCAGCCAACAACCTCTTGGGACTGCCATCAGGACTGCTTTGTTTTTTGCTCTGTTCTCCAATCTTTCCCTCAGTTATCATCCTCATCCTGCCACCCAGTCACCAGTGTTCTCCATCAGTCCCACTGGGTCACCTCTACCTCCTCTCAGTGGCGTGGGCACACTGAGGACCTGCTGGGAGCCACTTCCTCCTGGGCTCGATGAGCCTGTGGCTTCACCTTCAGCGGAAGTGCGCTGGTCCACCTCAACCGGTGTCCTGACTCCTACCCCCCTTCCACGCTCGATTCCGGCTGTGACCATCGGGCATTCGGCCTCGCAAGGCTCCCCCGGACCATCGGCTTCACCTGGGGCGGACGTTGCACCACCTTCGCCACGGACTTTCAGGCAGTTCGCTGCTCTCCAACCCTCCACTCCTTCAGCTTTGGACAGTTCCATTATAATGTAACGGATTATCAGTTATGTGTGTCATTTAATTTAGTTTTCATGGACTTTTAGTTTGTATTCACTTGTTCCTGTTTTCCTTTGTTCAGTTTTCCCGCCACTATTTAGTTGCCATGCTTACAGATATTATTAGTTATTTCAGTTCAGCTGTGTAACACTAATATCCTTGTTTGTATCTGTAACGTGGCGTGTGGCATATATAAAAGAATATATATATATATATAAATAGATATATATATATATATGCTTTTCATTTTTGTAAAAATATTTGTATATTTATAAATATGTTTTTAATTAAGAACATCCTCAGATATACCCAAAAGGAGATTGACGTATTTAGCATTTGTTAAATTTTGATTTAATAATAATAAACTTGAAACAATTCAAAATCATATATAGTACTATTAAAAATAATTATGACATATACATAATCCTTAATATTTATTTGAGAAAAATTATTTAGAACTGATAGCATAATTACAAAAACTATAAAAATAACAATTGTTGTAGAACATAAGACCAATTAAAGCCACTGTGATATCAAACATGAAGTATGTTGTGTGCAGTTTACCGTGGTAGTTTAGGATGTCTTCAGTGTAGGCCACTATGCAGGGGAAAACACTGCTGATGAAAAGCCCGAGCAAGGTCGTCCCAACAAACAGAAACACTCTGTTTGTGTACAGGATCATTAACAGCAGCAATGTTACAATCACGCCAGCCTTAACAAGACAGAAAGAACATAGAGAATCCATATTCAGCAAACGTAAATCTATGATTCATCACAGACTCAACAGCCTCATGCTGTATTTCAACTGATAGCAACTGCTTTAATGGAGCATGAAGGTAAAAACGTATAGCTAGTTTGGGTGGGTGTATACTCTGTAAACAGTGAAAATCAGCTGTATGTATGTTAATTACAGTGCTTCACAGATTACCAGGTTCACGAGGAGCAGATGTACCGGCCTGAAGCGGTACGATAGCGGGATAGACACCAGTCGTCCAGCAGTGACGGCTGCCCAGAAGATACAGTTCAAGTATCCGGCCATTTTAGCGTGCAGAGACATGGGAGCTGAAACAGCATACGTGTAAACAAAGCCAGCATAGACCCCCTAAAGGTGAGGTTCAAGAGCCAAGTGTGAATATTAACTTGTAGTTCTCAAAAAAATATTACTAAAAATAATTAGCCTAATCGATTGCACTAACCATAATGCCCTCTGTCATGAATAGCACCATACCGCCCAAGATGTGGATAATAAAAAAAGTGGCCGGTAACCCACGCAGGTTACCATTCATACAGCAGCTGAAAATGTTTCCATGTCCTGAATGGTGAAAATCTAAGGAGACCACAATTTAAAAAAAAAAAATGACAAAGTTGAGAAGAGTTATTGAATCAGAAGTTCAACTGCATAAATGGTTCACACGTTAGTTTCAGTCAACAACACTACTGTCTAAAAGTTTGTGGTCAGTATGATTTAAAAAAGTGTTACAAAATATTTCTGTCAAATCAACTTTAAACTTTATATTCATCATTGAATCTTGAAGAAAACGTTCACCGTTTCCACAAAAATATGAAGCAGCACAACTGTTTTCAACATTGACAATAATGAGAAATGTTTCTTGATCACCAAGTCATCATATCAGAAGGATTTCTGTAGGATCATGTGACACTGAAGACTGGAGTAACGATGCTGAAAATTCAGCTTTGACATCACAGGAATAAATCACATTTTAAATATATAACAATAGAAATTATTTCAAATTGTAATAATATTTCACAATAGTACAGATTTTTATCACATAAATGCAGCTTTGGTGAGCATAAGGGACTTCCCCCCACTAAAAAATCCTCCCGACCCCAAAGTTCTGAACATTAGTGTTGTTCAAAGATCACTTTTACCTGCATCGTGTGGTTCGGGCATTTCTGTGATCTCTGGTGCTTTAGTCTCCATGGCTAACTCATCTTTGTCCAGTAGTCGAGGAGTGCTGTTTGGACAACAGGGAATCAGCTTCTCTTGGTACATCAACACAAAAACTGCAATTGGCACAGGCAACTAGGAGAGAAAAACACTGAGATGTCATAGAGATCTAGGCCTTTCTGCACACTGTACACAGGGCTATACATCACCTTACATTTATGAGAGCCATGATCCAGAAGGCGTACGACACACTGGCCTTCACCACCGGCTCTGAGAGCGGGGCATTCTCAGGAAGCATTACAGGTGACCTGTAGCTGGATCTGAAATGGAGAAGTATCTCTGTGGCATTTTCTGTCCTATTACTGCCCGGGCAGTGCTCTGATATGAAAGGCTCTGCAATCAGGGGGCTCACCAGAGCGCCGAGCCCGATGAAGAAGTGCAGTGCCTGAAAAGAAAGTGAAGACACAGATGGGAACACAATTTAGAGCTGTCAATTTAACGTGTTCATTTAGTGCAATTGATTATAACATAAATCAATGAATATTGCATTTAATTATTTTCCTATCCAAACCAGCACAGAATGAATACTGCAGTCAATCTCACAAAATGTCCAGGTCAGACTCTGCTCCTCAACGCAAAGTCAATAGCAAAAATGTTGACTTACGTTCTCTTCCATCACTGACCGACAAATGATCAAAATAAAACAGCCTTTAACACCAATATTAGTTGAAATGTATGTACATAAATGTATGTATAGAGTAGACCAACACCTCCCTGAGTGATAAATATGAAGAGATATGTCTTCGCTCACCTGCAGAAAGATAGCAGAGTCTTTCTTATAAATAGACACCAGTTGGATGTTTGCAATAGTGTCGATGATGCCCATAGCCAGGCCTGACACTGCCATAGCAACCGCCAGCAACAGCACATTATAGCAAAGTGGGATGATAGCAAAAACCACAGAGATGATGAGGGAGGAGAGGAAGAGAGCGATGAGAGCACCGAACAACCTGAGAAAACAAGGAAAACAGCTTTGTTGCTTGATTATTTATTTGTTCGTTTTCCCTCGTTATTGCTCGCATTCTTACTTTTGTTTCAAATTGTCGCCAATTACAAATGCTGATTGTCAAGATCTGCAGTAGCTGTCAAGACTGCTAAATATTCCACATCATAATGTTCATTGGAACTTTTTTATGTGCTTTTATGTGTCTAAAGTAGTCAAGAGTAGGGCTGCACAATTAATTGAAATAAATACATTCACTACAAGTTTAAGAGTGAAGTACGGCACTGTTCTTTTATTATCCATTGGTGTTTTTAGCCCCTAATAGCGGCTCGGTTTGCAGTAAATGCTGCTCCACATGAACTCTCATCTCAATTACAAGCTGTATTGATGAAGTTACTTTTAAAATGAATGCATTACAATATTGTGTTACTCCCTAAAAAGTAACTAACGATACTTAAGTTACTTTTTTTGAAAAGTAATGCATTACATTATTTTTTGCAGTACTTTTTCTCACCTGGGCTTGGCTCGTGTAAAATTCTGAGATTGCATTACACTGTTTTTATTACTTTTGGGGAATATTGAATGATTTTGTCCAAGTGAGATGAGTAAATGCATGTTCACATTTAATCTAGAACTGCAATAACCGTAAGATTCACTCAGCGCACACAACACCTCTGCACTTTATTTCTCTCAACATGAGGACAGGAGAGCTGTCAGTAAATAGATGTGAAAAAGTAACTGGCTTTACTTATTTAAAAAAGTAACTTTGATATTTTGTTGTAAATTGAAAAAGTAATGTGTTACTTTACTAGCTGCTTGTAAAAAAGTAATCTGATTACATAACTTGAGTTATTTGTAATGCTTTACCCCCAACACTGCTTATAACATGCTTTTGGGATGTGCCAACCATTTTCCCAAACTTGTAATGAGAAGCACTTATGAAAGAGTTTATGTATTTGAAAATGAAATATGTCAAGGCATCCATTAATATTAGTATTGTAATTTTTTAGTTGTAGTGTAAAATAAAATTGTAATTTTACAGTGAAATAATCTTTTTATCAGAAATTGGGCAATATATAATATAATATATATATATATATATATATATATATACATGTACACATAACATTTGTCATTAAAACTGTAAAAATATGTAATTTGAAAGTTCAAGGTTCACAATTTGTGTGGGAGACATGGTGACAGCGAAAGTATATTTTTATTGCATTGTGTTCAAATCACATCTGTTGAGGATGTCAAGAAGTTTCAAATTGAAAGCTGAAATGAATAATTGCAATAAATCCGTGTTAATCTATAAAAAAATGGCCATAATAAAAGATTAACCTCTGAGATTCACAAGGCAAAACAGAAGAAAGGGACCAAAAAGTGCACAAACTTCCCAGGCAAGAGCGTAATAGACTCTGCTGGCCTTTTACTGTCTGACATTTAAACTGAAACTAAACAAAACACAGTGTTTCACAAACAATGGAGTATTACAGCAATGGAGGGTTTATCTTGATGCAGATGTCCATCTTCAGTATCAGCAGATACTCACGTTTTTGTGAAAACTCCTCCAGTCGAGCTGCCGATGAGCAGGCAGAGCTGCTGGGAGAAGAACACCCAGGTGATCTCCTGTAACGTGGAGCCAGTCTGGCATTTCAGATCTATGATCGTAGGCCCCAGAAAGGCTATGCTCAGTCCAAAGCTAAAGAACACACTCCAGTATGTCAGCGTATGTTGACAGTTCCTACGGAAAAGTGTCAATAAGCGCTCCTCAATTAACATAGCGTGAAAATCTCCAAACTATTCCACTGACAGCTGTACTTCCTTGAGTCCTGGTGTCTGGATGTTCCTTTCAGTGGGTTTCAAATCATTTGCTTAGGTGACAGATGTCAGAATACATGATCATTGCCCACATTTATATTCCTTCACTCCTCCCATTTCATGAACCTTTGTGCAATGCCTCTGAAGTTAATGCCTAAAAATCACATCTCAACAGAGCTCTTTGAAACTGTCAATGATTTTCAGTTAAACTGTCAATGATTTTGATCCTCAATGAGAGTCGTAGATCAGAATGTGATAACGTGAACATAACTGGACAGCTTAGATCAAAATATTCTGGCTGAGCTCCCAGAGTGAGTTTTTCAAGGCGAACGTCACCATTTTGTTTCCATGGTGACGTGTCATTGCTTGTCACTTGACGTGATGATCTGCTTTTATTTAGTTTTACCTTTTTTATTCACAAATTTGTTAGCTATAGCTAGTGGATGTGGATGTGTTTTGCTGTTTAAACACCTTTAAAATGATTGCGTTAGTTGAGCGCCGCCATGTTAGTTTGCACCGCAGTACAGAGAACCGCATCTGTTGGATTTACAACAAGTGAATTCATCTACTTCTCCCGAAACTCATCAAAGTAAGTGAGCCGGTGAGCTGAGAGAAGAATAGAGTAAACCTTAAAGTTACTTACTAACACATTTGTGATATATTGACAGCGCTGAGTGTGTCTGTCTCTGGCTAAGCGCCAGCTAACCCGCGCAAGAACGTTTGAATTTGGCAGTTGATCACGTGATGCACTCAATGTTCTAATCACACTGGTGTGATTGTACGCTTCAAGGACCAGCCAAGACTGATCACAGTGTAATCTTACGTGTTAAATAAGGGTTAAACAGGGTTAAATAAGCATGTTTTATGGGACATGATGTCTGTATAATCTCAAAATTCACCAGGAAAGAACTCCTAAACAAACATTTCTAAAGGTTGGTTTTTAAATGCTTTATTATTGGCTCTTCAACTTAGAATCAGTGCAATGCTTGACTACGTCATTGATTCACTTTTATTTTACAAAATAATCCAGAAAGCCAGTGGGACAATCATTAGCTTTGTGCATTCACAAAGTGTTACTTATATATAGTACTTGTTAAACAATGGCCTATGAACCCATCCGACTTTGTTTGAAATATCAAAACTTATAAGGACAAGGTAAAGCCCTGAAAGTTTATATGTATGTTCCTTTAAGTCAATAAAGTCTTGTGAAAGAATAATGAAAATTCTGTCATCATTTACTCACCCTCATGCTGTTCCAAACTTGTATGACTTTCTTTCTTCTGCAGAGTACAAAAAGAAAATTTTATAATTTTATATTAAAGTTTAAAAAACTTTAACTTAAAGTTGTTGCAGAAATAAAACAATAAAAATATTAATTAATTGTTGGATTAGTTAATTATGTATATAATTTAAAAAAATATTTTTTTTTCATATTTGTAATATGTGCATATACACTCACCTAAAGGATTATTAGGAACACCTGTTCAATTTCTCATTAATGCCATTATCTAATCAACCAATCACATGGAAGTTACTTCAATGCATTTAGGGGTGTGGTCCTGGTCAAAACAATCTCCTGAACTCCAAACCGAATGTCAGAATGGGAAAGAAAGGTGATTTAAGCAATTTTGAGCGTGGCATGGTTGTTGGTGCCAGATGGGCCGGTCTGAGTATTTCACAATCTGCTCAGTTACTGGGATTTTCACGCACACCCATTTCTAGGGTTTACAAAGAATGGTGTGAAAAGGGAAAAACATCCAGTGTGCGGCAGTCCTGTGGGCGAAAATGCCTTGTTGATGCTAGAGGTCAGAGGAGAATGGGCCAACTGATTCAAGCTGATAGAAGAGCAACTTTGACTGAAATAACCACTTGTTACAACCGAGGTATGCAGCAAAGCATTTGTGAAGCCACAATACGCACAACCTTGAGGCGGATGGGCTACAACAGCAGAAGACCCCACCGGGTACCACTCATCTCCACTACAAATAGGAAAAAGAGGCTACAATTTGCACGAGCTCACCAAAATTGGACAGGTGAAGACTGGAAAAATGTTGCCTGGTCTGATTAGTCTCGATTTCTGTTGAGACATTCAGATGTCAGAATTTGGCGTAAACAGAATGAGAACATACATATATGTATAACTACATTCATTTTAGATTTTTATGCTTGAATATAAAGTAAACGTTTAACCACATTTGAAAAAAAAAAACGTAAAAATTTTGAAATATTAAAAACATCACATATTTTGGTAAAACTTTTATATGAATAATGTTCATTAGTTAACTACATTAGATAACATGAACTAATAATTAACTGCACTTCTACAGCATTTATTAATCTTTGTTAATGTTAATTTCAACATTTACTAATAAATTATTAAAATCTTGTTAACATTAGTTAATGCACGGTGAACTAACATGAACAAACAATGAACTACTGTATTTTCATTAATTAACGTTAACGAAGATTAGTAAATACACGAACAAATGTACAGCTCAGGGTTAGTTTATGTTAGTTAATACATTAATGAATGTTTATTTTGAAGTGTTACCCATATTTTTTATAGTATTAAAGACAATACATATGTTTTACATATTGTAGATATTAAATACTTTGGAGTACATTGAAGGACTCCCGGGGATCTGTGGACCTATGCAAGACTTTCACTTTGCATTCATTATTGGAGAATATTATTTTGTTGTACATAATGCTTAATAACATATTTCTTATTCCAACTTTTGGGATGTATATTGTTGATCTGCATTAAAGTTTACACACTGTGAGAAATTGATGCAAAGCAAACAGACTTGAGGTTACTACATCAAAATGGTGTCCTCTGCATCAAATTAAGCAGCGGCACTACATAAAAAGTGCTCTCAAATCTGCATATCCTGGTTGCCTTTCGGGTACCCATTTGGGAGTTTGCAGAAACAGTCGTGCATATTTCTCCTACCAACAAAAACCCTCCAGTGGCTGTCAACAACCGAACCGTGATCCGTAAACGCAACTATTTTCAAACGATCAAGTCATCACTAATTGGGTTCGCACATACATGCATACTTATGTCTTTATCAAGTCTGATTAGATAACAATAGACAGTAATGCTATATGACAAAACAGAAAGAGAAGTGATTTGGGGAGCGTATGAAATGGCTGTCTTAGATCTCAGAGGAGAGGAAGCTGATGGCAGCTGTGTGTTTTTATAATGGACATTGATTAACAAACATTTTCTCACTTCCTTTTCAAGTAAAGCTAACCCAAAGTGACTTATTGGAAGGTAATTGTAGACTAAGACCTCAAATACATCTGACATTCTGAATGAAGATGTTAATTTTCAACATAGCCTTCACTGTGAATTGCAGGATGTACTTTGTGATTATGGAGATCAGAGGTGTCTCTCAGTATTCGGCCTCAGTTGCATACAAGTATGAGGACTCATTTGTCTCATCAGCATGATAATACTGATCTGGCACCTTAGACCAAATAAAATTGATTGCAAAATGACTGTCTAACAGAGGCTGCAATTTGTCAAATCCATAATTATTATTAATGCATCGCCCTCTTGTAATCAGATACCGCATACTGCATTTGCTTTGTAATGTTGGCGTCGACTGTTGTACTAAAACACACAACGGCTAATTAATCCATACACACTTAGAGGAGCACAGTTTAAAACATTTCCAAAAGAAGCTTTTCAGTTGTATTTATCAACAGATAACTATGAGAAACCAATGTTTCAATCACTCTTGAGCAGAAGAAGACGTAACTGACACTGTTTTGTCTCTTATGTAGTCAGTGAAACACTGTCTGATACATTCATGTTAATCATTTTTCAGGCACATACGGCCATGACTATTTAGACCTGAACATGTTATGAAAATGCAAGAGCACTGGCTATGAGCACTGGTTCACCATTGTTGCATTTTAATGTTAGGTTGATTTGTGAAATGCACAAGGTCATGAGATGTTAAAATTTTGCAAATAGAAATGAGAAAGGGAAACGTATTGCATGTGACACAAAAGTCTTCTTTGTCCTTGTTTCAGTGTGATTTTAGTTGGGGTCCTGAATCATAAATATTTATTGGAAAAAATAATTGCTATTTCTCATCGTCTCCACTAGATGTCATAACATAGTGACATCTAATCAATGAAGATGTGTGAAAGAAGGGAGGAAATGATTTTATGGAGCCTTTCGCAGCCATTTCACTTTTGTCATTTGTGAAATTATTTACTTATACCATCTACAATTTAGATTTAATACAATGCCATAGAGAGAGAGAGCGAGAGAGAGAGAGAGAGAGAGAGAGAGAGAGAGACAGATAGACAGACAGATAGGCAGATAGACAGATAGATAGGCAGGCTTTTAGTCACATATAAACAGACTCACATCAACTCATCAGTTGTGTTAAACGGAAGCTCAAGCATGTTTGCTTGACGCACGCGAGAACCAATGAGGTTCATTCTCATGTGTTACGCAGCACGTTTGAGCTTCCTCAAGAAGTTTGTTCTCACGTGTCAAGCAGGTTCGGTTGAGCTTCTGTTTATGTTCACTGATCAATGTTTATATGTGAATGAAAGCCTAAATAAAACCTGTTCATCATATAAAGCGATCGAGTCTTCAGAAAATTTGGACTAAACCGATCGATTCATATGGATTGATTTCACGATCTCTTTATGAACAGTCAAACTGTTAGTCGTGTAGCTGTATGGAGGGACAGAAAGCTCACGGATTTCATCAAGAAGATCTTCATTTGTGTTCCAAAGATGAACCAAAGTCTTATGGGTTTAGGACGACCCTGGGGTGAGTAAATAATGACAGAATGATCTTTTTTGTGTGAACTATCTCTTTAAGATTTATTTTTATATTATATTTGTCAAATGCAAAAATGTATTTTCAGTTAAAGTCATGTCAAACTTATATAACAGATTTGACCACATTTAAAAATATATTTTAACAATTCAATAAATTTTGAAATATTTTGCGCGAAAATGTTAATGATTTTATACAGTAATTGAGCCTTCTGCAGTCATCATGGGGTTTGAGAAATGACCAAAAACTTACCGCTATTTATATTTAACACTATTTTCAATGTTAATGATTACAAATATTACATTACATATATAATGTATATTAATCAAATATTTAATATAGTTTCATATATATTAATTTTTTTTATTACATTTATGGTAAATGTATACATGTAGATTAAAATTTTTAAACACTATGTCAGTTAGGAAAACTACAAAAATGATATTGTATACCTGAAAAAAAGAAAGAAATGGTACAAGAAATGTATATTATGTTCATATATTTCAATAATCTGATATTATAATGCTATTTATTTATACACACACACACACACACACACAAGCATTTCAAGTTCATTCAGACATGTCTGCTGATATTTGGTATGGCTGCCACGTCAGTGGCATGCAGCTGGCATGATCCTCCTCCCCTGCCTGACATTTAGCAACAGTTTCACTCCCAGCAAATCCACTAATGTGTACACACACAAACTGGAAATAATTAGAAATCTGTATACAGGATAATTGTTTGACTCTTCCACAGTGAATTTTAATGATCTCACACAGTGAATTTTTAAATATCTTCAATCTCCCTCTCATCCACACACAAACACATCCACAGAAATACTCTGCAGGTTTATAATTAAAGCTGCACAGTTACAGCAGGCATAGCGTGGACCTGACATTATCCCGGTCTGGGGGATTTCCCAAAGGACAGGCTGACACTACTAAAGAGTACCTCATGCTAGGTTGTACGTTGGCATGACCTCAATATTATCTGTGCTCCACTCCAACCAAAGACCAAAATAAAGAATGAAACATCCAAATCTGAGATGCAATCTAAACAATATCACATGAGCAACAGCGCTGTTTCGGAATCACTTCATTACGTAATGAAAGAAGAACAATCAAGAAAACCCGACTCAATGCCTATTGGTCAAACGTAGGTCTATACTGAAGTTATCGTCACCAAATGCTCTCCAGTGTACAATACAAGCCACAAAAAGGCCTTCCCAAGGCTTTAAAGGCAATAAAATCGAAACGAGATTTTCCAACATCCATTGCACAGACCTCAACCACAACAAATCAATCTATTCCACCTTGACACACCAAGGTAGACTATCTATCCCACCGCCTTGAGGCAGGAGCAGGACCATATCCTATGCTTTATCAGAAACCCAATTCCATTCCTCCAAACAAGATAAATGAGGGGCATGAGATGAGGCTACAGCGGGGCTGTTTGCAGGCTGGTTACAGGCAGACTGTTCTGTCATAATTAGAGTTCTATAGACTCTGTGCATCTGACTGAGATTGAATGGAGTCCTGGAACAGAAACACATCCTTACTGATGTATCTTTAGTATGCACCCTAATATTGCTCTATCATGTTTTAGTATGCACCCTTTTGCCCAAGTATGTATCCTGTATCATGTTTTAATAGCCTATACAAACTACTAGTACTGTCACTGTATTACTTCAGTTAAATTGAGTATACCGCCTAAATCACACTTGATTAAACAAACTATTAGCACTGTATCATGCTTTAGTATACAAATTATTAGCATAAAATCATGCTTAAGAATTCACCCTTTTAACTTGCTTTAATATAGAAACTATTAGTACTGTATCATACTTTAGTATACAAAACTATTAGTATCATACTTTAGTACATACCCTTTATGAAAACCATTAGCACTATATCATACTTTAGTATAGAAAAACTATTAGCGCTCTATCGTGCTTCAATACGTATTATTTATCATGCTTTGACATACAAACCTTTAGCACTAAATCATGCTTTAATATACAAACTATTAGCATTGCATCATACTTTAGTATACATCCAGTATAATGTTTTAGTACAAACTATTAGTACTACATGCTTTAGTATACAACCTATTAGCACTATTTAATGCTTTAGTATGCAAATGATCAAAATCGTGCTTTAGTATACAAACTATTAGTGTTGCTAAATACTTTAGTATGCATCCAGTATCATGCTTTAGTACACAACCTAGTATGCAATTACTACCATTCTTTAGTATCTCCAGTATCGTGCTTTAGTATGCAAACTATTAGCACTATATAATGTTTTTGTATACAAATAACTCTATATCATCCTTTAGTATAGAAATGAACACTATATGCTTTAGTAAGCAAATTACAACTATCATGCTTTAGTATACAAACTATTGGCACTATATAATTCTTTAGTATAGAAATAAAACTATATTATTTAGTATGCAAATTATTAGCACTATATAATGCTTTAGTATACAAATTATCAAGCTTGAGTATACAAACTTTTAGCATTGAATAATATTTAAGTGTGCATCAGTATCATCCTTAAGTATACAGACTACTAGCACTATATAATGCTTTTGCATACAAACTAATAATACTATCATTCCTTTGTATACAAGTTCTTAGCACTGTATAATGCTTTAGTTTACAAACCATTAGCACTATATCATGATTTAGTGGACAAATTATCAGTAATACTTCAATATGCATAATACTTTTGTATCATGCTTCAGTGTAGAACATTAGCACTGTATTTTGCTTTTAGTATACAAACTATTAGTAGGCTACTATATTATGCTTTAGTATACAAGCTATAAGCATTGTATCATTGTATCATGCATCATATGTACAAACTATTAGCAGCATATCATGTTACTATACAAGCTGTAAGCACTAACTCTACAGTAAATAACACTACATTACACTATAATATTCAACTGCTGTAAAATACTTTAGTATGCAGACTATTCTTACTGTATCATGCTTTAGTATTCATTCTATGCTTTAACTCCATTGATTTAGCAAACTGTTGTGGATGAAGAGCAGAAGCTGAGGTCTTACATTGTTAAAAATCCTTTGGTTTTAGTATGTGACTGTTGTTGTCTTTAAAAACAGATTGCACGCGAGCATGTCAGTTCGTATTTGATATGCAAAGTCTCATGAAAGGCATTCTTTAGGAAAAAAATAAAGGTAAATCATCTTTGCTGCTCAGCAGTTGCTCAGACTGATGGAAAACATCTGTGGAGATCAGAGACAAAACCAGGCTTCGTTGCACACAAGAGCAGGCCTGTGTGATGATCACAACGCTGAATACCATCTGAATATGCAGATTAAGAGGAAGATTCTATGAAGGTTTCTGAGAGGTTCAGACTGTCCTCATACACAGCAGTCTGGCTGAGAGGAGATAAGATGGCCATAATTCTGATGAGACAGCTCTTGTTTTTGGCATCCACAACAGCCACAATTTGTTTTGAGCCTTGCCTTTTAGGGCCACATGAAAAACACAGCCTCAATCAGGCTGCCAAATGCCCCCACAAAACCAGATTTGCTCATAAACAATCTAGCCAGCCATTTGTAATAGATCTAAAGCATTCAGAAATGTACTTCCATAATGCTGTATAACATTTTTTATATGCAAGCACGGTCACTTTAATGATCATCATTTCCAAATAACCTTGAGCAGCGAGTCTATCATAAAGCCATGACCAGATTACCAGCACCTCTGATGGATAATGAATAATTATAGCTTCAGGCGTGGTTAATTATTGACGGTTTTGATATGTGAGGTGAGTGTCAATGGACGGATATGAAAATCTACATGCTGCTTGATCTCATAGACTGTCTGGACGGGTGTTCTGGCCTGCTGATAAGTCTTTCATTACGACACCCTCTCGCCCCTGGAGCCTTCATCCTCCCCTGCTCCTCCTCCCCTCCCCCCGGCTGTGTCCTCGCTTAAAATAGAGCTACAAACAGACTGGACCTGACCAGACTGACAGCCGAGGAAGAGGGAGAGCGGGAGAAGAGAGGGAGAGAGAAGAGGAATGAACTCCCACTTGATAAGTGCACGAAGCATCACACTTCCATCCATACTTAAAGATATGTAAAGAGTTTAAGTCATGTGATGCCTTTAAGGTCATCTACAGTATATGACGACAACATTCACTTTCAGCAGATAAAAAAAAAAAGTACTGTCAAGCATTAATCGCATTTAATCGCATCCAAAATAAAAGTTTGTATTTACGTAATGTTTAATTTTTAATATGTACATAAAAATACACACACATGCAAGTATATATTTAACAAAAATATATTATATTACACACACATATATGTGTGTGTGTGTGTGTGTGTGTGTGTGTGTGTATTGATATGTACACTGAAAATCCACTGTTCCACATATATATTATGTAAACACAAACTTTTAATTTTGGATGTGATTAATCGTTTGACAGCACACACACACACACACACACACACACACACACACACACACAAAAACAGACAAACAGACCAAAAATATCTTACACTCATGTGCATGGCCAAATCTTTGTCCAATCAAATACGCACCAGAATGAAAATGTCCCGCCCCCAATACCACCTGCTTCTAACTAGCAATAGAACATAACAAATAATAGTTCATCCCTGCGTTCAAATATATGCTAACTTTCTTACTATATAGTATGCATGTCAGACAATCATGTCTGAATTATTAAAAAAAGGGTGGGCAAAAACTATTTTAACAGTCACAAAGACCTTTTTAAACCAAATGTACAGTATGTATTTGTGGATGCAGCTCATCATGACTGTGATGTGAAGCAAAGACTAATGACTATTTTAAAAAAGCGGAACTTTTACACCTCCTGTTTCAGCAAGAAATATATCAACACAGAAAGTAGTGCTCATCTACATATGAATCTTTTTTCATTGTTAGACTGATAGCTTTTTATACAACTTTTTTTTATTATCAAAATTAACACCAAAGATGAAAATGAATGTCATTGCAATAAATGTCATAATTTACTTGCCCTCGTTTGTTCCAAACTTTTATGACTTTCTTTATTCTTTTGTGTAGAAAAAAATTATTTGTTCAGACTTCACTACCACTCTCATAAACCCACCAAGCAGAGCCTGGGCAAATATCAAGATTTTCAGTGAATAATGACTTAAAATATCCATCTTTTCCTCACACAGTCATTTTTATGCTTTGAGTTGTTAAAAGTCACATGAACCACTTTTATGATGCTTTCATAGTGATTTTTGTCTTATTTGCTTGAATTGTATTATATTGAAAAGAGTGGCAATGACATCTTACAAAATTTACTTTTTGGGTTCCATAGAAGAAAATATGTCGTTTGGACCGCCATATTAGTGATTAAATAATGACATTTATTCACATTAAAGTTGCAGTGTAATGGAACTAGAGATGCCTGGAAGATAGATTATCAGGGATAAAATGTAGGGTGGGGATTTGGTTCGCATCAGTTGTTGATTGGATGGAGGCAGATCTGAAAGTTAGCTTGCAGTGTATTGAAAGAAAGAGGTGGGGTTTAAGTGGACTGAATGATTTGAGAAGTCCAGCATGCATCACCACAAGTCTCACGCGTCATTGGAAGATCCAGGTATGATATTTTGATTAAAATTCCATGGTAAAAAAAACAAACAAACAAAAAAACATAAGCATGGATGAATCATTCATAATAAGATCATTAAGATACATTAAGAAAAAAGATAAGGTAAATTTCCATTTTAAGACTTTAGGAAATTAGTCTGGATGGAATTAGGCCACTCTGACTAAAAGATGCAAGTTTAACCATTCAACCCAAAGCAAGAAGGTCTGTCCAGAGATCTTAGAATTAGTTTCCTGTAAGAAGCTTAACACAAACCGAAAATGACAAGTAACCGAGTACAAAAATACAGCAGAAAGGCGCCACTAACCAAGCCTAACGGACCAGATCATGTGTAAAGGGATTTTCTCTCTCATTTCACTCCTCAGTCAACAACATGAGGCGGGGTGGTGGGAGAGGAGGAAAAACTGCAGGAAAGGTAATTCGTAAAGAGTGCCGTCCTTGCCAGGAATTTGGCACACACGAACAAAGGAATACCTCCAAGAATTTGCAAACACAACTGTACACTTTCTCTGCTTCGACAAACAGGAACCACAAGCAGACAGAAAAGGCATCCAATACCAGCCTGTCAAGTAGTTTTATTTTCCATGCATTACACCCTATCTTTCAAGATCCATCAAAAGCCAAAGCTTTGCGTCAAAAAAAGTTCTTTAACTTGATGAGAGTGCAGAGAGGCACGCGGCTCCTCAGGGGAAGCGGCTGGTGAAGTTGAGTGTGCTGGAGGACTCACATGGCTAACCTCAGTGTACTCGCTCTCTCTCCTCACCTCAGCCCTGCTGCCAGCTCTCTAGCCAAGCGAGACAGATCACTCCCCAGCAAACGCTAGTAGAGGGAAAATGGTAGAAAAACACAGATCGGGGGTAACACGAGGGGGATTCCGTGAATGGGATAAGACGGTGTTTTAAGATGGTGGGAGAGGAACTTTGAGATAATATTCGAGACAAATTCAGCACATGACTGTATCATGAGCAACAAAAAGGACAGACAAAGGAATATATTACATTGCTGCTTATTGCGTCACAGTTTTTGGATGAGGGGAGGTGGAAGAATGTTTTTGATATTTCAGAACGGACGAAGCTTTTGAGAGAATCCATTTCAGATTAGATGCAACAAGCCTGCTTTTTTCCCCCTCGCTCTCTTCCTCTCTTAGTAGGGTAGCGTTGCATGTCTTAGGAAGACCCGGTGAATAGTAATGAACTAAGCTTGTGTGTCTATTTGACAGAGCAGAAGAAAGGGGGAAAGAGGTGGGGGCTGTGCAGCATGTGTGTGTGTGTGTGTGTGTGTTTGCAAGGAGAGCTGTGCGAATAAGGCAGAGGGATGCAGAGGAGAATGGAGACAGCCTTCCCATTCCTCCACTCCTCCCCTCTCACTTCTGCTTTTCCTTGTCAGAGGGAAAGGAGTTCTGAAGATGTACTACTGAATTCTTATGTAATCTCATTTTGTTTTTTGTCCTCTTTCCCTTCAGTTTCTTGACAGGCGTCTGCTGGGCTTCTGTGAAAAGAGGCATTGAGAGGAGAAGAGTTGTGAAGATATACTACTGAATTCTTTGTGAATATTTATTATTTTTTTGTCTCCTTTCCACTAGTTTCTCAGATAATATATACTGGATATGGTTTTTTTTCTGTAAAGAGAGATATTTAAGAGAAGAAAGAGAAAAAAAAGACTGAATTCACCTCAGAGAGGCAGAGCACCTGCACGGAGATCCTCGCTGTTCTGTGTTCCTCTATCCACCTGGGGAACCAGAAAGGAAAAGATGTACAGAAGAAAACATTAAAGTAGGTAAGAAATATTTATTTCATCAATTTCTCTATAAAAAGATTTAAAATATAGTATAATATTTATTAGATTTTTATACAACATACATTTATATAGTTATATTGTTTACCTATATACATGCATATAATATTGATATATATAAATTTAAATAAATTGATATGAATTGATTTTTATCAATAAAAAGATTCACTATATATATATATATATAGTATGATCTTTATTATATTTTATACAATGTATATATAAATATATCTATCCAATTTACATTTATTACAATAAACTATTGAATATTATATGTATTATTTATTATATTTTTTTCAATTTTTTACTATACATATAATTTAAAATATATGTTATAAATATTTTTCTAATCTACATTTCCAGTACAGTTTTGTCATAATTAAAATGTTGGAATTAAAATGATAATGTCTTGTTCTCAACAGTTGGTAGAACATTTTTAATCAATTTCAAGATTTATTCTATTTAGTATAATAGGCATTGTGTGTTATATCTTTATATTATGTATATATTTATATTATATGTAATGATATGTATAAATAATATTTATAAATAATAAATGTTTATTTATAAACATTAATAATATTTCATTAATATTATTTATAATAAATATATATTTGAATACATTTCCAGTAATGTTTTGTTGGAAGTAAAATGTTGAAATCATTGAAATGTGTGGTGAGATCGCAATGGCTTGTTCTCAACAGTTGGGGAATGAACTAGAAAATGTCCCCACATGAAATGCCACCTGATCAATCTTGCTTTTTAATGTCCCAGCCCTAGACATAGACGTTGTGCCCTTGAAAAGAGCCACTTAACCCTGAATGGCTCCAGTGGGAACCCTCTGCAGAACGTTGATAAACGCATTTGTGTCCAGATGAGAGAATTCACCTAAATGGGGATTCTGATGCTCCTTTCTGGAGCAGATCAATCCGTTGGAGTATGAAGAGTGCAGCATCCGGTGTCTGTGTAACTCAAATAGCAGTTGTAGTGTTGAGACTAGGGGGACACATACAATAGCTCCCCCCCTCCCTCTGCTTGCTCTCCATCTAAGAGGCAACGGCTCAGTGCCAAAACTGAAGCACAAGGACTCATTGAAGAAAGTAAGAAAGAGGCTTGGTTAAAGATGGGGCCCATCCTCACCCTTGTTTCATATTGTGGCCTTTAAAAATGATCGAATTTATTTCTTGTTCTTTGCTTTCCGTGTCACTTTTTGCTTTAAAGAAAACATATAACCAGATTGAAACCAGTTTATTTTTTCAGACTCTCTTGGTCTCTTTTTTTCTAGCTTCATATCCAGTTGGTTGCCCGTTCCCACATCTTCAGTCGGGTGAGCTGCTCATTTCTTCCTTTTTAATATGTTTAAAGTCTTAAGCATCCTTCATAATGTCTTTTTAATACATACACAAACAATGAGTAGCTTTATGTTACATTAACAACTTCCATTTGACCAAGCACTGTAATGCTTTTGTCTAATTAGCTTTCATGGGATGTGACTTCTATAGTGATTTGGCAGCGACTCAGAGTTAACAGAACGATCGTAAGAGCTTCTAAACGCACTCTTTTGCTGTGTTGCACTGGCTTGGCATAATGACCATTAGTGCATGCGTCTGTGATAATGTGAGTAATTAGAGTTATGTCTAACGCATAAACCTGGATCACTTCATTTAGCTCCTGGTTGTCTCACTGGACTGAGCGAGACGCAAATCTTTCCTTATCCTTTTCCTGAGGTTGAATTATAATGCATGCGAAACCAGCTTGTCAGATTACATTTATGGGCAGAATTTGTATTTATATTTCGGTCACACAAGTTACTCCTGACAACATTTTAATTGGCTATGTTTGCTGCTTGTGATTAAAGCTGTCTCCTAAAAGATATAAAAATGGTAAGAGAATTATGGTACTGTGATTTATTGTAGTTACTGCAATCTTACTCTTCGTTACTGTAAAGCAGTCTTACTCAATCATTTCTGTTGCTAGTTATTCTATGCGAATTAGTGTTCCTGAAGAAGCATCAGAAATAGGGCGAAACAGCCTTGACTTCAAGACTTTTCAGGTTTGCTATAATATTCTTATTCCTATATTTGCATTGAAAAGACGAAAATATGATTATTTTCAGTATGGAACAGTGAGATTTATATTATTTAGTTAAATAACATTTTTTATAATTTGAATGAACATATATATATATATATATATATATATATATATATTTTTTTTTTTTTTTTTTTTTTTTTTCTCGGTTTAAATTTTTGTTTTATGTGCTTTTATCCTTTTTATTAGATTTTTATATTTCTATTTAATTACTTTTAATTCATTTTTATTTCAGTTTTACTTTAAGTCATTTTAATAAATAATCTTATTTTATTTTATTTATAAACTTATTTTATTCCAGTTATTTGCCAAGGGCACTTTCCTCATTTTCTTTTACGATTTTTTTCCAATCAAAATGGACAATTCCTTTTTTTTTTCACATGGAAAAAAAGACATCTTTTTTTTTTTCATGTGCCCTTGTCATTATTCAAAAGAACTTGCTGTGATAACTCACAATGACATCACAGCAATAGAAAACCATCCAGAGATCATGGACAAAATCAAGTCCCGCCCCACATTTTTTCTTGTTTGAGAAGCCATTTCACTCACATAGGCTAGACACCACAGGGAAGAAAGAAACATCACAACTTCCATTTCATGGCGACTTTAAGTTTTTCATCTTAATTATTTTATTTCAGCTTTCATCAATTAACAAAAACAATTTGAATAGTTTTAGTTGGAATGTGTAAACCCAGCCATACAAATTCCCACAGCAGAATGATGGGAATATGCATGGCTGGGTTTACACATTCCCACTTCACCCAATGTCATTAAACCTTATTTTTCAGCAAAAGCAATGTATAGCATAGCTCACATGCTCCATATAACACGCTGTTTAATATAAAGAAAATTAGGGCTCCGTTGCAGCAAAAAATTTGCAATAGCTTCTTTATATCCTTTTTTTTTATATACATAAAGCATTAATAAACCAACAAGCAGGCATTACTTTTGCTCAAATCATTTGCTATGTTCCTCCAATTATAAATCTATTCTTGCCTATCTGGAGAGACATGTTGATTACATCCAGAGAGGGATTTCTATGCGAAGTGTAATGTCTGAACTGAACACGCTCAGATAACGAGGTAGGAAGATTTGCAATAGCACAATGTAAATATGTTTCGCGAAGTGTTGTCATGACACGGCCTCAAAATACATTATGCTATGAATATAAATGTTAATCAAATTTTAATCAGCTCTGATAAACAGCAGAATTGATGGCATGTGTATTCTCTCTCTCTCTAAACAGCTCTTTGCCAGTTATTTATGAGGATGAATGGTCAGAGACGACCGATGCATTCTTATTGCCAGAGAGAGAGAGAGAGAGAGAGAGAGAGAGAGAGAGAGAGAGAAGCTGTCAAAACTGACAATCTTGGCACAGTGAACGATAGGCCTATGTGACTCACTCGAAACAACCGTTTATATTATTTTGATTGGGAACTAGTAAATTAAATAATTAGTAACTAGTAATAAACTAGTAAAAATTGTGTGAAAATATTATGCTAGCATTCATATATTTGGTTTGCCAACATTTGCGTCTTTTTGCATCTTCAGTGTTTGTGAGAGCTAATTAGCCTAACTCGCATATATTGACAGATGCTCAAATTTTCAAAGCAAATTGATTTTTAAACAGCAGTTCAGTAAAGAAGAAAATGTTGAATAACTTCAGACACAATATTGCCGGTTAATCCGTCGGTTTTTTACTTGACCAATCACAACCCCGAATCCGCCATTTTGTCTGACAAAGCAGTCAGGGGAGTTAATAGATTAACCTTGGTGAACCTGAACTTCAAAAATTGTGTGTACTCACGTCTTTCTGCGCTTGAAACAACATTCCTTCTGATGTTCATTCATGTTTATTTGACACTCTAAATGAACTAGTATGAAGAGATGATCGGTTCACGAGCCGCTTGAAGGAGCTACAGCGATCTGTCACGACACATTAAAGAGACACTATACGCTATTTATTGTTGAAACTTCTTTACAAAATTACAATATTTTAAATATGAAACTGTTTAATATGTCTGTTGATGCATTGTCAGTGTCCTCTTTGCTCCGGGATGTATTTTTCACTGCATGAGAACATGATGTGTGGCGTGAGAGCGCATGGCTCGTCGGACAAAGCAACAGTAACTAAAGGAGGCGGGTCTTGGCGAAGGGTCAGTTAACTTTGCAGGAACGAAGGCACCTCACGAAACTGGTTTTGGACAGACATCTGAGGCAGCGTAAAGGTTTAATGATCTACTGCAAAATAGTCTGAGCTTTGGTGATATATACGCAAATATTTAAGTACTACAAAAGTAAATTCTCACTAGAAATGACATCAAAAGTGGAAAACAATGGTCAAAAACCGCAACCGCAAATTTCAGACGCTATCTTTATTTTTTTAGCTTAACTGTCATAGAATGAAAGCTCAGAACTGTGGGATATCAAAGGCAGCGAAGGATACATCTATGCTGCCTTTAAAAATCGATCAGATGAAGGTATCTCAGGAGAGAGGATCAAGCTAACTTTGGATTCAGACATACTTTGATGACCTCCTACCTCGGAATGCGTCCTCCGAAGGTAGCATTTTTCGGTTTTCAGACCCAGCCAATGAATCAATAATGTTTTTGATGAATAATTCAATAACTCGCTGATAAAGAGACACTTGTTTTCTTCCTGAATGAATCAGTGTTTTGAAGGAATCAGTTGAGTGAATGATTTAAAGACTCAATCATAAAGTTCAATTTCAAAAATTGATTCTTTTTGAAAGACTCAATTGATTGACTCTCTCATGAAGAATCAATTGTTTTGTTTCTGAATGAATCAGAAGTTGCTTCTGAAAGCGCATATTATCTTGAGTGGGTACTTATTTTGAATAAAAAAGTATGTTCAATATAGTATGAATGCATGTAGTGTGTGTAATCTGGATGTACTACGTTCGCCAAATTGTCATAATCATGTGACCTATCAGTGTCAGTTGCATTGCTTCACTGCCATTCACAAGTCCTCTCTAGTGGCCTCATGGGATAGTAAAGTGTTCATCGTATGCATGAATCTTGCCAGAAGTAGTCAACCCGTTAGCCTACTTTTTGCCTAATATATTATGAGGACCATGATTTCGGACATATTTATTTTGTCACATAGTCTACTGTTTTTCGCCAACTATATAGTAGCGAATTCATCTGGGATTCTCAAAACACCTAGTTATGTGAATAAATCACAGCACCAAGCACAGACCTCAAAACAAAAATCAGATTATAATGTGCCATTTTCATCAGGTATTTCATTACCGTCTGAACGGTAAGTTTTGTTAACTGTTTACGCGTAGATTGTGTTCATTAATCAGATGCTAAACTCCCTTGAGCTGTGATATAAAAAATAAAAAAAGCCTTTTGTCAGAGGCAGAAAGTCAGCAAGACTTCTGGAGTCTAATTGTAAATTGAATGTTTACATAATCCCCTCAGCATTCACCAAGGCCACTGTGGAAATCACAAAAGCCTTTTGATTAGTGCTGTACCTTTTTATTTCTTGGCATCGTTACAGCATCTCATCAAAGACTGTTTGGAATGTTCTGAGAGACTGATGGACTAAAAAAAAACACATCTCACTATGAACTGGGATAAGGAACTCATAGAAGGTTTAGTGCAAGAAATGAAAAAGTAACCCATAAATAAACCAAGAGAAAATCCCAAAATTTTCCCCAAGGAGTAACTTTAAAAAGAACAATGAGATACAAACACTTTAATCCTCCCAGGCCAGAAAAACTGAATAATAGTCTCTCTTTTGTTTAATTATTCATGATGATGAGTTTTTTTTTCTCTCTCTTTAATCTTCTGTGCAGACTGCAGCTTGGCTCAAGTGGTTTAAATAGAGTCTGTTTAGCTATGAAAAAGACGTAATAATGTAATAAAAGGGAAAAAACACGAAGGGTCTCATGGTAGTTTCACCTCAGAACTCAACACTACTGTGTTTTATGGCTTTCTATTCCTATGTGATTTTGATATGGTGTATCATGTAGGGTTCAAAGCCATTAGGTACAGAGTGGCTTATCAGCAGTGGATATAATCAATCTAATATATATTTAACAGAGCTTTTGCTACTACACATTTGTTGTAGTTTGTGCAAAATTGTCTGCTGACTGGACTACAATGGGCTCTAAAACATGACGAGAGCTGAGAAGTTTCATTTACAAGAAATACGCAGCAACATAATAATGCCTAAATAGAAAGCGGTGTTATTGTTTAACCGAGTGTCAGTTTTGAATGTTAAACATGCAATTTGCGGCACCAGTCTCGGGCTGGCTGGGTGAGCACTGGGGTGATGGTATATTCACATTTGCCCTCCCTTGCATCATGGTTTCCTGGGAGAAGAGATGCATTCATTTGAGAATGAAAGGAGAAAAAAATTAAACAAAAAAGATGAGAAGAGAAACACAGAAAGACGGGGTGGGAGAGGAACGTGGGTTATGCATGTTGATGAGTGAATGAACGGCACACTAATCTGGGCAACAGGCAAAGCGTTGCATTTCCAGAATAGAGAAGCAGAGTGAATCCGAGTTCATCCACTAGGGATGCACCTTCGTGGTGAAACACACAGCATCTGTGCCCGCCACTGACATGAGGGAGACAGAGCAGTTGTGATGCACAGCACGTTTACTGTTGGCAGATCCTTCTGGACTCTTGAAGCTTATTAAAGTGGCTTGTAGTACACGATAATCCTTTTGCTAGGAGCCCTACGGAGTAATGTATCAGGCACATATAAGCCTGGTGAATAACCGAAATGCAGTTTATAGCCAGCATTCAATTGAAAACCTACAGTCTGTGAAGAATAAGAAAACTATTTGTAATTTGTTGAGAGGAAGTTATGGAGCAGGCATCTGCCTTTTATCTGTAAAATACAGATCGTCATTCAAATATGAGCTGCTCTAAATTGGGAATATTCGCAGCAGGTGTCATTACATTAATCGTTATTGTTACTAGCTTCATTATTATATTGATCTTTGGGATATAGTGGTCGGTTGCAACATTGAATGGCCCGATATAATTTTGCATGACGACTAAACTGAATATTTCCCAATGCCAACATACGAGAGGACGATTCCATGACCTCTCTCTTTTTATAAAGTCAATATGAAATAAAAGTTGTGATCATCTTTTCTTCCCTATAGAGTTCTGCAGGGATGATGTAATTTTGTAGGCCAAGACATGGAAATGAATTAGCATTTTAGCACTCCGATTCCAACATCCCAAAGGATTTTGGTTAAAAGTGTCCGAGATGAACCCGAGCTCAAGATATTTTCACGTTTTATTCTACAACATAAAACACATCAGTAACACACACACACACACATATATATACATATATAAAGATTAGTGGTGTTGACGTTGAAGTCGAGTGACCGTGGTGTTGTTCGTTTACAGTCGGTTAGCTTTCTTTTTTTTTGCTGATTGTATTTAGGCTTCATAGTTAATAGTTTATGAAGTATTCATTAAGTATTTAATCAAATATTATTCATAATTAAATTCATAAAGTATTAATTTGTGAAAATGATAACAAAGAAAAAGAATCATAAACTTGATCACAGAGCTTTTTTTTTGTACGATAATTTAAAAGTCAATGGAACAATCCTATTGGGTTTTTGTTGAGGGAAGCAGAGTGATGCTAACATCCGGGATGACCTACAAAAACACATCATCACTGCAGCAATCTATTTTATATAGGCTATATAAATATGAAACAGATTCTCAAACATTTTCTTTGTCTATCAGGAATTGATTGGATGTGGTTTGCTGTTGCAGTGATCTCATGTGAGTGACAGGTTGTCCCGCCCTCACGCCAGTAAACGCATCATCAGAGAACATATGTTGCTGCAAGAGGGTGGGGGAGTTATATTATTTTTCCTAAAGATTATGAGAGCACAAACTTAAAATCAATAAAAAAAATGATGTGCACTGATAAAATCATTCATAATAAATTCTGCAATATTCCATACAAAAAATAAGAATTTCCAATTTTACTTTCATGGTGACTTTCAGGTAAGTAAGAAATAATAAAAAGAAAAGAAATTTAAATCAGTTCAGTATTTCTTCCTATACTAGGCCTATTTATTCATTTGGGCATTATCACATTTTCCCGAAAAAGGTCATCCGGCACACTATCCTTTACATATCAGGCTTGATTTCATGTATTTTTTTATAGTTAAAATACATAAACACTAACGATAACCCTATATCTTTTGCAGCTGACGTTTCGTTGAAGAAATGGCGGGAAAACATCGAACGTGTGACGTTGCCAGTAATCGTCAGAGGACGTCACGTCAGCGCGCGGACATTAAAATACTCATCAGGTAAGGTTGCTTCATTAAGGCTTGTTTAAGTCATTTGCTCTTTGTCCGCAGTGGTTAGCAAGGTGAGTTTGCGAATATAATCGTTTTCGCGTTAAACGGGCCACGCGCAAACAAACTACTATTACCTGCAAGCTACTTTCGTGTCTTTTGAGACTTCTGTGTTGATTTAAACGTATACAATCGTGTTTGAAATGTTTTGCCCGACCAGGCCGCGTGAATGAATCGACAGGCGTTTGTTTCCGCGCTCCTCAGACGCAGCGCATATAAGGAAATCCCAGTGAGCAGCTGTCGGTGGTGGTCAAACGGCTCTCAAAACTCACCGAGCTCGTTTTTTTTTTCTAAAACAAAGCCGACGTTTCAGTCACCTAGCATCGGAAATCATCTCCTCAGGGCTTGGGTTTGTAGAGGCTGACATGCCGGTGTTTGTGGAAGACCCCTCTCAGTTCTCCAAAGAGAGGCTGAAGTCGGAGCTCATCGCACATAATGTGGATCTACCTCCACCGGAGAGCAAGAAACACGCTTATGTGGAGCTTTATCTGAAACACGTGACGACTAACGGCACAGATTTCTCTAGTGATGAAGAGGAGGATCATCTTAATGCCAGCGTGAGTTTAGCAGCTGTAGAGGTCAGCGTATTCATCTTTCTGCTCTTGTTTTGATTCGCAAGATGTGTGGCGTCTCTCAGACAGGTTTGTAGGATTCCCCAAACTGTTTCCATATCCACACGTGTCTCTCCAACAGTTTGACGCAAGGTGGCGTGATTGAAATGGATTTGATTTGTGCTGTGAATATTCATACCCATATGTTCCTTGCTTTCAAGCTGTTGAGGAGTTTGTAGGTCATTGCCTGTCAGCTCCCAACTGCAGTGAATGCAGTTAAAGCATGCGTGCATCTCTAAACATCAAAGACTGCCTGTCAAAATGGGGACTTATTTTTTTTCCTCTCCTGAGTGAGACTGAAACATGATTCCTCAAAGTTGTAGAATGGGGCTCCAGCTGTCTCTCTCACTCTCTGGCAGTGTGCAGGACCGCTGCAGGTGTGTGAGGGTCTGTCAGGGGCCCTCGAAGGGGGCTGGGGAATCTGGGTTCGAGCCATCTCGGACTCGGGTGTCAAATGCTCAGTTTATGTTTAGAAGTGTTCGCTGTGTGATGACCAAAGTGGTGTTGCCCTGGATGGTAGCGTGCCTTTACCACGTTCATGAGTTTGCGATTTTTATATTTTACGTTGACAAACCTTTTAAGTTGCATCTATTAATGGCACAAATTTAGTTAATAATGAGAACTTTTTGAAGAGTGAGCAACTGTTGAAAAACCAGCACTATATTTCGTATTGTTAACTAAAACTATTTAAAATATATATTATAATTTTTTATGTTATATTTTATATAAGCTAATATAAAAATTGGAAATGTTGCCTTGCTAATTAACTGACATAAAATGAGTTTTAAGTTAAAGTGCTTTAAAAAAAAAAACTAATTTGAATAAAAATAGTACTAATTAAATGGAATAAAGCACATAAAATTGAAATTAAAACTGAAAAGAGTAGTATTAATTACTAAAACTAAATGCTATAAATGTATAATACTAAGCTTTGTAAATATACATGTGTGTATACACACACACACACACATTATAAACTCCCAATGACTTCTTTTAAGTGTTTCTCTTGTCTCACTTGAATAATGTAAGTGTTTTGGTCTAATGTCTTTGCTAGCAAACAGTCAGCTCATTTAGGGTCATTAGCTGAAGGTAGCCTGCTAATAAATTCCAGTTAAATAAGCACAAAACTGCCATCTAGCACTTTTGCTAGAAAAAGGATATTATTGGTGGCTCAAGGCAGGATCAGTGAAGACTAAGAATTGAGACTATTAGTGGTCTACAATTTTTGTTTTATTGAAGTGGTCTGCTGTCTGAAAGTTTGAGAAACAAAGTGCTAGAGGGTTTTCTGACTAAATGCTGCATTGAAACGGCTCTGATAAATGCCATCTGTTCTGATACATTAGCACTGCTGTGCACTTCTGCTGTTTTTGCAAGTGTAAACCTCAAATATCTGTATAACACTTCTTTTTTTATTTAATATTTCCTAAATTTGTCACGCATATGTTGACTTTCCATCTGGACTAAATAAAGTTGATTTGGCTCTTTTCTGTGCACCTTATTTTGTGATTGTGGAAAGCGTGCTCAATTCTGCTAAAACGTGAAGAAGTTTCTTCAGCCTGAGGTTGGGATGGTTGGGGAAAACTGCTACAGCAGCTAATATTGGTTGTGACCCCTTTTCAGAATGTGTCAGTGCAAGATGCAGAGGCGAGAAAGCCTCAAAACAAGAGTCTATTGAGGATTGCGTGAGCCAAGGTTCACCCTTTGGCAAGCTAGTGTCAGCATATGTTTATTAGATTATGCTAAAATGTGCTGATTCCTCACTCTACCGTGATGAATCGCTATAATTTCACTGCCTCCAGAGGATTTGATTAAATAGTTTGTTGTGTTTATTTCACTGTACAGGCTGAGAAAGAAGAGGCGGCAGACATGGTAGACCTGAGCTTACTGACTGACGATCAGCTGAGAGTCAAACTGCTCCAGTATGGGGTTAAAGTCGGGCCCATTGTAGGTCAGTCTGTTTGAGTCAATGTCTTTTTCTTTCAAAACAATTTAGACTATTAATTATAGACTAGACAAGTTCTTATGGTGTCTGTGTGTGTGTGTGTGTGTGTTCTGAGCAGCTTCCACTAGAGCTTTATATGAAAAGAAGCTGAAAAAGCTGCAGGATTCTTCAGCACAGACATCCCAACACCGGATCAACGGCACAGGGGATGCAGGCCTCTACTCGGACAGTGAGGAAGAGGTCGAGAAGGAGAAAGACGAGGACAAGGACTCCGGTAGGGAGCAGCAGTGACAAGCAAATAATCGATGAGTTGCCTAAATGATTAGTCGGTTAATTGGTTTAACAAAGCCCTGAATAAATAGGCTGACCCCAAATTGGAGGACTTCAAAACTTCATAGATGATGTGTTCTTTCTCAAAATGACTTTGATGGAAGGGCAGAAAATGATTGAGACGCGTTTGCATGCTAACTAAGGCTGTGTCTACATTATTGCGTATACATTTGAAAACAGCATTTGTTTCATTTTTGTCGTCTTTGCAGGAATGTAATATGAAGGTTGTAAAGTAGCATTTACCTTTAGCAACACTGAAAGTGAGTAGCTCATGGCAGGCAGGCATATACTAGTACAAATGGATATTTATCTGTACAAGATGCGTCACATAACTAAACATACATCATTTTCAAACGTACTACAACATGAAAACTTTTCAAGTTTACCCATTTGGTACAGCATCTTCAAAAAGCTCAATTTTCACAGGACATAATTTTCACATCGGTGTGGATGGAAACGGAGAAAAATATGCATTTTCAAATGTCCAAAGTCTGAAGAACTACCTCTAAAAAAAACATGACTCTAAGATTTTTACATCTTGCCAACCATTGTGACCCATCACTAATTTATAGTAAATGTTTATTTATTGCTCCTGTTGCTAATACATTTTTATTTTACATTTATTCTAGACTCAGAGCAGCTTTGGTCTGAAACCGTGTCCTGTTCAGAGACCAGCAAAACAGCAAGCAGTGTAAGTGGCTCTACATGCACCTGAATCCATCCTTTGTTTTCCCCTGAGACTGAAACATGATTCATCCATTATCTCAAATGGCTCTCCATTTTTTGCTATCAGCATTTTTTTTTTTTTTGGCTTATTAACATGGACAACAGTTGTTGCTTGAGTCTTTCTATATAAGGAGGCAAGGCAAACCAGCTGTCCATCACTTTAGTTGTGTAAGGCCATAAATTATGTATGCGAGACTGACACTTTTGATGTAGCAAAGAGCCCCTTGATGGTAACTCGAGCTCACTTGGCGGTATGATGTAGTTTAAAGCTGAAGTGTGTAATTTCAATGCCACCAGCATCATAAAATGGTGTCATAAATAATGACAAACAGATAATCCTGCCCTAAAGAGCCAATGTTGCAGTGTTGGGCTGCTCAGGACACTCAGGGGTTCTGTGGGTCCTTAAAGAGTCTTAAATTCAGTTGTTAAATTTAAGGTCATAAGTCTATGTGTTTGGTGACGGTGTATTAATATATTAGTACATAAACCATTTTCAGTACATATTGAATAAAATGCACATTGAGTATTTTAAACTTGCAGTTACCCTGTTTTGCTGTGACCGAATAAAGCTCCCGTTGGATGTGTGCCATAATTAAACCGTGTTTAATTGAGAAGGTTCTGAGATGCGTGATTAATTTTGACATTGATTTGTGTTTAATGGACAAGGTGTGTATATATATATATATATATATATATATATATATATATATATATATATATATATATATATATATATATATATATATATATATATATATATATATATATATATTATTATTATTATTATTATTATTATTATTATTATTATTATTATTTTTTTTTTTTTTTTTTTTTTGTATCTGTGCAGGTCTTAAAAAGCCTTAGATTTGTTTTTTAATAAAGCCCTGTAGATTCTTTGTACTCAAACTGAGCAGAACTTCAGTTGTTGCTGAGCATCTAAACCCAATTAAGTAGAAAAGGCATTGAAATGTATTGGTATTTTTTGTCATTCTAGCTAAAGCTATTTTTTTAACAATATACATGTCAATTTTGAGTATTTTTTTCCTTTTCATATCCCCCTCTTTTATGTGGGCATTATTCAATTTATGAAGCTTTCATCTAACCCAGTTGATCCCACATACCAGAGAGAGGCAAGCATCGAACAGAGCTATGTTTAGCACCGCAGAGCTTTGTTTCAACCTACTTCTAGTTGTTTCTTCATATTAAGCTGGACAGGATAAAGTATTTTAACACAAATGACGCACTGCAGCTTTAATGTCTCTATGTGGTTTTCAGTAGCGTGAACAAGGGTACCACTCTGTGGTTAAAGTTAGTATGGCATTAAATTGTGACGTATGTTGTATTCCATTATTCACATCCACAGGTGGGCATGTTCAGTTTCGGCAGAGATTTTTACCCACGCTGCTTTGCCCCCTCAACTGGATTTGTAAATATGAGCAGTTCTTATTGGGCACAATTTTGTAGTGTCCGTCCTGATCCTGTTCTGTTGGGGGATAAAGGGGTCAACGGCACTATTATTTGTTTCTTCCACAGATTTTGCAGTGTGAAAGACTGAAGAGATTTTCACCATTTTGTTTACTTGAAACATTTTATGTTAGAATTAGTTATTTTTGGTATTTTGCACTTTTTTTTTTTTAATGTTTGATTCCTTTGCACTGAAGGATTGTGGGCTTTCGGTGCTACGTCTGATTGAATTGTTCCAGATGTCATATCGCTTTGCATACATTCCACTTGCGCTTTATTCAATTTGGTTCTCTTGCAGGGAAAATTTCAGCACAAGTCTTTAGACGCCTCCCAGAATGGGTCTTTAGGTCAAAGTGGGTCCCAGAGCAGATCCTTCAGCATCACTCAGATGGTGGAAGAGGGGAGTGTGTGTGTGTGTTTTGAGAGGGTCTGATCTGAGAATCGCAATAATTATGGGATGATTGGCAGTGTTCTTGTTTTGATTGGTTGTAGTTTTGAGCCTTGGGGTGTGATGTATTTGTTTTGTCTACAGATGGAGAACCGATTCAGTTCTCAGTCAAAACAAACCAAGAATGAGAGGAGATCTGGTCAGAGAAGCGAGCAAACGGTGGACAGCAGGGCCCTGCGGGTTTGTGGCTACAGATAATATGTTTGCTTTAACAGCGGCGCTCAAATCTGACAAAGGCTCTTATTTCTCATCATTTCTCAGGACTACTTGAGGCTGGATAAAGACACGATGACCGGCAGATCTCTTTGTTTAACATCTCCATCAGCCCATAAGAAACAAGCTGTCACAGTAACTGCTTCCCCCCCCTCAGCTTTGTTCCTCTCTCCTCAGGGTCTGCCTCTTTGTTTGTCCTCACTCTTTTGGTGGATTGTTAATTCAGAAGACATACTGCATTGCCAGACATCTAATGGGCTTTTACACTCCCTCTGTCCTTTGGGAAATCCCTCAGTTTTTTTTGTGTCTTCCTTTTCTCACTTTATTGCTCTGACTTTACAGATCTGCTGAGAGCTTTAACCTCTGTTAAATGTAAAAAGGAAAAACCAAGGAAAATGCTTTTTCTTTTTAGTTTTATGTACTCCTTTTCTTTCTCCTGATTTAAAGGTTAAAATGTACTGTGAGGTGTAGTCACTGCAGTGATCAGAGAGTGAAGCACTCATGAGTTCTATCAAAGGCCTGGCTTTCTTGTTTCTGTGTCTTAGATCTTAATGCTGTGCGCATGAATGCAGCTCACATGATTCTTAGCGTGTATGGCTGAGCCTCACTGTTAGACTCTTCATCTATTTCAACCCAAAAGCATTAGGAAAAAATGTATTGTAATTTACAAATGTACCAATCATTGATTTGAGAATGGGAATATCTTTCCCCTTTATAGTAAGCTTCTGAGAAATTGAAGAAATATACTTAATTTTCATTTATTTATTTATATATATATATATATATAACGTTTTAAACTGCCATTAAGTCAGTAAGATTATAGTTATGAAACGATGCATTAAATTGATAAAATGTGACAGTGAAGACACTTTTTTTTTTTTTTTTATAGATTTCCATTTGAATTTTTTTTTTTTTTTTACTTTATTAAAAAATCCTGAAAGTGCATCATGTATCACAACAAAATATGAAGCAACACAACTATTTTTAACATTGATAATAAATGTTCGCAAATCGGCAGATTAGAATGATTTCTGAAGGATCATGTGACATTGAAGACTGGAGTAATGATGCTGAAAATTCAGCTTTGCATCACAGGAATAAATTTACATTTTATAATCTATTACAATAGAAAAGTTATTTTAAATTGTAGTAATATTTCACAATATTACTGTATTTCATCAAATGTAGCCTTGGTGAGCTCTATGAGAATAGACCACTTTTTTTATTTATTAGACAATTTTCATGCGTGATTTGTTTTCCACATGACTTGCAACTCTTTTCCATATTTGTCTTGAGTCTGGACTGGTATTCCTCTTCCTTTTCACTTTTCCTCCCATATATTTAGTGGTTTTTGTGATGTCCCGATTCACTTTCATTTCTTTTATAGACTGGTCCTAGACTGGTTTTTTCTTATTCAGACGGTTTTGTTTTTTTCTGGCCAATAGGAGCCTGTGACGGATGTTCTTTCAGAGATGTTCCCGGACACTGCCAAAACCCCCACTGGAATCTAGTGAGTACCATCTGTGATACTTTTCTCATGCTCAAGTGCTACCATTGTTTGCACACTATTGATATTAGCATGCCTCTGGTTTAATTTTGACACTGTAAATTAGTTCTAATGTCTCTTTTTTTCTGCCTGCAGTGCTACAAAGAGACGACCTATAAAGGGAGCTGCCGGCCGCCCGGTGCAGTTTAAATACCCTGAAATGCCGCTACTGAGTCCGACTACACTGGAGAGGCAGGATATTCAGCAGCGTCTAGTGCCCCTGTGGGTTCAGATCATGGTATTTCTCCTGGTGGCCTGCCTGCTGTTCCTCATCTACTTCTCTATGGAAGAGCCGCTCTCCAGTCCCTTCACTGCCCTGCTCGACGGTCTGCATGATGCTGCTCTTGTATCCACCTCACAGGACTCCCCCGCCACTGACAATACAGCTTAACACTGATGCCAAAGGAAGTTATTTCAAATTCATCTCGGGTTCTAGTCAGCAAGGTGTCCTTTATGATTACCTTTTATAAATTGATGTTGGAGAAAAGTTTGTGTTTGGAATGAGAACTCAGTGAAAATACTGTACATCATACTTCCATACCTGCCTTCAAAGACCTCATAGGATTTTAAACTTGAACAGATGGGATGTGTATTTGGCTAGTCCTGTGCATGGAGTGTTTTTCTCTGATCTTTTACCACAAATGTTTATTTTATACAATTTTCGGGTTGTTTTCATTGGTCGTCCTGATACGTCTACCTGAACTCATGCAGGAACAGCCACGTTCTTCTTACATCTTAAACAGCTGGAATAATGAGTAATGTATGATCTTTTAGTTTTAACCATGTACTTTGTTTTATTTGTGAATAAATAAAAATGTTCTCCTAAAATTGTTCTTTGTGAGCTTATAAATTCAATTATATTAATAACAGGAGGCTCTCGAGATAGAGATGCAAATAGAAACGGTGTCCTTAAAATAAGCTTTAAAAGAGCTTAAGATTTTCTGAATTAATAAATTGGCTTATTAATAGCTGCCCTGTGTGACCCCTAAAACAATATCAGAAAAGGAGGAGTTAATTTCAGAATAAATCTGCGTTTTTCTAATAAATATAGCCTTAATATGTAATGTAATGGTATTAAATCGTCAATGAAGGTAATTACTTGGAGTACTGCAGCTCAATGTTCTGCAAATTACTACCCTTTGTTCATTTATTTTAAAGCTTTCAATATCTCTCTTGTTGATATTTGCAATGCGACAGGTGGTCTCATTTTCGTCTCGTTTGCTCTTCACATTCGTGATTGTATATCACACCAGCAGGGGCCCCTTATGTTGCATCACCAGAGAGGTCATAAAAAATGTGAACCCTGATCATAAAGAGATTCATTCTGCTTTAACTTCTGAAAGATGAAGACCAAACTCCATAAGAAGACTGTTTTGAAGTTTTCTGGAATATTGCTGTCAATCCTCCTCCTTTCAGTTTTAATTTTGTTTTCTGTTGTTATCGGTAGGACATTTACGTTCAAAGTGAACACAGAACTCGGACAATGGGAAAATACAACCACCGTTTATCCAGATTTAAGTCCAGAACAGAGAAACAATCTGCTGCAAAATTTCAAAGGTAAGAAAAGCTTAATCAATTAACTGCTTAAATATTTAATTCATAAAGTTGATGAATATAGTAATAATTATAAGTAAACGAAAGAGTGTTTGATATGTGTATTATATGGGGACAACAAAACTTGCAGAATATTCTGAATCACAATTTGGAAGTTTCTGCATTGTGCTTTTGTCTGTTAAGGAGATAAATGAGAATGATTGAGATCAAAACCCAATGTTAATTTCTTTTCAGAATAAATGCTAAATAAGAATATTGACCTTTATCAGAAAATGGTGTGCATATAAACATGGTCAGATTCTCATGTTTTCTTTTCATGTTTCCATAGTGGCAATTCAGATTCCTACAGTGTCATTTTCAGAGTCGGATCAGAACATAAGCGCCCTGCAAGAGTTTAACCTGCTACTAAGGAGGGGTGAGAAACTGATGATGCCCAAAGCATGGGAACATATATTCTTTTTTGCATGTTTTGCATATAAACCCAGCTAACAGGGAGCCTTCTTAAAACACTGGTTAACATTCTCACAAGGCTCTCTTAAAATTCTGTTCTTCCAGTAGCATTAATAGAATGTTTGTTCGAAGTTATCTGCTCTTTAATAATGTTCTCAAAACATTAGCACAAAAACATTGTTTAAATTCTACATTGTTCATGGAACTGAATCACTTTAGTTGGATGTTCTTTTAACGTTTTATAAATGTTACTATTGTTCCAGAACGTTCAGAGTTTCCTTAATGCTTGTATAACCAAGAAAAAACATTTTTAAAACATTTGATAAGCTTGATATTTTGAACCTTCAGAGAACATTCAGAAATAGCATTTTTAACGGTAGAAAAACGTTTCTAAAAGCACTTTTTTGTTACATTTAGTCATTTAGCAGACGCTTTTATCCAAAGCGACTTACAAGTGAGGAAAACAAACAAGCGATTCTTCATGAATTGGCAAATAACACAGGAAGTGCTCACAATACAAGTTTCATACATTGCTCAGTACCATAAGCTAGAGTAGGAAGGGAAAGGGAAGGAAAGTTTTTTTTTTTTTTTTATGAGGGGATTGTTAGCTGGGTAGAATGAAAGATTTTTTCATTAAAAACTGTTAATAATGACTTGTGCTCTCTCAGTCTTCCCAAAGGTCTTCTCATCCAGCCTGGTCAAACATGAGGTGGTGGGAAACTACAGCCACCTGTTCACGGTACCAGGGAAAGAGCCTGATCTGGAGCCGTACATGCTGCTGGCTCACATTGATGTAGTGCCGGCCGATGAGACGGATGGCTGGGACGCTCCTCCTTTCTCTGCTCAAGAGATCGACGGCTTCATTTATGGACGAGGAACCATCGACAACAAACAGTCTGTGATGGTACAGTGAATCAGCACTGCATTGCTTTTCATTGGAACAGTCGCACTTCACTCCAATCTGATGCTAACTGTAATGATGTGTGTTCTTGAAGGGGATCCTTCAGGCGCTGGAATACCTGCTGGAACGAGGTTACACCCCTCGGAGAAGCTTCTACATTGGTTTGGGTCACGATGAGGAGGTCAGTCTCAAGGTCATATATTAACCATAGTTCACCTTCTGAAATCAGAGCTTGTCCTAATGCAGCTGTTTTTTGATTTTCGCAGATTAGCGGCGCAAAAGGTGCTGTGAATATTGTGAATCTGCTGAAGAGTCGAGGGGTGAAGCTTCTGTATGTTTTAGATGAAGGTCTCACGATTATGGATGGTGTGGTAGATGGCCTAAATGGACCTGCTGCTCTGTGAGGACATTGTTTTACTGCGTTAATAGAATTATTTGAACTATAGTGTGTAATTTATGCCTTGTGTGTTTTTGCAGAATTGGTGTAAGTGAGAAGGGTCAGGTCACAGTTAAACTGAGTGTCAGCAGCGCTCCAGGACATTCATCCATGCCGCCCAGAGAGAGCAGCATTGGCATCTTGGCTTCAGCTGTCAGAAGGCAGGAAAATATGTTCAAATTTACTGTAATATGAAAACTCTGTTAATGATGATCTTTATATAAATATTTTCACCTGTAATGGGGCAGTTCACAAGGGGCTTGATATTGCATTTTAAAAACCAAGACTGAATGGAGCAAACCCAATGCAAAAGCCATTATCAATGTTCATCTGGCAAATTTACTTAGAAAAAAAATCTAACTCTCAAAACTACTGCATTATAGCAGGTTATAATCAATGTTGGAGGTAACACATTACAAGTAACATGAGTTACGTAATCAGATTACTTTTTTTGCATTACTTTTAAAGGGGTCCTTTATTATGATTTCCCTTTTACACATTTTATACATAGTGTGTAATGTTGCTGTTTGAGTGTAAACCATGTCTGCAAAATTATGATGCTCAAAGTTCAATGCAAAAGGGAGATATTTTATTTTACAGAAATGGCTTTTTAAGGACTACAACAAACAGCTGGTAGGGACTACAACAAGCTTCTTCCTGGGGTAGTGACATCACTAGCCCTAAAATTTACACAAACCCTGCCCCCGAGAACACGCAATAAAGGGGGTGAGGCCATGTTGGGCTGCTTTAGAGAAGAGAAAGAGTTATTGTTGTAGAGTCTTGTTGCCATGGCGTCATTTTACACCAGACGAGGGTCAATTCAACACTGGATTTGCATGAAAGATTAACATGTTGGCATATGCTAGTCGATGAGTTGAATCAACTCCACAGATTAGTGGAGAAATGTATGTAGTTATACATTTCTCCACTAACTACTCAGTAACATCCAGTTGCATTCTAAAAATTCTAACTTATTCCTGAGTCTTTTAATTAATGTTCGACTCTGGTTTGATCAATGTAAGGCTGAACACCATTACTGACAATCGTCATTTTGGCTGCGTGAGATTCTCCAGTTTTGTTGTTGTTGAGCAATCGAAGTGCGAGCTGTTAAAGCTCCGCCCTCTTCTGGAAAGCAAGGGGGCCGGGAGCAGCAGCTCATTTGCATTTAAAGGGACAACCACCAAAACGGCATGTTTTTGCTCACACCCAAATGGAGTAAATTTTACAAGCTATAATAAATGATCTGTGGGATATTTTGAGCTGAAACTTCACAGACACATTCTGGGGACACCAGAGACTTTTTATTGTTTTTTGTTAAGTTTACACTTTTTGTGTTTAGTTTTTCAGATTGTATAATGTTGATGTTTACTGGTAGATTAATTAATCATTTTTTTGTAATACAATTTCCCAGTTTGGAGAAGAACCGGATGCCCAATCTTTTTGGTCATGGTCCTGAGCGTGCCACATTTGAGCACCTGGCACATAAGGTGATCAATCAAAGATGATTTAAAATGCTTATGACTCTCCTACAAATACTGAATTGCTTTACACTTTCTCTTTTGCATTCTAGTTCGGCTGGCCACACAGAATGATCATGTCAAATCTGTGGCTCTTCTCTTCACTGCTCAGCGGGTAGGCCACATTTTGTGCTCATTACAGTAACTGAGTACATGCTCCGATCTGATCTGATCCTTCAAATCACATTTGCAGTATTTTAGAAGGACAGCCTGACACAAATGCCTTTGTGAGGACAACAACTGCCGTCACAATGTTTAACTCGGGTGTGAAGGTGGGTCATCCACATCATTCTTCATCCGTTTATACACAAAATTTACATAAAAGTACTCTTAGCATGAATGGAAATCTGCCATATTTCTTTCTCACTGACAGATTAATGTAATGCCGGCATATGCTGAAGCCTTTGTCAATTTCCGTATTCACTCATCCCAGACATTGCAGGAGGTGAGAGGTCACATTTAGTTCATACTTTTAACTAGATTTGCATTGATTGACAACAAAGGAATTTTTTGCTCAACCCCTAGTTAAACATATATATTCTGAAACATACTGATACAAAACATACATACAGACAGACATTGATTGTAACATGCAAATAGATAAACAGACAGAAAAGACCAATCAGATTTCAGAATGGTCTTTTCTGTCTTTACGTCTGTTTATCTGTTTTCTTTCACTCTCAAAAATACTTTATTACAACAAGTTATAAAGTAAAAAAATTATTAGAAGCATTTATTTTGCCATTCCATTCGTCAGTTTCATATTCATAAATTTACAAATTTACTAGTAGAAAGTAAAAACATCAACTTATTAAATGAAATCTACTCTCTAAATAAATTAAGACTTATTTAAGAAATATTAAAAAAAGTTAGCTTTATAAATTAGCTATATATTTCAATTAGCAAGTTAGCTTTTTCTGAATTAGCTTGATAGCTAGCTAAGTTTACACTAATAAAAATGTTTGCATTGGGGTTACATGATAATTTTAAGTTAAATGTAGTGTACTCAAACAATTCAATCTGAGAAACTTTTGCCAACTTATTCGGTTTACAGTGTACTTCTTATGTATTTTTAATTCCCCATAGTATCTTTCTTTGTTTATTATGTTTGATTTTTATACCCATCTTTTTGTATAAAGTAAAACTTTTCAAATCGTATAATGTTGATGTTTACTGATAAATGGAAAAAAGAATGGAAATAGATGTAGGAAAGAGCACCAATCAGAATTGAGTATGCAAATATTATGATGACACAACTGCTGTTGGTTACATTTTGAAAACTGAACATTCTATTGTACGTCGGTGACAGATTTTCTAATTTTAATATACTTCTTAAAGTTTACTAAAACCAGTTTATTATTTCATTCCATGTTCGCTTTCTAGGTTCTAAAGCTGATAGAATCCACCATATCCGACAAGCGTGTGAAAGTAGAGATTGAGAGTGGATTCGACCCATTGCCTATCAGCTCCTATGATGACGACACATTCGGGTACCAGATCATAAAGAAAACAGTGCACGACATTTTCCCTCAGGTCACTGTATCTCCCGGTAAGGCTTTCAGCATTGTCATCACTGTTATATTTGCTCTCTCTATCAAGAGCTCAAGGGGTTTAAGTGCTCCTTACAAACATCATTGATTCATGAAGAGCTTCTCTCACTCTAATCCAGTTCTACGATTGCCTCTCACAGGGATCTGCGTGGGTAACACGGACAGCCGGCACTACACAGAACTGTCTCCGGACATTTATCGCTTTGCCCCATCATGGTACAAACCCGGCGATTCTGCGAGGTAGGACACACAGAAATGGTACTCTTGCTGAAGCTGTGAGAGGACCTAAATTTTAATCTGCTTATACTTCTCTTTAGATTCCATGGTGTGAATGAGAGAATCTCCATCCAAAACTATGAAGAGATTGTGCTGTTCTACTTTCAACTCATGCAGAATAGCGACGTTAGGAACTTGCCGTCACCTCGCACTTAAAATGCACAGATGTCGTGCTATGGAATTTATAAGCTTTGTTCTGACTAAATGAACTTAAAATATGCACAAAACAGATTTTATTTTATGTTTATGTACAGCACCGTTCAAAAGTTTGGTGACAGTCCTTTTTTTTTTTGGAAAGAATATTTTTATTCAGCAGGGATGCATTAATCTGATCAAAAGTGACAGTTAAGATATTTATAATGTAACAGAAGATTCTATTCACCAGTTTCCACAAAAATATGAAGCAGCACAACTTTTTTTCAAAATTGATAATAATAAGAAATGTTTCTTGAGCAGAAAATTCTGCTCTGAATTCTGAATTGATTTGTAAACTGATTTCTAAATTGTAATAATATTTCACCATATTACTGTTTTAATGTATTGTTGATCAAATAAATGTACCCGTGGCAAGAATAAGAAACTTCTTTCAAAAGCATTTAAAAAAATTACTGTAAATATATTTCCTCAATTTGCTTAAAACTATGCATGTAAAATGACATGATTAATAATAAAAATGTTTTTCTTGAAATTCCTTTTGTAGGGGATTTGACAGTTAAAGACCCAAAAAAAACAGATATGATAAATGAAGACAGAGTTTAAAAAAATTATTTGAAGAAAATTTTACTGAAGAATAGTTTGCAGTTTCATCAGCAGAAGCAGCTTCAAGTCTCACAAGGAGTTCGTAGACCGCTCTCGCTCTCTCTCTCTCTCTCTCTCTCTCGTAGGCCGCTCTCTCTCTCCCCTGTACATCCACATTTCCACAGCAATTATACTCTAACCGAGTCCACTAACTACGTCATTACTAAGATACTGATTGGTTAAGAAAACTAGACAAAACTGGTAATTTTCCACACATGGACAGATAGTCAGAAGCATCTCCATCCATCATGATGCTGACGATCAGACCTTGAAGTTAGGGACAGGATGTCCTGTTAAGTCAGGACAAGGCGTCTGCAGGTCTCAGAGTTCCAGTTGTCCAGTAGTACCCATAAAAGACCTGTAAAGAACACTGAGCGCACATTCAAAGACACACATGATTCACAGCTTCTTCAAGGCTGAAGTTGATCTGAGCTCTGCTCTGCTCAGAACAGGAAACTTTCCCAAACATTCTGATAAGTTGTACTTTTCTCTCAGTCTGAGGTACAGACAATATACATCATTATTTTCTAGTGTTTAAAATGAAAAGGAAATGAAAGGCTTTAACATAAGTTGAAGTTAGTCATTCTAAATAATTCAATATTTAGAAAGATAATTTCGTGATAAATCCTCAAAATATATTCCAGAATCCACCCCTTCACTTTCTATAGTACTTTAAGTAGTTTTTCCTGGATGAGTTAACATTTTAAATACAAATTACTATGTTACTCATGCTATACCAGTATAAATATCAGATATCAGATAAGTGTGTCTTGCCTTTCATGAGGTTATCTTAATGCAAAACCAGTGTTTGCAATTATGTGTACAGTTATTTTATGTTTTAAAAGTTATGCATTGGTTTTAAAATTTATGCGTCTTCTGTACATGTAAAATGCGCCTTCCAATATTTCAGTTATCTCAAGATTTTCTTATTGAAAAAAAAAATGGAAATACTGTTTTGCTGGGTAACTCAAGGTTAATTCTGAGGCCAGCAGGAGCACATCCTGAGTATCTGAATGAAGGACATCGGGTCAGCTGGGTTTGTAGTTTGCACACATAACCTCTGGCTTGCCTGCACAGATTCTGCTCCTATAAACTGATCCTGTTCACTGAATACCATATCTTGGGTTTCAGGTTATTGCGTTTTTATGTAATATTTCACAAAGAGTCTACTGTATGTCAGAGTTTGTATTTTTGACTTTGCTCTGTCACACTGTCAATGATTAATAATCAAGTGTAACATGAAAAGAACCAGTAATTCAGATGTTTATGAGAGTATAGTTACCCTGTACAGAACTACTGAAGACTCCTGCAAAGTCATCAAGATGCAGAGAGCAGATAAAGACTCCTCCAGAAGGACCTTATGACACAGTCTTTATGTAGTTTATAACGTCTGTTATGTATTTTACCTTTGTTTCATTGCTCCCATCGGTGTCAAAATCTAGTCAATATATTCCCTGGTTGCGTCGAAAGTAACCTTGAAAGCAAGTACAGATCTAAAAAGAAAAGATAAGATTATAAATAACTCTGAAATATTTTCACTACAGCATTACTGCAGATTGAAGCAGTAGCTTATGCAGTGCAACCACTTCATATTATAATTTAATTACATGAGTATGAATAATGAGTCGAAACTATGCTTCAAAGAACACACAAATCTCATGAACAAGCAGTCATTCATTTACTTCCCTGTTGTTTTTCACTTGTCTGTCTCCTATTACCTGTCATTCATGATTCAGCCTCAAAGGTGATTCTTATTGTATGAAAATGATCACATCACTGAATGTTTTCTACACTGTAATGTAGAAAAATTATGTTAATAGTCTCACCAGTATTGTTAACTAAAAAAATAATTTTCGTTTATTGCAATAAAGCTGAAATAAAATATAAAGGATACACTTTTTTTAAAGGTGTCAGTATTATTGTGTAATTACATTTAAGTACTCAGTAATAGTAATTAACTACATGTACTTATAATAGGTTTAGGGTTAGGATGAGGGTTTGGTTTAGGGTTAATTGCATGTAATTATACTTAATTCATAGATATTACTACAGTAAATATGTGTAAAATATGTAACAGTGACACTGTAAAATAAAGCGTCACCAAAATAAATATTAGGACTTTTTTTTAAAAAAAAAAAAAAAAAAAAAAAGGAAAAACTGTTAGAAATGTTACCTTAACTGAAATAAAACTAAAACTACAACGGAATATGTATTAAAAAAATTAAACATTAAAAATAAAAAACTAAAAGCAAATAAAAAAAAAAATACTATTATAGTATATAAACAAACAAAGACAGCTGGAATGTTCAAAATGTCCACGGCTCTTTGACATGTGATTCTAATCCACAGCAGTAGAGGGCGCTCGCGCTGGGTCATCCGTGAGGTATAAGATCAACATGAACCCTGATTATGAAATGACTTGCGTCGCCTACTTCCTGAAACATGACAGGCCATAGCACTCATTTGAAATTATTGAAGTTTCTCAAAGTGCTCCTGTTTAGTGTCATATTTTCGATTACAGGATTGTTCCTTGTCGCCACAGTCAGGACGTTTACATTTGACGTGGACGCGGGGCTTGCGCTGGGAAAATGGGAAAATACAACAACCATTAACCTTCATTTAAGTCCACAACACAGGAAGAATCTGCTGGCAAATTTCAAAGGTAACGTAGAAATGCTGAGTCCGCAGTGCTAGCGCGTTAAACTCGTCACGTGACGTGAACAGATTGATCAGGAAGAGATTTAGATGCAGTTTACGCAGATAAGGGATGCGCTGTCAACATGTGTGCTGAAGATATGACTCATGTAATTGTTGCAAATGTCTTGTTTTCATCTCTTTCATAGCGGCCATACAGATTCCCACAGTGTCATTTACCGAGAGCAATGTGAACCGCAGCGCGCTGCGCGAGTTCGACGGGCTGCTGAGGAGAGGTGAGGCTCTGCTGTCAACGCTACATTACTGACCCCTTCCCCCTCATGGGTGTCCCTTTATCTTTTTGAAGCTATAAATACATACAAATCACGTTCTTTGGTGAGAGAACTGCTCTATACGCTTTACAAACTATTAGGTGGCATGAAATAAACATCACATATATCTGTACTAAATATTTTAAATCTCACAACAATTGACAGTCAAGATTTCTTGTTTCAATGACAAAACATATTTAGCTGTGTCCGAAATTTTGAATTTGAGTGACCATTACAAATAGTGAAGCCTTTCATAAAATTGGGCTCAGAGGCAGTGACGTCCTTTCTGCAATGATTGAGAACAATTGTGCAGTTTTAGATGTCCTAAATGTTGATAACAAAAATTCCAAACCTTATAGAACAAATAAAAAATGCAAACAACTATTTTCTGAAGGTTAAGCACTTAATTTTCACTGTATCATTATTTTTAGCTGTATTTAAGGAAAAGTGGTTACTTTTCCTTTTGTAGTATCAGGTTTTGTATTGAGTGAATAAAGGACTGTTATTTAAGAATGGTTTCTCTCTCAGTCTTCCCAAAGGTCTTCTCATCCAGCCTGGTCAAACATGAGGTGGTGGGAAACTACAGCCACCTGTTCACGGTACCAGGGAAAGAGCCTGATCTGGAGCCGTACATGCTGCTGGCTCACATTGATGTAGTGCCGGCCGATGAGACGGATGGCTGGGACGCTCCTCCTTTCTCTGCTCAAGAGATCGACGGCTTCATTTATGGACGAGGAACCATCGACAACAAACAGTCTGTGATGGTACAGTGAATCAGCACTGCATCGCTTTTCATTGGAACAGTCGCACTTCACTCCAATCTGATGCTAACTGTAATGATGTGTGTTCTTGAAGGGGATCCTTCAGGCGCTGGAATACCTGCTGGAACGAGGTTACACCCCTCGGAGAAGCTTCTACATTGGTTTGGGTCACGATGAGGAGGTCAGTCTCAAGTTAATTGACTTGTAGTCGTTAATAATTCTTATTTTAATGCACTTATTTATACGGTTTCATGTCAGGTGAATGGCTTACACGGTGCAGTCAATATCGTGAAGCTCCTGAAGAGTCGAGGGGTGAAGCTCCAGTATGTTTTAGATGAAGGGTTGGCAGTGCTGGATGGTGTCATAAGTGGCATGGATGGACCTGCTGCTCTGTGAGACTGTTATTTTGAGCATCTCTACTAGCAGAGTCATTTATTGTTGGATTAGTCTGTGATATTTGCCCTGTGTGTGTTTTTGTAGAATAGGTATCAGTGAGAAGGGTCAGGTCACAGTCAAGCTGAGTGTCAGCAGCGCTCCAGGACATTCATCCATGCCGCCCAGAGAGAGCAGCATTGGCATCTTGGCTTCAGCTGTCAGAAGGTATGCGGAAAGCACTTTATCATTGTAAAACAATTGGAAATGCTGAAAAATGTATCTTTTTATTAGATGTTTTTGTTAGTGATTTATTTATTGCTATCAAGTTATTCTCAAAATAGCTGTATGCCATCAGTATTAAACTGAGCTAAAGACTTTATTTAAATGACGTTTTCAGTAATATCGTTTCTCAGGTTGGAGGAAAATCCGATGCCCAGACTGTTTGGTTATGGTCCTGAGCGTGGCACATTTGAACACTTGGCACAGAAGGTAAAAGTGTTCAAGCAGACAATTTTACAGGCTACGTTTTATGAAATACGGACTTGCTTTACAACAAACCGTTTCTATTGTTTTATTTTTTAGTTTGGCCTTCCTCTCAGATTCATCATGTCTAATTTGTGGCTCTTCTCTCCGCTACTCAGCAGGTAGTTCATATCGGTTGTCTTAATCATTACTACAGTAACTACCAGTGTTGGGGAAAGTTGAAAAAGTAACTTTGAAAGTAATGCATTACTTTACTAGTTACTTTAAAAAAAAAATTCAGATTACGTAACTCAAGTTACCTCCAACACTGTCATATCAAAATATATTTTTATACAGGATTAAAAATTGTTTGGCCCAAGTTAATTTAAAGATGACCCATTATGTGTTTTACGTTTTCAACTTTCTTTAGTGTGTAATGTTGCTGTTTGAGCTTGAAAAGGTCTGCAGAGTTACAAAGCATAAAGTTCACTCCAAAGGGTGTTATTCTATATCAGTAAGCACAGTTTCTGAACTCCCTAAAATGCCACGGTTTTAGTCTTCAGAAGACTGGAGTAATGGCTGCTGAAAATTCTGCTTTGTTATGACAGGATATATGTAAAATATTTAACGTATGATTTACCTCCTTTATAATTAATTGCAACCACCATTAACTTTGTAAATAACCATTTAAGTAAGCTTGTAAATACCCAGGAAAACCCCTTTTCTAGGAATATAATAATAATAATAATAATAATGTCAGTGTCCCTGTCACATGTAGGGTGTTGGAGAGAAAACCTGACACAAATGCCTTTGTGAGGACCACGACTGCCATCACAATGTTTAACTCGGGTGTAAAGGTGGGGCCCTGTTTTTTGTAAGTTCGCCAAGTTGTGGCCTGAATGGAGATGTGATTATTTCTCTTTCTCTAACAGATTAACGTAATCCCGTCACACGCTGAAGCTTTTGTCAATTTCCGTATCCACTCAGCCCAAACGTTGCAGGAGGTGAGGTCACGTAGCCACACAATGACTCATTCATCTAGCCCTGAGTCTTCTGATAGTTCAGCTATTAACTTCTGCTCTTCACACCTTCCAAAACACATTTGCATGAATCACTCTTAATAAAAAACTTACAAAGGATAGTTCACCTATTCAAAAATGACAATTATGTTTGTGACTGAAAAACCATATGACTTTCTTTCTCTAATGGAATGCAAAATAAAATGTTTCCACACAATGAAAGTCAGGGGGGTCCAGTGCTGTAGGTACCACATATCTTAGTATATGGGTTTGGAATGATGTGAGGTTGATTAAAGGACAGAACTTTCATTTTTGGGTGAACTATCGTTTTAAATCAAACTCTTGACTTTAATATTTAGTATCACTCACTGTTTGATCACATCACATCCCCTTTTATGTCTTCTTTTAGGTTATGGATTTGGTCAAGTCAACCATATCAGATGAGCGTGTGAAGATAGAGATGGTCAATGGATTCGACCCGCTGCCCATCAGCTCCTATAATGAGCAGGCTTTTGGGTTCCAGATCATAAAGAAAACAGTGCAGGTCATGTTTCCTCAGCTCACAGTGGCCCCTGGTAAGTGAAGTCTTGCATTTCTGCTTAAGTGCCACTTAAGCACATCATTGTCTCGTGAAGAGCCACTTGTAGCCGCTCTACGATTTCCTCACACAGGTGTCTGTGTTGGCAACACTGACAGCCGGCACTACAAGGACATTACCCGAGACATATACCGCTTTGCACCAACGTGGTTCAAACCAGGTGATCCTCAGAGGTAAGACACAGGAATATGGCTCTTTGTACTCAGCTTGAGGGTACGTTTAAACAACAACGATGTACTTAATAATGAGAAAATGTTTTTCCTTCGCGTTTTTTGAAAGGTATCGTGAACAGACATTGACGTTGTCAAAACGATCCCTGTTCACACAGAAACAACTAAAAACGCAAACCAGGCCAGTACTTGGCGACTTTAGAATTTAAAGTTTTCCGGCATCGTAATGGAGCTCTGTCCTGCTGCGTTTGGTGTTTGGCTGTTGAGTCCTACACTAAAAAAAAAAAAAAAATAATAATAAATTGTTGCTATCAAGTTCAAATTCACCTACCAATGGTATGGGAGGAACACAACTTTCACTCTCAACCAAACTGACATTACTATCCAATCAGAAGTAGAATGGGGCGGGTCTTGGTTGAGATCCAAATGCCGTCCTTCTGACTCGGGTTGAAAAGCACAATAAACTTCACAAGAATTGAAAATGGGCTGCTTTCCCATAGATTGGAGTGAGACCAATAGTCTCCAGCTGTGCGATCTTTCTCGCTGCTCAGAGTGCACGTGAACCGACCATCTCTTTCGCTTTACTAGTTAACGTACTACACGAAATAAACATGAATGGTATGTTGAAAGATATAGTACAACTTACCGCAATCCATATCATGCCACATGTAATCGATCGATGAGCGTTTCAATAAAGCAGCGTTTAAAAATGTCACATTTACCATCTCATTACCTCAGAAAAGCTGTTCCGTGTCCAAAAACTCAAGTCAGCTCCAAAAATGAACTTGGAGAGGAGCATTTTGCACTATAGGCTATTGCATATTCATTGTATTTGTACTCAACATGTGCTCCAGTATTGAATGTATAAATCTGTTTTATGACAGCCACCATTTAAATGGATAGGCCTTTATAAAAACAAGTAGAAACATGTCAATAAAAACTCATTACAACATAACCTAATATTATAATGAAGAACCAACTGGTTCCTTGTATAGTTTACAGCATTAGTTGAGAGATTTTTAACCCATGAATTCAGCATCTTGAGCAGCACAAGATACTTGTTGTTTCAGTTGTCAAGTACTTGCTCATCATGCCTATAGACTGAACACATAACATCCATGCTTACGACATCACCGTTTTCACAAATTTACATTTTGTAGTTTACTGAGATAATTATTATTATGTTTATTATTTTCAAAAACTTGCACTTTGAAACCCTTTTTTTTTAAAGTTTCGTATTCAGACCCCCAAAACACAGCTGCCGTGCTTTGAAAGTATTTTTAGTTGAAAACTGTGTCATGTAAACGTTCATGTTCCTCCTTTAGATTCCATGGTGTGAACGAGAGAATCTCCATTAAGAACTATGAAGAAATCGTGCAGTTCTACTTCCAGCTGATCCAGAATAATGACATCAGGAAGTTGCCGCCACCTCACAGTAGCCAGCATGAGCTGTAAACGGTGGGATGTTACTTGCACCAATCTCAAGACACTGAGTGAAGTTTTAGAAACTTATGAATTGAATATCTTGATTAAAATACTGCAGTTTTAGAAAAACCACTGAAGAATTGAAAGGTGTGAAACATTTCAATCGTAAAGATTTATTCTTGCATTCCTCACTGAACGATTTCAACAACACATCACAAGTAATTAACCCTGCACTTAGCTTTACATTACATTCAGGCATTTGGCAGATGGTTTTATTCAAAGTGGCTTACAGTATACTATAAATAATGTCATATTACATACATACTGTATGCATTTCTCTTTGAACTCATTATTGACCCTTGGTGATTTTGCCATTCCATTCGTCATGAGTAACGTCTGACCAAATAATTATGTTTATTGACTGAATGTAAACATAAACAACCCTGACCAAAAACAAAAGCATTGCTAAGCACTTCAACTGAGCTCCTTCACAGAAAAAGAATAAGCTACCTATGTGAATAAATCAGACAAAATGAGCATTATGATGATGAATGGATCATTAATGAGTGATTAGTGTGTTTTGTTTGTTTTTTAAGATGATTTGTAGAATTTTCCACAATTTCGAGTGTCATTTTTGTGTTTAAAAGTGTTAATGGGTTCAGGAGACATGGTAGAGCTGGAACAAACGTCTCACTAGTTAAATCTGTTTCAAAACGCACAGTTTATATTTCTGACTTTACATTGTCAGACATGCTGCTTTGGTGTTTTGGACCAGCTCTCAGAGATTCAGCACAGCACCCTGAGCTCTCTATAGTTATTCTACTGTTCTTAATAGTGTTTGCATTTTTGGAGATTTTATGGAAGGTTTCAAAGATTGCAGTATGGGCCAATAGGTTATCATTCGATTTTGTGTAATAATAATTAGTGATTTATTATGGCATCCTATGATCGATTATGTCTGGCTCCATAAACGATCACTTGCATCACAAAGCTGTTGCTCAACACAAAGTTATTGTGTGTGGTTGGTAGAATGTTACTTAGAATTTTAGTTACTTTTTGCACTGAAATGGTCTGACTGAAAATTACTGTAAATGTTTGCTTTGATTATTTTTATGAAATCGATTAAATTCCATGAATGGTGAGGTTAAATTAATAAATATATTTTTTCGTTAATACAAACATAGATGTGTGTTCTTTCTTTTTTTCTGATAAATATTATAGCAACGTATCTAAAAATATCTTATGTAGAAATGTTAAAAAAAAGATGTTGTAAATTTACTGTAAGACCAAATCTCCTGATAAGACTGAACACTGGAGCTCTCACAAAAAAACAGACACCATACAACAAAACAATAAAACTGCTAATCTGAAGAAAAGATCATGAAGCGAGGACACAGATATCCATTTGCCTAATCTTCTCCCGAGACCCAGCCGGCGTGAGACTCGGGTCTCTAATGAATAAATGATTGAAAGAATGGGATACCCAGAATAATCAGATATCTACATTAATACATAACCATTATTTATGATCAGTTCCTAACTAGAAACACAGTCTAAATTTAATAATCAGATTAAACACAGAGCTAGAATCGAACTGAAAGTACACTCTAATGAATTAAGTGAGCTTTACAGAAGTGCAAGTAAAGGGCCTTCATGCAGAATAGCTTTAGTCACGCCGCCGGGCCAATGGGTGGTCCTTACATTACCGATGAATTCACAATCTAAATGTAGAATAAGCGGACAATCAGTGCTTTCTTAATCAGATTATTTTTAATTAGAAAAGTGAGACTGAAACGTAGTACAAAGTAGTATTATATCATTGGCTCTCTATGTTAAAACTGAAGACATTAACACAATACTTGAAGGTAAAGTGTGAAATTATTGTGCCACTAGTGGCCCCAGATAGTACTGCGAAAATTCAACACATTTCCTTTTTAGGAGTGAAATTAATTCTTAGGCCAGTCGCAGCACATGCAGTTGAGATTGAAAACGGTCCCTTCAGGGCAACTCTGTACGATGGTCCTGCCATTATCACACTGAATGAAGGTCATCGGGTTAGCTGGGTTTGCATAAAGTCCTGTTGGTCTGCCGTCACAGAACTCTGCTCCCGGTGGAGCTGTCGGCACAACGTGAGGTGTAGTAGATTGAGCAGTGGTTGCTGTTGTTGTCCCATTCAGCACATGTGTTGTATTTGGAGGGAGAGGCGGAAACTCTGGAGGAAGAAATTGGAATTTAATACGTTTTACAGTTATTTATGTGGTTTATTACACGGCCCCTGGAATATTTGATTGTGATTGGTCAATACAACGATCTGATATTTCCTAATATTTGGTGTCGTCCATGGCATTATGAACCAATTTCAACTCAAATCAGTATTTCACACCTGCGTATTCATTGATTTGGGGAGTAGCCGTGCAATAAAGAGATAATGTACAGTCAGCTATTATCGCAAAATAAACTGCGACAGGGTGAAGAAGAACAGTCTCCTTCAGTCTTTGATCTCGGCAATGTATGCATCTGTTATGGTGTTTGTAAAGAGTTTCCTGACTTTTGTTATTAAACATACTGTTGCTTGACATTTGATTTTAATAATGTATTAGTAAATGTTGATATTATTATTAAGATTTATAAATGCTGTATCTGTATTGTTAATTCTTAGTTTATGTTAAATAAATTAGTTAACTAATGAATTTATTTATATAATATATAAATATAATTATTCTTTATATATTATAATTATGAGACACAAAGTAATAATTGTCATATAAAGGTCAAAATGACAAAAGACATTATGATAAAGTCAAATTTGACTAATTAAAGTCTATGACAAAATTGAAACTGAAGTCGAAATTATGGCACAATTATGAGATCAAAAGTTGACTTTATGAAATACAAAATCATATTCATATTAAAAAATTTTAAGAATGACACTACGTCATTGAAATCAAAAGGCGAAATTAACATACTAAGTCACAATTATGAGTTGAAATGACAAAGTTGACATGATTTTTTTGTAATTTATGACATAGATGGAAATTATGACTTTGGAATTATGGAGATAAAAATCACAACTATGATTAAGATACCATATTAATATGATTATTATACCACTTCATAATTATACCATGCCATCATTTTGAATGTTTATCTCACAATTATAAATTTGGATCTCATAATTTTGACTTTTCATGTGATAATTATGATTTGCCAAATCATGTATTTTTTTCTTAAGTGGCAGGAATAGGCTTCTATAAATATGAGCTGTACCAATATTAAGAAGTGTGCGGAGCTGCCCAATGAGAGGGTAGTTGCCCTGCCCACAGAACTGTCCTGCAAAGTCATCGAGATCCAGAGCCCAGACGAATGCTCCTCCAAAATTGTTCTCCTTCAGGTAGTTCACCTGTAGCAAACCAGATCTAATTATTGAGAGCATGAGAACTGCGTTAAATTGTATGTATATTAAAATCTTTATGGCATGTTCACCTTAGTCGTAAAGCTTTCCTTGGTGTCAAATCCCACCCAGTTCTGTCCCTTGGTTGCATAAGGAACTTTCTGATCTTCAATCCATTGCACTGTGGCTCCTTGAAGGAAGGTGCAGATCTGATGGGAGATGATCAATTCATAACTCTTCTGATTTTATTTTTCACAATTAAACATTGTGCAACAATGTAAGTGCAAGAGTTTAGATTGAAGATAAGACCTCATAATAGGACCAGAACCCGGCTTCTCTGGTGAAAGTTCCACTTGAGCCAGGTCCACTAGCTGGAGCTCCAACTCCACTGGCAGCAGACGCCAGACGAAACGTTCTTCCATATGTTGCGAACCCCATCCTCAGCTTCTCCACAGGAGCACCCTGATCTCTCCAGTATTTCATTGCAAAATCCTGCATTGTCATGACAAATGTTTTATTTCCTGTGCTTGTTATTTGCAATGACATAAAATATCGTTTATATGTTATACATTGTTATATTTCAGACAATTTAAAGTAGGATATAAGGCCTTATACTGTATTGAAGTAGATATTGTCTCCTGTGTCTCCAGAGCCACGGTACAGAGGACTGTTGTGCCCAGTGACGGTTTCCCATGAGCCATGGAAGTCATAGGTCATGACATTAATGAAGTCCAAATACCTGCATTACAAGAGGGAAATAGCGAGTTCATAGTCATCACCCATTTATACATGAAAGATTACTAAACAATCATTTGACTGGCTTTTTAAGAGATTCTGTCCTAATCGTATTTCATCATTCAATGTGAACAAAACTCTTCATGAGACATACTTTGCAATTTCTGCAATTTCATAGGCAGCATCAATGTTTCCTTTCCCAGCAGCCACTGCAGCAGTGAGCATGAGTCTGGGACGTCCTGTGGCAGCACTTTCTGCTGTGTAAGCTTCCAAGAGTTCCTGTTAGTCACATTTTTGGAGTAGATTAAGGCCGTTTTTTAAACTCAATTTAAATTATAATCCATGTTGAAATTCTGCAATTCAAAATCTAATATAAACCTGGAAATAAACTGAAAGCTTTAAGATTTTGATTTTTTTTTTAAATAAATAAGTATGATGTAAAATAGATTGCATTAACATACAGCGATCGAATTACACAGAAACACGAATATATACAGACATTATATATGTTTAAAACAAAGGAGTGGGTGGATTTTTTATCATGGTAGGGCGGTTGTGTTCACACACTGCTAACACACATTTATGTCCAAACACCATGTAAAAGTGGATTTTGCATAATAGGTGCACTTTAAGTTTTTGTTATGCTGATATTTGTTTTATTTACAATAAATTCTCACTTTTTTAACATTAGTTTATGGAAAAACTATTAAATGAGCAATACATTTTTAAAACATTTGGTAATGTTCATGTTAGTTCACAGAGAATTAACTAATGTTATCAGATACAACTTTTCATCTAAAAAATGGGTAACATTTCAGTATTGGGAACAATTCTGAGTTTTAACTAGTTTCTTATTAGCTTGCACATTGGCTGTTTATTAGTGTATTGTTATTTATTTATAAAACACATAGGTATTAATGCCTTATTCTGCATGACAATATTCTACATCTATACCTAAACTTAAACGCCACAACAACACCCTACTATTATGAGCAGTTAAATTAAGAGTTTGTTGAGGAAAAGTCATAGCTAATAGTGAATATGTGTTCCTCATACCAAAGTTCTACGGAAAAAAAGTGTTGTAAATGGTGAGATTAACGAAGATTAATAAATGCGTCATAAGTATTGTTCATTCTTAGTTCATGTTGACTAATGTAGTTAACAAATGAAACCTTATTGTAAAGTGTTACACATTTTTAAATAGAAAATGCATTTTCATCAGTGGGCTTTTGGACATGTGTGCTCATTCTTTCTCTGATTATTTATTATCTTTATTGATTTTTACTGCAACATTCAACCATATTATCAACTTGTTGAAAAGAGCATAGATTGATTTTAAAAACCATTGTGTGAGAGAACGAAAATCTGTAATAATGAATACCTTACAGAGCAGAGTGAATCTCTGCTTGTCTCCTGGAGGACTTCCTCGGGACCCGGGATACTCCCAGTCCAGATCCAGGCCATCAAAGTTATGGGTCCTCAGAAATGTGATGGAGGACTGAATAAATGTCTGCCTGTTTCCTGATGTGGACACCATTCTACTAAATCTACAGTCATGGTGGGAAATTCCATAAAGGTGAAATAAATAGTTCTGTTCAACACACATCCTTCATAATTGAGTGTTTGAGCAGGACTCACTGAGCTGAGCCAAAGTTCCATCCTCCGACAGCCAAGAGAGTTTTCAAGTTGGGGTTACTGTCAAAGTCAAATATGTGTAGCATTTTTCAATGTACAAATAATCACTATTCAAAACTACATTACATAACGTATTCTATTAGCAAATATATTCACAACAAAACATCAGATGATAACACATACCTTGTCTTTAGTCCATTGAATGATTTGTAGAGAGTTTCATCATTCCATTCATAGGTTGTCAATTTATTGTCCTGATTAATAATGGAAAAAGCATAAATTAAATGAGTGCACAGATGTGGGTCCACATTAGATGGCAGGTACTTGCCACCGCCAGGTCTGTACTGAGACCAGTTTGTGAAGTAGCATGCCAGTTGGGAGGCCAATCCTAAAAATAAATAAATAAAATTTATTTTTTTTTAAATTAAGTTCAACAACAAACTTAAAAAACAACACAAAAAAAAAACTTACCAAAGTGGCTCAATGCCAGAGAAAAGCCTGAAAGGATATACAAGTGAAATGTTAACATATAAAACACTTAAGCTCTTAAAAAAGTATCATGTAGGAGCAATAACCACTTACAAGCTAGAAAAATGAATTTGGTCATCATAAAGTGATGGTTGTATCAGTCAAGAAACTTTGTCTGCTATTGAAATGTAATGCAGAAATTGTTGTTTATATTACTTCCTTTTACCCCCCCCCCAAATCACAGAACTGACGTTGGCATGATAACAATGATTAACCAAATCACACAAGAACTGAATTTCCCTGTGATCTGTCCTAGATGTTGTCACACATCACATGGTTAAGAAATCGACTGTTGCACAATAACCGTGTATACGTTTTGTTCCATTGTGATTGTAGGAGTGTTTGTTCCATTGTTTTAGTCTCAATTACTCATTTGAACAAACATTACAACAATACAAGCTCCTTCAGAATATTTTCAGTTATCTGTCACTGAGTTCATAATAATAATAACTAGATAAAAAAGTTTGTCGAGACAAACTTGAAGTTGGCTTGATGTTGCTATGCGGTTGCTAGGGTAATCGGGCTGGTTGCTAGGGTGTTGCTATATGGTTACTAGAGTACTTGAGGTGGTTGCTAGGATGTTGCCGGGGTGATTTTTGTGGTTGCTTGGCGGCTGCCATGGTTTTCTGGGTGGTTGCTATGCAGTTGCTAGGTTGTTCTGGGTGGTTGCTATGAGATAGATATATATTTTGAAAAGTATAGTTGGATCAGTTAGAAAAGATATAGCAACTAACTTCAGAACAGTCTGAAGGTCTAGTCTGAGTTTGGTGGTTGTAGAGTTACAGCTCTAGGGCGAATTACAGTCAACGGTTTAGGGTCAGAAGAAGAAGAATAAAAAGTTTAAATAGCATTTCAGAAAGTAATAATAGCGCCTTTCAAGAACCCAAGGTCACTTCACAAATTAATACAATCAATTGACAAAGTATGCAAGACAGTCAGAGGGAACATTCAGACAAACAGATGTTGACGAGAGATAACTACAGATAATTAACACAAGAGTCACGCAATCAGATGATATTTCAAGAAAGTGGTCATGTAACATACAAACAGAAACATGGGAGACAGAGAAGAATAATTATTTACCAAAATTACATCCATTGCAAAGAGAGTAAAAAAACAACTGTAAAATATCTGTACTTTTTCATTTATGTATTTAGCACTTCTATCCAAAGCGACTTGCAACAGATCAATAAGAAATTTGCCAACAATATTCATAGTACAATGTCAGGTTTATTAACAGTCTAGGATGTGAACTGAGCAGAGGTGAAATGCAAAGAAAGAGGAAGTTTTCCTTCACTACACAAAACTTTCAGACAGCAATGTAATGGACCATTAATTCTTATTGCAAATCTTTGTTTGTAACTCTGTCAACATATTCAGTCCACATCCTGTTTCATGACCTGCTCTTCAGGCTTCAAGGATCTGTAAAGTGTGTCATCATTCCATTTGTGTCACAAGATTACTTGCATGGCCAAAGAATAACAAAAGTTTGCCACACTTTAAACCCAGCCTACACATTTGCAGACATTCGAAAAACATTGTTTTCTCTAAAAACAAAAAACAAAAAATGATATCCTATATTCGTATGATTTATTGTACATGTATTGTGCTAATATATTTTCTGTTTTAATTTTTCACAAGTGTTTTACCCGTATTTTGAATTACACATTTCATTTTCGTGTTTTAGAGTTAAAGGAAATGTCCATAAAAATAACGGATAACATACGGGCAGAAAAATTTCCAGTACCTTTTCCATTTTTCTACAGATTTCTTTATCACAGTATACTGATATTTATGAAATTCAGGCCCCATCAGAAACTGCACCCATTAAAATGACTTATAGCTTCTTGCCAAGGCTGTACTACTAGTACTAGTTTTACTTGATATTAGTGCTGTGTTCAATAGATCATAAGTTACTCTTAGATTGATTACAAAACTACACTGCTATTCAGGGACAGGCATTAATGTGGTTTAGATCATATCTATCTGATGTTACCGTTTTGTTTATTTAAACAGGTAATTATCCAAGTTAACATCAGTGAATTATGGAGTGCCTCAAGGGTCTGTTTTAGGTCCTCTGCTATTTTCAAAATATATGCTTCCCCTTGGTAATATTATTAGAAAGCAGCATGCAATTAGATTCTACTGTTATGTTGATGATACTCAGTTATATATTTCATCACCAGATGAAATCTCTAAATTATCCATGATGAATATGTTAAAAATATAAAAAGTCCACTAAAGGATGTAAAGCAAATGGGTCCTTGCATTTGGGTCCTAAACTCTGGAATAGCCTCACTGATAATTTTTGGGCCAAAACAGAAAATTAGAGTCATTAGTCTTGAATGTCATCCTGTTGGCACACAACTTGTAGATCCTTAAAATAATCTTTCACGAGTAACTGATAAAACGTAGAGATGATGATAAGGTCAAAGGTTGGCATGGACTACCCAAACAAATGAACAAGTTGAGATTGCCAACTTTGATATGAGAACCAAGAGAGGGCTGGCGCAAAACGTGGAGGCACTTCTGGCAGCATCTCCAGTGGCCGTAGCTGTATCCCTTCTAGTCTTTACCGAGACGATGGCCGCTGTAGCGAGAGCTGCCGTAGAAGTCTCTGGCTGCTGGAGATGCCGATGCAGCAGTTTGCCCCCAGCCCCTGCTGGGAACCAAAATGCTTAAGTAAATGTCAAAAACAGTGTCCGGTTAGTCTTTAACAGCAGTTCTGTATGACTATGTTTATCTTTAAGGCCCAATAAACTGACAGGATGACCACAGCTTCCACTTTCAATTGCAGTAGAGTTAAAACCGCCAAATGACACTGTTTAATTTTTACATTAAATTTGAAAGTATTATGTACTTATGCATTATTTACCATTAATTTTATCATGTGTGCCTATGACACAGTTAGACTTGGTCTCCAGAGGTCAAAATAAAGATTGTGTAATAGAAGTGTTTACTCTATTTTTGGGGGAAAAGGGGAACAAGCTAACAAAATCAGTTACAAAACAAATGAGAAATAAAAAGTCATGAAACAGTATGTAGTAATATTTTACTTCACTATTATTGCTCAGTGTTCTAAATTAGGGTGAATGTTGAGTGCGCTAACAAAAAGGAACCTTGTGTGAACACTTAACCCCTTCATTAAAAAAACAAATTCTATCCTTTCCTTTTCTCTTCCTTATGTTACTCTGAGCAATGTTTGAAACTTGTATTGTGAGCACTTCCTGTGTCTATGTGCCTCTTCATGATGAACAGCTTGTTTGTTTTTCTCACTTGTAAGTCGCTTTGGATAAAAGTCTGCTAAGTCTGCTAAATGAAATGTAAATGTAAATTCTCAAGATTATCTGCGCTGGTATTTTTATACAACGTTATTATAATGAAACACTTTTTTTATTTACGTAGACTGAATTCTCAGTGTTAAATGAAGAGCAACAGATTGGTGTGCACGTCCATCAATCTTTGTGTTAGATCTTGTGTTGGGGATCTACTCAATTTAATCCGCCTTCTAGTGGAGAATATCGGCATGACAGCCTTCCAATAGGCGCGTAAACGAACAGTTTACCCAAATATGAAAATTCAGTAATTGTTTACTCTGTTTCCAACTCATTTGTGGGATATATGTGAACTTTGGAGGAGGGCAAGATTATAGATTTTAGTCAGTCAAATCTATCATATGACTTCATAATACGTACATTAGTGACTGAATCATATGCCCGTTTAAATGGTGATTTCTTGATAGTCCTTAGTAACTGTGATATTTACTATAATTATGACAAAGTCATTAATGAAGTTCGTGATGTTTTTTTTAATAACTGAAGCACTACAACACGTATGATAGTACTCTTACCAGGCCAAAAAATATACAATAAACAACATGTTCATCATACTACAATAAGCAGCTGAGGGTTAGATTGTAGTTTGTGTGAGAAGAAAAAGGATTGTAGTCCATTAATGTAACCTACAGTACAGCAAACACAGATAAATACAGAGAAAATGGCGCTATGGAAAATAAAACATAAGAATTAGTGGCAACGATCAGAGAAATCAAACACTGGTTAAATAAAGCATTGTGAAAGTTCACAATGATGCTCAACATCTCTTCAGCAGATGTCTATGCCCAGTAAATCAGTGTGAGTTGATCCTGAATGTTATTTTATTACCTGAACATGAGTTTGTTCAGCAAAGCAAGCTTCCATCAGCCATTTCTTTTCAGTCTTCTTATCAACATGATAAACACATCAAGACATCTTTGCTTGGCTTCCTATCACATGATTTGTGGATTTGAGAAACAATCTGATTGGCGCTTTTTCTGTAAATCCCCAGAAACACTGTTTTACCTTTAAAACACACCTATATACATCATTTCCAGCCTGTCTAACAGATTACAAGAATCATAGTCTCAGTTTGTCTGTGTAAAAAGTGGTTTAATCTGACACCATGAGCTCTAAGCAAAAGAGTAGATGGCCACAGGAGACGTGGGCTCAGAGCTGTCATGGTACGGGCTCCTGTCGATGTTCCTCTTACTGACGCCAGTGTACTCTCCGATGAAGGAGCCATCCTCGTTAAACTCGATCTCTTCCCCCTCTCCGTACTCCATGAGGCTGTCGTCACTGTTCGTTCTCCTGCCAATGTGCTCGATCGCACCTTGACCGCGTCCCTGTCGACTTTCCTCCTCACTAATGGGGAAATGATTCATTTCAGATGAGTTTTAAAAGGTAAGGAGATCTATGGCAAGCTGTTTTGACTTTTATTCATTCTCAGTATATGAACTTGTGATATCAACAATTACATTTCCACTAGTTAAAATGTTCATTCTTGATATCAGCAAGTTCATATCCTGAAAATGAATAAAAGTCAAAACGGCTTGCCATACATGAATGTGATTGTTACTAGTGAGAATATGGCAAGCCGTTTTGACTTTTATTCATTCTCAGGATATGAACTTGTGATATCAACAATTACATTTTCACTAGTTAAAATGTTAATTCCTGATATCGGGAATTAATTTCCACTAGTAACAATGGCAATTTTTGATATCAAGAATTATATTTCGACTAGTAACAAAGTTCATTCTTGATATCAAGAATTGTATTTTTACTGGTGAAATCTCGCCATAGGCTGCCATTCAAATTCAATTGTTGATATCAAGAATTGATTTCTTACTAGTTGAAATTCCAGTTTCACATATCAGGAATACAATTCTTACTAGTAACAATGCAAATTTCTGATATCTGAAATGAATTCCTGATATCAAGATAATTTCTGATATCTAAAACGGCTTATTTACTAGTAACAACCACATTCATGATATCATAAATGAACATTTTTACTAGTAGCAATTCAATTGTTGATATCAAGAATAGACATTTGTACTAGTAACAATGTAATTCTTGATTCTCGCCAATGGCGAGATTGCACTAGTAAAAATATAATTCTTGATATCAACAATTATAGTTTTTACTAGTTGAAATTGAATTGTTGATATCAAGAATGAACTTTGTTACTAGTGGAAATATAATTCTTGATATCAAAAATTGCCATTGTTACTAGTGGAAATCTAATTCCTGATATCAAGAATTAACATTTTAACTAGTGAAAGTTCATATCCTGAGAATGAATAAAAGTCAAAACGGCTTGCCATAGGAGAAAGCCATTTCAGATATCAGAAATTAACATTTATACTAGTAGCAATTCAATTATTGATATCAAAAATGATGATTTTTACTAGTAAGAATTGTATTCCTGATATGTGAAATTGGAATTTCAACTAGTAAGAAATCAATTCTTGATATCAACAATTGGATTTGAATGGCAGCCTATGGCGAGATTTCACCAGTAAAAATACAATTACAGATATCAAGAATTATAGTTTATACTAGTGGAAATGTAATTCCTGATATCAAGAATTTTCATTTTAACTAGTGAAAATTGATTTGTTGATATCAAGAATTCCTATTCTGAGAATGAATAAAAGTCAAAATGAGTCAAAACAATGTTTGAAACGACGCTTTAAGAGATACATACCGTCTGCTATAGGGCATGGTGGGCACACGTGCAATCCTGCAGCAGATATAGAAGGCAAAAAAAATTCATATAACGTAAACAAAGCCATGACATATAACACAAAAAACGTGACAATAATACTATTGTTAAACACTACTTGAAAAGTTTGGGATCAGGTACGATTTTGGTAAGAACAGCATTTATTTGAAACAGAAATCTAACTTTATCGATGTCTTTACTGACACTTTTGATCAATTTAAAGGTGCAGTGTGTGAATTTTAGCAGTGAGGTAGCAACCAACGGCTCAGTCCACCGCTCAGACATCCCTTTCGAAGCACATAGAGAAGCTACAGTGGCCAACACAGGACAAAGATGTCTTTTGAGACAGCAGAGAGTAGCCAACAAACAATGCTCTGTAGAGCAGTTTGTCCATTTAGGACTGCTGTAGAAACATGGCGGTGCAAAATGGCGAATTCAACGGGGTATGTAGATAGATCCAATAGATCCTCCAAAATATTACACACTGGACCTTTAAAGCATCCTTGGTGAAGAAAAGTATTAATTTACCAAACCTTTGAATGGAAGTGTAAAAACAATCATTGTAGTAAAACAAACTGTTTAATTGTAGTAAAACAAGTAAGACAATTTAAAAAGGTCAACACTTGTTATGCATGACATGTATCATACCTCTCAAGAGACCTTCAGTGGTCCAATCGCAACAGACATAAAAAAAATAGAGGAATGAAGAAAGTGAGAAATGTTTGATGGATGGAGTCATGAATTATCAATTGGGAGGGGGGGCACAATTATTGTGGAATACAGTATAATACTCCAAAACAACCTTGGTGATGTGATTATGTTGATGTAAATGATAGGATTAATACATTTTTCACCCTTTAGTGTATCTCACATGCTGTTTTCATGTAAGTGTATCACTAAAAAGAAAACTTTTTACATTTTTTAAAATCAAAAAGTAAGTCCAGGGATTTTACATGAAACGCAGTCACCTGTAATCAAATGTTCCATTCTCTCTATCATCCATTGGCTCCAGTGCAAAGTCCTTCTTGTCCCGCACTGACAAAAAACAAACACACAAAAGAATATTATATTATATAAAACGCATAATAAAATATGTATGTATCATGTCTCGTGTAATTTCTATTGCACCTGGGTACTTTCCTCCTCGGCTCCTCTTGATGAAAAAGACTATGAGTATGATGAGAACGAGGAGAGCAACGGCACACATTAAGCCAATGAACCAACCCTGCGTCACGATGTCCACTTGCTCCCGGGTATATTCTGTTCATGCACACAGGCAGTCATGCAGACACGTTTGGATTCATTGTATGCTTACAGAACAATGATCTTATGAATGTAGCTGAAAAATTACCCTCAGTTGTAAAATGGGGCGATTCCTCTGTGAACGCCTCCCCGACTCCAGCCTCGGTTTGTGCTGCCAGAGAGAACTTGTATCGAGTGTAGCGGTCCAAACGGCGCAGAGAGAAGTAGGTGATGTTAGGAGGAATGTATTCCACTTGGATTCTGTCCCTCAGAGTGATGTTCACTACAGAGGAAATATCATCAGTCTTATAGGGCTAAATAAATGATGTGTAATGTTGTCTTTTTATAGTGACAAACAAACATCAAAATGTTAATTAAATAAAATGATGCAGAAAAATGTGTCTATGTTATAATTTTAAGAAATACTAGGTTTTTAGGGGAAAGACAGCCAGGAGCATGAAGGGTTTGAGTGCAAGATGTGGGACACAACTATTATGTAATATGTTTTGGAAACACTTTACAATAAGGTTCGTTAGTTAAACTTTAGTTAACGTATTAACTAAGCATGAGTAATACATTTGTTACTGTATTTACTAATCTTCATTAACGTTAGTTAATGTAAATACAGTTGTTCATGTTAGTTCACAGTGCATTAACTAATGTTAACTAGATTTTAATAAAGTATTAGTAAATGTTGAAATTAACAAACAAGATTATAAAATGCTCTAGAAGTGCAGTTCATGTTATCTAATGAACCTAATTATAAAGTGTTAACTATGTTTTTGATCATTAAAATCAATCATTTTTTACATTTTTTACATCTACAGTGAAATGAATATTATTCAACACATTATGACAACACATTATTAAAAGTTTATATAAAATACATATATATAGTACAGTTTAAAAGGTTGGAGTCAGTAAGATTTTTATAAAGAAATAAAAATTTTAATATTTAGCAAGGATGCATTAAATTAGTCTGAAGTAACATTTATAATGCTACAAATTATTTCCATTTCAAATAAATCTTCTTTTGAGCATTTTTTAAACAAAGAATCCTGAAAGAAATTGTATCTTGTTAAAAAAAATATATTAAGCCGCTCAACTTCATTGATAATAATGACATCACAGGAATAAATTACATTTTAAAATGTAATCAATTCAAGAAAACTGCTATTTTAAAAATTTATACTATTTTTATTACAATATTAAAATATTATTTTATAACAATATTGCTATTTTTACTCTGTGAAATGCAGCCTTGGTGGGCATAAGAGGCTTCCTTTAAAAACATTTTTTTTTTTTTTAAAAATCCCTCTGACCCCAAATTTGGGTGTCACGAAAAAACAGGATTCTGCTTTAAATAAAAGTCATGGGACACCAAAGTGATGTAAGTCCACTTACACATCTGATATTTGAGAATGTACCCAGTCAGAATGCCATTGGGCTCTGCAGGTTCCTCCCAGTCCAGGTAAATGGTGTCATAGTGCCGGTGCATGATCCTGAACGATCTGGGAACCGTGGGCACTAGAGTGGAAGAAAAACGCATGTATGAACTCATGACTGTATGCGTTTGATTTGTCTTAATGTTAACTGTGTGAACAGCTTCATACCGCCTTCAGGTGTCTGAAACTCGATGGTGTTGCTGGGCGGACCCTCGTAGCGGTTATTGGCCACTACAATATACATCCTGTAGTTACTATACGGGACAAGACCAGTCAGGATCCCAGACAGACGCGGTCCATTAGCTTTAAAACTCTTGGTCTTAATCCTCCTGCTCACAGTGTGCCAGGGCAGTCGACTGCTCTCTCTCCAGTAATAAACCTGAGAATCCAAACACAGCTCCATCAGCGGCCCATTTCATTTACTGTATGGACATGAACTGACCTGTGCAACGAAGAAGCCATACTTTGTACTCCTTTATTTCACCCATGATGTCGACTCGTGCCACTGGTTCCCAATTAACTGTCAGCTTTGTGCTTTCAATGTCTGACACCCCCAGATCAGATGGAGCGGCAACAGGACCTGTTAGAGAAACCCAGTATGAGTTAAACACTGACCAATATCTCTTTTTTATGCATGTTAACCGAACTGATCTGGCTACTTAAGTACATGAACTTACGGTCCTCCCCAGAGTAACCAATCACAACAGGGGATTCTGGGCCATAGCCGAAGAAGTTGATGGCCTGAACTTTAATTTCATAGGGCGTGAAGGTGTCTGTGTCATAGATTTTGTAGCTACACCACCAGTATGTTGTGTAGTTCTTCCACTCCTCCCTTGAATCCCTCCGTCTCCACCAAACCATGTAGCCCAGTTTCGGCCCATTCCATTCCCTGTACTCCAGTGGCTTCAGACACAAAGACATCACAGTTAATTTAAATCACATGCATGTGATTACATCACAGTTAAGAACTTTGACTAAAATGATGGACCTCCCAGCTGATTTCCATGTTATTTCTGAACACTCCACTTCCCAATCCTTGGATGTTTCTTGGGATGGCATCAGGCACTAACATAACATAACATAAATGTTAAATTTATTCAATTTATTCATTTCATTAATGTCTTTTTGTTTTCATTCTTCTTCTTTTTTTATTAATTATTCCTTTTTATGAATCTTTTAATCTCTTCTTTATGAATTCTACTGATACGCATTCATTTACTCATCATTAATTGTTATATTCTTTATGTTTCATTATTATTTGTTTGGGATGTTCGGGATCACACATTTAAAAAAAAAAAATTAACGCTTAAATTCAGCAAGGATCCATTAAATTGATCAAAAGTAGTAGTGAACACATTTATAAAGTTACAAAAGATTTCTATACCAAATAAATGCTGTTCTTTTGAATATTCTTCTCAACAAATAATCTTGAAAAAAAAAATGGTCATGGTTTCCACAAAAACATTGAGCAGCACAACTATTTTCAACATTGATAACAATAAGAGCGTCAAGTCAGCACATTAGCATGATTTCTGAAGGATCATGTGACACTGAAGACTGAAGAGTCTGGTCTGGACTGGACTGTGACTGCTTTGCCATCATATTTTTAAATATACTACAATCGAAAACAGTATTTTCAAAAGTAACATTAATTTACAATACAATTTCACAGTATTATTGTTTTTATTGTATTTTTGATCAAATAAATGCAGCCTTGGTGAGAATAAGAGACTTCTTTCAAAAATAAAAAAAATCTAACAATCCCAAACTTTTTAACAGTAATAGAAGACAATGGAAAAAGGACCAACCAGCTCCTCCAGTTTGGTAGTATGCAGAGGGCCAGCTGGGTTTACTGGGTCCTATGCCATTTACAGCAATGACCCGGAATCGGTACTCTACAAATGGTGTTAGCTGTAAAACGACTGAGTTCAGGTTGCCTGGGTAACTAGTCAGATTCTTCCAGCCACTCGGTATTAGCCAATAGTCTGCAAGGAGATCTTCAGTATATTGAACCAGGTACTCTAAAAGAGAATTAATTCAAAATAATGTCATTGTAAGCACAGATTGTTTGGAATTTTTGTTTGTATCTATGTTTGTGTGTACCTTTAATAGGATTGTGGTTGCTCAGTCCTGGAATCCAGGTAAGTCGGACACTCCTCTCTGATGGGTCTGATATCTCTAAATCACTGGGTGGATCTGGCCGGTCTAAAACCAAAAGAATACATGAGTAATATGCTCACGTCTAGACTGTATTCATGTATATAGAGAATATATGTGGCGGTACCCATCACAGTGAGTTTGGCCGAGGCAGTGACTTCCTCCAGTTCACTTTTGACCCTGCAGGTGTAGACGCCTTCATCTCTTCTGTACACATCAGCAATGCTCAGAGAATCCTCGTCCTTTGTCATCCTACAGAACACAAAGCAGTCAGATACAGTAAACTAATAGAATAATTAGTAACATGCCTTTGGTCAGATTTAACAGCTTATTGTGTTTACCTTCTTCCTAAGATCAAGAACTTCTTGTCCTTAAGCCAAGTAACGGTAACGTCCAGAGTCGGGTCAAATTTAATCTTGCAATCAAAGCGAGCCAGACTCCCTCTTATGACTACGGTATTGTGTGGGGCACGAACAATTTTAATGGGCTCTATAAAATAAAAATAAATTTCATCTATTAACAAGCAGGTCAATGGCATCTTATGTTATTATTATACAATAAATATATAAGTAAAATGGAGAATCAACGACTTAGCATTTGTTTTAAATGGACACCAGTGCATTTAAAATGCAGGTATTTTATCAGACATTTCAAAGCAGGACCTGTTCCAGAAACTGACCTTTGACCTCTAGTTGGACTTCCTTCTCATCTCGTCCAATGACATTGCTTGCAACACACACATACGCTCCCTGATCTTGTAGCTTTGTGTCTCTGATTTCCAACGTACCATTTGGAAGAATCACGTAACGAGTTCCCTCTAAGGTACCTAGTCCTCCTTTTGACCTACAGTACATACACACATTGATTGGATACTTTTGTGCACTTGAATTTTGAAATCATTTATGCAGTTGCTCCTCATTCTGTTTATTCACACCGTCACAATTTACATATGGTTTCTTTTTTCTCTTATTTGTGAAAATTCAAAAGTAAAAACAGATAGTAAGACAATATATTTACCACCGCAGGTTAGGTTTAGGAGAGCCAAAATATGGGCAGTCTAAATGAGTATTATTGCCTTCTGTTGTTTTAAACAGTTCATCTCTGGGACCAAGCAGACGAGGCTTCATATCTGCAGACAACAGCGTAAAGTTGCAAATACTTGTTAAAGCTAATGGTGCATGTAAATGATAGTGTATTTCAATCCAGCCTCTTCTAGCTCTTACCCATTACGGCCAAGAAAGCGTTTGCCATGATATAGCCGTACGGGTTTGAAGCATTGCACTGGAACACAGCAGCGCTGTCTGGAACCACGGCCGTGAAAATCAAAGTGTCTCCTGAAACCTGCCTGCCTGGACTCTTAGGAGCATCTAAAGAGAACACAGAAAGAGTGAGCGGTAAAAAGCTTTGCAGTGCACATGTTTGCTCAAGAAGCCACCGTTTTTCTCACCACTGATTGGCTCTCCATTGACAAGCCACTGTATCTGGGGTCGAGGAATACCATCAGCTCTACACACGATACTACCGCTGTCATCACGAGACAGAACCAGACTCTCAGGCTTCTCCACCCAGAATGGAACCGCTGCAAACGAGAATTCAGAATAGATGCTTATCTTGATTGTGTCATATTTAAAGGAATACTAAAAATAAAATGTAGTTATTATTTATTCATATTCATATCGTCTTCAACCTGTATTCTGTTCATTTATTTTTCTGTGGAACATGAAATATTTTGGTATAGATTTGATAAATAAACTAGCTATACAAAATATTCCGCTGTACTGAAATTCCCAAATTATACTACCGTTTAAAAGTTTGGGGTAAGATTTTCTTTTTTTTTTAAAAGAAATGATTACTTTTATTCAACAAAGATTTCTATTTTAGATCAAATGCTGTTCTTTGGAACTTTCTATTCATCGAAGAATCCTGAAAAATGTATCATGGTTTCCACAAAAATATTAGGCAGTTTTCAACACTGAATATATTGTTTCTTGAGCATCAAAAAAGCATTTCTGAAGGATGATTTTGAACAGTTATTTTAAATTTAATGGTAACACTTTACAATAAGGTTCATTAGTTAAACATTAGTTAATGTGTTAACTAACATGAACTAAGCAGTATATTTGTTACTGTATTTACTAATCTTTGTTAACGTTAGTTAGTGAAAATACAGTTGTTAACTAATGTTAACAAGATTTTAAGAATGTATTAGTAAATGTTGAAATTAACATTAACAAAGATTAATAAATGCTGTAGAAGTGCAATTCATTATTAGTTCATGTTAACAAATGAACCTTATTGTAAAGTGTTACCAATTTATTAATATGTCACTATATTGCTGTTTATGATCAAATAAATGCACCCTTGCTGATCATAAGAGAATTCTTTCAAAAACATTTACAACAATTCTTACCAACTCCGAACTTTTAAGCAGTACTATGAATAATATAACCCCAGATGTTACATAATTTATGTTTGATGATGTTTTAAATGTCCAATATAATGTGATGCATTAAAAAGGTGTCACATTTGATTTAAAAGCAAAAATAAAGCTTCAAATATCAGTTAATAATGACTTAAATTTTGGTCTGTTCATCACACGTCTTAAAATTGAAATATGTAGCACAAATTATTTGGACAATTATTACAGTGTATTAATAATGTATTTTTGTTCAATGACAGATGTGGCCACTATGAGCTGTCAATTTAAGGAAAAGAGCAGCATCAACATTCTTTAAATTTGAGTTCCATTAAAAAAAAAAGCAGCATATTGCTTTAAAGGGATAGATCAGCTCAAAATAAAAATTGTCATTAATGTCTCAACCTCTTGTTACCCACATGTAAACACTGATCAGCAACCATAAGCAGAAGCTCAACCAAACATGAATAGTGCACAAGAACAAACCTCTTCTGGAAGCTCAAACACTCGAGAATGAACCTCATTGGTTACGCAGCACGTTTGAGCTTCTTGAGTAAATGCCTAAATTAAATCTTTTCATCATGAAAAGCTATCGAGTCTCTTCAGAAAACTCAATTCATATGGATTAGTTATTCGATCTCTTTATGAACTTTTTGAAGCATCAAAGTGGTAGTTGCATTTCTATAGAATTGAAACAGAATAGAAATAGAACAATAGAAATAAAATAATGAAGTATTCTACATTTGACCCTGACAGTGATGACGTGGTCCAGACTGCCCATCCTGTTTGAAGCGGTGCAGATGTAGTCTCCTCCATCATCCATGGAGATCTTCTTTATTCTAAGCGTCTTATTGAAATTCTCCAACTTCTTTCCAGTCATAGACATTTCCTCCCAATCTTTAGTCCATTTGATGGAGGGAGTCGGACTACAATGTTAAGAGAGAATCAGAGACACTGATTTCACAAGGCAATCCAAAAAACAAGTGCATTTTATTGTTTTCAGAAAACACATATATCATCTAAATGCTATAAAAAACTCACACTCCAGCAGCAAAACACTCCAAAATAAGTTCTTCCCCCAGCATCGCAATTGTTGTGCTGGCAGTTCCTTTGGGTTTCAGAAACTTGGGTGGCGTATGGGCTGCCATGCGAGCTACACAAACGTTTGATAGGAAAACTTCACACTTTACAAATCTGGTCAAAGTATCGGTGACTAGTTAGTGGATCAGTAAAGGCCTGTTGCGTGTTTACATGAAAAAAAAAACATAAGAAAGAGTCCTAACTCACCACGTGTTAGACTGTTAGATGGTTTTAATCATGGTTCTTCCTCAACTGAACACACACAGAAAAAAGAAAACAGAAAAAGGCACAGGTAGAAATATTAAAACAAATTCACTCGAAGTTTCATTCTAAAGCAGAGTAAAAATTATTCCTCACACAGACCTGTGAGCACCTGCAGGATGAGGGGCGGTTTCTGCTGGATGGTGTTCGTGAAGGGGAAGCGGGCGACACAGACGTAGTTCGTGAGAGCATCTTCAGCTATGATACTGGAGAAGTACAGATCTCCATTCTCTGCCTTTGACACTCGACGGTCCTGCCGGATTGGTGTCATAGCTATGGAATAAAGATGAACTTGGATACAAAATACTGGATGTATATGTAAACGCTTATTTAAGGTTCAACAAACATTAATAAGACTCTTAACATGAATACTGCTGATACAAATACACTACCGTACCAAAAGTTTGGGGGAGGGGTTTTTTTGTGCTTACAAAGGCTGCATTTATTTGATCAAACATACAACCCTCACAGCTCAGCCCTCAATGGTGGTATGATTTAAAAAATAATAATTTAATCCATTTTTTGTATACTAGGGTAGGCATGAACAATACAGTAGGCAATCAAATCAATCTCTGAAAACTGAATTACTTTCTAATACTTTCTTAAATAAACAGTTAATATTCATTAAGAATATAGACAAACTTCATATTACTGTAATTGTGTGGGGGAAAAAAGATTTTTCAACATGTTTTAAATATTATTTTTAACTTTACATTAACTCTACTCTACATCTACTTCTAATTAGCTTTAGTGGAGGATTTCTGTCACTTGGTGGAAAACAAATACATCTGTAACATGAAAATGACATGAAATTACCTCTATAAGGAGTAGATGGCTGCAGAGGACCACTGATTGGTTCATTTGCCGTTTCCACTCCCTTTTATAGTTCTTTTAGCATGTTTTGCTTTTGGATTTATTATAAAATTAATATTAAAACAAATTTTAGCGATTTTATTTCACTGAAGTATGAAGTATACCTAGAGTAGCAAAAGTCACAAAGCCTCATGCTACTTAGATGAAAGAAACTTCATAGAATTTTACAATGGATGAGAAATCGTCTTGAATTGCTTCCGCATCTATGAAAACTGCATTTATGACAAAGAACTACTCAGATGCAGATATCATCAATGTTGGGGAAGTTACTTTTAAAAGTAATGCATTACAATATTGTGCCAATAATAATACTGCGTGTTACTTTTTATGAAAAGTAATGCGTTACATCACTTTTGTGTTACTTTTTCTTACCTGGGCTGGGCTTGCTTGTTTCTCTTTTAATAACAACAACAAAAAAAGATCTAATCTAAAGTCATTTTTGCTTATTAGTATGGTTGAAATGGATCATTGAAGGTCACACAACACCTCTGCACTTACTCCCGATTTCTCTCGACACAGGAGACAGGAGAGGTGTAAGTAAAAAAAATGTTAAAACAAAGTACTTATTATAAATAATTATTAAATTTAGATATTTTGTTGTTAACTGAAAACGTAATGCATTAATAGTTACTTGTAAAAGTAATCTGATTGTAATGCATTACCCCAACACTGGATATCATAACAATCTATCAATAAATGCACATACATTATCCTCTGCTTTTGACACTGGTGCTAAAATGGGCCTAGTGACGCCCCTAGTCATAACATTAAAATATTTTATTTAATTTAAACTACTTTTTTTCTATTTTAATATATTTTAAAATGTTATTTATTTCTGTGATGGCAAAGCAGAATTTTCTACAAGAATCATTACTTCAGTGTCACATTGTCTTTCAAAAATCATTCTAATATGCTGATTATTTGCTCAAGAAAGATTTCTAATCATTGTTAATGTTGAAAACAGTTGTGCTGCTTCATATTTTTGTGGAAACTATGAAACATTTTTTTTTCAGGATTCTTTGATGAATAGAAAGTTCAAAGGAACGACGTGTATTTGAGATAGAAATCTCTTCTAACATTATAAATGTCTTTACTGTCACTTTTGATCAATTTAATGTGTACTTACTGAAAAGAATTATAAATTTCTTAAAATTTTTTTTTAAAAATCTTACTAACCCAAAACTTTTGAATTGTAATGTACATTCTAGTACTAAACATTGACTTTGATGCAACTAAAGTAACTCTAGATCACTTAAATCTTTCATATCAGACACATCTGAGGCAGATACTTACTGCTGTTCAGCCAGTAGGTGTCAGGTTTTGGAGGGCCTACTGGGGGATTGCAGGGAAGGATGAGAGGAAGTCCAACTACCACTGATACTGGCTCCAGATACTCCTTCAACCAAGTACGGGCCTCTAAACAAAGCATTCACTCTTAAAAATCAATAGACTAAATGATAATGTTTTATATTAACAATTGCATGGTATGTAAAGGCTTACTGGAAACACGCAGATGGATGTGACTGGACAGAGCAGAGCCAAATTCATTAGTCGCTGTGCACTGATAGACGCCCTCATAATCATCAGGGCGACCCCAGAAGAAAATCTCTAATGTGCCAGAACGCCGCCTCATGCTGACCTGAGGATCCCGTGCCACGTTCAGGTAAACCCCATCACGTGTCCATGTGAAGCTATGTACAGTATGTGTTATGTCAATCACTTCCACTAACACAACTGTCCAAAATTATTTGAATTTTCATTAAAACGACATACATTTTACATTGGACGTTTAGCACCTTTAACACAAATAAATGCAAATAATTATAAGGTCAGTAATCAAGTCTAATGAAAGAACTTACATTTATGATTATGTATTATGAAGAGTGAACACTTACACTGGAGGTGGATTCCCGGTTGCCTCACACTCCACTATAATGGGGTCAACAGGATCTACTATGTGGTCTTGAACACTTTCTTTAATGATCATTGGAGGTTGCCTGACTGTGAGGATATACATATAAAAATATAAAATTTTAACAAATTAAAAGTAGAATGTATAGTAAATAATGCCTTGTATCCTTTGGTCAAGTAAAAACTGAGTTTAAATTGCAGTTCCTCACCCTCAGGAGGAATTTCCCAAGCAAAAATCCATGTTTGCTGTAGGATCACAAGTATGGCAGGAATCCTCCAACACTTCACAGCTCTCATCGCTGCTGTGATAATACAACGGGGAAAATACGAGCTCCAAATTACTCAAATATTGACCTACACATGCTTGTCTTGAATCATATTGTTTGAGTGTAACAAATAACAAAGTTATTTCATAATTATTAACACTTTTATGCCATTTTGTATGTGTTGAGTAGGGGTTAACAGTAGGCTAAACCCTGAACGCGCTGGTTGCTGTGGCATTAAAACAGAGCGGGCAAACCAAACTATTCCATATGCAAATGAATCGCTGCTATTATTCAAGTCTCCGCCCCCTTCCGCTTTCCGCAACTGTGATTCGTTTCCCACGACGGAGACATTTGCATTCACGTACCTGCGTGTCCTGTGCGTATTTCTACTGCGTCAGTAATCAAGGGGCGAACAAACACAAACACCTTTATTGTCGTATTTTTGTCATTTTTCGAATTTTATATTTTATGCGTATGTTCAGTATTGTAGGCTATTATATTAATGTATGTTTAAATCCGACACAAATACTATAAACAGTCCCAAAACAACAAGAAAATATTCTATTCATTTGCATGAGTAATTCAATATGATATACATGTGCAAAAAAACAAACAAAAAAAAACATAGGGTCTGTTTATAAAATTGGCCTGTTTACTGACAGCATTCTAATTAAGGCTATAAGTTTCCTAAAGTGGGAAAACATTATGTGCAAAGCTATATTTGGTGATCAAGCTACTGTTTATTTGTAAAGGCTACTGTAATATTAATCAAACAACATAATTATGCAAATTAACCTACCAGCTGAACTGGAGTATCCAGAATTTACAAAATCTTCTTTATCTGTGTCAGCAGGTCATTTCACAGTGCTAGGACAAAAACAAAGTATAAGAATTACATGTTATATTACAAAAATGTTCACATTCGTCAAGAGATTGTTACCTTTTATATCATGTTTCCTCACTATGGTAATGTTAGTCATCATCGTCCCATATTCCAAAACTGTAATTCCAATCTTAAATGTTTTGTTGTTGTTGTTATTACATTCAAAAAGGTCCAAAACAATGACAATCCAAGCAGATGTTTTCTGAAATGTATACCTCTCCAACTAACATCCCTCTTCATTGTCTTCATCCATTTGCCCACTCTACCCATGAACCATGAATGACGTCCCACCCCCTCCATCTCTCTCTCTCTCTCTCTCTCTCTCTCTCTCTCTCTCTCTCTCTCTCTCTCTCTCTCTCTCTCTCTCTATATATATATATATATAGTTAAATATGCAAAAATATATGATGGTTAAAGTGACAATAAATAAAGTATACAAGTCTTTATTTTATTATTTGATCTTATAATTGTTATCTTATATTATATTGTTATTTGTCATATTTACATTAGCAAAAGCCCTCAGTCCATAAATAGCCAAACTCAGCTGAAAGATATTTTGCATTCTTTTTGATTATGACATCAATGTGTGGGCATCATTGTTTGGTCCTGAAAAACTAAGCTAACTCAATGAATGAAATGTTTGTTTCTCAGTGAAACTTAAAATGCGGTCATGCGACTCGTGACTGCGCATCAAAAAGATTTAAATCTGCTTCTAATAAACACACTTTTTGATGCTCTTTAGTGCATTTTTACTTTAAAGGCTTTTCAATTTTTCAAAACCAAAACGTGAATGAATTTGAGCTTGACCCAGGAGAGAAGATGTAGGTGGATATAGGATCTCAGCCACTGAGAGACATTCCCATCCCACATCAGCTCAGGCATCCAGGGACACATAAAGCACTATATGCCAGTACGGTCTTACTGTACACTCCACAGATGAGCTAATACGATGCTGAGAGTCACGACAGAACAAAAAGTTCTTGACTCAGCTCAGTAAGTGAACAGAGACACAAGTATGATCTAATTGTGGTCATGTTCCCCAGCTCTTCTGTATCCTGAGAGGTGCATATGACATCAGCAGCGCAGCAGTGCCAAGCACCAAACTGTACAGCGCACGGCCCGAGCCTGAATGAACCGCTTCCTCCATGGACGGGACAATGAAACCTCTGTCCACAAGGACACAGTAAGCTGGCTCTGTCCATACAGAATATCTCTCGAGGGTTCAGTCTTAAAGTGGCACTACAGCTTGTTTAGGAGAACAGATGCTGCGGATGAACTAGTATTCAGATATTGAATCTTAAACATAATAGTATAACTGAAAAATAAAAACAAACTTGTTTTTAATTGTTTAAAGAATGTCAACTTTGACTATTAATGAGCGAGTCTTTGTTTTATTATCTGATTTTTTTTTTTTTTTTTTACAAATTATCATCTTGCCATATTTACCCCTAGGCCATACATATTCAAACTCGGCTGAAAAGATATTAATAACTTGTTTTATTACATGATAATTTCTAGCACAGTTCAAAAAAGCTAAATTAATTTTACAGTTAAGCTTTTACCATGCACAATTTGTGATGTTTATGTTCATATCATCTCTTCAAAGATCATAACTCAGTTTAGCACATAGCTGTGTGCATTGTTGACACTGTCTACAATGACAAGTGTAATTCAGATGAAGCAGCTGACTCACAACTGCCAGCTCAAGTCAGAGAAGAGGATGACATTATAATGAAACATACATTGTTTATCTGACAGTGACATCACACTTTTTTACAACCAGTCACGGTGAAATGCAATCCCAAATAGCAAAGCCTTAAAAATAGATACAAAACATCTAAATATAGAAATGCATAAAATGAAAATATATTTAAAAAAATAAATAAATAAAAGAATAAATAAAAGTGTACTATAATTTGGCTTGTTAAGAACGTTTGCAAGAATAATATATGTAAAAAAAGAAGTATATTTTCTATTTTTTAAAATATCTATTTCTTGAATAATACAATTGTCTTTTCTTACCTGAATTGATATTTCAGTGGCGTCAGTGTTCAGTACAGATTTAATTTACAAAAGCATCATCATTGTGTTCTTTTTCCATGTTTCGTCTCCCAAGCCATGACAGTCTGTCGAAAAACCGTACTATGATAGAAAAGGAGTCCACTAGTTTGTTCAAAGCAGAGGCTGAAGTCAAATAACTTGTCAGAGGGAAAATTCTACACAACTGTCCAAAATAACAAACAGCGCTCTTGACTGATGTCCCAGTCACCACTGGTCACATGACTGATGTGGCTTCTTCAGGTCATTTAAGCGTTGAAAACATCTCTAAAATCAGCAGTGACTTTACCATCTAAATGGCCACACTGTTTATATTATCTTTATAATGGGACAGGTGGAGAATATCCAAAGGTTTTTTCATATGATTTGTTTTGAAGTCAGTCATGACATTTAAAAACGTTCCATTATTTCTATTGTCTAAACTGTATAGGTAACATATTAACAACACCTGAATTTGTAATTATACTTCATATTATTTACTATGTCCTTTCATCTTACTGAAAAAAAAACTAATCATTAAGTAGCGTGCCCTTAGTTTGATCAAAGAAAAGTGCATTTTTTTATTTAATTACATAAACCTCAAAAAACATAAATAAATACATCAGTCTATAAACATTGATATTCATACAGAGTTTACATTTGCATATGTAATAGTTTCATGGCAGAAGTGCTTAGTATATATTTGGATATGAACATAGACATGAAATACTGATTTGATTTGTTACTTCTCTAACAAATGGCCCTTCAAAATAAATTTTGTGACGCTCTTGTAATTAGTTTTCATCCAGCCATATGCATACATTCAACTGATTACTCGTCAGCTGTTAAAGATCTGCTCAAGCCCAGCGCTGCTGCAGCTCCCACGCTTTCCCACCGATCCAGTCCCGTGTTTTCCCTATAGCTGTGCGCTCTGCCATCAGCACCTCGCACAGACGTTCCAGTTTGGGTCGGTTCCGGTCCAAGTACAGCTGTGTGTCTCTCTGCAGCTGTTGAAGCACTCCAGGCCTGCTTTCATCCAATGTCACATTTGAACTCAGCATTGGATTAAAGCGAAAATACACGTTCGGTGATAAGAGGTCATCCAATAGAGTGTGAACACCTAAACAAGCCAATATGAACATCAGCACCTCAATATATCCAAATTGATGATGAGCATATGCAAGTGTGTGCAAAAGAGTATCATACTACTAGACTAACCACAAAAAAGAAGTTTTTAAATGATTAAATAATTGTAAATTGTATATTTTGCACAATTAATAATTGTAAAATTATTTTCATAGTGGTACCAGACTAACCCTCAGTATCCGTGGCACTGCAGATCAGGTTGCTGATTTTGGCTCTTAAACTGGTGGAGGTCACAGGCCCTCTTCTAGCGTTGTCATAGCGACCAGTTCCCAGTGACAGCACACACTGGAAGTGCTGATTGGGCCACAGCAATCGGGTTTCATGGACAGCCAGAGCACAGGGGTTATTGAGGATAAGACCACCATCCTGGATAAAAAAAAGATGGAAAAAGGTCTGGGTACATGTATATTTTGAGTCCTGAAATGTACTAGTTGACTAAAGTTAACCGTTCTGACCTGGTGTATGTCACCATGGAGAGGGAACTCCTGGAAATATCCTGGAGCAGCAGATGAGGCGCGGACAGCCTGCCACAGCCGGTACCCTGATCCTCCGGCATAGCGGCTCAATCGCCCTGGAGCATGGTTATAGTTGCGGAAGATAAATGCTTTCGGACTTTTCCCCAGTTCACTACGGCACTTACAGCAGACACCTGTAGAGAACAGCAGTCAGGAGATCACGAAAATCTGGATTTTAAAAGTGCGTTTGAAAAAGACATGGTATTTTTGATTCACCTTTGGGCTAAGCTCATTTCTTGCTGTTTTAATTAAAATCTCCTCCCCCATCTTCTCCCTATGATGAAAAGATAGGATTAATTAAGAAAGCATTCCAGGCATTAATATGGTATAGTTTTCTACTTCTTCTAAATGTTTAAATCCAACCTTAAGATCATCTCCCATGTTTCTGTGTTGTAGTAGGAGTGTGTCCAGCCCATCTTTACTGTACCAACCAGGGGGTTTTGTCGAAAAACATCTGTCCCAAAACGATGATACATCTCTTCACATTCATCTAAAGAGATATGAGCTAGACCCAACATGAAGGCCAGAACTGCTCCTGTAGTACATCAAACACAAAATATACTATATGAAATACTGATTTTAGTCTTATTAAAATGCAGAAATTATTTTATTATATGAGACTTAAAACTAACAGAAATGTGTAGATAATCTTTTGCCTGTAACAGTAGTAAATTATACAGTATAGAGGTCTCATACACATTAAAATATGAATTTAGAATTCTGTGACCAATCGGAATAGAGAGTATAGTCAGAATTTATACACTGCTGGTCAAATGTTTGAAGTTGGTAAGCCTCTTATGCTTACTAAGGCTGCATTTATTTGATCGAAAACACAGTAAAAAGTAAAAAAAAAAAAAGTCACAATATTAATATTTAAAATATGTTTATATATATATATATATATATATATATATATATATATATATATATATATATATATATATATATATAATTTAATTTAATTTAACTATATCATTTATTCTTGTGATGTCAAAGCTGAATTTTTTAGCATCATTACTCCAGTCTTTAGTGTCACATGATCCTTCAGAAATCATTCTAATATGCTGATTTGCTGCTCAAGAAGCATTTATTATTATTATCAATGTTGAAAACAGTTGTGCTGCTTAGTAATAAAATGGAAACCTTTTTTGGATTCTTTGATGAAGTTTAAAAAACAAGCATTTATTTGAAATAGAAATCTTTTGTGACATTATAAATGTTCACTTATGATCAATTTAATGTGCCCTTGCTGAAAAAAAGTATTAATGAAAAGCATTTGATCGGTAGTGCAAATATGTTCTTTATTTATTTAGTTCTTTTATGCACTTTGTGCATTATTACCTGTGCTGACTCCACATATATAGTCAAAAAGTTGATACACTCGCCTTCCTGTTTGTGCTTCCAGCTGTTTTAACACATGTAGTGGAACTAACCCTCTGAAATACAAGAAACAACTGTAAGAGAAAGCAATCTTGGCACATTTCTCTATACTAGTGACAAAAATAATTGTCAGTAAAAACTGCTCACAGATGTTCAGTATCCCTAAAAAGACATATTGGATCATATTTTTCCACTTTTGCAGGGAAAAAACAATAGATCATGTTGATTAAATGTGGTGTTTCCTACTTGGTTCCACCTCCATCAATGGAAAGCACTCTGACTCCACAGCCTTTGACTGGATCCACATAGCCAATCAGAGCAAGAGTCTCTCTAATGGCTTCTTGAAGTTTTTCATTCATCCAAAAGATACGACGTCGTCTAAGGAGACGCAGTGCTGCTTTTTCCTGGATTTCAAAGAAGTTAAATGAAAAATCTGAAATTCTACAGTTACAAACAGAGATCTATATTTGGTATATTTGAGTGTTGTATTGTGTATTACCTGCCACACCACAGCCTTGCATGCTGGGTGCTGAATGAGGTGAGTGTTCAGTTCCTCCACACAAGAAGTGATGGATGACGGTATGCTAGCCTCCTCCAGCCTGTTCAGCAGAACTCTTGTCATCTCATCTGCCCTCCTCCTCCTCAAAACCTGGAAAACAGCTTTCCTGATATAATCAATCCACTTCATTGACTTGAAAGTGTAGATACAGTGAGGAAAACAAAAGCTTTCACACAGGATAAACTAAAAAATGTGTAGTTTAATTTAAAACAACGTTCACTCAGAAATTGCTAGTACATTTCAGAAATTATTACAAAGAAACAGAAAGTAACAGAAACATGAAATTTTTAAGTAGAAAGCGTTCTTTTATAGTTTCTTATTTACTGACAACTTAAAAAAATATTTTTTACAGTGTGTTAGCAAATGCAAAGGGATGCACCGATTTTTAAAATTCTGGCTGTTATGATAAGCTGAAAATGATTTTGATGTCATCGCTGACATGCAATAAACAAAATGCTGTACTATTTTGTCTAAATATGTTAAAAATAAGTCATTAAAAATCGATCATTTTGAATTTAGGCATTACAGTGTGAAAAATGGACAATTTAGAGATTTGCTACAATTAAATTTGACAGTGATTTAAAATTGTTAGGCCGGTTTCAGAGACAGGGTTTAGATTAAGCCAGGATTAGGCCTTTCAATTAGGGCATTTAAGTAGCTTTTATAAATGTTCATTTGAGAGAGAGAGGAAAAAAAACGTTACTGGTGTGATCTTGAGACAAAACAATGGCACTGACATATTTTAAGATATTTAGTTACTTTCAGTTAAAACAGCTCAAGACATTTTAAAAATAGAGGAAATCAGCATGAACAATTAAATATCTAATATTGACCAATACCAATCATTTAGAAATATCTAATAATGGCAAATAACCGATATGGTGCCTATATCGTGCATCCACGGCATATGGACTAATGAAAAAGTCAGTTTCATTCATTTCAAAGTCAAGATTTAAGCTAGTCCTAGACTAAAATGTATGTTTGAGCTGTTTTAACTGAAAGCAGCTAGTATTGACAGATCTTAAAATATGCCATTGTTTTGTCTCAAGATGCACACAGTAATGTTTTTTTTCTAGGGTATGTTTATGAAAGCTACTTAAATACCCTAATTGAACCAAGGCCTAATACTGGCTTAGTCTAAGCCCTGTCTGTGAAACTGGGACTATATCAGGAGTCTTCACCCAAAGTCAAACAACATATAAAACTAATTTCAGTCCCAAAATCCAACATGCTTGAGTAGAGGTGTTTGATTAAATGATGATTTCTGGTCATGCAAGACTCACCATTTTATCCAGCATTTCCTCTGCGGTCCTTGTTACAGATGAATGGTCCCGACATCTGCTAGAACTTATTCCCAGGTAATTGCCCACAAAGCCAGGTAAAGTTGAGGGTTTCAACAAGCACTCAAAGAAGGGCACTGGTTTTTCCTGGCTCACCATGTCCTCAGATGAACCTCTGTCACGTTCTGTGTATAGCTCTCCACAGACCTCCTCATTCTCTGAAGCTGCAGATCCTTTGAAGTACTGATTAATATGGTTGGCCATGTAAGTATAATTTTCCCCAAAACGTGTGGTGAGGCTGCTCATGTGGAACAAGCCAGGGGATTTGGGCTGAAGAAGTGACTTAGGGTCTTTAGTTTTATTTAGAGGCTCCAGTGACTCTGAAGTCTTCAGGATGTTTGTCTCAGTATGTAACAACTGAGGTGATTCCTCAACAGTATCTGCTACTTTTGCCCCAAAGTATTGATTGATGTGCCTTGCAAAGTGAAGGTATCCTTCCTCCCAGGAACTAGAAACATTTTTATCAATCTCTGGTCTTGTCCCCAAACTAATGTTTCGCTCAGTTTGCTTAGTTTCCCTACAAAGAACACTTTTGTTACCCACAACTTTTCGCTTTCTGCTTCTAGACCTTCTGAACCCATCATCTGGTGATACCTCCACGTGGATTTGCTTTGCTGGATTTCGAGAGAATACGGAGTTAATGTGATTGGCCACATAGCTGTAAGTCTCCCCAAATCTGTTTGCCAAGGAGCTGATGTGGAACAGTTGTGGTCCAGGATAGGCCAAGGTCAAATGTTGATTTGAGGATGTTTGATGGGCCTGCCTGCTCAATGGAAGGCGTCCCTATAAAATATCTGGACTCTCCACTGCGTCTCTCTCTCTGAACTCGTCTCTGCGATCTGGTAAGTGGTTCCTGCACTGCAGAAATCAACTCATTTTGCCCATAATCTATCACAGAGACCTGTTTCTGCTTAAAGTACAAGTTAATGTGTCGGGAGAGACGATTAAAAGACTCTCCTAATCTTAGTCCAAGTAAGTGCATACGAAAAGTAGTCCTGCTGTTCTGGTAAACTCCAATGGGTGCTTCTGCTTTGAATGTCTCTCTACTGGAGGTTGAGTATAAATGGTACATCTGAAGGCCCAATCCATTCTTATGTTTCATATTACTGCTAACTGCTCTTTTTATTGATCTATTAGATTTGAGAGGAATTCTCCTTATAGATTGAGGTGAGGAGCAGATACTCCTGACAAGGTGAGATGCATTTCTGATGTTTGTGAGGAGATACTTCATCTTGTACAGTTACCAGAGATGCCCTGACCCCAGGTAAGTGACCTGTGTTTTGCCAAGATACCAACCCATCAGTGAAGTGCCAACAAAGTCCAAACAGATCTGAATGAGGACAGGATGAGCTTTGGCAGCAGAATCATGGAATGTCTAAAATACCATGAAGCAAACATAAAAACATATAAAAATATTTATTCATGTTATCTGTCCCTGTGATGTGTATTTAATAACAAAGTCAGTTCTTGAACTCTCCTAAAAAAAACAGGAAAATCTATAAGGATCAAAATAATGTAATCCATAGTGTTGATTTATGTTTGTACGCCCTCTCCTGGTCAATTATGGAGGTAAAATATGTACATTCAATAAACTAAAAAACAAAACAAAACAAGAAATTAGTCAAAAATACAATCAATGAAATGTCAGAAATACATCCATTCTAATGGTTTGAAGGGTTAGTTCTCCACTGCTTCTTGAAGCTTCAAAGCTTTACTAATGTTTTGTTTCAAATCAGTGGTTCTGAGCGTGTATCAAATTGCCGAAGTCAAGTGATTTCAGTAAACGAGGCTTCGTGGTGTCATAAGTGTTTTGAAACATGTCGAAATTTCAATGGTTCTCTGAGTTTGGCAGTTTGATTCACGCTCCAAACTACTGATCCGAAACAAAAGACTCGTAAAGCTTCGAAGATCCATGAAGCAGTGTTTTGAAATCGCCCATCACTAGATTTAGTTGAATAAGGTCGTTACTTTGGGGGGTTTTTTGACGCACAGAAAGTATTCACTGTAGTCACATGAACTATTTTAAATATGTCTTTTGTATCTTTCTGGGCATTAAAAGTGTAAATTAACTTGCTGTAAATGCAGGCCTCACTGAGCCATCGGATTTTGTCAAAAACATCTTCATTTGTGTTCCGAAGATGAACAAAGGTCTTACAGGAGTGGAAAGACATGAGGGTGAGCAATTAATGAGAGAATTTAAATTTTTGGGTGAACTAACCCTTTTACTTATTGACATTTTAAAGGAAGTTTTATTATTATAGCACTGCAAATACATTGAAATTTGTACTTATGTTTCTAATTTATAAATAATGATTCATAAGCGAATCTTCTAATATAGATCATGGACAAAAATAATGACTTGAGCCAATTTGATTAATAAGTATGGCTTCTTTTCAATAGATATGTTTTAATTAGCTAATTCCAATTAAGCCTTAAATTCAACAAGCTCTTCAGGAGTTTTGCAGAGTGAATGCTATATATATAAGCCATTCTGTGAATAAGAACAGGCTGACCATGCTTAGAACTGTGAAATAAGACACCAAAGTGTCAACAGTAGGTAAAAAAAAAAATAGCCTGTTTAGTACTTCCATGAACCCCAGTACTTATTTATGTGTCACGAGAAATGCCATTTGTCTTTGTTGTGATCTGAGGACTGGCACGGGCCTTTGGGTCACGTTGTGTAAATTAAGTTCCACAACATGTCAATTTCCATGTGCTTAGACTTGGTCACATGGAATCAACAAGTCCTCTATTTAAAATTCCAGACATAGTCACCAATAAACCAAATGACTGCATTTTCTTTTGTAATTGGTTCATTGTTTTAAACATTAACAGTTTGTTATTGTATTGTAACAAGGCTGACCTTACCAAAAACATCGAGAATTGAAATGCTACACAAAATTTAGCATCAGTTCCCAGACCTATATTCATAAATTAGAATTCCACTAGTAATGAAATGAGGAATATATTTTCATAATAGATAATATTAAGAAGCAATACATATTTTAATAGGTAACACTTTAAAAGGTTTCATTTGGTAACTACAAGTTAACACGAACTAACAATGATCAATACTTTTACAGCACTTCATTTAATATTAGTTCATGTTAATTTTAACATTTAACATTTGTGTTGATTTATGTTATGACTTGTGATTATTATGACTATTCTTTAAGTTGAAGGGGCTTCAGTTTAAAATTAACATAAGAAATGATTATAACTTGTCATAATAAAAAAATCATTTTATATTCTTCTCCAAGACAGAAGGTCAAGTTAAGTCCAATTCAGCAAACCAGACTTAACCTTGAGGGTGACTTGTAGGTCTTGAAGCCCTAGCAGATAAACTAAAGATATTTTGTCTTACCTTTCGCTCTCTCCACTTCTGCTCAACTTGACATCAAGGTGATAATTTAATGCTCACTTTCCTTTCAAAACACATATATTGCCTGGATTACTTCCTGCGGTGTTTACACACGTTTCTGTTGTGGTTTTTAATCCCGCCCTACTCTGAGGGTCAAATCTCATTGGTCGGTTTAAAGGAGTGCTGACCAAACCTCTGGACATTCCTAATTAAAGTACGATCTGTCCTACCACATCCCAACAGTTGATGACTAGTCAGGAGGCATCTAAATTTAGAAAACATACCCTCAGAGTTGTTCAAACTGTCAACACTCAGTATGAGTAATTTATTGTATATACAGTTATCACATTGTTTTTCAAAGTTTAGCTATAGTTCTTAATAAAAGGTCATTTATTCTAAGCACATATGGATATGTTATAATCAGACTCTTTTAAATATTAAATGCAAAAAAGTAAACTTTACAGTAACAATTACTAACAATAAATCCATTGACTTGATGATATAGCACAGAGTCCAACTTTAAATTGCTCTGACCCTTATGTCTCTTTTTTATCACAGCGTCCAGTGACGCAGCCCTCTCTGCCGGTCCACTTCAGTCTGTTTCTTGCAAACACCCCATAGGCGCGATCCATTACAGGCCTGATCAGTGGGAGAGTGATGAGCCGTCCAAGCCAACCCAAACCCACCGCACTGTACATGACTGTGAAAGCTGGCACACCACGATGAATCTGCCTCAGAACAAACAGCAGCAATGAGGAATACACAACATTTTTGATCAGGAATTGTGAAATATATTGCATTTATATTATATAAATATAAATATTTGCATTTAAACACCATACAGATGTCTCAAAACGTTTCAGATTGAGGAATGCTAGTGAGAAAACCCCAAAATGAATAAAATACTTTTGAAAATCAATGTCATTGAGATTTTTTTCACATGATAAAAGTGGAAAACTCACCTTGTTATTCGTATCAATCACTGTCATTTCCTCCATTGCCATCTCATAACTGACTCCATGTTTTGTCCCGTCATATTCAGGCAGTGAAATGTCCACAAAATCTACTTTGTTTGCTCTATTTCTTTGAAGGAATTGAAGAAAGCTAATTTCTTTGACACATATTGGGCATTCTCCATCATACAGTACCTATGACACAAAACGAATACTTTGATACACAGTTAGTGACCAAAAAAACACAATTCAAGCCGAGCATGGCCTATATTAAAACGTTTATTAGGTTATAGTGGGCTTAAGAACATAAACTACGGCCCTTGCTAAACTCAAGTGAGAATAAAGAGCGAGAGAAGCGAGTTCCTACCCTGACACTGTCAGATGATCCTCTGTCGCGAGAGCAAAACAGTCGCTGAGAACTAACGACACTCGTTCTCCAACCGACATAACGGAAAGCTCCAACTAAAGCTATCCTGGAGGCCATTTCAGTCTTATAAAACGACTTTAGAGGGAGAACGCGCCATCTGAAGTGTCTTAATGCACTTTATGATTTGAGCTGACCGGATACGATGCCTGTCAGCTGATTCGTTAGAAATTTACACAACACATTAAGTAACGCATTAAGACACGATTTTTTTTAAACGAGTATTTGCAAGCATGTGTGCTGGAGACCATTTACAATTCATTGCGGTGTAAAGGTAATTGTGGAAAACTGATTTTCCATATACAACAAACGCAGTGCACACGTGACCATCACCGACTGTTCCTTGTTGCTTTTCCAAACTAAAAGTCCCTCATACCGTGATTTTGAAATCATGCATTTAAAACTGTAATTTTTTTTTTTAAAGAAATTTAGTGTTTTACATAAAGACTAAAATAAACATGACCTTATCTCACACTTATTGTATACATTTTGGGCCGGTTTAGACCTTTATGTAGACTAGGTACTTATTAAAAATTGCTTTCTGATTATAACATCTGGACTATGGAGTCCGGAACTAAAATAAACTAGTTTAAAACCAACTGTGCTAATCTGAACTGGCACGACTGAGGGCGACAATAAAACAAGAGTGCTTCAAGGCAAGCTTAAAATTGCATGGAATTGACAAGCAAATCCAAAGAAAATGGCAGCAGAAAGAGACTGCAATCAAAAAAAACTTTACTGAATAAAAGAATTTTTGAAGCAAACATCAGTTGTGGAATCCAAGACAAGGACTGCTTCAACAATCTATTTGTAATAAATTGGTAACACTTTATTATGAAGTTCATTAGTTAATGTTAACAACATTAGTTAACATGAACTAATAATGAACTGCACTTACAGAGCATTTATTAATCTTTGTTAATTTCAACATTTACTAATACATTATTAAAATTATGTTAATATTAGCTAATGCACTGTGAACTAACATGAACAATGAAATGTATTTTCATTAACAAAGATGAATAAATACAGTAACAATTGTATTTCTCATGGTTAGTTCGTGTTAGTCAATAAATGAAGCAATGTTTAATTAATGAACCTTATTGTAAGGTGTTACCAGTTAATTCAATGCAAACGAACACATCAACAAGAACAATACAACAACTTCAGGTAAGATAGAAATCAACAGCTTTATTACCTTACTGTTGTGTTAAGTCTCTGGGTTAACATTACAGTAGTTATTCAATACAGGTGTTAAAAATAAACCAAAAAGAGAAAATGCCCGAGGAGAAAGGTATAAGACTAGCGGAGAATTTGCAAATAAAAATACATACCAGTTTGATGAACTACTGGCAGGTGTATAATTGTGATCCAAAAACCTTTGGAGAGTATACCAGATGACCACGATTTCCTGGAGAAAGACTAGAGCTACTCCAGGGCTAAACTAAAGCTAAAATTACAATTACCATGAGGCAGATTTAACTTCAGGTCAATGTTTCAAAGAACATACACACACACACACACACATATATATATATATATATATACATACATACACACACTGATCTTCAGATATAGCCCAAACAATCCATTTATCTTCTTTAATTACAACATGGTAGGTTTAAGACACTATTTAGATCTAGAGTAGCTCTAGTCCTCCTCCAGGAAATCATCTTATTAAACTATGAACTAAACCAAATCTAGGAATATTTAGAAGCATGTCAGAAAAAGTAGATTTTTGTTCATCTTGATTAAAAGGCCTTTTAAGTCTAGGACTAGGCTTAATCCATGTGTGGGTGAACAGCCCTTAATGTCTGATGAAGAGCCATCTGGCTTGAAACGTCACTCATTAGTGGTAACATGCAATAAATACATTTTTTTTTTTGGACAGCCTTGAATGGACATCTTCATTTTAAATTGAATGATTTAACAAATTTAAAAAGATCCATCCTAGTTAGTTCATAATTTTACTTCCCTTAACTTCAATGTTTTGAGCAATTAATATTTTGAGCTTTTCTAGACAAATTCACCACACAATGAAAATAATTTCCATTAATAATATAAAGTACACAAATACAACAAAATAAATAATTTCTTTAATCCACTCCTTTATTTCTCTTGGGTATAAATTGTACAAACAATAGTGTAGATCAAATCAGCAACATCTTATTGTGACCCAGTCCCTGATCTCCATCTACATCGTCAATTCCTGTGAAGACAGGCACAAAGATATAGTAAGGCTGCTTCATATCATGACAACGCATTTAAAATCTAAGGTCTTCTCAGGACAAATGAGCTGGCTTCAGTACAAATTCAGAAGAACGAAAGTCAAATGTTAATTCATCACAGAAGAGTTTTGAAATTCTAATATATAAAAATTGTAAAATGCATTTAACTGCATGAAGTGAGACGTTATTAGTTTAACTCACCATAATAGCATTGACAATGTCGTTATTGTTATTCTTCAGTGCACGCACAGCCTTTGCCCTGGATACATTGGCTTGTGACATGACCAGCTCAATGTCCTTAACTTCCACTCCGGTCTCATCAACCTGTAAATGGTAAAACAAATCACTCAATGAATGTGGACATATTAACTTTTCACATTTGTTGAAAACATCAACAAGACCTTTCATGAAAGCAGTATTACTCCGTTCAAATAACAACCGTGTTGATGCTAACCTCTTCCTCTTCGCTCTCCTCCTGTACTGTGGGCGTCTGTGTGTTTTCCTGGATGTTTGAAACGGCCTCTCCTTGAACCTTGAATTTCTCTGCAGCTGCTAACTGAGCTTGCTGTGACAAGTCTTCAATCTGAAAAGAGCAGAAACAATCAGGAATTTGGTTTAAGCTTCATAGCGTTCCTCACACCATCGTGAAAGTCTCCTCTTTCAGGACAGAAAGTTTGGCTTCATCAGACTCAGAAGAACGAAAGTCAAACTGTTTAAATCATCATTGAGAGGTCACTTAGGCCTAGATAACCAGGAAAGGTTGCCACATAGAACAGGGCTGACATAGCCGGAGTGCACACTAAAAATAGAAACCAGTTTTTTTTCTCTAATCTTTACCTTGGCCTCACCAAAGACAATGTAAGTATCTGAAGCTGGACTTTTGTAGACATCTGGTTTGGTGATGACAAAGAGAATGTTCTTGGACTTGCGAATGGTTACCCTGGTAACACCAGCAACTTGTCTCAACCCCAATTTGGACATGGCCTGGCAAAGGGAAGAAAGGGACAGTTAACCAACACTGCATGCATTCTAATAGAATTTGGGGTTATAATCAAATTTACTTGGTTTGAGGATGACCCACCTTCCTGGCTTTCTTCTCACTTCTGCTTTGTTTTGCTTTGCTGACAGGTTCCTCATCGATTTCAGCTGCAGCTGCAAGCTATGGAAAGGGAATGCAATTTCAGTTCATGTCAATGTAAAATTGAAAAAGAAATGGTGAGAGAAAAATTCTAGGGCAAATAATGCTACAGAAGATGCCATTTAAAATATTACCTGTGCCTGCTGTGTCTGCGTCTGTGCAGAGTCCTGCTCCTCCAGTTCAGGAACAGATTCATCACTGTCAGATTCAGTACCAGACCCTAAAATATCAAGATACATTACATTAATTTACCATTACACAGACAGAACACATTTTCACCAGAATACTGTGTAAACTCAAAATTTACTTTTAAATACTTTTAAACATGCCACAAGAAAGAATGTTAAGTAATAATATCCACATTGATTTACTCAAACCATTCATCTACTGGCCCCATGTTCCTTGAACAACATTCTGAAAAGCATCTAACTGAAGCTTTAACTTCACTAAGGATAGATGATTTCCAAATCCTGGAGTTAACAGGCTTACTTTCACTGATAATGTGAATCTAAAGCATTATGGTGGGTCAACATTTGGCAACAAACGCAGAACAGAAAGACAGACAGAAAGAGATACCCTTGTCGTTCTTGATGACTGGTTCCAGTATGGATGGGGCTTTAAGTGGTGTGGGAAGAGGTACTGGCTCAACTTTAGGGGGAAGGACAGGCTCAACTTTAGGAATAGGGGCAGCAGCCTCAACTTTAGGGGCAGCAGCAGCAGCCTCAACTTTTGGGGCAGGTGCAGATTTAACTTTAGGAGGAGCAGTAGCCTCAACTTTTGGGGCAGGTGCAGATTTAACTTTAGGGGCAGCAGCCTCAACTTTTGGGGCAGGTGCAGATTTAACTTTAGGAGGAGCAGCCTCAACTTTTGGGGCAGGTGCAGATTTAACTTTAGGAGGAGCAGCAGCCTCAACTTTTGGGACAGGTGCAGATTTAACTTTAGGAGGAGCAGCAGCCTCAACTTTAGGAGCAGCAGCCTCAACTTTTGGGACAGGTGCAGATTTAACTTTAGGAGGAGCAGTAGCCTCAACTTTTGGGGGAGGTGCAGATTTAACTTTAGGAGGAGCAGCAGCCTCAACTTTTGGGCAGGTGCAGATTTAACTTTAGGAGGAGCAGCAGCCTCAACTTTAGGAGGAGCAGCCTCAACTTTTGGGGCAGGTGCAGATTTAACTTTAGGAGGAGCAGCAGCCTCAACTTTAGGAGCAGGTGCAGATTTAACTTTAGGAGGAGCAGCAGCCTCAACTGTAGGAGGAGCAGACTCAATTTTAGGTGCAGCTTTAACTTTAGGGGCAGCAGCCTCAACCTTTGGGGCAGGTGCAGATTTAACTTTAGGGGCAGCAGCAGCAGCCTCAACTTTAGGGGCAGCAGCCTCAACCTTTGGGGCAGGTGCAGATTTAACTTTAGCCTCAACTTTAGGGGCAACAGCCTCAACTTTAAGGGCAGCAGCCTCAACCTTTGGGGCAGGTGCAGATTTAACTTTAGGGGCAGCAGCAGCAGCCTCAACTTTAGGGGCAGCAGCCTCAACCTTTGGGGCAGGTGCAGGTTTAACTTTAGGGGCAGCAGCCTCAACTTTAGGTGCAGGAGCAGCCTCAACTTTAGGTGCAGGTGCAACTTTAACTTTGGGAGTTGCAGCCTCAACTTTAGGGGCAACGGCAGCCTCAGACTTAGCTTTAGGGGCGGGCTTAACTTTTGGTGCAGGAGTAGCCTCAAGTTTAGGGGCCACCATGTCAGCTTTAGGAGCAGCAACAGGTTTATCTTTTACGGAAGGAGCAAGCTCAGGCTTAGGGCTAGACTTATCTTTAGGTGAAGGAGCAGCCTCTATCTTAGGGGCAGCCTCAGCTTTAGGAGCAAGAGGGACTGCAACCTTAGGGGCAGGAGTAGGCTCATCTTTAGGGGTGTGGACAGGCTCAACTTTAGGTTCAGGTGCTGCTTTTTGTACAGGGGTAGTCATTACTTTAGGGGTGGGCACAGGTTCAGCTTTAGGAGCTGGTTTAGCTTTAGGAGCTGGTTTAGCTTTAGGGGCAGGGCCAGATTCAACTTTACTGGAGGTGACTGGTTCGGCTTTAGGAGCTATTGGGGAAACTACAGGGAATGCACTAGGTGGCATGGGGGGGAAAGCAGACATAGTAAAAGGATTCTCAGGTGGTAAGAGAGGTGGAAGATCATCATCCTCAAACTCTGCACGCACAACCCAAGGAGAAGGTTTTGGTGGAGCTGCAGTAGCTGGGTTCACATTTGGCACTTGGGCAGGGCCAGGCTTTGGAGCTGCCTTTGTAGGTGAAGTAGTCTTGGCATCTGAAGCAGCAGGGGTTGCTACTTTTGGAGCTTCAGAGGCAACCTTAGGGGGTTCAACCACTTTGGGTGGACTGGTGGCCACGGCTTCTGTAAATGACTTGGGTGCTGGGACAGCAGATTTGGAAGTCACTTTAAAGGCCACAGGAGCTACAGTAACTTTGGGAGAGACAGGGGAACCAGCGTTGTCTGCTGGTTTTGCTACCTCTGGAACTGGTACAGAAAGAGATGGCAGAGCTGTCACTGGTGCAGGCTCTTGAGCAAGCTTGGAGGCAGAGGGAGGTGCCTGCTCATGTTCAACAGGTTTAAAATTCTTTGTTTTCTGTTGCTTTCCTTGTTTGCCAGCCTTTACTACCTTGGGAGCAGTTTGCTCAGTTTTCAAGGCTACAGGGGAGTTGGCTGGAGGAGAGGCCAAAGGGGAGCATGGAGGGGTAGCACGAGGGCCTGAGGCAGATTTAGGAGAGGTAGGGGAGCTTGAGGAGGCAGATAGAGAGGAGCGCTTCCTGCGTCCTGCAGGAACTGGCTTAGGAGCGGTGGCGTGAGGAGACGAGGACAGCTTGGGGTTAGTTTTGCCCTCTTTAGGCTTTGCCTGAGAGGGAGCAGGGGCCGCAGCAGCAGGTGTGGCTAATGGAAATAAAACGCTAGAGTGACTTTTAGCAATTAAAGTTGCATGGTGTAAACCATCACATCCATGCAGGTTATGAGGGATGCTTTCAATAACTCAAAAGTATTAAATTGCTCCACAAAAGCACAACGGGCCACTAAAGCAAATCAAACACACCATGAAAATCTGGTTAAGAATTGTTAAGACTCCACTCAAAAACCATCACTCAACTGCAAATGCGTGAACCAGACAGGCAGTGGCAATGAACAATATATAAAAACATTTGTATTAAATTAATATTGTAAAAATATTCACAATCTCTACTTTCATTTACCATGTTTCTTGAATAAATATAAATGGCTAAAACTAAAAGGACAATAACTCAGTTAAAAGCAAGTATAATATTGCCTACTCAAATAGCAAATAAAGTTGTTGCAAAATTCAAATAAGATTGTACACCCTAATTTTTTCATCCTCAGAAGCACAAGCATCATACAAATGTGACTTTTTATTAACAAAATGGGGTATATTGCTACTTGCAGTACATAATTAAAACGTCCAAATGGATGGTACCTAGATGTTGAAATAACGGCTAAATAAAATTTGCACACAACTTAACACTTGAGATAGTTAGATCTTATGTGCATTTGTGTATATAAAAAAACAAGAAAATGTACCACATTATTGGTTAAAATTACGAACTATAATTCCACTATCAGTATCGGTAGATTACCATTTATAATAACATGCGCTACAATATTGTTACGTATAATTTAGATTAGGAACGTGTTGTGAATTTCATACCGTCAAATGAGACTAGTACTTAAATTTTAAAAAAAAGCCAGGGTTGCTAAAAATCAGTATCATAATAAGACATCTTACATTGTAAACATGTTGAATTACATGCTTCTCATGAAGATCATAAGACTTAGCAAATACATTCCTGAACACAAATCCCTCCAGAAAAAGAACAAAAACACTTTCTAGTCTAACACAAAACACCCTGTTAAAAATGATGAATATTCAGGTAGAGATCACTCATATTCAATGAAGTGTTAGGAAATGGTCATGCAGTGTTGAGTTGACCGCATTCCATTCAAACATTAAGGATGCATGTGCTTTCAATATAAAAACCTTTAGTGCCATATTAATTTAACAGGCTAACACTTGGGCAAGGCGGTCCTGGATCACTTGTTTTTCAAAAACAAATATTCTGTCATAACCTCATAATCAATCAATATACTTAAAAACACAAACTACACTGCAGGTATGCGTTACAGCTTAAAGGGATAGCTCACCCAAAGCTTTTGAAAGGAAAGGAAAAAAAGACCCTTTTTTGCCTGTACAATGGAAGTCAATGGGTCCAAGGTTGTGCTTCCCCCATTCGACCTTTTTTCTCGTTTCAAGAAATAGCTGCGTACACACGAAGCCACTGAAACAGACTCAAAACGATGTAGTATACATGCAGGATCAGTATGTGGCGCTGTAATTCTGCCACAGAGATGCACTAAAAACGGAGAATGAGCATGCACATAAACCTTGCGCACTGTAGACAAACTTTAGTAATACTTAGAAAAAGCTTTATTTGAGTAAAGCTAGAAATCTCTGTAGCTCCTGCAACATGAACAAGTATGTAATGCGATGTTGTTGTTGTTGTTACTGTTACGTTACGTAGCGGTGTCTGACTAGGGTCGATGTGGGGTGATAACATTGTTTCACAAAATATACGGATTGGCACACACGTAAGCGCAAGGGTCCACTCCGGGATTTAAAAAAAATAAAAATAAATAATAGCGGTTTTAGGCTCCCAAAACACCAGATCGGCCTGGACAAAACACCTACACATTACAACATTTTTGCCTATACAGCTTAATGAGTCTCCGTGTGGACGGGTTCTTACGACTACATGAACTTTAACTGTAGGGACAAATATTTTTTTTGTGTGTTCCACAGAATAAAGTCATACAGGTTTGGATCAACATGAATATTGTCTGAACTTTCCCTTTTATAGAACTAGTGCAGTTCTTAATCCAGGGAGGAGCTCAAGCACATTAACCTAAAAAAACTCTAGGTGGAGAAAAACTGACTCAATCTACATCCCCACCCTACAAAACCTGACACCTCTCCAACTACAGAAACTTGCTTTGTGAAGTCTCTACAACAGCTGGTAGCTGAAACAGGTGCAAAAATACCATAAATAGACTGAATCAAATAACTGGTGTACATTTAAAAAGTAACAGCAGTTAAGATGATGAACAATAGAGCTCCAGGACCCCTCACACAACATGTGCTTAGTGTCAGACATGCACATTTAAAGGTAGTAATACTAACCTGTCTCGGCCTGGGGCTGCTGCAACTCCTGCTCTGTAACAGGGACAGTTTCTGTGGCTTCGCCTGGCATTTTGGACTGCAACAGAAATTAGATAAAAGCACACATTAGAAGCTTTGCAAAAGTACAGTCAATAAGAAATTTTACATCTCAAACAGAGGAGTGCACTAGGCCTCTTCCTGTAGGCCTGTGTCAGCAGTCTCACTGCCGGCTGAATTAAACCCACTGCTGCGTTCACAAATATCGAGCTTCCATGATCACATTTCACAAGAAACGGTGGGCTTTGTAAAAATCAAGACACGTAACATGGCCAGCTTATGATAACTACACAAAAAATATTGTTTCACAAACCGAGCATGTGTAGTGTGATGCACTTTTCACGTGTGTAACAGAGCAGCACTCAGAGCAACTTATAAACAATTGAGTACAAAACACCGTAGAGAATAAGAAACGAGTTTTAACGCTCCTTAATGTAATTGTATTACAGTATGCGTAACGTTATCCCTTTATATTTTTAAATTATTTGTTATTATACTCAACTTTCAATTGAGTGATTACTTTTCCACACAATGCAAATAATTTCTGCCATTCCAAAATTACAGACTTCTCACAAACATCGCTGTATTTGTTTATTGTAACATATTCCGCATGATTTCAGAGTTTCGTCAGACACAAAGCCCTCGGCTGAAGTCCTCGCATACAGCGGTGCGTCTCGCTCCCCCATTTTGAACAGTCAGCCGGTTGTATTCATCAAGATATTTCCTCAATGAGGCAGCCAAACAAAGAAATATTTACCTTTCAGCACAAACGAACACTAAAGCATCAATACTGGTAGTAAACGAGAGACGAAACGCACTAATGCCACGTTGGATGACAGTAGATGTAACAGAAGTACTCACAAGTTCAGGGCACAGGATCCAAGATGGCTGTAAGAGAGGGTTTCTGACCTCTGCGTCGCTCTGATGTCACAGTTCTGCTTCCGGCTCCAACAGGAAGTTGCTTTTGGAAACACTCTTGCTGACAGTGAGGAACCGCATTTTCTGGTAAAAAATATATATTGTTAACGCGTTAACTCTTTTATTTAAATTCAAATGCGTTTATTTCCTAGTTGACGAAAGTCACTTTAACTGCTTTGAAGGAAGCCAGGTGTTTTTGTTTACATCAAAAATAGCAATGCTAAGCTAACCTGAATATTTTTGAAAACGTTTGCGTGACGTACTAATATTGTAGTCAAAACACTCCCTTTTGTCATGCTTTGAGAAAACACAATGAGCGCATTCACCTTTATGTGAACGACTGCTTTTCCTTTAATGGTTTAGACGCCACGGACCCCCAGTATCCTCTTGTGAGGGACACCCATCCTAAAATTTTAACAGGCAGCTATATATAAAGACCCAATTCATACGGCTGAATATAACATTATAGGTATGTGAGAATATAGCTACTATATTACATTTTTTTTTCTACTCACTATAACACTTGACCCCCTAGTACTCCCTTGTGGCCTCCTCAGACCCCAGGCTAAAACATTCTTATTTCATCCCAACAGAGAGATGTCTATGTCCCATTTGTATGGGCGTAGAGGTGAGGAGGAGGAGGAGGATGGTGTGGAAATTGAAAAGTTTGAGGTGACTGAGTGGGACTTGGCCAATGAGTTCAACCCAGACAGACGCAGACACAGACAGACTAAAGAAGAAGCGACTTATGGGATTTGGGCAGAGCATGATTCTGATGATGAGCGGCCCAGCTTTGGAGGGAAAAGGTATGTGGTTATTTTTGATAAACGTTTCAGCTGTCAAATCGCTAGAGACCTTGAGATTAAGTAGTGCATGAATATCATTTTTATTGTCGTATTATAAATTCAACTTAATATTGATATTTGCATCCACGCAGAGCAAAAGACTATACAGCTCCTGTGAACTTTGTGAGTGGTGGCCTGCGAAAGACTGCTGCTGAGGAGAAAGTGGAGCAGGAAGGTTCAGATGATTCCAATGACGGTGGAGATGCACCTCCTCCACCTCGCACTGCAGCTCCCAAAAAGCTCCAAACGGTATGTTGAGATGCCTGCCAATAACAACAGCATCTTTGGCTTGAATATTGGCTTGAATATAATGTCTTTTATGCGCACCAAGGCTGCATTTATTTGATCTGTCTCCAAACCTTTAAACCGTATCGTGAATGTCTTTGTTCACATTCGTCATTTTAGGGTGGGAGCTTTAAGACCTCCCAGAGGTTTGCAGGCGGTATTAGAACAGGGCAAGACCTGGGATCCTGGGAGAAACACACACGAGGCATTGGACAAAAACTTCTGCAGAAGATGGGCTACGTTCCAGGAAAAGGATTGGGAAAAAATGCCCAGGGTAAAAATTTCAGTCCTTTATTTCATACCACATTATACAGATTTTATTGTATTTAGCTTGTTGTGGGTTATGTTATGCATCGTGTACTTACCCAGAGATCCATTTCTAGTAGCGTGATGTACTTATCTTTGTCTACAGGTATTGTGAATCCGATTGAGGCAAAGGTGCGGAAGGGGAAGGGAGCAGTCGGTGCATATGGTAATGAGAGGACCCAGCAGTCCCTGCAGGATTTCCCTGTTGTAGACTCTGAGGAGGAGGAGGAGCAAGTAAGTCAACACTACAATATGAGTGGTTTTTAGTGCTGTCCGGCCAATATACCAAAGTAACCAGTGCCTAACCTGACAGCAAGCATTATACAAAATGTTGTGTGACACAGTGTTATTTTAGAAAATGCTCTTGATTTTAATGATGGTGACTGCACCACACTGGATCAGGCATTTTATTTTCTAAAATACAAGAAATAAAAATATTATCAACTTCATTAAAAGTCATCGGTAGATTGCACTATTTAAACAAAACTACAAAACCCTGCAAAAATCTTTAATAGTATTTTTTTATTGGCTTCATGGCATGGATGTTTTGATTGCTATCAAATTCTTGGTCACACTTCTCCCTCTCAACATATCCAAATAAGCACTTTGAAAGATCTAAAGCGATACTTTTAAATATAGCATGGAGAAAACTCCTTAGTTTTCTCTATTGGTCAAGAAACAAAAGCTTCAGACTAAACAGGTCAACAGTAGGTCCACAATCCAGCACTGTTTTCAATCATTTTCATTCCGTCTTTGCAGGAGTTTCAGAGGGAGTTGGGGCAATGGCGTAAAGACCCGGGAACGGCAAAGAAAAAACCCAGATATTCTTACAAGACTGTGGAAGAGCTGAAAGCTCATGGCAAACTGGCCAACAAGAGCATGAGTAGACCTGCTGGAGAACTGGCTCAGGTCAAGGTGAGAGCGCAAAACAATTATAGTAATGCAAAATAACCTTTTAAGTGTATCTCAGAGTAAACGATAAACGCATCCCTCATGTGTTTCAGGTGATCGATATGACAGGCAGAGAGCAGAAGGTGTATCATAGTTACAGTCATATGAGTCAGAAGCACAGTGTTCCTGAGGAGGCCCCTTTGAGCGTAAGCACACGAGAGCAGAAGAGCTCTGGCTTCTCTCTTCCGGAGCTGGAACACAACCTCAAACTGCTCATTGAGCTCACAGAGCAAGACATCCTACAGGTAAAGCATTCATAAACTTGCACTAAATTGACAGTAAATTAGAAAAAACAGTTACATTTATGTAAATTAATATAATATAAATTATTATTATATAATGTTAATTATAAAATCTTATGTAATATAAATATTTCATATTTTAAAAAATTTTAGTACTTGTAAATGTCCATTTCATGTGGTGTACCACTTGGGTGCTTCTTGTGCCAGAGAGCTGTAAGAAAAAAAAGGTGATATAATTTACTTCTATATGCTTTTCTCTTAGTAGAACATTCAGTCTGAGGCTTCAAACTTTACTTCTCAAGTTTAACTGTATTATTCACTTATAGGCGCAATAAGCCTATAAGTGAGAAACATTTCTCTCTAAGAAACATTGCTGGTATCTGAAATCAACCCAAACCCACCCTCCCCAAAATGCATATTACAGCCAGTTTTTAATTGAAAACAATTTCCGCAAACTTTACCTGAACATTTTCTGGGTTTGTTTTGCGTGTGTAGAGTGCACGACGTCTGCAGCATGAGAAGGACACTGTGGTGACCCTGACCCATGAGAGCGACGCTCTGCAAGTCAGGCTGGCAGAGGAAGAAGAGTCTCTTGGTCGGCTAGAGCAGGTGATGAACCTGGTGGAGAGCTTTGAAGCAGGCGATATGGAGGGAAACCCTGCGCTCAGCCTTCAGGAGTGTGCTAAGGTCTTCCAGCGACTGCAGACAGAGTTCTATCAGGAGTATAAGACTTTGGGTTTGGGAGATCTAGCTGTGTCTGTTGTGCATCCTCTATTAAAAGAGAAGCTTCGCAGCTGGGATCCACTGAAGGTAAAAAAAAAATGCATTTTTGAAAGAATTTAATACTTTTATTCAGCAAGGATGCAATAAATTGATCAAAAGTAACAGTAAAGACTTTTACATTTACTGTACATTTTTCATATATAAGCTTTTGATCTTTTATATCCATCAAAGACTCCTGAAAAAATGTATAATGGAAAATATTAAGCAGCACAACCTTTCTCAACATTGATGATGTTAAGAAATGTTTCTTGAGCAGCAAATCAGCATATTAGAATGATTTCTGAAGGATCATGTGACACTGAAGAAGACAGGAGTAATGATGTCATTCAGCTTTGCCCTCACACGAAAAAGTTATATTTTAAAATATATTCAAATAGAAAACAGTAATTTTAAGTTGTGGTAATATTTCACAATATTACTGTTTTTACTGTATTTTTGATCAAATAAATGCAGCCTTGGGGATCATAAGGGTCTCCTTCTAAAACAAATAATCGTACTGACCCCAAACCTTTAAACTGTAGTGTACTGTATATGAAGTGTATATGTATTAGTCATGGATATGAAGTCCTGAGCCATTTAAATTAATTGGTCAAAAGGTGTGGGAATACCTGGTTGGATCTTTGTTTATTAATTGTGTATAAGGTCTGAACTTATTTAAACTCTCTTTTCATCTATAGGACTGTTCAGATGGTTTAGAGGAAGTCGGACAATGGAGGGCCATTCTTGAAAGCTCACAATCTCTTCATGGTGGACCAGACGCCTCCAACATGGACCCCTATCACAGGTAAACCATATTTGAGAGTGTGTATGTGATGTGTCTGTGGAAGCAGATGAGTTGAGCAGGAGTTTTGTGTGCAGATTGATATGGGAAGTGTGGGTTCCAGTCATGAGGACCTGTGTGTCACAGTGGCAGCCCAGAAATGTGGGACCCATGGTGGACTGTGTGGAATGCTGGGCTCCTGTATTACCACTTTGGGTTCTGGACAATGTTTTGGAGCAGCTTATTTTCCCGCGACTACAGAGAGAGGTTTGTGCTGAACATGTGACCAATGCACACTGTACATTTTCTTGTCAAATGTAAATATGTGTGTCCATGTAAGATGTAACTGTTATGTCTGTTTTTGGATAGGTGGACAACTGGAACCCACTGACTGACACAGTGCCAATCCATTCATGGATTCATCCCTGGCTACCCCTGATGCAAACCCGTCTTGAGCCGCTGTATGCCCCCATCCGCAGTAAACTAGCCCATGCTTTGCAACGCTGGCACCCCAGCGACTCCTCTGCCAGACTTATTCTGCAACCCTGGAGAGATGTCTTCACACCTGGTGCCTGGGAGGCCTTCATGGTCAAAAATATCGTCCCCAAACTGGGTATGCACTTACCTGCTAGATTGTCAGGGTCAGACTTTAGGAGTCTGAGGAAGTCTCTGAAGGTTTTGCTACTGTGTTGCAGCTCTGTGTTTAGGAGAGCTGGTGGTGAATCCTCATCAACAAGTGCTGGAGCCGTTCAACTGGGTGATGGACTGGGAGGGGATGCTCTCTGTCTCCACCATGGTTGGACTGCTGGATAAGAATTTCTTCCCTAAATGGCTACAGGTCAGTCCTAATGTCTTTTTGAATCAGTCAAAAGAATACAAAACATTTTGTATTCATACAGTTTATGTCGAAGAAATATATCAGTTAGGACCAAACCTGATTGGTGTGATGCATCCGTATAGCTTTTATGTTTTGTGTCGAAATGTATTAAAGACTGAGATGACATACTATACGCTAAGTACTCGACTTTCCTGTGTAACAATTTTATAAGGTTATTTTGTCATCCAGCATTGGAGTCTGATAACCATTCCACCTTACGTAAGAGAGCTGCAACAGTTGAGTACATGAAGTTTCCAATATTCCACACTTTTTTTTTTGGTCAATAAAGTATGTCATCTGGATACTTGTAAAAAAAAAAAACAGCAACAAAAAAAATTCACTTTTTCTTTTTTGAATTTTAAGTGTGAACAGACTATTTATACTACAAAATGGCATACAATAGTGTGCAAGTACTCGAATTGCGGTGCACCTATTGTTTTTTCTATCAACTGATTTTAAGAAAAGCAATTGGTCAGTACTTAAATAAAAATGAAACTAATTTTGTTACATTTAATTATTTTTACGCAACCACTAAAGGGACATGGTGAAGGAAAAAATCGTAACAATCGTAAAGGACTATTATGAATCGCACAGTGCGCACCCGGCTTCAGAGGAATTTTTACATTTGAAAGAAGTACTAGGTGTTTCTTTTGTTTCCTTTTACAGGTGTTGTGTTCCTGGCTCAGTAACAACCCAAACTATGAGGAGATCACTAAATGGTATCTGGGCTGGAAGAGCTTACTCTCAGAGAACCTGCTCAGCCATCCATCGGTCAAAGAAAAACTGAACGAGGCCCTTGACATTATGAATCGTGCTGTTGCTTCTGGACTTGGTCAGTCAAGCTCTAGAAAAAAAACATCCACTAAACATATTTATAGATTTGTACGGGTGTCTCTTTCTACCTTCCAACTTAACCTATTTGTCTTTTGTTGCAGGTGGATATATGCAACCTGGAGCAAGAGAGAACATTGCATATCTGATTCAGACAGAGAGAAGGAAAGATTTCCAGTGCGAGCCTCAGCTTGAGCGCCGTGAAGTGGAGAATTCTGCCACACGGCCACCAGGCACTGCAGCTGTACCAACGTCTGTACCTACCAACTTTAAAGATCTAGTCCAGGCCAAGGCCGAAGAGAACGGCATCGTCTTCATGCCACTGGTAGCCAAACGGCATATGGGAAAACAGTTGTTCACATTTGGCAGAATAGTCATCTACATTGAGCGTGGAGTGGTCTTCGTCCAAGGCGAGAAAACCTGGGTTCCGACATCGTTACAGAGTCTAATTGACATGGCCAAATGAGACTGATGCTTGGTCAAAGAGAAGCAGTTTACATTTTGCTGTCTAGTCTGCTTCCATGTAATACAGTATCTTGTTTAGCAATGTTGTTTTATAATGCAGAAGAAATTCTTTAATAAATTTGTGCTTGAATATCATGTTGTGTTGTACTTAGTTACCCACCAATTATTTTCACTGAATTCAAATTAGAACCACTTTTTCATTTGAAATTGATTTCTTTTACCAGACAACAACATGATAGATTTGAACAAGTTATTTTAATAAGATGGTAGAAAAATTAAATCATCCTGAAAAAACTTAAAGTAAAAAACAAGTGAAAACATTTTATTACAAAAGTAGAGGAACACAGTATCGCATTGAAATAAATGACATTTCATAACTTGACAGATCCTCCGATGGAATATTTGAGCGCAAAACTAGTTTATCAAAGTGTCTGAGTCTTTACAAAAATGGTCAGCAGGTATGCATTTTGTCTTAGAAGTCCTTCTGAAGATCTGCAAAAATAATCACATTGTACAGATTACATAATTATTTCAGTCACTAAAACAGGACATAACCATGCAGAATTAAACATCCAACTGATCAATAATGTCTCAAGCAGCCTTGACATTAAAAATGGATTAGGGACCAATCAAGGGTATGTGTAGAACATGAAAGTAAGAGGAAGAACAGCTTGTTTGTATCTCACCGCTCTTCTTCAGCATCTCTCCTTGGCGAGATCGAGCCATTGCCTCCAAAAAACGATCAAAGACCTTCACATACTTGGCGAGGCTTGTGCGCTTATAGTCTACAAATAACCAATAACATGTTCAGCTCTTCAGTACCTGCCGACAGGACAAAGGATGAATCTTGTCATACGTTTGCTCACCTCTGATTCTGCGTCGTTCCCCAACATCTTGTTCATTCTCCTTGTCCTTCATGTCCTCGTCCTCCACCTCATCTGCTCTGGGTTTCTCCAACTCCTCACAGATCAAACTACAGAGACAGATGAGTGGAGATATGAAAGCAGTTGTCGCATCCTACAACTATATATGGAACTACCCTGCAAAGATGGACACTGATATATTCAACATTTACCTGATCGTAGGAACCTCAAAAGGATCAAATGTGTTCAGCTCTTTCAAATCTATTGGCACTGAGATCCGACCTAAAGTAAAGAATGAAGATGTTAAATACAACATGAAACAACATTTGCAATTCATTTTAACTTACTTATTTAATACGTGTACAAATATGATTCATGTACAATAAGACACTACCATTCAAAGGCTTTGGGTCGGTAAGATTTTTAAAAAAAATTTGATGGTTTTGAAAGAAGCCTCATGTTTTTTTTAATCAATTATATGCAACCTTGGTAAAAACAGTAATTGTGAAATATATTGAAATAGAATTTTTTTTTATCATAATATTTTAAAATTAAAATTTTAATATGCATATGATGGCAAAGCTGAATTTTCAGCATCATTACTCCAGTCTTCAGTGTCACATGATCCTTCAAAAATCATTCTAATATGATGATTTGCTGCTCAAGAAACATTTCTTATCAATGTTGAAAACAGTTGAGCTGCTTAATATTTTTGTGGAAACGATGCATTTCTTTCAGGATTCTTTGATGAATAGAAAGTTCAAAAGAACAGCATTTAAGTGAGATACAATTTTTTGTAACATTGTAAATGTTTTTAAACTGTCACTTTTGATAAATTTACAGCAGTGTTTCTGAATAAAAGTATAAATAAGAAAAAAAATCTTACCACCCCCAGACTTTTGAATGGTACTGTATAAATAGTGCTAATATGGTGAAGTTTGATCTCACCCGTCTTGGGGTGGACGCTGAATGGGCTCTTCAGTAAGTGGTTAACTCCTTTACTGACGTTGACATCCAGGCGAGGGTAACAGTACTGCAACATGATCTCCTTATCGATGTACTGACTACCCTTCTTACTATTGGACTTAACACAATCACATAAAAAAATAATGGGAAACTGAACTACATTTTATGATGAAAGATTTATTTGTCTGCGATTAGTTGCTCTGTGCTGCTTTCTGACCAATTTGCATTTACCTTTTTACGTTCAACCAGAGAGCAGAGTTGGTCCCATCGCTCCATTGGGTTTTTCACTTTCTGACAAAAGGTTGTCAGCTCCGTTTTGATATGTGCAGTCAGACTTAAGAGAAATAACAGACAGCTGGGCTCCTCTCATAAAAAACAGTTACACCAATCAAACAACATGTAAACATGTTTTTCAATCAAGCAGGTTATCGTTGTATTGGCAACAACAATAACCTGCTTGATTGAAAAACACGTTTACTGGGAATTAATGTGGTCAAAAATACTGATACTTTGGTACAGACTGCCGAGATGATGCAAAAATTGTATTGCGTTTACTGCGGTACCAGTAGTTTTCCTAAAGTGCCGGTAGTATAACTCCATTCGGTATCCTCTGATGGATGGCTGCTTTTTAAAGGTTAGTTCACCCAAAAATGAAAATTGACTTTAATTACACAACGAAAATTGACGTTCCACAACCGTAAGACCTTCGTCCATATTCATAACACAAACAAAGATATTTTTAATAAAGTCTGAGAGGTTTCTGTCTCCATAGAGATCCAACACAACTACCACTTTCAAGGTCCAGAAAGATAGTAAAGACATCATTAAAGTATTCAATGTGACTCCAGTGGTTTAACCTCAGTTTTATGAAGCGTCGCGAGTGCTTTGTTTGGTAAACAAAATTTACCACTTTATTCACAAAAAATAATATTATCCAAAGCGTTTTAACGCAGCAATGTCAACTCTTGCGTGAACACAAAATGCATGCATCGCGATGCTCTCGTGAACTTTTTGTAATTAAAGTGGTAAATTATGTTTTTTTTGTACAAACAAAGCACTCATGCTGCTTCATAAAATTGAGGTTAAACCTTTGGAGTTACACGGAACACTTTAATGTTTTTAGTACCTTTCTGCACCTTGAAAGTGGTAGTTGTGTTGGATCTCTAAGGAGGGACAGAAAGCTCTCAGATTTCATCAAGAATATCTTAATTTGCGTTCTGAAGATGAACGAAGGTCTTATGGTTGTGGAAGGTGAGCAATTAATGAATTTTCATTTTTGGGTGAACTAACCCTTTAAAGGCTCCAATCAGGGGTGTTTATCCACTCAAAGTGTAACTTAATTCAAATTAAACATTTCACTTGACCTTTTTACTGGTATTAGTAATAACTACAGAAATTTTGTTATGGTGACAACACTACTGAGGATGAAAGGATATCGTCAGGTAGCAGAGCGAGCACTTTGTCTAAACTCTCCTTACTGCCTAATATATCCTGTTCCACAATGGCGTACTGTGGGAAATAGTGCTCCACCACAGACAGAGATTGACTGAAAGAAAGAGCGAGAGCACGGTTACACCAATTACACAGACACATTATATACTTAAGAAGGTGGGTCATTTTTTCCCCTCACTTGATGAAAGGATGGATTGGATCTGACAGCGCAACTTTTCTCATGGTCTCCTCACCACCCTATAGAAACACGTGCAGGACACACAATTAATTAAAACACTCACAGGATAAAGAGTTGAGCTTTTGGTTTACATGAATGAATATGGTAAACAAACCCAGGATACAACTCCTAGAATGATAAATTATCTGATATTTGACTACCTTGACTAAACTTAGATACTCTGCCACAGCAGACCGCGCCGCCACCGAGAGCTTCCTAGCCGCCTCATCACAAACCCAGCAATGCACTCCTCTCCTGCCCGAGTAAACCCACAGGAGATGATGGAATCCAAAGTCCTCTGAACCACACATACAACACAATACACATTAACTTTCTTCCGTCTGCATATTCGTTATGATGTTACTTAAATTGTAACCGTTCAGCTGATGAGAGGTTCCCCTTACCCCGAAGTGCCCGGTCCAGAATACGGATAGCGATGGTCATTAGAGTCCAGCATTTTGAGCAGATATCAGCAGCACTGAAAAATGAAAAGATGAATAAATTTATATAAAAACAGAACAAAACTGCATTTAAAACACTACTCCATAAGCATAATCGTGTATTAATTAGAAAAAAAAGGTGAAAAGGCAACTGGATACCTGCAGCAACGTCTGACATCATCATAGTCTGTCATGTCAATGTCAAACACCAGCTCCTTCTCCAGGGCCTGGAAGGTTCCAGACTTCACAGTGTTGTGTTGACTGGGCTGTCAATCACAGAAACAAAGAACTTATGATCTCTTTATTGATATATATATATATATATATATATATATATATATATATATATATATATATATATATAGAGAGAGAGAGAGAGAGAGAGAGAGAATTATTGAATTATCATATATATATATATATATATATATATATATATATATATATATATAAATTGAAGTATCTAATCATACAGCAAGTAATCAATAGCTATGATATTACTTCATACAAATGTAATGACTGTGTTATATCACTATGTGTTATATACTGATGTTATATCACTATATAATAGTACATTAATATTCTCTATATAGCTACAATACTATAATACTATAACATTTTATTTGAACCACTGTATTTTATTTTAAACCCTGTGATGTGATGAATTTTTACAAGTATGAATATTCCATTGTCTTTCAACTAATATGCATTTCTAAATTATAAAAACTATGGCTGTATAAAAGAATTAACAAAATGTTGTGACAAGCCAGCTTTCCAAAATATACTATAATATAATATAATATAAAGAGGCTGAGTTTCATTACCCTGTGGCTGTAGACTGCTCCAATGTCAATCTTGTAAGGAACCATTTTCTGCATCTCTTTCTCCAGCTCATTTTGGGTGCTGAAGGACTGATATCTGACATAAATGTCATCTTTAAGCGTGAAGGAAAATTCACGGTTCTGGAAGTAGTTTTTTAGAGACTGCAAGAGGCAGAATTATGTAGAAAATATGAAAATGAAGAGACAAATATTGTTTAATATAAATGCACGCATGGAACCATATTGATTAAAGTGAAATATGTATGGAACATATTTGCACTATGAACACACAAACTACAAAAAACAACAGCATTTTAAAGACTCGTTGTGTGATCAGAGATTGATGTGGCTCGGAGATTTACTTACCACCGCCATAATTCAACCAGCGATAGTACTGTGGAAACGGGAATAGTCTGCGATAATACAGCGGTAACAAGTCAGGCAAACAAGCTGGATCATAATCTGAGTTTGACATGTTTAAATTTCTCTATGACAGCTGATCCAACAAACAACCAGCGCGGGAAAATGAACGTAAATAGGAAGTGACGCACGTTGTGCTCATTCGTTGGTCTCGCGCACAGCTACTGTTTTCTACTGGCTCTGCTGCCACCTCAAGGCTCGGTCTAGAGCGTGTCATTAATATATTCAATAATGATTCAAATCACCGAGAGTCGTCGGTGTCCTGCCGTTAGGACCGAGAAGCTGGGATGAACTCCTTCACTCCCGCGACGCTGCCTAGTTTTTTAGGAAAAAGTTATGTAATAGTTACCATGGAGACAAGCAGTGTCAATGAAAAGCTTATTAGTCACGTGATTTGTGGAGAACAACCGAGAAAAATCAAGGTAAATATCAGGTGTGAACAGAATATAACCCTAGATAGGCTACATTATTATTATTATTATCATTATTATTATTATTATTGTTGTTGTTGTTGTGCTTCATTTCCAGTCATTCTCATTGTTGCCAAATTTTGCAATATATTGATTAATTATGTGAATTAAGAGTAATGAAATGTTACCTGTAAAATTAGCTCCAGCTAAACAGGGAAATTAGGGAAAACGTGGAAACTTGACACTTCCAAATGTTTCCCAAAATTTTTCTTTGGCACAGAAAGCTATTAAATGTGGCCGAAATGATATATATCGTATATTATATGGTAAAATTCTCATGTGAGCCATGTGTATGCACTGCTGGATATTGTTAGCAGACAAAATAAATAAAATACTGCGAGTGTGAATAGTGTGTTTAAATAAACACCAGAAGAAACAGCTATTAATATATTATTTTTGTGAATATGTATTGGAATACAATGCCTCACTTTTGAACAAATCAGTCTACCTTTTTACATCTGCATTCGATGTAAATCCACGAAGCACTAAAATGTTTTTTCACCAACTTCTTTTCCTTTCAGAATCTCCATCTCACCACAGGAGGGCAGAAACTCCTTGAGAACCGGACAGACTGCGACAGTCATGTTGACTGCATGCGTATTGATAATTCTGCAGCTAGAGCTTGATCCAATCTGCTGAGCCACAGTCACCACTGTAAAAAGGTGAAGGCATATAAATGTGTAGATTTTCACTATGCTGTCAACAGGAATATTATCACAGGGCTTTTTCTGGTGCCAGAAAATTAAGGGCCTGTCTAAAGCATCCTGTGACGGAAAGAAAAAACACAGTCTCAGGTCACAAGTATTGAAAAAGATAATGGGATGCATGTATTTGAAGTGTGTGTGTATGTGTGTGTGGGGGGGTCTTGTTTCTCATAATCTCTAGAAAAGCTCTGTATAGAAATTTGGTATTTTATGTGAGGAACTGAGGGTAAATCCTAATGGAGTGCGGCTCACAGGAACTCTTGTACAAGTAAGAGCTCTCACAGAGAGTGTCTGACTGAGAGCACTTGTGTCTGAGTGCACCAGTCTCATTTCCACCTCTCACGGTCTATCTTTTTATTCAGTGTTAAATTCAATAGATTCACGTTAAGCAAGGCCTATGCGTTCCTTGTACGTGTTAGAGGATTTTACACTCTGTCAGGAAGTCTCTATATTAATTGATACCGGCTTCCTGAGTGGCTCAGCAGAGACATCCTCATGTAGCAAGTGGTCAAAGCTATTTTAGGCATAATACTCTTCCCTGAACAAGTGCTTTCCTGTCATCCTTCGCAAATCCATTTTCAGTACTTAAAATAAATGTCTTCCTGTTCTTGAAGAAATACAATCCCCTAAAAGCAGAGCATGTTGCATTACTATATGGGCTAAACTGTCACAATGCAGCTCACCATTAAATAGCCTAGGTTTTCAGCAAAATTAAAACAGTAAAGCAATTATGAAACTAAATTAAGAATAAATAACGAGATGCACACTAGCATTCAAAAGTTTGAGTCAGTAAGATTATTATTATTATTACTTGAAAGAAATTAATAGTTTTATTAAGCAATGAGACATTAAAGTGGTGTTTTTAATGTGCTTTAATGTGCAAATTCATAAGTCAACACCATTGCTGAGTGTTTTCTCTTTAAAACTGTCTCAAAAACGTGGTTTGAAATCGCTGGTGTAACCAATCATGTCAACGTGTGATTGTCAACTAGTGGATCTAAACTGGTGTGTGAGTGGAGGCGGGGCTAATTTGCATATTCATAGAACTGTGTACTAAATGAGGCGAGGGTGTAGAGTTACATTCAAGCTATTTTAAAGTTTTTTTTCAAGAAAATGTTATTTTGGCGATCAAAGATCAGTTTTAAGGGATAAAATTAGTGACTGCAGGGGGACTTTAAATTGACAGTAAAGACTTTTACAATGTTGCAAAAGATTTTTATTTCAAATAAATGCTGTTCTTTTGAACTTTTTATTCATCAGAGAATCCTGAAAAAATGTATCATGGTTTCAACTAAAATATTAAGCAGCACAACAGTTTTCAACATCAATAATAATAATAAAATTAAAAATTCTACCAAGCCAGATTTTTAAACAGTATGTAAAAAGTAATTAATACAATTTAATTCATAACTAATTAAAACAATTTAATTAATAAATTATTAACTTGCCCTGACCTGAAATGTATATTAAATAAATATCCTTGTCCTGAGAGTTCAAGATTTCATTTAAATCTATGACTGTTACCTCATGCTAATGTAGTTTTATAATGTTCACAGGTATAGCTATAGAAAAGATATAATGATTTTAGAAGTGTGACATACAGAACGATTCGAATTTAAGAAAGTTTGCAGAACAGTGCTTGAAACCGACAAAAAAAAAAAAAAAAATGTTCTACTTGAGAAAACACACATTTGTGCATTTGGACCTTTGACTCAAAAACTCTTCGTGACAACTATATCTCCACTATATTACTGAAATTACAGCTTGCAAACCTCTTTTCAGTGTTAGTTTGGCACAGAGCTTGAGATAAGTAAAATGAGGTTGGCACCACCTTGTTTACTTGATCAGCTCTGACAGAAATAGACTGTAATGTTTGTCTTAAAACAATGGCTGTTGTTGCGGGGCAGGATGAGGGGCTGGTGGAGAAGCATGAGAGGGGAGAGAGGGTTATCTGGGCGACAGGGTGAAGCATGTCAGGGCCTCAACTACGGAACTCCACCGACATGCGAGTCTCTATTGTTCAGTTCACATCCTCCTCCTCGTGCAGTGGTGTTCTCCGTGTGTGTGGGTGGAAGTGACTTTTCCCTCAGTGGAAAATCTCAAAGCTGGGCTTCCCTTTATGAGCCCTTCCTTCTGAGGAAGAAAGAGAACTTCCTTCAAAACAGGTGCAGACTGTTGATGGGGGGTTTGTGCTCTGACAGGATGCCTAGCGTTTGAGCCACAGGTAATCATGGGTACATCACCCAGCAACAGCTATCTCGGAGTATTATGAACATCAATACACAGTCTTGATCATCATTTGTCTTTATTCAAATCAAATGAATTACAAATGTGGTCATCGCACGAAAAGGGTTGCGTGGATACGGTTTCGGTTACTGATACACGCGGGGCACAGGTGTTAATTAAAATTTACCGTTTTAGTTGGCCTGATAAGCGCCTGCTTGCCGCTTTCATCTTCACACAGAGAATATACGTCTACTCAAAAGAGACCCGAATCTGTTAAATATTTCATTTTGTACGATTTTCTCTTTCAGGCCGTTGAAAAGTAAATGTGTGTGCGCTCACATACGCACCTACACGCAGACACTCATGCACTAAGACTTCGCTGCTGTTGCTATGACTACATTCTTTCTGCGGTAAATGTGTTGTCTGACACTGTAAAGTCAAAGAGAATACTCATGTTTTCATATCTACTCTTGTCTTTTCTTTCTCTCTCACATACTTGCTCCTCTCAGGCACGCTCAAGGTTGCGGGTGATTTTGGTTACGGCTTTGTGTGACCTTGAGACTCTTAAAGAGCACAGTACAATACAGATCTTTCTGGATGTGTGTGTTTTGAACACTTTACACTTAACGAGCAATACTGCTCATAAATATTATGAGCATTATTCATTATTCATAAATATAATTTTGAATATATTTATGAATTTTTAAGTCTTCAACCTTTTGCATAACTTGGTGGATAGAAATGTGAATAGTACACTGTAAAAATGCTACGGTGAAAAACAGTTTTCAGAATATATACGGGCAATAACTGTAAAGTTTTTAAACTGTAGATTTAACGGTACATGTAATGTAATTTTACAGTAAAATACTGTGGAAGTGAAAAATAACAAGTCATTGTATAATTTACAATGAAAAAATGTAAATTGACATTCCCTCAATATATTTTCATTGAAATAACTCTTTAGTTATAAGTGTTACGTTTCTAGTGGGTAAATGAGGTGTGCTAAGATGGAGCTTCACACAAACAAAAGTTTAATAATAATCCACAGGGGAAACAATCCAAGAGAACAGTCCACACAAGAACATCCAAAACAATTTTAACAATCGACAGAAGTGAGACAGAAACAGAGGGCTTAAATATACTGGAAACAAAGGGATCGCATGACACTGATTAACGACATACACCTGAAGACAATCGACCAATGATGAACGAGTGGCGGGAAGAAATCAAAAAAGAGCACGTGTGAAACATGAAAACAAACAGTCTAGAACAGATACACATGTAACATTAAGAAGAAATAAGTTTCTTTTTTTATACACTAATCAGTGTATATCAGGGTTTTATGTAACATCTAATGTTGTTAATTAATGTTTATGCGTGTTACCATGATAGTGTTTAGTGTTTGTGTGAATGACACTGTGTGCATCTCCTATATATTAATATTGTAATTCCCAGCTTGTCGAAAAGCTCCTTGTGATGAGCTTTGATTCATCATGTGACTCTCATCACCACTGTGTTACAAAGGTACAAAACAGATACTAGTACTTCAATAGGTTGATAAATGACCAATTCATGTGTTTCTTCACTGTGAATGTATAATTTTTTTTTACAGTTTGTGAAATAAACAGTTGTGAACCATAATTATTACAATATAGACCTTTAAATTATAAAGGTTTGAATTGTAAAATAGATAGTAAACCAGGTTCTGTCCAATAAAACCTAAAACATTGCTAGTGTATTTTTACGGTAAAGTTCTGACACAGCTGCCGTTTTTTTTACCGTAAAGTTTACGGGATTTTTTTTTTTTTTTTACAGTATACCATATTAATTGTATGTACAGACTTGAAGGTTACAAAGCTATTAAAAATAATTGTTAGTTTTTGTACAGTCATATACTTGATAATGCTCCTTTTAATTTTATTATTTTACTAAATACATTTAAATGTGGGGTAGACCATTAACTTGGCTTAGAAGTTACTTTATACATAAAATAATCATAACTGTACATACAAATTTTCTATATTGTATATTTTTATATTATTCTTTTATTCTTTTTATTATCTGTGTCTTGTCTTGTCGCTGTCACTCTGTTGCACTGTGGAGCTTCTGTCACTAAAACAAATTCCTTGTATGTGTAAACATACCTGGCAATAAAGCTCTTTCTGATTCTGATTCTGAAATACATAAAATATAAATGATGTATGATTTATATACATCTATATGTATATATTAAATTAGTTGTGTATACATATTTACAAAATAATAAAAAATAATATGTTTGTGATAAACTAAATATTTTTCAACAATTATTAAATTAATAAATGTAAGTATATTTTAAATTAATTTTTAATTAAATGTGTTAATAGTGTGAAATTTATAATGTATTGTTGTTTTGCTTTTTTATATATATGACCTACTTTTTTATATATAAATATATACATATATATAAACTAATTAGGTCAGGGTGCATTACACATGCAGTAGTGCACACAATCACAGCAGGGTGGGGCAACTTCCCGAAATTCCTGCATATGCTGCAATATCATGAAAATATTGGTTGTATAAAGAAAAGAATTTCCTGGAAGCAACAGGAAGCAAACAAACATATATAACAATGAAGCCTGATTGCAACCCCATGTGTATATATACATATACATATACATATGAGTTTTTGCAAACAGTATTTGGCAGACCCCCTGCAGTACCACCTCGGAACCCCTGTTGTAGGACCCCTGCTTTAGTTTGCAGCAACATCAATTTCTCTAAAATCTATTACTTTGAAGTCTTTAATGCTCACGCTGACAATGATAAGCTACGGATGGAAGCAGTTTTCTTAAAATGTATCTCTAATCATCGGTTCATTGTCTGACATATTGTGTGTTACTGTGATACTTGATTGATAACATAATATACACATGGGGTTGCAATCAGGCTTCATTGTTGTATATGATTGTTTGCTTCCTGTTTTTACAGGAAGATATTGTATCATAGAAGTACAAATAAAGACGCACTCTCTCTTTTTTCTTCATGTAAGAAAAAAGTTACAGATATTGCAGCATATGTAGGCATTTCGGGAAGTTGCCCCACCCTAACTGTGATTGTGAGCACTACTGCATGTGTAATGCACCCTGACCTAATTAGTTATGTACAGTTTCACGCATAACTGGACTCCATATGTTAAAATTTGTCCCTAATAAACATAAGTCACTTTTTAGTTCCATATCTAGACAAACATGTACAGTACATGCAACTTTATGTTCATAAAACAACTTTAATAGACCATATCATATAGGATTAGTTAACTTGTACATTTATATTGTTTGTTTACAGAGGCACAGATCAATCCGAAATCAAGCACCTGAGCCCAAGCATAGGACATCTGGGCAGTTTGTAGCCCTTAAAATAGGTCAGTTTTTTTTACACTAAAACATGTTCTTCACTGCATGTAACCTGTAACCAACAAAAAGATGTACTGTTTTAAACTCCAGAAATGCAGGGTCAACCTGACCTGTCCAAACACACCCCACACCTTCTTCCTTCTCTATGGTCCAGAGACCCAGATGCCATAAAAGCACGGTTGGCTAATTAAACAGCCAAATATACTCATCCATTATTAACATACCTTAGGGGTTCACCGTGACAAACTACATATGTGTGAGAGTGAGTGATAGTGGGGGTTGGGCGTACCTCATGGGTTTTCGGGCCGCCTTGGGGACCCCCTTGGCAATAAAAAGGCCCATGGCAGTGCGAGAGGGATGCTTGTATGACAGTAGGTGTGTGCGGTTATTCTGTTCTGTTGCCAACGCAGCAGGAATCAGCTGTGCAAGAGTCTCGCAACACCACAGTGTTAAAATCACGGTGTAATTTACTCACGCTCATGTTGTTGCGAATCTGCGTGACTTATTTCCTTTGGTGCAACACAAAAGAAGATATTCTGAACAATGTGTATGGACCCCAATGTTGTTTTGAACCCCATTTACTTTCATTCCTTGGACAAAAACAGGTCTTCAAATGACAACTGATTTTTTATGCTTTTAAGCAGGGTTTTCCGTTCTGGGGTTTGAGAGGGAACTGTTTATTTATTTGAAATAAATAAATAATGTAAAAACAAGCATGTAGAATTAATCAAAATCTTCCGATAAATATCTCCAAAATAGTATTCTAATATTCTGCCCGTATATCATGCATCTCTAAAAGGGCATGCTAGTAATGTTCATCAGAAATTTACGATGATGTGAGTTGATAGGATTCACATTGTTTATGCTAATATCAGAATAAATTTAATATGTTGATTATGTACATTCATTTCTCCTGAGACCATTAGGCCTGCAGTTGTTCTCGTGAGTGTGTGTGTGTGTGTGTGTGAGACATCTCTCTGCTCCAGTGAACACAGTCACCCGGACTGATTCAACAAGGGTTGACTGAGCTTGTCGCATTTAAACAGCTTTAAAAGTCCCTTATGAACCTTAAAACTATGTTCGTATGATAATGTTGACAGTGAGAAGGTGAATAACACAACGACGGCACATTTGAAGGTCCGAACGCACATACCGAACACATTCTCCTGTCATTACGATCCCACCTCTTTGCTGCGGTTCTTGACTATCTGTGGCATTGTTAGCGCTGGAGTCACGGTGGCTGGTTTGATGGCTGCGCGCGTGTGTGTTTGTGTGCATGTCTTTGGCAGACTGCAGCTCGTCAGTAATTGGAGAGAATAAGTCTCCCCCCATCATTTCATTCCCTCCTTTACTGATTTCTCCCCAGTTTCTCTCGCTAGGTCTCAGTCTGATAGATGTGAGTCATTGGTAATGAGCCGGCATTCTGTCATTCTCTTACTTTCCACCCAAACAGCCCTAGTCTCTCTCTTCTCTCCAAAGCTCTTGGGTGTAGAATGCTTCAAGCAGCTGGAAGCTGCAGCTCTTTCCCTAAGCATTCCCTCTCTGAGGCTGTATTTTTCCTTTTATAGCTTTCTTCCTAAAATCATGCTTAAAAGACTCTGCTGTTTTACCCATGTTGTATCCTATACCTATGTGATATATGAAATAGCCTGTGAAAATCATGCCTTTAAGCTGTGCTTCGTCAAGGTTGTCTTGATCTAATTTGTCAAATGAATGAGCTGAACATGGCATGTTATTATTAACACTCTGTTAGTCCATTAATGTAGTGTGGAAATTTATAATATAGCATGTTATTTTAACTTTAATTTTATAACATTAACATTATAGTGTGGATACTGTTCAAATGTTTCCTCAAAAATATGAAGCAGCACAACATTGATAATAATAAGGAAAATTATAATGATCAGCAAAATTAGAATGATTTCTGAAGGATCATGTGACACTGAACACAGGAGTAATGATGCTGAAAATTCAGCTTTGACATCACAGGAAAAAATTAAATGTCTAAATCAGGGATGTTTCCTCCAAGGCGGCAAAAATGGTTTAGAAAATAATCCACAGTGCTAAAATAAAACAATGCATTACGACATTAATAGTATGACATTATGATAATAGTATGACAGTATGACATTAATAGACCCCCTAATTTGTGCAGGGGATTAATTTTACTATTTTATGTTCATTGTGTTATTTATCCTGTAAAATATGTCTGAACACCAACAGTTATTTTAAATTGTAGCAGTATTTCACAATATTACTGTTTTTACTGTATTCTGATCAAATAAAAGCAGCCTTGGTGAGTTGAAGAGACTTTCAAATATATATATATATATATATATATATATATATATATATATATAAGTAGTTTATTTCACTACAGAGCTGACTGAGAAGGAACATGATGTTTATTTATTTAGCTAAAGTTATTTTTACCTAACAATATCACCATATATTCCAAAGCCTTGTCTGCTTGTTGACTGTGAGAGCGCAGCTCTCTCTGAAGTTCTGCTATATGTGAAGATGCGCACAGGAAATCTTTTTACTGTTTCTGCCTCTTCATTATGTTTCATTGCTATTCCTGCAGAACTACACGAGTTACTCTTCTCAGACCTGTGGGGCTAGATTTGTATGCTCTGTGAATAAATGGCTAATTTAAAGGGGACCTATTATGCAAACATGTACATAAATGTGTGTTGGCAGCATGTATACAACCACCCACTGTACAAAAATCCACCCTCTCCCTTGTTAATCCCCATAAATCATAAGCAGTGTTTTAGAACAAGCCATTTGCAGATTCTGACTTCAGTTTGTACAGGCCTCACCCAAGACTGTTGACAAACTCTGCCGCATTAGTATAGACCCCGCTCTGAGCGAGTTGTACACTGTCAGGTGTTTTGTTGTTGGATCTAAGAGTGAACACAACAGTCTTAATGTACTCCTGACATCAGAAGACCCAGTAGATTAGTTTTATTTTTGAAGGAAATGCACCACCATATACCTAAATCCGTTTATGTCTGCGTGAATCATTTTACACCAGACTGCTTTGTAAAAAAGGACAATATAAAACAGGTTATTGGTAAAAAGTTGTTACTCAAGGTAGGATGGATCAGTAACTGTTTGTGATCCAGCTTATAGTCTCTGGAGTGATAATGGTCACGGCAGCAATGAAGGGGAGAGCACAGAGTTGTTTTACGGATATAAAGTTTATTAAGAACCCCCTTAAAGGCAATAAGGTATGTATATTTTTTACTGTTAGTTTGTAACAAGTGTTTTTGTGTAATTTGCTGTGTATGTTCATGACAATGCAAGGGAGAGAGAGTTTGGATAAGACTTTAATGCACTTGTTTTATTAAGCTCTTACAGTGATATTCTGGAATCAAAACAGATGCTTCATCTTTTGTGTGAAGTACAATAAACTTAAAATTCATCAGTAAAGTTTTGGCCATCATTCGGACGGGGGTCTGCTACAACAGGCTTGTAGTGATAGTGGATGAAAGCAAGATGACAACATACGATATAACCGAAATTAAATTAAACTATACCTGTTCCGTCTCCATGGAGCATATGTTCTCTGGCTCTGTAGGCTTCATTGTCCAACTCTGATTCGAACTGAACACTGTTTCTGACATTTTCAGTGTGTGAAACTGTCCTGTTTTGTTGTTGTTGGTATGCCGGAGCAAGAGCTCTTGAAGTTCTGGGACCGGGGCTGGGAGCAGCTGCTCATTGCATTTAAAAGGACACAAAAAATGGCAAGCCCCACTTATTTATCTTGTAAAAAGGGGTATAATTGGCCCCCTTTAAGAAACTGTCATATGAGGATGTTTGTCTGATTTTCAAATCTCCTAATATTTAGGATACCATGACTTTTCCTTTTTTTTTTTAATGATTGCTGAATTCATTTTATAGAGATTACTGTTTGCAAACATTTTCATTAGCATGTTAAATATAGGCCTATGTTGTTTAGACATGTTACATTTCTCATATTTTGGACTGCTTCTGCATCTGCAAGTATTATATTTTTAGATGAAGCATTTTCTCATAATAAGTGTTGAAAAGAAGGGTACATGCATGCAATTTACTGACCAAATCCAGGTTTTAATTAATTTAAGAGTGACACATGACACCAAAGACAAGGGAAAATAACCAGTAAACATATTCAATATAAAATAACCGTCTGAAACTAAAGAATAAAACAGAACCAGCAATAATCAACCATTAATAAATTACACATTACATAGCACACACAATCATACTGTCTGTTTTGAAATTGTTTGCAGACATCATTTAAAGGGCTGTACAAAACTGATTATGCACAACATATGTACGTCCAGACTTAAGTAACAAAAGGAAGATTGTGGAGGTCCACAACTTCAAACATATAACATATAAGAGTGCTACTAAACCAGACAACAGTAACAAATCTATATCAAGATGATGGTCTGTAAGTTGACTCATGTATTGAACTATAAACTATAGCCATAAAACCCTTTGTTATGCTACAGTGAGAAAACTTGTCCTTATTTTCACTTTGTTTACACCCTTTTTCTGTCTCAACTTCTCAAGTGGTTTTCAGACATGTAAGTCCAGCTTAACTGACTTGTCTGTTGCTAAGCAACGGCGGTTGGTATGTAGAATTTAGTGATGCAGGTCGATGTTTGAAAAAACTCCTAAAGTTCCTTTCAGATGAGAGTTTATAAAGTGACTGATATAATATAGTTATAATATTGTAATATGATATAATGTAGGTGCAGTTAAGGCAAGACCATTTTTTATGTACAGTATTTTCACTCTCATTCTTCAGATGGTTCACACAACATTTTGGGTTGATGTTAATAAAAAGACCAAATTTCATGCCTAATGACCTTCTGGAGCTGCAAAACAAAATGCTCAATAATGTCACATAATTTTTAGGCGATTTTTCAATTTTCTAAGCCAGCGAGAACTTTCATCGAAGTCAGAAAAAAATAAAAAATAAAAATAAAAAAATAATAAAATGATAATAACCAAAAGACCGCAATAAAGTTCAATGAATGAGAAAAAACTTTCAACCATTCACAAGTTTGGTTTCTGTAAGATTTTGGTCTCTTATGCTCAACAAGCCTGCATTTATTTGATCAAAAGTATTATTGCAATTAAAAATAACTGTTTTCCATTTGAATATGTTTTAAAATGTACTTTATTCCTTTCATGGTTCAACTGAATTTTTAGCATCATTACTCCAGTGTCACATGATCCTTAATAAACATCTATTTTCAATGTTGAAAACAGTTGTGTAGTTTAATATTTTTGTGGAAACCATAAAACCTGCTGTTCAAGATGAACAGAAAGTTCAAAAGACCAGCATTTATTTGAAATAGAAATCTTTTGTAACATTACTGTCTTCACTGTCACTTTTGATCAATTTAATGCATCCTTGCTGGAAAAAAATATTAATTTCTAAAAAAAACAACAACAAAAAAAAAACTCTTAAGGCCACTTCATGCTGCACCAATAGATCCTGACAGATGGCAACAGACACTTTGTCCGGTTTTGTGGGATAAGTGTACCCCTGTCACCGTCTGTCAGCATCGGTCTGCTCTGGCTTTCGGGCATTCGGGTTTTGGAATGACTGAAAAGTGACGTACTGTAATCTGGTGATTGTCGCCGTCTGTCGGTGCAGTGTGAGTTGGCCTTTACTGACTCCAAATTTCTAAACGGTAGTGTAAATTATTCCCCAAACCACTTCTTTGATCATATTATTTTTGATGTAATATGAACTACTTAAGTTGGACCAGTAATTCTGAGGTCAAATTCTTCGTAATGCGGTCTCATCTGACTTATCGGTTCATTTCTACTCAGCCATTTATAAGCCCAAAGTGAGGATTTAGTTGTTTTACGCTTAAGCATTACACAACCAGGGGTTGTGGGATTTAAGACAGAGATTACCAGAATGAGATTTACGATGAGAGGAGAGTCCTCTGTGACAATGATCCAACCGAATGCATCAGAATCGCTGAAATTACAATGCAATCTAATGCCCAGCCCAGAGAATAACCAGTATCTTCACTACTTAGAGAAATCAGCTTTTTACAGGCCTGTTATTGAGAATTAGCCGTTGGGGCAGATTTTAAGACTACTGTAGAAGAAAAAAAACAACAACTGGCGCATTCAAATTGTCCTCTTGCTTATGCAACATTGATCAGTTTTGGTGGACTGCAATGTCCCTAAGTAATCCCTCATGACCTTCCTAGTCCATCTCTAAAATTACTTCGGCGAAGGATTTTGTTTTCTAAAAATGAATGCCTGGAACATCTGGAAAGGGTTCTTTGTGGCAATAACTCCTGCTCTATACAGAGAAATGGCCCAGGCAATGCTGGACTTCTCCTCATTGACTGAGATTTATGACCCATTCTCTAGGGGCAGAAAGCGCATGAAGGACTACAGTAGGGATAAGAGAGAGAGAGAGAGAGAGAGTGTGTCAGTATGTCCAATACATCTGAATTGTACAAATGTGATTGGATGCTTCATCTAGCAGATTTATAACACTGTCCTACTTTTTCAGGAGGACATTAAATCTTGTTTCGCTCCTTCCCTCACGCATTCTTGACTTCTAACAGGATGGCATGACATTTTGATTCTTCGTAGATCAGTGCCAAAGACTTCAGCAAGTACAAGCAATGCATAATTCTGTTTTGAAACAGCAACTAATGCCAACCTGTATTCAATCATTCTCTCACTTTCCAATCAACAATCACATCCATGTTCACTAAAGTGCATTCTGTGTAACAGAAACTCATCCTCTTCCCTTACATATTAAATTATGTTCACAGCTCAACCCACAATCCCATACATGTGTGCACACTAACTAATAAGACTACTCACAAAAATATTCAACAGTGTCCAGTATACACTGCGTTTCCTTCTTTGTCTGATTGATTGATCATTAATAAAAAAAAATGCAGTTCGTGTAAAGGGAAATCAATCGATACTTTAGCATTAGGATGTGTAACAGCCAAAAACCTTGAACAAAGGCAGCAGCTCTTTGTCATAGGGATGAGTGTGTTTGCAGGTGGGGTGTCAGAATGGAAGAAGAACAACTTAAGTGCAGAGAGAGGGAGGGGTCATGAAAGGTCATGACCTCCCCTTCTCTCAACCCCCGCCCCCCCAACCAACCCTCTTGAAGAGCGAAAATGCGTTTTCTGGAGCTAGAGCAGCGCACGTGGAGCTCACATGATGGAACAGCTCTTGGTTCTCTCCTTGCTGAAGGAGGAGGTCAGGAGCTCTGCCTTGCTGGGCAGGTGAAGGAGGCGTTTGGAGAGCCGGCGGGTGGGGCTTTGCTTTATGGGGGGCTGCAGTTTGTTGAGGCATGTGAGTGCCGCTGAGCGGAACACGCTGTGAATGCTCTTCTCCGATGTGAACGCAGAGCACTCCAGGTAAACCTCCGCTCCTACCTGCTTCGCCAACAAGGTTCCCTACATACAGACAACATGCAGTCAGAGATGGAAACAGAGGCAAAGAGTCTAGCTTACAAAGGGAGGGTATGATTGACTGACCTGCTCATGGGAGATAGGTGTCAGTCTCTGATTGGACAGCTCCATCAGTGTGCAAACATCTGTACGAAGGTCTGTCTTGCAGCCGACTAGAATTATTCGAGTACTGGGGCAGAAATCCATGATTTCGGCTTTCCACTGCAGGGAAGAGAACTGTTAATATATATACTGCAAAATCATATTCTTAATGACCCCTTGTGGTGAAAATCAAGCTTTAACGTTGTTTATATGTCTATGTGGTGTTTTGTATTAAATATGCTTTAAGACAACACCATTGCTGAGTATTTTCTTTTTAAAACTGCAGTGGTCTTTCTAAGGTTTGAAATCGCTGGTGTTTGTGACGTCACAAATTACCTTGTAACCAATCACACTGACGTGTCGGCGGGCTTTGCTTCAGAGCGGTCATTAACTGTGTGCATAGAATAACTAGAAGCAAAGAAGACTCGTGAAGCCATGTTATCCCAGTATATTTTTCTCTTGATATGAAAAATCAGGTACTTTTAAGATTACAGCGGGTAAATTATGTATATGATTGTATTTTATGATGATATGATAAACTACATGCCTTTCTCCACTAACGTTCTAAGTTGTTCAAAGCGTTTCTAAGAATGCTGATTTTTAGAAGGCAGACTGAGATGGTGAACAGGTTTGTGTAACAATAGCAACACATTATTAGCTGTTTGATAACGTAGTCAAGCGAAAGGCTAATCATATTAATTACCGTTATGTGTCCGATGTTGTAAAGAGCGATACCATTGTGCAGCATTTACTGTCAAAGATTAGTTTTGAGGGATAAACTTGACTACAGGGGGACTTTAATGAGGTTTTTTTTCTTAAAAAGCAACACTACTGTATGTAAGAAAGGGGTAGTTCACCAAAAATGAAAAATGTTTAGTTTACAATTTTTTGGTTTTGTCCATGCAATGAAAGCCATTGGACCCCAATGACATTCATTCTATTGTCAAAAACTCAGAGACCTTTTATGTTCCATAGAAGAAAGTTTCACGACATGCTTGGAACGACATGAAGGTGAGTAAATGATGACATAATTTTCATTTTTTTTGGGTGAACTATCCCTTCAAGTTGTCTTTTGATAGATCTAATCTTTACAAGTACGAGTACATTTTGCTTTACTGCACTGCCAGATTTTTTTCACCTATTTTTAACATGTTCATACTTCAAAAGATTTTTTTTAAAAATCTTGACAGACAAAATACACACATTTCCTGAAAGGTCTTGAAATTGTATCCAAAAATAAATAAATTCAAATTTAAGAAGTCATAAAATGTACTTCACCTTTTTCAGAGAGCTTTCGACGGTGTCAGGGCGACTTATATCGAAGCAGAGCAGAACAGCGTCTGCGTCGCTGTAGCAGAGAGGCCTGACATTATCATAATACGGTGAACCTGCAGGAGCAACCACACAAACAAACATCACTGATGGAAACTAAGCATTAAATAACATTATACTGGTGAGAAAGAAGCAAATGCGACAAAATATGGAATTTCAAATATTATGGAGGGGATCTAGCAATCATAATGTAAATAGCAATCATATGGGAGCTCTTGTAATAGGTGTGTGCATGTGTGTGGGCGAATCTTGGAGATTCCTATATTGACAGAATGAGTTGCCGGGGAGGTCTTGTCCCCCGCACACAGCGAACCTCATCTCATTCCGTAACTACGGTAACGGCATTGAAGGATGCACACATAAACACTGTCATAACTATGGTTTTATTTGATAGCAAATAAAGAAAGTCCATTAAAGACACATTTTACCCAATATTCATGTATTTGTGCTTATTAGAGGTCGTGTACTACTGCTATCTATGTAGACAGTGACTCAGCATGCAAGGTGTGGCTTACCAGCAGAAAGATAAGAGAGATAAGACAAAACAATGCATTTTCTGCAATCCCCATATCACTATCTATGCACTCCACTAGACAATACAGCTCTCAACAGTAAGGCCATTCTAGCAAATTAATTCCAGTTTAACTGCTTTAAATGTCACCATGGTCAAATTAATTCTGTCTATGTATTGTAGTTTAATTACACTTTTGAAATATTTGTGTAAAGATAAATTGCATAATGAAAAATATAAATATATTTTTTCTGACATAAATATATATATTTGGGTTGCAGATCTACTCTATGAGTGGTTATGCATCTATTCAGACATAAACCTCAATGATAGGACATCCCCCTATATCTGTTCTAGTGGAACAATATACAAGAGGCTGTCAAGAGGCAATTTCTCTTGACAGCTGACTGTTTGAAAAACAAATTAAAATACTGTATATTCCTCTTGAATAAAATTTCCAATGATAAGAGCTACAGGAGTGGCCCACACCAGACCCTGTCAAAGGCTCAGTTGCAGCCTCTCATGGTCGTCTCCTCTTTGATCTGGAGTGTGTGAAGAGAAGCCTGAAGCAGCGAGAGCCGGATGAGCAAATTCAATTAAAGCTTCTGTAATTAGTCGTTATTAGAGTGTGTTTGTGCACGTGTTTGCGTGTGGGTGCACGAGCATCTACCGCTCTGCCAATGTTCCTCCTGTGCGTCGCCACCTAACAAGGCTGTGCACAATTAACAAAGCCTAACTGCTGTAATGAGGAAATAGATGGGAGCTGCTTGACTGGCTTTCTCGGGCTCTGATCTTATGCAAGATTCTGAGTCAGTTGTTATGCATGAGAAAATGTGTTTTCCTCCACAGTTACTCTTTTCTCTTCTGATCTGGATTCAGTGTCTGGGGTTAGTCTGTTTGACAGTTTTCCCAGTATTGTTTCACTGTTCCAGGTCAATATGACTGGGAAATTCCATCTGAGTGGTTTTAACATTCCAATAACGAGGAAGTATGTTTAGTATGTCGGTCTCTTTCTCTCTCTAGCAGGGTTTCCATTAAAAATCTCTGCAAAACTTTTGCGATAGAAAAAACCTTTTCCTCTCGTGGCAAGTCATTCCAAAACTCATGGCAACGGATGTTAGTAGGTTTACGTATATAGCATCCTCCGCACTAACCATTATTTTTAATCGAAGGAGATGTAGGCGTGTTATCCAAGCCTTAATGGCAAGGAAAGCCCCTTATACTTGGGAGTGGTGTTTCTCTCTCCAATCTGCTTCAAGATCTAGATAACTTGTGGCATTTCTTTGTTGTTTAGAATCCAGTGGGTCTGTAATTCTTTTCTTTTACAAGTTTAATAAAGAACTCCGTCTCATCTTCCTTTCCAAACAACATACCACGCCATTCTTTGAAGAATGATCAACTTTATGCTAAGTGACCTTTAAATGAAAAAAAAAAGTTTCCATTGGAGTTTGAAGTTGCCTGAAAACACCTTGTGGTCTTTGCGAAATTGCCGCGTTTTCATTGGCCGTAATTTCAATTTGCAACTTAAATTTGCGCAGTTTGAAGGGTAATATAAATATATATATATATTTTAGTAGTAGTTTATTAATGACAACATTTAATTAATGATTAGATATAATTATGTAATGTTTAAAATTCAAAGTAATAATACTACTAATACCAAAACTGTTGTTTACACTGTTGAAAATTGTTTTATTGATGCTCTATCATTTCAAAAAGCTAAATTTAATATGAATTAGTTCTGCATATAAAAATAACTTGTTTTATCAGCTGAAAAAAAGTCTATTTGTAAAGTGAATAAATTCAAAAAAATGTGTACCAATTTGAAACAAAGGCTGAAATATACTATTTAGCTAGCAAAATATCCCTGTTGCCAAAAAAAAAAAATTAATTGTCTCACATTGTGAGTTTCTGGAGCAAACAAATAATCTCCCTCATCATGCACCTATTAAAGAAAAGCAATATCCCATCCACTCATCCTACCACTCAGTCAAGCAGTCAGGCATGACAATTAACATAGATTCAGATCCATCAGGCATCACTGACTGATAAGTTACACAACGTGCTACGCAAACATGATCCTGATGAACCCAGCTTTTTACTTGGCATGCAATATGACAGCAGCTACAGGACTTAAAAATATTATGTACACTATTGCAAAGATTAATCTCATTTGAAATATCAGTTATAAAATAGTAATGGCATTTGGGGACGTCATGAAACATCCATCCGAAAAAATATCCAGTGATACTCAATCAGACTGTTTACAGAGATAATGATATACTATGAAGAAAAGATAGAACAACAGGCTTTAGAGCCAGATAGACGTTAGGAACATAATTGGTATGATAACAGTAATATTATAAAACCTATTTAAAGGGATAGTCAACCCCAAAAATCACTAATTCACACCTATAATGTTGTTTTGGACCCCATTGACTTTAATTGTTTTAACTATATTTGTATATACATCCTTCAAAATATCTTATTTTGTGTTCTGTAGAAGAAAGAAAGTCATGATGATAACAGTTTACATTTTGAGGTGAACTCTCTTTAAGAGATGTCCTTTTTTTCCTTAAAGTTCTGTGAATCCAAACTTAGACTAAAGAAATGAGACTATCATAAGAACATTCCATGTATTTTTACTAGATAAGGAGGTAAGAGCTATAGCTATCAGTCATTGAACCACCGCTTTCTACTACTAGCCTAATCTTAATTAGACTCTTAATCAGATACACTGGCAAACACACAGACTAAACATTCCTTGACCAAATACCTTGATTCTATGAATCTGATAGACAAAATCACAGAGCTGATCTCTGTAATCCACTTCAGAGAGGGGCAGTATCCCTAAAAAGCCACCTACGTCATCAAAAAGGCTTCGCAACATGGCAAAACCCTGTGCTGTCCTATACACAGCCCTGATTATTTTAATAACCAATCAGAGGTTTTATCTGATCCAGAGGCAGACAGAAGGTGAAGACGGCACACAGCAGCGTCTGACGCCTCAGGATAGGTCTCAGGTGTTGCAGATGCCAGATCCTCTCACTTACTGCAGCTTCACATATGTCAGCTTACATTCCCTGACTCAGGGCTCAGGTGCTGATGGTGTGTCTTTCCTGTAACGTCTGGCTGACCTACTAGCCCAATAACAGTCAACACAACAGCCGGGAATGCACACATCAAGTCCAAATCTATTCTAAATCTACTTTAAAATATAAACAAGCATTTTGTGTAACTGAAAGTCATTAACAGGATAAAGAAGCAATGCAACATATGAAAACTTCTATATAACATATATATATATATATATATGAATTATTTTACATTGTACAAAATCAGAGCATGCTGTGCTGTGATGAACATTTAATTGGCTCTTATTCCAATACTACTAGTAGTTTGACACCTATTGGCCTGTACACATTTACTTTGTTCACTAATTGCATCCATTTCACAATGAAGCTGCTTATTTTTCTCTCTTTTTTCCCCCCATGTTCATCTTTTTCAACTATTTATGTCTAGACATTGAAAGTAAATGAGGTCCAAAACAACTGATTTTGTGTGTGGACAAAAACAAAACCAACATTTTCAGAATCATATCTTTTGTGTTCCGCAGAAGAAAGAAAGTCAAACAGGTTTGGAACGAGTAAATGGTGACTTTTAATTTGTGGCTCCATTTAATGAAATTCCTCAAAAGTGCTGTCACTTGTGTATTTATTAGCAAAAATGACTGCAGATGTGTTCATCAGTTTAAATGCTCTGTTATGTAAACCAGCATCTCAGCTACACAGTTGTCTCTCTCACCTGACGTGTCCCATAAACTAAGCTCCACGCGCTGCTCCTCTAATTCCAGTCCAGCTGTGTAGTTTTCAAACACTGTTGGGACGTATGTCTGTGGATGGGTGGACGAAATAAAACAAGTTACTTCATCATTTAACGTATGTATAAAACACTTATAAGTCCTTGATATCATGGTTTGTTTCAAACGTGTTAATGTTCCCCCCCAGCGTCAACACGTGCACACAACTCGCATGAGAAAGATACATGAAGTATCACCTTGATGTATGAATATCCAGGATAACCAAACGCAGTGTGTAATTAATGTTACAGTGTTGTTGCATAATGTCATAAGCAAGAATCTAGTACTATCGAAAACAGCCTACACATCATTATCCGCTCAGTGAATACGTGAGAGAGAGAGAGAGAGAGAGTAGGACATACCTCAGGATAACAGTCTTTGGCCAAGACTTGCAACATTGCAGTTTTCCCGCACTGCACGTCTCCCACTAAAACCAGTTTACAACGCATTACCAAAGGCTGGCTGATTCTTCTCTCCTTCATTGTAAATAAGACCTGTGCGCGTTGGCTCTCTCGTATAACAGCCCTGGGCAGTTTGTTCAGACCGCATTGGGGTTTGGACTAAATCACCACGAAAGAGAGAAATACGGCACTGCGGCAATTTATACAGCTCTGTTATCCAATCAGCGACACGCTCTCATGCTCGCGCCCGAGTTCCACTGCCCCCGAAACGCGCCCACCCAACTGGAGTCTGTACATTGATTTAGCCGATATAAATGTGCCTCTTACATCAAGCAATGGTAACAAAATATGAACGGTAGGGTTTTTTTAAAGAAAGTTTACGCGGAAGGCGTGAAAATGATAGTAGACGCGAGATGAAAATGAAAGTTGAGAAATATTATATCGCTCTAAAAGGGAGCGGTAAAATAACTCTTTACGTGTTATAAATGCTTCTATTATTGTAATGGCTACTATAAACAAAACTGCTCCACAAAATAATTATGCATGTGGCTCATTAATATGAGATTAATAAACCCAAGTCAGCAATATTATGAAAATGGCTTCTGTACATTTTTTAGACTAGTGGAACATTTTCAACACAAGCATATTTTGGGCTGGGGAATGGGTCAGTTGTAACTTTTTTTCACATTTTGTTGTACATCTCGTGAACAAAATATTACAATTTTATGTCATACAAAGCCACATTTGTCTAAGTATTTATTCTGACCAAATAATTCTCTGAGGATATTTTATATGAATTATTTCAAGCATGTGAAATGTTACATATGTTGCACAATGGTTTTACCAAAAGATACACTATCTTAAATAACATTTTTAATGTTTGAGTTTTATTGTTACATGCAGACATCACCTGACTAATAGCTATTACCCACACGTCAATATTTGAGAAACTCTAATTTCTCCTATTCTTAATATCATTTGATAAAAGTTTTTTTAAAAGATGGGATTTCCTACTATATTTGAACTATTCACTGTGCTGCCTTCACGTGCTATCGGAAATTTCCCACTTCCGAAGTCATGATTATGACTATGAGCTTGTCACATAAAAACAAACAAGTGCTTTGCTGTTAGAAAGATCAGGAGTAATGGAGGTTTACTCTTGCCTATTTATTGGGAAAATCTTATTAGGGTAGGCAAATTGTTTTTTAAAAACACTTTTTGTTATACTGGTTCAAACTCTCTTCACATCCTGATAGCAATCAATTATAAAATGGGTGTAAATATTGAAGCTTGTAGACTACATATATCTTCTGTGGAAGTCTCAGGACCAAAAAATGTTTGGACGGAATGCAATGATGGGATGTCCTACCTGCCTGCTAACATATGTATTTTCATACCTCCACGCGACCTGCTCGCACATCATCGGCACGTTTCAAGAGGCTAAGCAGAGTTGTAAACGACAGTCACCGTGTGCCACAAACAAACAGCAGCCGCATTTTTTATAGTTCCTTCTGAACCAAAACAACAAACTTATGCTGCGTTCACGTAATTACGAGATGGCAACCTGTTACATAGGGCTGCACAATTTAATCACACGATACGAAAAATAACATGATTCTTAGTGTGATTATGAAATTGCAAAGGCTTTGATTATTTTTATGCATAGCTTGTCAATGAAATACTGCTCCAAATGCTAATCCATTTGAAAGTATTGTGAATTTGAGTCGCTTATTATATACATTTGAAAAATCAACACACGTCAAACATCTTTCCAGATGGAGATGCATTTACTACTGATCACAGAGCCATACAGCTCTGACAAGCTGTGCATTAAATAATTGCAGCCTTTGCTGAATTGCGTGTGATTTAAGCGCAGTAAATCGCCCAGCCCTACCGTTACATTCTACCTTGAGCTCTTCGCATCCTCAGACTCGCATTTATGCGCCTTTGTCATCACTATCAACGCTGACATTATTCTGCAGTGGTTAGGTGGTACAAGTCTAATGTTGTTTACATTCAATATTATTTTAATATAATGTGGTTTGAGACAAAAGGTAATTTAACGCCGTCTCTCATGACGCTTCGCAGACTCTTCTCTGGCTGTGCGTGTTCATGTGTTTTGAAGGTGGCGTGGCTTTGGAGACACTCTAGAGGAAGTGTGGGATCTCATGCTCTTAAAGCTAGCTTGCTATTGCTAGCCTCTCCAAAATTGCCCACCCTACCTTTAAGATAAAATAATGATATTTAGCGCCCCCTTCGTTGAAAACCATATAAACATTCACGCTATCTATAGTCAGCTTGCTGATGATTTTGGAATTTCGGTCAAATACAGGCTATTTTCGCTTTGTATAAAACATACAACATGCTTCAATTGGTATTCGTATATGTAAATATGCACTACTATAATGACAAGGTGATGCCATTGTTGTGGCACAATATGTAACATTTTTATATTAAAAATGCAAAAAAACACTCGCACAGTGTTATATATTTCGTTCAGCTGTGTACTTACATTATCCTAAATGTTTCCAAGAATTTGTAAATTCAGAGAAACACACAATTTTAAATAGTGCCCCATCCCTCTCTTGTAACATGTCACCTGCCAATGACGTAATATCTGCATTATCCCTGGTTTCCGCTTGTACTGCATAGTAACCATGGCAACAGACGTGGACAGCTGTGTAACATCTAGCGGCACTCAGTTGTTGTTTTGTTCAAACATTATGGACCATGGCAAGCAAACTTTGGGACAAAAGGAGAAATTAAACGAGGATTACGAGAGAGCTTTTCAGCAAACTTCAACTTAACAGAGATACTGCTCTTGCACGTTATTAGCCAAGGTAAGCGAATGTAGGCTTTGACTAATCAGTGTGATACAGCTCAACACGATGAAATGTAAGAATATCATCTGTATGTTATTCTCTAATGTTGATCTAGCTTACTGTTAAGTCTCATACAGCCAACAAACTAATACACAGCATAACATTACAACTTTCAACACGCTGAAATGCAATTTAGTATGATAGTGTAACGTTAGACCAATTGAAACAGCGCCGCGTTACTTAACAATTTTAATTCGTCAAATAAACTGACCTGTATGAGTAGTATTTCAGCACTTGCGAGTAGTTTAGTAGAATGAAATGTCCTTTATATTCCTTTATATCCCTGGACTCGCGTGTGGCACTGATATCTGTCTCTAATTAGCATGGCCACGCCCTGCTTCACCACAGTCATGGTAAATAACATGCATTCACTCATCCATAAACATTATTTCCCCGTAAACATTATTAGATCCATTGGCATGACGACAAGTTCCATGATTCCACGCTCATTCACTGCATAATCAATCTACGTCTTTGTTATTGTTTTGAAGAGTTTAGCCATCCCTAGCGGTGAAAAAAAAACATATTATGCCTTTAAAGGTGGGGTAAGTAGATTTTGAACAAATATTTGAAATCAACCCAAACAAACACACCCCTCTCTTCATTGCTGCACTTCCAAAACTCATCCTCTAATCCTAACCAGCCAGCTCCGATTCAGTCTCGAAACCCTGGCCCATTTGTTGCTGGCATGCAATGCAAATGCACTAACAATGATGCTAAACACTGCATTCTCCAACTGTTGTCAGTGTGCAGTGCTTTACCTGCAAAACTCTCACTATCTGGCCACTGTTACACACGCAATGCGAAAGTGGATGTCTGTTTATCACAGCTAATGTGCAACAACATGTTTTACGAAAAATAAAGAGCAGATGATGAACAAATGACAAGGAAACACAAAAAATGAACGTACAATACTCAAGTAAATACGAACCTAGAGTTTGTTATTAGTCGCCAATAGCACAGCAGTTCCAGAAAATCATGACACTCAAACCCAGTGTTACTCACATGTGAAGTGGAATCAAAGCAGCATCTACGTCTGTTTTCAGGCCTTCCTGTTTAGCTCTCTCCAGCGCTGTACAGCTGTTCTAATATTAACATGGGTCCTAAAGATCTTGCCCAGTCATTACCCTTCATTCCAGTGACATTCTTTTGAGTTCCTTTGTATTGTCTCTTTCTGCATTTTATTTTTCAAATCTCCCTCTTTCCTCGGTCTGTCTCCTTAACTGCTATAGCTGCTAATGCTGATTTGTTTCACATTTGTTATTGGTGTCGGACCGACTTCCAAACAGTTTTTCAAGAACTACTTACCGCACCTTTTAAGGTTGCAAAATTCACAGTTGTCTCTCAGAGAAAGCAACATTACTGTAGCTTGTTGCAGATTGGATCATTTGGCAATGTTAAAACTGATCCTTCACAAAGACCCGCCCCCTTTAGTTACTGTTGCTATGTCCGACAAGCCATTCGCTCTCACGCCACACATCATGTTCTCACATGGTGGAAAATACATTGCGGAGCAAAGAGGACACTAACAATGTGTCGACAGACAAGACAGAGCAGGTTGCTTTTAAATATGAAACAATTTCATATTTAAAATATTATAATTTTTTAAAGAAGTTTAAACAACAAATACAGTATAGTGGCTCTTTAATGTGTCGTGACAGATCGCTGTAGCTCCTTCAAGCGGTTCTCAAGCTGTATCTCTTCATACTAGTATTTATACTATCATTTATTGCACCAAATAAACATGAATGAACATCAGAAGGAATGTTGTTTCAAGCGTGGAAAGACGGGAATACACAATTTTTCAAGTTCAAGTTCACCAACATTAATCTACTAACTCCCCTGACTGCTTTGTCGGACAAAATGGCGTATTCAGGGTTATGGTTGGTTATATAGCCTGTCAATGAAACTGCCGGCAAAGGGTCAATTGAAGAAGGGCCCATATTCACCTCTGACTCAATGACAGAAACAGGTGGATAAACGACCACTCTTCAGTCAACTTTATTGACCCAGAGTTGTGTAAATGACCGATAACCTCTGAGGCATTATTGACTGCGTGTTGAGTAACAGTTTGACTCTTTCCTGGTATTTCCTCATTTGTTTGGCTCAGACAAATAAGAGCTTAATGGAACGAGTGCAAGTCCACACACGCAATAAATCTATATAAACCGACCGCATTGTTTGTGTGTTGTATATGCATCTGACTGTAATTAAAGCCTGCCCCCTGCACATAGATGCTAATTACATGATACAAAGATTATAACCCGCTATAATGCTATTTTTGGTTCACTCATGGCAGTGTTTCAGAGAATATGTTCAAACAGATTGTTCCATTTATTTTGAGACCCTTTGTACTAAAGCCCCTAGGAGTGAAGTGATTATGTAACTATCTGTGGCTCCTTTGTTAGCTAAACTCTCTCTCTCGGTCTGTCTCCCTCTGCTTATAAAACAAATCATATATTTAAAGTAGACTAATAGACGTGGGTACAGACAGTCATAAAAGCAAAAACAGGAAAAGAACCTGTGTTGACCAAGTATAATAATAGTATAGTGTTCTTGTTTAATAGTCCAGCCTACACTTTATCTTCCCATGTGCATCATGTGATTTCTGAATGTTTTTCTCTCTGCAATGTATGGCAGCATGTGTATGTTTACAGGAGAGTGTGGTGGCCCGGGCCAGACAGAGACAGATGGTCTGGTCTTCCCCAAACTGAGACAGGAAACACAGCAATGACATCTCAGCTGGGGAGAAGCATAGAGCATTTCCTGCAAGCTGGAGGGAAATGTTCTTAGACAGTCGCAAATTTACAGACAAGTCAATTTGCTTAATAATTTCACCAGTATGAGTGTGATTTTTTTATTTTTTTATTTTAACTGTGACTTTGGTAATGAAATGTAATCAGTTTGTGCTAAAATAAGGTAGTAATTCAAGATGCGGTTGTCCATTTCACGTTATATTCATTCTTCTCACATAATGCGTGTTCGATTTCTTTCTCTCTGTTTCTCTCCCCGTCTCTCTTACTCTCTCTGGCAGTCAGGTTGAATTGTAATGTGTTGCATAATGTTCTCAGGTCCTTGAATGTGTGCAAATTCTCTCACCCTGGGAGAGGTTCACGTTGTCACAAAAGAAAATGCTGTCATTTCATACTGAAAATTGTATTTCTTGCTCACTGAACCACCAGGGCTATGAATAAAAAAATAGGGAAAGGAGAACAAGTTGTTTGACAAGTGTGTGATACAAGAGTTTTGTGCTCGGATTGATTGTTGATATTTTATAGCAGCATCAGTGTAGTAAAATGATACTCATTTAAAATGTAATGTATGCTTTGATGTCTGTGTTTGTGCTGTTGGATAACAGGTCAAAGGCTGCAGATCATCACTCCACACACACACAGCTGTAGTCTGCTTCACTGACACACTCACTGACACACACAATCAGTACGTTTGGAGTGCAGTGTAGGAGTAAAATATACTGTATATACTCATTCTATGATGTGTATACATCTCTGAAAGAGCTGTGAAGGGGCAGGCAAGACTTCTTACTGTGAAAACATTTTTAATGTTGAATATTTCACTGAAATTGTAGAGAAATATAATGAAACTCATCTTAATGTGCCCATTATAGAGATCTGGGATTCTTGTTTTGGCACAAGGCCAGTGGTGTTTTAGTATGCTTTAAGACAGACTGTGTGTAAATCCATGTGTATTCCATTGCTGAGTATTTTCTCCTTAAAACCGCAGTGAAAAAAAGACATGCAGTTTGAAATCGCTGGTGTCTGACAAACTGCCTTGTAACCAATCAGTTAACGTGTCGGCGGGCTTTAGCATATCATTAACAGAGAACTAGCCGGGGAGTTTCGAGAGAAGCCAGGTATATTTTTCTGTTGATATGAAAAATTGATGTATACTATGATGTTATGATGAACTATATGCCTTTCTCCACTGATGGTCTGAGTTGTTAAAGCGTTTGCAAGGATACTGATTGCTAGAAGGCAGCTGTTTAACTCTGACATGGCGAACAGGAACATGGTTTGAGTAACATTTGCTGCATGTTATTAGCTGTTTGATAACATAGTCAAGCAAAGGCTAAATCATATTAATTACCGTTATGTGTGTGGCGTTGTAAAGAGCAATACCATTGTAGAGCGTTTACCTCAGTAAGTTGACCGAGTGGATCTCTGAGCTCATGCGAGCGAGTGGAGGCGGGGCTAATTCTCATATTCAATGATCTGCGTATTTTCAATGAGGCAAGGGTGTAGAGTTACATTCAAGCTATTTTAAGGCATGAAGAAATTTTTTTAATGGAAAAAACTGTTAAATATGTAAATTTGGTGATCAGAGATGAGTTTTAAGGGATGCAATTATTGCTTACAGGAGGACCCTCCTATTGCATTTGTCCGTTTTGCTTACAAAGAGGGTTGCAAAGAAAAAACTTTGCTGCCACCTATTGATAAGCCACTGCTGCATGATTCAAGTTGATTCAAGCTGTTTATCATATGAATAAAACAGTCAAATTATTATATTTTGTTTGAAAACATTTCATTGATGTCGTTTAAGTGGTGTTTTGTTTGAAAAAGAATATGTAGGTTTCATAAATTTAGACTGTTTTGAGCAGTCATGAGTGATACGTTTCAAATGATTAAATCCGTTGAGGTTAATGGAGTTCATGCTGGTAATTCTCATATTATATGTTCTTATAAATTTCACCTAATGATAGATTCAAATAAAATTTCTCATAAATATTGATAAAAACATATCTTTTCATGCATCATGCTGGTTTTTTGCTGTAGTTCTTGGAAATTTTTAAGTTTCAAAGGATATCTCGATTTGTTTTAATAAATAAAAATGGGTTTTTGCAAAAAGCACATTATCTTATCTACTCTCAGTTTAGAATAAACTCATTCTCAACACATCGTTGAAAACTAACAGGTCTTGTGCTTTATTTAAAAAACACTGCCATTTAAATGCCACAAATCATTTCCAGACTACCCACACCCATTGATCAAGTGTGAAAACATACAAAAAATTGATCACTTAGAAATCAAACTCAAAGAAATGAATCATTTTTACCCTCATGCATTCACTTTGTTTCTCAAAACATTGAATTTTGATTTCTAATACATTTTCCACACTTGCATTTGTTTATATATGCATGTCATGTCAAGTCAGTGTTGATTGATCCACTCCAGTTCAAAAACTGAAAAGTTCATCCATTGTGCATATACGTGCTGTGTATTTGTGCACATACATGAATGCGACCGAGTGCTATGACAAACTCCAGTGCACTCCACTGCATACTGAACATGCAAAAGACACAAGATAATAGTGTTTTACATTTTTAATACCTGTTTGTAGTATGGTCTAATCATTTGATGGTTTGTGTGTAGAATTACTATATGCAAAAACACTATTTTAAATGCTTTAACTTAATTAAGTGTGAACGAGATGTGATATTTTGTAGTTTTGAGTGTGGAGTTAAAATTGGTGATATTCTGTCCCTCACTCCTGAAATGATGGCTCCAGTACGGCCCTGCATTAGAAGTGTTTGTCATCTGTCGCACTGAAGACTTGTCCAGTCATGAGTAACAGAGCATGCGTTTCCAGGGTTATGCTGACCTCAGGTGGCTGTTGCTGGTAACACTTTTTTAATCTACGACTGCACGGGACATCTCACACACACACACACACACACACGTTGGGTTTACATGTTTTATAGGGACTTTCCATAGACTGTACAAACTGTATAGTCTATTCCCTAACCCTAAACTTATACCCATCACAGAAAACTTTCTACATTTTTATATTTTCGCATAAACATCATACTGTATTATTTATATGCTGTTTTAGTCCCTCATAGGGACTAACAAATGTCCCTACAAGGTCGAAGATTTCTTTTAGGGACATTTTGTCTCCAGCTTATTTTTTTTTCGGTCTGTTACTATTTATTTTATTTTCTCGTTTTTTTTCTTCCTGAATCATTTTTTTTTTTTTTGCATTAAAACGTATGCATTTAAAGTGAAGCATCTGCCAAAAATAAAATACAGATTTTAAAGCAAGAACACGCACGTTTTTCATACACTACATTTAAAGACATTTATTTTTCATATGAAGATATTTGATTTGTGGATGAGCGAATTGAAAATATCATTTAACAGGAAACGAGACATGAAAATGCAAGTGCTTGTGTGCAGTTTTAGAAAAACAACATCCTCTGTCAACTTGTTCTTAAGCAGACGCGTTTTGATCCAAAGGCGATTAGTCGGACTGATAGTAACCTCTTTAGAAAGCGCTTAGATATACGCGTCAGCTGTAAAGCTCACGGGCTGTTAAGTTGTAACTGGTGTTTGAGAGGATTTCACACCTCTGTGCTCGATCGGTGGTGAGTCTCTTTTGATCAGCGGGCTCGTATTTCGCCTCAATAATAGAGGCCAAGTATAGCTGTACCCCGCTAGGCGGCAATGTTACATTTAGCACTAAAATGTGCCTTTGTTTCTTTCTCCATGGCATGAATTTGAGATAGCAAGTAACTATAATGAAACATCAACATTAATGCACGCATTGATATTGTCATTGTCTGTCATTTTAAGAGGGGTGTTCGAGCAAAAGAGCAGAGCAAGTGTCGAGCACGCGCCCGGAGCTCTCCGTGGTCCTGAATTTATGCCTCAAACATCGCCGCGAATATTTCACATTTTCTTAACGGTGATGGATTTGTTTTAATGTTAAAATGTTTTGTCCTATAAAAGCTTAATATGGAAAAAAGTAGCCCCCAAAAGTATAAAAAATAAATTCTTCCCTATAACGACATTGTTCTCTTTGTCTCGTTGTAAATACTTTACATTATCCTGATTGGGGATTGTTTGATGTATTCTCTTAATATCTTCTTGTTCTCTTTTCAGCCTGATTGTGTGTTTATAAAATGAATACTTAAGGCCTTTTGACTTGAGGAATATTGAGCAACAAAGAACATTGAGTTTTCATGTGTGTTATGATTTTAAAAAAATAGATTATTGATTAAAATGAAATTCAATTTAAATAACAGTATAGTCACATGCTCAGCGCATTAAATGATTCGGTAGATTGTACATTGAAACACGTCCCAGTCAGACGAGTCCCAGCTGATGGTGTGATTTGGGGCGGGACTACCGATGGCATATGGGAGTGTTTAAGACACCTGTTTAAAACGGACATTATTTTTGCAATTCCGTTTTATGAAGTTAGTGGCGCACTTCAGCTTTTACACACTTCAGGGTTTAAGGATCACATTCGCATCCAAGCGAAATGGACACGTGACAAATGATCATAAAAATACCTTCACTTAATGCTGCATTCCGGTATTGCGTCGCATCTTGTGTTTTATTGCCACGTTTAAAGCATCAGTTTAAATGAGCAATTTAGGTTAAAAACTTACTCACTTTGTATTAATGTTGCTGTTTATTTAAACCGTGTAGGCCCTAGAGCTGCAGCACAACAATAATGCAGTCAGTTTAAGAACATAAGAAACAGACAAACGAACAAAACCTCATTATACATATTTATTAATAGAAGTTGCAACACAATGAGCCAAGAACATCAACAGTTTACCTGAAAGCGTGTGTAGAAACTCGGCTATCTTCTGTACATGTGCAATATTCATAATTTCTGAGGATATCTGTGCAAAATATCTCTATTTAGTTAGTTGGATTTCTACATGAAAAAATACTTGCTAGGCCTAACCCTGCGTCTGTGTAGTCACTGGAAATTGGGTTAATGGATCCTTCGAACACTTTTTACCCTGATATCATGAGAAAAAGTGACTATTTTACAAGGAGGTGATTTCGTATGAATTCCTACGATTTTTACAAGAAAAAAACGACGAATGAGACCGTATGAATTTCAACTAATTCGACATCAAAATGTCAAATACGAATTGCCGTGAGAGTGTGTTGCATTTTACGCATTATTAGTCCAGTCGTAAATGTTAAACAGAGTATAACATCGTCCTATTTAATATGAATGTAATTTCAAAAAGTATTTTATGATGTGGTGATGCATAATAAGATTAATGGACGGTTCTGCATTTCATCGTTTATATCTAGTATACTAACTCCATAAAGATGAGAAAATGAGATGACTTTTGGTCGTTAAATTGGTGTAATAAACTGAAAAACAAAAAACTAAATAGCTAAATCTATTTTTGACATTTCACTTTGATAAACTTATGTAGCTTCAGAATTGAATTGAACAGCGTTTCGTAGCTGATCATTCCAGATGTTGCGTTGACAGACGCACAGGTTTTGTTGAAGGCAAGTGCAGCGCCATTTTTGCTCATTTATTTCAGCCAATTTACACGTTACAATAGTTTTTGAGCTGTGGAGTATGCATTGAAAATTGAGCTAAAATTATGTTAAGGCAAAGAAAGCATCTCCAAAGCATCCAGAGATTATATGTATATAGCCTATCGTATAGCCTTTACACGTAGTAGATAGTTACGGTTACAGGTTTATTCTTCTTCTTAAGAATAAGTACGGTAAATAAAATATATTATTTAAAATAGGCCTATTTTAAAACGGAACAAAATACAGCGTGTAAAATGTGATTATATGTAATCATCAGTACAGCGGAGCATATTATTCCTCACTAGTATCGATTGGCAAGACATTGATAATGTTCCCAATAGATGGCGCCCTCGTCCAGTGACATCTAGCTAAATTCACGTCACTTTGCAGCTGAAGCAGGTCCGTTTGGATGAGAGCATATAAATGGTTCAGATTATCTTCGGCTCTGAAACCATGTGCGTTTCTTTCGGTGTCCAACATGATCGTCTCCAGGGTTAAACTGAGCCCGCAAAGTGACAGTGATTACGCAGAAAGAGTTAGTCAAATAAACTGCTCTGAAAGTGAACGTTTTTTCCTCATCAGAGCTCCCCCCGCCCCTTATAAAATCTCAAAAGTATGATGCGTTTTCCAATTAATCTACGCAGTCGCAACGAGGCCTCAAAATTGTTGGAAATCCCATTGACATTTTAGAAAACAAAACCAAACAGCCACTTTTCCACACGTTATAGGATCTTATTCTAAATCCACTACTAATTATAAACTGAATTCATTGCTCAACGATGTTCTGAACGCGAACGCTTGAAGTAGCCTACAGGCTTCTTTAATGCATCGATTCCCGAGCTGACGAACTGTACTTACGAAAGCTTGTTGCTGGAGAGATTCTTCTCTTGGCATTCACCGCGTGCCTTAATTGTATGGACATTAAATCAAGGTCCGCTGTGAACACGGAGAGCGAGAACTCTGAGAAGACCACTCAGCAGCCCAGTGGTCTTAAGCAAAGCCTCTCCAGCCTCATCTGACACTCAAATTTCGCGCCTTGACTTGCACATGTAACAGACCCACTGGGTTCTGAGAGAGCGGAAGCCCGTAACACTGAACACTTTTACTACAACACTGTTTTAGCAAACGAATCAGATCTAAACACATTTGCACTATGAGGCGACCTACTTAACACCTTACCATCCACTTCAGTCTTCATGTCTGATACGGTTGTTACTGCAGTTTGAAAACTGATGCACCATGTCTAAGCTTACACAATGGAAAAAAGTCAATCGATACAGCGCGTTTACTCTTGCGCTCAATACCATTTTCCTTCGGGGTGAAAAATAAATCAGAGCAGCAAAATATATTGCTTTGCGTCCATTGGCTTCTTCATTCAATCTCTGATTCCTTTGTCCTTGATGAGCATTGGAAGCATCACGTGAGAGATGCTACTGGTCACATAGCGAAAAAAGGACAAAACCCTCGCAGTACGGGCGCACTTAAAAAATGGACTATCCTGGTGTGAGAGCAGGAATGTTTCCACAGCTCAGATGCTGCGACTCCTCTTGTCTATGCAAATACGCCCTCCTTCGCGGCTTAACACCGATGCACAATAGCGTTCCTCTTCTGTCTCGCGAAGACACGTTAACACGGCGAAAGAAGGCATCAGAACGAAATGTACATTTCAGCGATATCCCTATTCTCGAGCGCTCTTTTCGTTTTCGTTTCTGTCCAATGACTTTGCGGAAGCTATGGCGCTCGAAGTCTGTTCTTGGGGATGACTTGCTTTTTCCCTCCATTTGAAACAATCTCCGCAGCATCCTTCGGTAAATTCATCCTGAGACGAGCAGGCACTGGGGCCAGTTCTTCCCGATCTATCCCTTTTAATCTCGATCGTCCTCGGGCAGCGGGTTTTTGGTCCTGCCCTGAGTGTTTTTTCAGCCTCTCTGATCCAGTCTCGCGGATTAGAGGTCCTCTCTTCCCGTCCCAGACACGCGCTGCCTTCTGCTGATTGGGCTCAACGCAAGCGGATTACATTGGGACATAATGACGTCATGGCCCGGGCCCAAGTTCTCCCCCATTAGCCAAAGCCTCATCAGCGAGATGTCCTTGAAATAGCGCGCGCCTGACATTCTGCAAAGAGAAGCGGCCATCCCGACGTGCGTTATGGACAGAAATAGTTTTATTGCTTTGACGCGTTCAAAGGTTTTTTGCATCCATGTTTATGCGCGACTTGTTTTTGTTTTTTTTCTTCCCCTATGCATATACAAACCTCTTGATGGACTGTCCTAAACTATATGAAGTATTCGAGTGAAGCACACATACCCCAATGTTTCTTAGCATATAAAAGCGAAATCATATGTATATGTCAAGAATTTGTTTTCTTCATGAAAATAGTAATTATCATCGGAGAATCAAATCCTCCGAATTTTAGTATGCAAATAGGTCTACCTGTTATGCAATGGAAAACAGACCAATTCATACTAATCTCTCAGGGGTGGGGGTGCATTTCCCCCCCAATTGGATATGCACTGTTCTGAGAATAAATTCGTTTGTTTCAGTTTGTCAATACGGTGTTCAATGCTAAGGCGTTCAGTGATGCATTACTTTCGAAAATATTAGTTTTTGACCTGCAGAATCGGGGATTTTAGAGTTTATTTGAACCAATGTCCCCTGAGAAATCATGTTTTAGGTTGCACCATGGACATTACTGCTCCGCCATTGTAGCAGACGTGCTTCACTGATGCAGATATTTTGACTGCGTTTACTTCATTTTTTATTTATACATTTACAAAAAAGTACTAATAATTAAGGTTAATATTTAACATTGGTCATGTGAGTTAATAAGTATAACTTTATTCGTTCTGTTTTCTTTCTATTTCGTATTTTTATTATTTTAATAATTTGTTTATGCTTGTATATTTTCGCCTTTTAGCTCATTCTAGTAAAAAGTTTACTCTAGTTCCAAAATTAAATTACATTGTTAGAAACTGATTCAATCGATTGGATTGCTGTCTTTAATAGAAATACAGCTCGTGTTTATTATTGTCATGTTTGTTTGTGGCTTTTGACTAATTCATTTTGTGCTCTTGTCTCATCAGTGCACTGAACACTGCATGAACCGATGACGCTTAACTTTGTTTCGTCCATGTTATGGTGGGTTAAATATTAGCAGCTGTGTTGCTCAAGGAATCATTTTCGTATCGAGATGTATGAGATAAATGGCTAAAAATGAATTACATTATATAATGTTCCCGAAACAAAGCACGACTCCTTTAATGATGCTTGCTGTCTTCTTTTGACACGTGTCTTTGACCTTGTTACCATGCGTCATTTTTCAGGTTGCATAAAGAAACTCTATTTTGTTGATAGCCTATAGCAGATTGTGATGTATCATGAGCATTGTTGGCATGACTGGATTTCCACACACCTCCCTGTGGAAGAAACAAAGGGTGTCGAGAACAGTAGATTCCCGTGGTATCCAGGCTTGTTTTTTCTTTCCCAAAGATGCGTTTTACAACAATAATGGGCTGATTTTATATATATATATATATATATATATATATATATATATATATATATATATATATATATATTAGCCTACCTCATTTTCTGTTGTTGTCGTCCATGTTTTAGTAAAGCTACCATTTTTATAGCTAAATATATTTGTTAAGCAATCACGCCTATGTGAGGCTATAAATTATTATAATCGAAACGAAAACTGAGATTCCAGCACAGAAATGCGGTCCGGTCAGGATGATATCTGCTTCAAAAAGCAAGACCCGTTTTCCTCAATCGAAGCATTTGGGATGATTTTGAGCGCATATTCGCCTCGTTTCTTGTTCAGCGGGTTTAGATATCATGCCACGCAAATCCCGGCTCTGACAGAAGGCCCTTAGAGGATTTTATCAGTGTGGAAAACACCTTCCTGAATCCGAAGGATAACGACGGCCACTTGTCCATAGCTGGAGAAGATGAGAACAGGACAGAAATAGTGCGCTGAACGCCGTCAGTTGGCTATTTCTCCCGGCTCAGTTGAGCGGCCTCCTCGTCTTAAACTGCGTGAAGGAGGAGCTGTTCAGTTGCATTACAATGACATTCAGTCCCAATTCATTCAGGCGCTTTCTAACGGTCTTTGGATAGCAAATCCACCCCATCGGGGGGTCGCAGCCCTCTCATTACGCCCCCAATCCCAACACACACTCACTACAATAGACCCAACAAAGAGCGAGGGGAGTGGGCCTCAGCGCAGCGCGGCCCGGGCGCTGAACTCTGCGCTCCAGTGAGAAAAATGCTCTTCAGTGTTGGTGTTACGAACAACGTGTTAAAGTGTTTTGTTATGTAGAAGGGTCCGTTCTCAAACGATTGGAGAGAAAAAAAGAGACGTCACGCGTTAATTTTATAAAGGGCATTAAAGGTGAACACAGCTACTGCACGGGCAGCCCTCGGCTATAGTTGCGCGTTGTGTTTCTACACGTTTGCATGTGACAAACTGACTATATGGACGGGATTAAAGCATCCATCAGCGTGTGTACAGTGGAGACATGAGCTGGACTCGGTCACCACAAACTCTCTTTAGGGGTCAAGGCCAGGTGACAGTTCTTGTCGAGCTGAAGGCGCATTTTCCTTTCCCTGAAACCCGAATCCAACTAATCTGATGACAAATCATTAAGACGCGTTTAAATAAATCACGTTAGAAATAGGATTTAGTTTCCGCCAATACCATATTAAAAGTAGCCTACTATACAGGCTATACTTAACTAATTTCTATACATCCGTATTGAAATCATAACCGAATATGAATGAACACCTGAATGGTGGACAACTATGGCTACTGCCTTGTTATAGTGCATGGTTTATTTTTCCCAGTTGATATATTTGTGTGTGTATGTGTGCTAGCTTTTTAAGGTAACACTAAGTGAAAAAAAAAGAAGAAATTGTAGACGCTAAACTACAATGTTTTATCTAAAAACAAAACGTTTGGCCTATTTATATAATACAATAATACAATTGAGGTCTGTTATTCTTTTAATAAACGCCTACTATTATCAATATAATGATAATAACAATAATATATAGTGATTTATTCAGATTATGATTATTTTTTATTGTAACTCTGTTGTTTTATTGGTGTCGTTCTTTTGTACAGCACAAAAACGCTCATTAACATTTCCAGATTTTATGAGATTTTTCCCAGGGAAATCATACCGATTTTCGAAATGACGTTGAAGGCTTAGACAGGCCCAGCTGGACGCTTTACTTATGCGGCCATTCAAGCAGAGGACCGAAAGGTCATCTTTACGGCCCGGTGCGCATGGGAACTCGCTAAACATGGCGCCTGTATTCTAACTTAAACACACTCTCTCTCTCACATGCGCTGGCCTGATGCGCACGCTATAAATGATTTAAACAGAAAGACCGCTGTGCACATCTGGTGCCATTTTGAGCGCGTTTTGTGATGGGTATGTATATATGAAGATGTTAGCTATACATTTAAATATCTAGTGCGCTTCTACCCTTACGGTATCCGCATATACAAATTCTCCCATTTAGTGGCCACTTGCGAGTGGAAAAGAAGTTTAATACTGCCTACTTGTTTAGAGAGGTATAGTAAGGTGTAACTTTGCAAACAGTTCCTGAGAGCAGAACCAGAAGGACCCTCAAGCATTGTCTGAGGAAATAAAGAGAAACACCCTCACAAAAGAATCCATTGTCAAGCCCGAACAATCTGCGGGGCCTCATAAGCTGTCCTCCACAATCAAGATGGTGGCCAATGATTTGAATGCGAGAGGGGCCTGCACTTTCGTGTCTGTCGAATGGTAATCACTGAGAGGATAACCATCCAGTCCAACACGCGCGAAGTGTCCAGCGTTGTTGTCCGTTTCAGATCATGTCAGCATGGAAGATGCTTTAAGTTTTGTCGTGTGAAAAAGTCGATTTTAAAAAGCCAAAAGGGAAATGTATTGCTTCTGGAGCAAAGAATAAACGCTAAGGATTTGTAGGCTATATTTCACGCTCACCTTAAAGATATTTGTCCTGAGTGGCATGAGGAAAGTTCGTTTGTTCTCAGGTAAGGAAGGAGAAAAGGCGCGGTTTCTAGCTGCGATTTCTCGCCCCTGCGCGTAACCATCAGAGGCGAAACGGATTTTTGGGAGATAAATGTAACAAAATTCATTCGTTGATAAAGAGTTTTGACGAATTTTTCAGAAATGAGTGTCGTCGATTGCTTGCGAACAAACAAAAACACTGCAATAATATTACAAATAGGGAGAGTCTCTAAATTTGTATTTAAAAAAAAAAAAAGAATTATTTTAAATGCTGTAAACAAATACAGTCCATTTAGATTAACTTTATAAAATGTAATAATTTATTTTGACTCCGTATTAGTATTTTAAACGCCAGAATTTAGGAAAACTTCAATGAGGACGTTCACGTGCTGCCTATTGTTCATTAGATATTATGTAAAATGTGATGTTATGTTAATCTATTTACTTTAGTGCATAACCAGTCGTTGTTGTTTCTTGTCTCACATTGGAGTGTTATGCACAATAGACAAACATATTAACCATCCCTGAACATACAATCCAACATAGTTGCTGAACTGGACAATCCAAATAAACATCCTCAGTTTGAGCATAAGAAGCATTTTAGTACAATACAAATATTTGGCTGACCTCTCAGCCCAAACATTGTTCCACAGCCATTTTATCATCTCCATAAAAACGCAAAACATATTCCAGGCACTTCCCTTCCCTGCTTCCCCTCTGGCTCTTTTGTTATAACATGCCTCTGACCAGAGCAGACTCCATGACATGGAATATGACACGAGAAAGGGGCCATATCTCGAAGGAAAGCGTCAAAGACCTTTTATAGCAAACAGAGCCGGCTGGAATCCGGCTCTCTGATTTGAACTCTACATGCGTTTCGTGATGAAAGAGAATTTCAGTAAGTTAGTAAGTGTGCGAAGAGAATAAACAGAAAAAACAGACATGAGACGTGTGATCCAGTGTGCTGCATGCATGCAGTCATGATGCTCTTCAGAATTATTGACACCTTGCCTCTTGAGGTACTTCGGTGATGCATCTGAGTGTCGATATCAATGCAGGAACTTCAGTACAGCCTAATAAATGTCAACATCAGCAGCCATTGATCCGTTTGCACCACAGTCGGGACGGTATGGCAGTCGTTGCAGTCTAATCTGGTATTCACGGCACCTGAAGCGCACCGTACTGTCTTGCAGGGTGTTTGTTGGTGTTGAGGCTGAGGATGCTGTGCTAGTCTGATCACTCTTATGTTCACATGAAAATTTCTGTTCTAATAATGTTGACTGTTTATTTATCATCATTTCTGCACATGTAACCCTGCCAGGCCACAATGAATTGATACCATCTACACACATTTTAAAAGCCCCCCATCAGGAAGCCGTATGTGATTTATTGGGCGAATCAGTCGGAATAATGTCAGGTCCGTATTGAAGTCTTTGCGCATCTTCAACAAGATGAAGGTGCACAATAATTCTAGATTTACTGAACCATTCCCAAGTACAGCCATTCGCTCCCGTACAGCAGTGTCCAGAGATGACAGGAATAATTCACCAGCGCTCTTGACTCTTCTTTCATGTTCTCATAGAGTCCACCCACAAACCTTGCAGTAGAGGGATAATCAACACAACTGGAGGGCTGGATTTGAAACCTTATAAGAAATCATGTTGTGGTAACACAGACTGAAATAACGCAAAAATCATTTTCTGTAAAAGTAAAAAGGATGCAAAATACATATACATGCATGTATACACACAGACACGTATGCATGAATATTCATGTACATATAAATATAACAAATGTTTCTAAAATATATACATGCATGTGTGTGTATTTATTAAAGCATAATAATTATACACAAACTTTTATTTGGATGCGATTAGTTGCCCAGCATTAATGATAGTTAGATAGATAGATAGATAGATAGATAGATAGATAGATGTGTGTGTGTGTGTGTGGTATGTTTGTCTATTTGTATATCTGTATTTTGCTTGCTTTTCATTTATCACTTATAAGTGAGACGTTGCACAATAATTCACAATAATTACATAATATTTAGTACAAGAAATATTTATATATATATATATATATTATATATATATATATATATATATATATATATATATATATATATCTTCTACATATTTATGTTTAAAGGTACAGCATATAGTTAAAGATAAGAGGCGAATGGAATAAAAATAAAGTGAAATAAATGTTTTAAAATAGTATTGTATAGTCTTTATTTTTGAAACATTTATTATTTTGCAGGATTTTTTAATTTTTAATTTTACATATTTAATTTGCTTTTATTCCCATTATTAATTTGTTCGGAAACATACCGTAAGGGATTTATTAGGGTTAAGGGAAACTACTTCCTCTAAATTATAGCACATTTTAAGAAATCTGCATTTGTTGCAATGGTTATTAGTAAATGTGATAATTATGTGCTTTTTGTAAAATATTCTTGCTTTCATTAGCCATTTTCTGAATTCATAACTCATATGTAGTGAAATGAGCAGCAGATGCTCACAAAACATACATTTTCTGCTACCCCCATCGCTGCATGTCTTTGCCGTGTGTGTGAGAGAGGCTGTTCACAGTGTTCAGGAGGGTTTAGCATACAGCTGTTTTAGTTTCGCCTCTCCTCACTGCTTTAAGGTCTGTCGTCTTGAATCAAGCTGCACGGCATCCATCCCACATCCACCCTATGGGCTCATCAAGGACATGCTGTTTGCTGGCCGGTCACCTGCATTTCAGATGTGTAGTGCTTGTTATAGTTTTATCGTTCCAAACATCGAAGAGTGTTACACTTCTGTAAATTGGTTAAGAAAGGTCACATTTCTTTTTGAAGAGCGATAATTTATGAATATGATAAAGTATGGCAGGGAAAAGAGGACCTCATGTCTCTTACCAGTACATATATTTTGCCATTGTTCACTCACCCAAGCATAATCATTTTGTATAAAATTATTATTTGATATCATGCTCACTTCTTAATCTTTCCTGGTAGTCCCACATAAGGAAACTGAAGATCCGAAGGATTAGGTCAATTTTTAAATTCCTAACCTTTCTCCTCGCACTCATTACTGACAGGTAGAAGTCCCAGCGTAAGCTCCCATCCATCTGAAACTAAAATGTTGCAGGCTTTCAGATAGCAGTGTTGTCATCTCTCTCTCTGTCTGTTTTATTCCCAAGGTCTCGGGGTGTGGGGGGTGGTAGGGAGGCGATGAGGCGATGAAAACAGACATCTTCTGAAAGGTCAGGTTTTGCCAGGATCTTTTTTCCAGGTCAGCTCCTTTAGTCCTGCCCTGTGTGACAGACGTATTCAAACAGAGATGCATCACATAAATGACTGATATCGGAAAAAATATCTGTCATCAGCCTTTTACATTTACAGGAAAATTGCTGATGTATGTAAAATGCATGTCACATAACATATATTTGATGTGCTTTGTCCTTTGATGGATTTGCATTTGCATCTACTACCCATATGTGTGCAACAAAAAACAAGTTTAAATGAAAAAATGAATAATAATAAATTTGACTCTTCAAAAAAAGTATCCTTCCATGGGAATATACTGTACATTTTATTGTAAAAAAAAAAAAAAAAAATGTCTGTTTTTTCTTTGTTTTAATTATGATGTATATTTGCCCTAATTATATGATATACAGTTTTTCTTTTTGAAAAAAAAAAAAATTCAGCAAGGATGCATTAAAGGATGCATTAAAGGATGCAAGGACAGATTTCTTTTTCAAATAAATGCTGTTCTTTTGAACTTACTATTCAACAAAGAATCCTGTAAATATGTATCATGCTTTCCATATATTACGCACCCCAGCTGCTCTCATCATTGGTAATCTTAAGCAATGTTTCTCAAGCACCAATTAGAATGATCATGTGACTGACATATATAGAAATATATATTTTTTTATATTTTGCAGTGACAGCAGACATTCAGATTTAATGTAGTGTAGAATCTAGCTGTAATTGTGTGACTAATTAATGTCTTGCCTTTAATTTTCATCCTCAAATAAATTGATAGATTAAATAAGACTATGAGAACCGAGTGCCTAAATCACCACTTGTATAAAACAAAGGCAAGTAAAACCATTTCTAAAAAAAAATAATTAAGAACTGAATACTGAATTGTATACTAATTTCTGACCTCAAAACATTATTTACTTGGATTTAAATCCAAAATATGTATAAAAAATCATTGGTTAAGTACTTTGTAAAGTAAAAGAACATGATCATATGATTTGGTTTTGTTTTTTAACACGTCACAGCCTTGGACCCCACATTGCTGGCCAGTTGGCCACTATTATAGCACAGGCCTGCATGGGGAGGGGGTCTGAGGGCACAGTTGGACACTCTGAGCACATTAAGAGTGGCTGTCTTTATTAGATGTGATTGGTCTTAGTGATTTTATTGGTTTCATTGACTGTCTCTCCAGTATTTATGGGCCCTCTCCATGCACTCTAGACGGTGTAACGGAGGGCCGATATGAATCTGATGTGACAATAAAAGGGCAATTATGTACAGCGAGTAGAATATCTGCTTCCTTTCACCTGAGAAAGGAAGAAGGAAGGATGAGATAAAGAGAATGATTTTCTTTTTCCCATTCAGAGCACAGTTATTGTTAAACATGCTGCTCCCATCACATAATGAATATATATATATATATATATATATATATATATATATATATATATATATATATATATATATATATATGTGTAAATACAGCATCCTCTTTGTGATGTATATGAATGACTTCTGAATGCCTCTTTAACAGGTCACCTGACAACACGATGTATAACCTGCTTCGACATACCCCTGCTGCTGTTATTTACAGAGGAATTAAGACTTAAGTCTTTTCTAATCTACCGTTTTACATTTGCAAAGGCATGTCATTCAATACAACGTTTAGCTTTTACTCTTTAAAGGAATAGTTCACCAAAAATTAAAAAAAAAAAAAAAAAAATGTTATTTACTCGCATGTCATTCCAAACCTGTATAACTTAATAACTTGTTTTGATTACCGCTGACTGATGGAAATCCCCCCCCCCCCAAAAAAAAAAAAATATCTTTTATGTTTCACAGAGGAAGGAAAGACACACAAGTTTGGGACAGCATGACGGTGAGTATATTATGACACAGTTCTTCCAAAAATTTAAATTATCCCTTTAATTCCAATATGAACTTAACAGAAAGAACTTAATTGTTTCAGTAGTTAATCTGAACCTGATGCAATCTGATTGGTCCCAGATTACACTGGAGAGCTGCTTTATAGTAGAAATTAAAGTTGTAATTCTACTTGAAAGAGACACTGACACTGTTTTTTTTTTATTTTTAGTACTGTAAAGCTGCTTGATTGCTTTTAAGCCAATTATTGTATAAAGTGCTATTTAAATAAACGTGACGTGGCTTGACTGGACAGTGAATTGCAGAACTCATGCAAACATATTTACATCACCATGATCAGATGCTTTCTTCGTTTTTTGAGGGGGTTTTTTATTGAGAGGAAAGCATGCAGCACATATCTACAGATTCATCTAAACATCTTTCTCAGCAGAGTGGGCGGCACTGGGAAGTTCGCTAGCAGTACAATGTTTTTTTTGTGTTTTTTTACCCCTAAGCGAACAATGAAAAAGAGGTCTATATAGACCTTATTCACTTCAGCGCCATTTTTGATTTTTAATGGGAATGAAAGTGAGGCTGTGAGGGATAGACACACATGGATTGTTATTCTGACGAAACACTAGTGCAAAAATATCTTTCCAAGTCATTTCAGTTGATAAAAAAAACTCCAGACAACCAGAACTGTGGAAAATTGTAAGCGATCTTTGAGCTTTTTCAGCTTTTTACAGCTTACTATTGAAAACACAGTAAGTCAATCCCTCTCTTTCATACCTGTCATGGCGCTGTTTTGAACAAGGTCTATACTCTTGAACACAAGTACAAAAACATGACATTTCCTCTTAAATGTCACAATGTTTCATTTATGTGAAGCTATACTTAAATTTCATCATATCAGATTCAGTGCTAAATTGAGCAAAAGTGACTGTCATTTATAAACTGACAAAAGATTTATATTTTAAATGACCTGTTATTTAGAACGGTCTATTCCTTAAAAGAATCCACAAAAATATTGAGCAGCACAACCGTTTTCGATATTAATACTGATAAATTGTTTCAAATCAGCATATTACAATTAAATTCAGCTTTGCCATCAAAGGAATGAATGACATTTTAAAATGTATTCAAAAAGAACACAGTTATCGTAATAATATTTCAAAATGTTACTGTTTTTACTGTATTATTGATCAAATAAGTGCAGCGTTGGTGAGCATAAGATGCTTCTTTCAAAAACATTAAGAAAATCTTACCCACCCCAAACTTTTGAATGGTAGTGCATCTCCCATCTCGAACAGCATGTCCTTGTTTTTTGTTTTACAATGAATAAAATATGAAGAGGCGAGTCGCTTGCCTTACATGCCTCTCAGAAAATAAATCAGTGTTGTGTCAGCTGACCTGGCATTAAATTCTGTGTTTGATGGCGCTCTTTGGTCCGCACCGCAGGACTCGGTGCATGAAATGTTGTAGTGGTGACAGCGGGCCACGCGTGCTTCTGTAAAACACCGCTCTCATTGTGCCGAGAGTCTGCAGTGATAGGCACCTCCGTTCTCACTCTCGCAAGGAACAGAACAAAATGCGCCGCCGACAGTGTATAGATATAATGTGCACGTGTTCGTCAACGTGTGGACGGGAATAGTGATAGTTGGCAAAACAGGCTGATAAATAATTTCCCCTCTGTATCTGGGAGAAGGTGTGAAACGATCAGAATTATTTACGGCTATTATATCCAATTAAAGCTTGTGAGTGCTGTTGTGCCGTTTTATTGTGCTATAAACTGCTACCGCATGTGCTTCAGTAACCAAACACAATGAGCTCCAATACAGGCCGTCTTACTGGCAGGAACCCGGTCAGAGGGTTGGTAAGGGGGTGCGAAGAGGAAAAGAATTAGTGGAAGATGTTAGGGGCTGGTTTTGGCTGTGGCCCTCTGGCACTGGGGTCTCTATGAATCAGTTAGCTTTGTTAGTTTTGGAGCGAATCCTAGTTGTGGTGGTTAAATGGTCCATTCTTCCACTTCAGGCTTATTAAAGTCCTGGCTAGAGGGTAATGTAAACTTAAAACAGTTCATATAGCCTCCAATTCCCTGTCATTCTAATGGCTGAACCCATTACCCAACTCTGTTGTCATGGAGAGCTGCTCGTTTGTCTCCTTGGAAACCTTGATTGCCCAAGATGGGCTGATACGGTCCGCTCAGGAGTGATATCTTTCAGTCTGACTTGCTCAATTCTTATCTAATGACTAGAATCAAACATTTACAAAATGGTTATGTGGCTTCATATGGTTTACAATTGTTCAAAATCTGAAATCATCTTCTGTCATGTTCATGTTCTTGCTTTGTAAAATATGAATCATATGTCGCTCCTCGGAATTACAAGTAGCCCGAGAGAGGGAGAGGACACACTCCAGTGACTCTTCGTGGTATGAACACACACTCTCTAAAATAGGTGTGTAAATAGTGTGAAGTGGACTAGGAATGGATTTTGTAAGGAGCTTGTTTTTATAAAACTCTTGTTATAGTATATGAGCTCTTCTTCATCATCTTAAAGAGTTAGTTCAGCCATGAAAGAAAATTCCGTTCCATTTACTCATCCTCATGTTGTTCCAAACCTGCAGGAAATGATCTTTTATCCATAAAATAAACGTCAGTGGGGTCCAATGTTGTTTTGTGTGTTGGCACCACTGCCAATGTGCAGACAAAAACAGTTTAAACATTTTTTCAGAAGAAAGTCATGCAGGTTTGGAATGACCTAAGAGTGAGTATCGGGGTGTAACGATGTTCAAACCGAACTGAAAACCCACGGTACGTACCGCAATACCCTCATGGCGTACCGAACCATAGACATAATAAAATACATAGAGCCCATTGGGCTCTGGATCGTACGTCAACGGCGCCGCCATATTGTGCAGGGCAACATTCCCATAATGCTCATAACTGGAATTGAGAAAAATGGCTGTTTCGTGTGCTGGCTTGGGGCTGTACAAATCACCGCACAATTGAACACAGGTCTCAGTTGGCCACCGGAGTCAGTCAGAAAATAGCTAGCGATGTCACTAATTAGCTGTGAAAGTTGAGACATGAGTTTACATGATTTATATTATAGTTTTAGCATATATTATCTTATTTTATAAACTAGTGAGTTGGTTAGTTGGCTAGCGTACTTTTCTCACACATTGAAGGTTTCCCAGAGACGAAAAGTTGAGGAGACGGTGGGAAGTAGTTATAAGAAGGGAAGGTTTTTTCCGCAAGCGAGTTGACAGGACAGATCTGTCAGGATTAGGGATGGAGCTAAACCATCTGTATTAGTATTATACATATACTATATGCTAATATCAATATATTGTTGTGATATTATATTATTGTACTTATACTATTATATAATTAAACTATTCATTACTATTTTATTTGCTGTATATTGTTCATTGACAATATTAAACACTTTATTATTGACTATATTCTATTATATACTATATAAACTATTTTCTATATATATTATACACACTACTCTTTGCATTCAACTAGTTGTACCATGTAATATCATACCATAGAGGATCCATCATTTTTTCATACAATCTTTGTTATTGTATGCTTTGGAGTATCTACATGTAAATATCTGTATCATTTTAGAGCTATAAAAATATAGAAAGCAGCGTGTTTGATTTGTATTTGATGATTTGCTTCATTTTAAAAATGGTGGTCAATTCTAAACACAAGAAAAGCTCAAATGGGTTATAAGACAGAAAATGCCTTTTCCACAATAAGAAATATTTTTTTGATTTAATGTGAAAATTTAAAGGATCTCATTATGGGTGTCTTCACAATTCTTATCCAAGAATAAAACAGCCAAACGGGACAAGTCTGAGCTTGGACTATTCCTTATTAAAATAAATATTTTTTTAAAGTCTACTATCGAGATTTTAAGTAACTAGAGATGGAACGTTTTGTAGACCACGTACATCATAAACCACTGAAAATGGCCGATAAATATAAATGTTATTTTCATTTTTATCCAGAAAAAGCAGTTCGCTAGTTTAGTTGCATTTGTTTACAGTGCAAGACTTGCTCAAAGCGGCCAATGGGGCGTCTATGTATTTATTATGTGGATGTACCGAACGCACCCCGCCCATTTGATGTACATGACGAGTCTTTGGAGTCTAACCACCAATAATGGCAGTAAGCTCCACGTTTGGTTACTTTCGATTAGAAGTGTCATCTTTCAAATTCTGTCAATTTAACCCAAATAAATAAATTAACTAATGAAAGAAATGACGCTCTTTGTGGCTTGACAGATCACTGCACAGGCCTCATTTCATGCACGGCGCGTGAGTGAACGCGATTATCTCTTCCTCCTTACAGAATAAACATGAATGAACATATGAATGTATGTTGAATGACAGTACAACTCACTGAAACATATCATACCTCGTGTTATTGCCCAATCAGTGTTTTAACTTCGCAAGGAAGTCAATAAAACAGCTTGTAAACAACACGGCGTCACATAGCATTTACCTCAGGCGAGTCCTCAGCTTGTTTGTTCGCCAGAGAATAACTCTTTCGCTAATTAGGAAATATATTAGCCTGTACATTCATTATATTTTACTTAACTTGTTAGTGATGTCTTTATTATTTAATGTAGGCTATGTTTAAATAAATGACAGCGACTGTGTAAATGATCATATTTCTGGGAATATAAACATATTATAATTAGATTTAGAAGTTAATGCAAAAACTGCCTTAAGTGCAGTTTATGTTTGTATAGCCTTCAATTTTTTATTTGAGTATTGATTATTGCATCTAAAAATAAATAGCAACTCAATTTAGGCTAATATTTTGGGGCTCTGAACCTTTGATGTTATAGGCTAGTAATGTTCAAGTAAGGGCTCCCTATATTTACAGCATTAGCAGAGAGAAGTTTTTATCCTTAAAGCTGCAGTCCGTCATTTTACCTCTTTGTCGCCATCTCTGTTTGAAACCTGCAAATTGCAGTTGTTTGCGGAGTTATCGTCTTTACGTGGGTTGTGCCTCGGCACGACTCCAGTGCAAATGAATCTAATGTTTGCTGTCAGTCAACACATCTATGTGGCTACTGTACTTAAGAATCTAAGATTGTATTCTTGGAAATATGACCAAAATGAAAACTTACACCAGAGAATGTCATCTGAACAAGCCACTTTTGTTCCGACTGAGGTGAAAAAAAAAATTACAGTAATTCACACTGCCAATGGTGATTAAATCTAACGATCGCATAGCTCATATCACGTCAATCCGTGAAAATTATTATTATTGTTATACTCAAAATGTTAATGTTAACAACATCAGCATTGCGTGACAATGTGTATTTGGTGTGTATTAGCGTTACCTATGGATTTACATTTCAGTACAGTCTAATCACTAACGTTAATTTGTCATACCATACAATCCGCCATCAAAATTATACGTTTAATTATTGCAGCTGCAGTGAGAAAAGGCTATAAATGATCCGCCTCACTATTTATAGTGGCCCAGTAGTGCACAACACAACGAAATTTAAAAAGCAAACATAAGTTCACAACCCAACGAAAATGTCTGCTTTTAAATGTTAAAACAAAATCATTGTAATGAATACAAATTATAAGTTTTAAACACTTGGTGGAATTGGCAGACGTTCCCTTCATCACGCTCATGGTAGCGCGTCAAATCATTCACAGGTATAAATATGAAGCTATTGTACACGTATGTGATTTTGAATTAATATTTCATGATTTAGAATTAATATTTATAATATTTAATAATGCTTCAAACTAATCAGGGTATTGTAAGTCTTACTTTAGCGAGCACCGAGAGCCCCCTAGTGCTCGGGAGCATTTCCGTTGTGTTGTGGCTTTATTTCGTTGTGTTGTGAACTTATGTTTGCTTTTTAAATTTCGTTGTGTTGTGCACTACTGGGCCACCGTAGATATTGCCTACTAGGTGGGACTTGTTCTTTATGTATACAGATGTGATGTAATGATGTAAACGGCTACATGCTCAAATTTCCGTGAAGCCCACCAGAATTATACCACCTGAATTATAAAACATTACAAGTTTACTGTTGTGAATTGGGGTTAAGTAAGGAGATAGTTTTGTACATGCTCAAAAATTGATTTTGGATCATTTTTAACCAAAAAAAAAGTTATGCACAGCAGCTTTAAGAAACTTTTAATTATAATTTAATTAATTAAAAGACACAATTTGTTTAATTAAAAAAAAAAACTGATCAATTAAAAAAGAAAATGTAATTTTGTTTAGTTTTATCCCCTTGCTGTACCGAACCAAACCTTGTGGATGTCACAAGGTTTGTGAGTATCACTGAGTATAAGTAAATAATGACAGAATTTTCATTTTTGGGTGAACTGTCCCTTTAAGAAGGGCAAGTAAATGGTCTCTGTCATGAGGTTATTGAAAGTCAGATGTGTTTACTAATTTTTTCGTTACATTAATATTCTTTGGTATGACGATGGTGGCCTGAAGTTTGACTTCTCTATCTTTTCCTGAATTTCATGCTGGTCTTCTCATATCCTTTCCTCTTCTGTCTCTCCACCAAGCTGGCTTTTTATTCATCTTCTGCTTCTTTTCTCTATCTCACATCCTCTTCCCGCCTCTCCTTTTCTCCTTCTCTCCTCTCTCATCCCTCTCACTCATCCTTATTTCTCTTCTCTCTTTCGCTCTAACCTGCATGCTTCAGCAGCCGCTCTCTCTCTCTCTCTCTCTCTCTCTCTCTCTTGCTTGCCCGCAATTTATGCTGATTGGACCAGCTGTTCCACTTAAAGTTGCCATAGCAACCACAACCGGTCACCTAGCAACCATGCCCATCTCTCCGAGCTCTCCACAGGCAGAGAGAGAGGGTGAGAGAGAGGGGGGGGGGGGATGTGAAAATTCCTTTGGTTTTTCGTTATATTTGCGTATATTCTCTTACAATTCATTTTTGGATGAATGTCTAATGGTCTATCCTCTTAGCAGGAGAGTTTTGTTATGTGTGGGTTTGTTTTAACAGCATTCATGCATAGGCTGGTGTATCAGGATCAGAATGTTTCATTGTCAAAAAAAAGTGTCTATAGGTAAAGTGGGACATCTTGTATTTTTTATTTTCATATTTTGTCTTTTATATTTACTGTTTTTATGGAGATCTTTAGCTATTTAAAATGGAACTTTGTAAGTGTAAGCTAATATGGTTTGCTGTCAAATTTTGCCATAATGACAAATCCCACTTTACTTTTATTCACGTTGCTTTTTTTTTTTTTTTTTTTTTTTTTAACTTTGGATGAAATTCAACTTCAGTAAGATGATACACTTAAATCACCAGACTGAAAGGAAAAAAAATCTAATATTACATTCTTGCAACAATCAGAAAATACGTAATAAATGCAAAGCAAATGTACCACACAAATTGTGGCATAGTGACAACTTTCCAGTGGAATGTTGTGTTTGTTATATTGTAGATCTGTTTCTCTCTCTCGTTCCATTCTCTCAATGCTATTCTGAGCTGAGGATCCTCTTGAGCTGTGTATTATCTAACATGTTAAAGTGGAGCAGCTTACACACTGCTTAGTGCTAATGGTCTTTCCTGCAGCCCAGCGGCCCTCAACTCTCACCTTAGTCTCACCTCGCTCACCTGATCCCAGCCCACCGCATCCTGACAGGTGCATGAGAACATACGCTGAGGTGCTGAAAGTTAAGTCTGATATTTTCAGCACATTTGTTTCAGTGTTGTGTGCAAGTATCGTCTGAGTGTACTCTTTCCAGGAGCTGCCAAGGGACACTCAAGACTTAATAATCCCAGAAAGCGTGTGATATGCTTATACGTGTGTGTGTGTGTGTGTGTATATATATATATATATATATATATATATCAATCATCAATAATGATACTATAATAATGATATTTATTATTACACATAACATAATTATGTGTCTAATATGTATATGCACACAATTGTTTATTATTATTATTTTAGTTTTTATTTTACATTTATTATAGTTTTGTTAGTCATGTTGGTTTAATTTTTAGTAATTTCGTTTTGCGCTTTTGTCATTTTATTATTAGTATTTTTTAAACATTGCTGTTTTAAGTCTAATTTATTTTTATTTTAGTTTTTATTTATTTCCATTTATTTTGTAGTGCTTCAACTTATACTTATTTCAGGCAGTTCCCGGGCAATTGGTTCATTTTATCATATTTAATATTATAATAAATATGAACTAAAATTTTATTTGTTAGATTTTATTAATATTAATAACATTATTATTATTTACAATATTGTAATTTTTTTATATTTTTTTTTTTTACATTTTGCATTTCTATTATTATTATTATTATTTTTATTATCATAGCTGAGCAGCAGTAATTAGTTTGCTTTTATGTGAATCTGTCACTGTTTGTCTATGTAGGGTGTGTGTGTGTGTGTGTGCAGTGGTGTGTTTCAATGCAGTGTCTGAAATGGCCACTCACTTTGCCACATTAAGTCCTAATAACAGGCAGCTTTTCACTTTAAGGTGCGATGTGCTTTCGTCTCTCTCTGTTGGGCTGAAGAGCTCATGTTTATTCATGTCTTTAAGAGCACTCCTGTTTGATTTAACAGGCCAGTTTTCCTGAGGTTTTTTTCACTCTACTTTAGAAACATTCATATGGAAATGACTACCTACTTACCTGTTCAGTATGTGTCTCTCTTTAACCGTAGAGGTCAGTCTCTCTGGAAAACTCTGGGCTTGTTTTATTGCAGGCTGACATAATAGACGACTCTTCTCTCCCACATATCCTTCTCTCTGAATTATGTGGAGAGGATGCGATGAAACGATTCTGCCAAAGTCACTGTAACAACAAACAAGAAGTTTGAACATGCTGCCCTGGAGTAAATGTGTGTGTGCAAGTGTTTGACAGTGTCCAGTGTGTGTGTGTGTGTGTGTTTAGGTCAATGTTAGGGTAATCTTCTGAGCTCATCCTCACTTCTCTCAGCAGAAGGGGGGAAATCCTTCTGGCCTTCCATAATAGGATCTGTTCTGAGAGCAGTGAAGAGAGGTGTGTCTGTTTCTCCTTCCACCGGCTCAGTCTCATCTCCCCTCTTGTCTTCTCTTGCTCCGGCCCCATCCACAGTATTAAAGACGGGTAAAACACATACTCCTGGCTGATTTCAAGCTGTCTTGGCAGATACAGGGTTTGGCCTCAGCAGTTCAAAGTGGGGCGTCAGTTCTGTCTGTTTGCTTTCTGCTGCTTATTGTGCTCTCTGCACCGTTGTGTTATAAATACATCCACCTGTGGGGGAGTGAGTGAGTCAGATGTCCCTCCAGAACGTGGCTTCTCAAAATAGAGTGAACTCTTACGTTTTTTTTTAATAGTGCTGCTGGCCTGTGTAAAACTCGCTACTGTTTTGGGTGCTTTGCCATGGCGTTGCTAAGGTGTTCTGAGTGGTTGCTAGTGTGTTAATATGTGATTGCTAAGGTGTTCTGAGTTGTTGTTAGTGTGTTGCTTTGTGTTTGCAAGGTGTTCTGGTTGCTATGGCATTTTAGGTGGTTGCCAGGGTGTTGCTATGCAAATGTTGGGGTGTACTGGGTGGCTACTAGGGCATTTCTGAGCAGTTGTTAGAAAGACATCATAAGAGCTGTATACTAGTAGCTCTGAATTCAGCCTTTGTGTTTTGGGTGTTGCTGGGGTGTATTGAGTGGTTGCTAGGGTGTTTATATACGATTGCTAAGGAGTTCTAAATGGTTGCTAAGGTGTTCTGAGTAGTTGAAAGCATGTTCTTATGTGGTTATTAGTTGTTCTGAGAGATTAGGGCAGTCTGGGTGGTTAGTTAGCTTGTTGTTATATGGTTGCTAGGGTGTTTGTTGGCCTGTTGCTAATTGCTAGGTGTTCTGAGAGATTGCTAGGATACACTGGGTGGGCAGTTACTAGGTTGTTGCTAGGTCATTACATATTTGTTAAAATCCCTAATCCAAAGTATAGGCAATAGCAAAAGTGTTAATGGTTTTGCCAAACCGCCACAGATCTCCAGACATTAACGGGTTCAAATTTAGTTTAGTGAACATATAAGAGTTAAATGTAAAAAGTGAATTATACAGACTATGCTGTGAGCAATGATTCTGATGAATTCTTATTGGTATGTCTGTCTCTCTCAATTCACGTTTTTTTTTTTCCTGTTTTCCTCCAAATTCCACTCATGATGTCTATGTCTGTAAGCAGGTCACAGCACAGTTACTCATTGATAAGGCAATTTCTTTATGAACAAAATGACTCTTCCTGTTTTATTTATGGAAGTAGCACGTACGCGTCACTCCGTATAAATGCTAGTGGCGTCCTTCACCATACATAAATGCTGAAGGCACCGAAGTGACATGATCTCTTGTGCTGCTCACTGCCTCCTCAGCACGAGACGTAATCTTGCTGATCGGAAAACTCAGACTTAATTATCCACTCACACACACGCACATGCGTTTGTCGAAGCCTCGGCTGGACATAGAGGTTAGAGGTCAAGGCACAATTGCCATCTGCGTTTCCCTGTTCTCACCTCCCCCCTTAAGTTTCCAAATGTCACATTTCACCCTAGTGAAGAGACACCTGCCCCCCCTGCAGAGCGGGCCTATTCTGTGGTGCAGGCGGTCATTAAGTCTCTTTGTTTGTAATGATGAATTTGTAAAAATCCATATATTTGTGATCCTGTGTGCCGGGAATTAAGGCAATAAAATTTTCTCCAAAAAAAAAAAAAAAAAATCGGAATATTATGGTATGGAAAGGACTGGAATGTTTTTTTTTTCTTTTGGCCTTTTCAATACTTTTTTTATAGCCGTTTATTTTTACAAGACAAAATTTATTGGTTTGCTGTACCAAGGGTCAGTGTCCCAGCCAAGGCATGTCTCTCTTTTTTACCAACCAAATTTTGCCCTTTTGAATTTGACTTTGCATGCACACTGCACCTTTGTTTATGTTCATCTTTAAATATTTATTTATATTTTATTATATTGTATTTTTATTTTTTTTTACTAATAATTTTATATATAATGTATATTTCTTTTTTACTGTATTAAGATACACAGCCATTAAAATGGGGTCGGTAAGATTAAAAATAAATAAATAAATAAAATTAATTTCATACAGTCGTCGGTGTCATATGATCCTTCAGAAATCATATGCGGATTTGTGGCTAAGGAAACATTTCTTGTCATCAACATTGAAAACATTTGTGCTGCTTAATATTTTTATGGAAATCTTTTATTAATTATTTTAATTTGATTAATTAAAGTAACATTATTAATTTTTTACTGTCATTTTTGATCAATTGAATGGGTCCTTGTTGAATAAAATATTAAGTTAAAATTGTAATTATATACATACAAAAAAAATCATATTGACCCCAAACCTTTGAATTGTGTTGTATATCCCTATCCCTAATTAAAATATAATTCTGTTTATCTAGCTAAATATCAAATTTATTATAATAACTTTATAATATTATAGAGAACTGGTTGTACCAGTGCAATAACAACAAACTGCTTGACTAATGAACTTTTTGACCGTTTTTGAACACTTATACCTTTAATATTCAATGCGGTTTCAGTATTGAGTATTATGATTGTGACAGTTCAATTTTGCTGCTGTATTTTATAACCAAAATCGTTGTTGGGTGAGAGAAGCTTGCTATAATAGTGTTTTTGAAAACTTGGTGATGTCTAGCTATTGTTTTTTTCTGGCTGGCATCATTTTAAGGGAACCAATTAGAACTCAGAACCCTACAACATAACCAATCCACTGTCCTTTACCTATTTTAATTCAACAAAAAAAATGAAAATTAAATCATTTCTAAATTTATAAAGTACAACATTTAGTTTAATGTGGCTTGACACTGTTGTATGTTGTATATTTTTTAATATATTTATTTGACTGGACAGAATGTTTTAGTAATCTTTTTTCTGCACACACTGTGATCATCTGTGTGTCTGTACAGTCACTGCTATCTGCACCCGGTGGACCAGACGAGGGATTACACCAGGATTAAACATCCTAATCTGACACACACTCTGATTGGTCCTGAATAAGGAAGCAGTGATACTGTATGCAGAGAGCAGTGCTCAGCTCTAAAATGGTGGAAGAGCCGAGAGACAGAGAGAGAAAAAAGAAGTGAATACACATACATCCATTCCAAACACTCATATCCCACAATCTAAGCATCAAAAATACGATCAACGCACACACCTGCGATTTATCCTACACAAAATAACACACACACACAGCGTAATGTATAAGAATAACAGTTTTTGCAGCCAACCGTTAGCTGCTATTACAGGAAAAAGCATCACCAAATTCACTATTGATCGACTCTCTCTCTCTCTCTCTTTTCCTCTCTGACAGGTATTTGACCTTCCTCTTTTTTTCTTTGGTTTTCACTGTAAAAGAAATGAATAGAGAGATGGAAAGCTTAACTACAGGAGAGCTGTTTTAAGGCTATATTTTGGGAACAGTGCGGTGGTGGGAGGGCGAGTTTGGCTGCTTTTAGCCGAGCTTTGACTGCTGGTTTATCTTTATTATCGAAAACCATAATTGAATATCGACCCATGGGCTCCAGTATTTCAGATTTGGAGGTGTGCTTCCAAAATATTGTCAATAACAAAGACCGCTTAAGCATCTTTTTTCATTTATTTGACACTAGGCCCAGGGTGTTCCTGCATCAAGCTTCATATTCAAAATATCTGACTAACATTTTTTAAATGCATTGATATTTTTTGTCCTATATTTAAATAAACCAGCTCAACGTATGTCTTCCCCATCGAGGACTTACTGTAAATGTCCAATGCTCCAATTCAGTGGCATTTACCCACCAAAAGAGAATCAAGAATTAAATCCGGTCATCATTTTGGCTCTGCACACTTTCGTTCTCAGGGGGTAGCCTTATTCGTGCTACAAAATGATTCAAAAACGATCATATTTAATTCAAACAAAAATTAATCTGTTCGGCAGCCAGATGGTTATGAGTCTCACATGAATTCAAAAGACAGAGAAGGAGAGAGAGAGAGAGAGAGAGACATTTTCCCTCAGGACAGTGCAGGGATTATCGTGCTCGCTGGAAAATTTTGATTTGCTTTGTGCGCACAGGCCCACACAACTGCCTCCATTTTCTGTGCGTGTTGTCCAATTATATAGCTCACAGTGTTTCAAAAGTGTGCTTGTGTTCTGTCTACATCCCCAAATGACTGCTTTTTTCATACAGCGTTTGCAAACTTTCTACTTTGAATTTGCGTATTGTCAGAACTAACTGTTGTAAATACGTAGCTTTAATATTGTGTTCAGCTGTTGTTATGTAGGACAATAGGAGGGTGCAGAGCGTCCTGACTCATGGTGACCCCCTTTGTTCAAGCGAGGACACACAGACAGATGGTTCAAGCCGTCCTGGCGAATTTGTTACCTTTCCGTATGACGTGCAATATGTGGACGTCCCGACCGAGCGCGCGCAGAGACAGCAGCTGTCCATCCATCACGACTGTCAATGCGGAATAAACGCGTCTCTCGGCGCGCTAATGTGGCTTGAGACACTCCGAGCATAATGAATCTGATGATAGAATGTTTGTGTTCTGGGTGACGATGATGAGGATAATGATATAAAATTGCCTTATGCGATTGTTTCAGCCTCATTTTTGATAAGGCGTACTGCATTAGTGATGCATTTCAGTCGTGACCAAACCGGTTACATTAAAAGCGTAAAACGGTGCTGGAGGACAAATCTAAAAAGAAATAAGAGAATAATAAACACAAATTAGCAATGGAGACATTCACAGGCCAGCACGTTCACTCCCTCCACGGCCCCTCGTCATTTATCCGGGAGATTTCTGGCTGGGTCTTTAGAGAAGGGTTGTGTGGAATTGGGGTAATTTGCGTGAACGGGCGTTGATTTACATTCGCGGCAGAGGTTAATGACAATGTCGTTCCTCGCCGCCTGTTCTTTTCATTGTAATGTTGTTAGGGAGAACCCAGGGCCGCACACCCCGCCCCCTGTTCCCCCCTTAATATACGACTGCCAGAGAGACCTGAAACGCTTCCAATTTGCTTGAACGTTCGCTTGCAGATCTACAGTACACCTCCTAATAGATCACATGCAGAAGGGTATTTAGTCAGTTACTGCTGATTTGTTCAGGTTTACCTGCAGAACTGGATAGACTGAGGCAGAGAATCATAATGTGTGCATATGTTAATGTCCATTAAGTAGATATGAGTGAGCGGGCCTTTTGAGAGTAAGGGAAACCGGAGGCAGCTGCAACATTAAGTTGGATTGAGGAAACAGTCAATCTATTTTTTATTTATACTTTTTTAAAATCTTTTCTTTTGGCTTATTCAGTATTGTTCTTCTGCTGTCTAAAGTGTCTTTAAATCTAAAATATTTGATCTCAATACTAACAGTCAGTGGGTGCTTACATGCATTTATTTGATCAACAATACAGTATAAACAGTAAAATTCTGAAATATTATTACAAATTAAAACAACTGTTTTCTGTTTGAATGTGTTTTAAAATGTAATTTATTCCTGTGATGCAAAGCTGAATTTTTCAGCATCATCTCTCCAGTTTGAAGTTCCTTCAGAAATCAGAGTGGGTTAACATTAGTGTAACAATTACCCTCTACCCCCAATAACCCTTGTACTAAATTGAACATCTTGATCAATTTAAACATCTATTCTCATCTTACATCTGTTCCCAAACACAGATTTATGTATATACTGTAAGTTTAGCAGTATGGCAGGTATAATTGACCCTTCACAAAGATCCGCCCCCTTTAGTTACTGTTGCCGTGTCCGACAAGCCATGCGCTCTCACTTCATCAAAGAGACTGACAACGCGTCGACAGACAAGACAGAGTTACTTTTGATATGAAACAGTTTCATATTTTAAAGAATTGGCTCTTCAATGTGTCGTGACAGATCGCTGTAACTCCTTCAATTGGCGCGTGAACCAATCATCTCTTCATACTAGTTCATTTATAGCATCAAATAAACATGAATGGACATCAGAAGGAATGCTGTTTCAAGTGCGGAAAGATGTGAGTTCACAATTTTTCAAGTTCAAGTTCGCCAACGTTAATCTAGTAACTCCCCTGACTGCTTTGTCGGACAAAATGGTGGATTCAGGGTTATGATTGGTCAGATCGCTTGTCAATCACACTGCCGGTGAAGGGTCAATTGGAATAAATTTAGAAATGTTTCAAATGTCCCCCAGTTTCCCGTATACTAAATATATATAAGCATTTGTTGCATTATATGCCAGCGGTGACAGTTCAAAAACGGGAAAAAGCACTTCTTGTGGCGTTTGCCCCAAGTTTGCATGCCTGTAAATCCAGAAGGTTTAAAGATATCTTAATATCCTTTTATGTTTTGTTTTTTAACAAACATTTCTCTAGATATCTTCACTTTTAAGGCCCCATATGGTACAATGCTAGAGATATGGACATCTTAATGCAGTTCCATGAGTAAATTGGTCAATTGTACACATTTCAGTAGAAATGGATTATTCATTTAATATTTTGGGTTTCTTCTTCACTTATGTATTTCTTTCACCAGAAAAAAAAAGATCAAAATAAAATTATTTAGCAGGGGACCTTTGGTTGAGTTGACATGGAATGACCCTATACTATAATAGGTTCGACACAATCCAATTTGGAGGTTTGGAGAAATATCCCAGAAATGCTGCTGATGAATTGCATTTGCATAGTTGGAAATGCACAGAAACTCTTCAATTGACACTGTAGATAATTCCTCTGGCTGTTCACTAGCAGCTGTGGTATGCACCAGTCTTTGGGGGTTTCTTCGGTTTTTAGTCCTGTAAAATCGTGTAGTAGCTGTGGGTTTCATAAAAGAATGCTCATACATTTTAAATGTTTAGTGCACTTACAATGTTTCCTTTTTTTAATCTAATCTAGTGCAGGTTTAGAGACATGCAAAGTTAATATATGCATGTTATCAGTGCTCAGTGTGGGCTGGCACTGGTAGCATACCTTCACTTTCGCTAACCAGCACTTCTCACATGTTGCCAGTGTAGTACCAACCATACTTTACCACTCAGAGCCAAAACATCTGTGCAGGGCCATCGCTAGCAAGGTGAAAGGTGGTGACGAACCCCCAACCCCACACACAACAGTTCTGCATCACAACAGTATGAGGCAAAGCAGGTAGTAAATGTGTTTTTAAAGTACAAGTGTACACTAAAACAGTTAAACATCCCTGTGCTGTTATGTTATTCTCCACCAATCAAATTAGAGGAATGAAACTATAACACATTTTACAGTGAATAAAGAGGAGCAAGCAAGCATTGATGCGTATAATATGATTATGAGCAGATAATGGGAATTTGAGCATAACAGATAGTTTTTGTGGTCGCTGTACTGGTACATACTCATACACTCACTTTCACAGTGGTGCCAAAAGCTGTGGCCATCTGTCATCTTCTCTCACTGTGTGTATACTACACTCCTTTAAACACCAATCAAGGAAATTCACAGCTTGCTGTAGAGAGATGTATGTCATCAGTTATATTCTTGCTGACTCCCTGGACTCGTTCCAGCTCGAGCAGCACAAATCTCTTGATTACTTTAAATTAGCACAGCCATGCCAATTCAGTGACCTGAGTTTAATTTAGTCCTCCACTGATTGGTTTTACTTTAATTAGTATTCCTTAATACGTTAAGCATCAGTACTATTGCTCATACTCTGAGTTAAGGATTGATCAAACCCCTAACCCAACTGTATGTGTCCACTGGCAAGGGGTGAGTGGAGTTGGACATTTTCTATTCATTATCTGTGGGATCTGGGTGACTAGCTCATGCAATGGATTGGGGGATTGACAACTGTGAGGAGAATGTAGTGAAAGTTGGGAAATGCTGAAATGAGAGAAGAAAAATATGAAGAGGCAGCCTAACGATGTGAGGTGAAGACAAGGTTGCTTTATCTCTCTAATAAATGCTTCAAAATTTGATGCCAATTTGTTACTGACAGTGTTGGGGAAAGTTACTTTTAAAAGTAATGCATTACAATATTGTGTTACTCCATAAAAAAGCAACTAATTGCATTACGTTACTTTTTATCAAAAGTAGTGAATTACATTACTTTTGTGTTACTTTTTCTCACCCGGGTTGGGCTTGCTTGGTTGTTTTTTTAATAACAACAAAAAAGTTCTATTTTTACCAAATGTTAAAGCCCTTTCACACCAAAAGCGAAAGAATTAAGCCTCAGGATGAAGTAAATACATTCGTTCACTACTTTTACCCACAATGCTCTCTGATTTTGAGTGTACATTCGATGTACACTCGTTAAAGCGCCGTTACCCGAAATCCAACACGATAGGACGATCGAGCGCGAAAGAAAAATAAATATGGTGGACGGCAATACGGGAAGCGTCAACTTCTACAAATGTAAGTGTAATTTTTTTTTTAATTAGAAGATCTTTGTAAAGATATTTTGAAGCGAAATGATACAGGTTTATATCATAATATATATACTTTTCTCATATGTAAGTGAACTGTGTATACTGTTGTTGATATTGTATTTATTTACTATTATATGTTTTATAAACAAATGTGACTGTAGTGTTTTTGTTCTGTTATTTTTAAATATAAATTTACTAAATAGCATGACACAGGTGTTTTTTTTCTCTCTTTATTCTCAATAAACATGACAAATAAACAGTAATGTACAATTCATTAAGCTAAACAGAACATATTACAGATGGCTATAGGAAATGTTAATGACGAAATTGTCTGCGCTGTCTGGCTCATGCTATTAAGGTCAGCGTCCGAATTCGCTCACTCATTTTCTTTCACTCTTTGCTGATATAGTGCGCTCAACTGCCATGCACTATATAGGGGTTAGTGAATGAGTGAACGAGTGGGCGGTTTCGGACACAGCTAGGGTGTGCCACAGGGGCGGACTGGCCATCGGGAGCACCGGGACATTTCCCGGTAGCCTGATGGTCATTCTGGCCTGCCGGCTGCCGCTGTGCTGTCGATCAGACTGACGTGCAATAGGCTGGTATGCAACTGCGAATTAATTGATGCACTTATGAATCTACGAATCAGGCGATCGCGTAGTGAAAATGACACCACCACATGACCCAACATCAGCGAAGTACTGCCTAATTGGCTATATCCAGAGGCAGGATTTATCTGGGAAAATAGTGCAAAAAATGGAGCGTAAACGCAAAGGAGGAGCAGAGAGGGAACGCATAAAAAGGAGAAAAGCCCTGGCCACAGATGCAGCAAGTTGCTGCAAAATCTCAGCCATGTTCGCCGGGAAGGGAACAGATCGGTCAGAATTACATTTACATAATATTTACTAGGGGTGGAAAAAACAATCGATCCGTCCGGTTCTCCACACTCGCTTCTCCACGTGCTCGGACGGTCCGCTGTTCAACTTAAATCTGACAAAGCATCTGTAATATGGTTCACTATAAATAACACGTAAAACAATCAGGGTTCAGTTAATATATATGTTTCTGTTGATGGATGAACATTCTGGGTTCCCAGACATTACAACAACAGCGATTGAAAAAAAAAAAAAAAAAAAAAAAAAACGAACCGTGAAAAAGTTGAACTGTTCCACACCTAATATTTACTTAATCATTTGGCAGATGGACTCTTTCAAATCTATTCTTTATAAAAAAAATAATACAAATATATATAATGATAGAAGTTTTAAAAGCGCATCTTAATGACAAACTAGCACATCGTTTTACATACTGTATGGGGATACATAGAGCATTGGAAATATATAAAATATAAATATTTGAACATGTGAATATGTATCTTTTATTATCCCTTCTTAAAATGTGTAAGCCAATTTTATATTTGTCTTTGGTGTGGTAGGTTTGGATGGTCTATTCCTAGTGAGTTTTTGAGGGTTTATTTATTCATCCATTCATATTATGAATGGTCGTCTACCTGTTACATCAACTAACAGGGTTACTCTATAAGTTTAGCAGGCTGGTGGACACATGAATTTGGTGGTGGTGACTGCAGCAGCAGAGGTGGCCTGGGGTGGAGTCAAATTCCCGGCCTGATTTACTGTCCCAGTCCGCCACTGTCATACTGTCCACGATAATACCGGTATAATTTTTTACATGATAAAAAAAAGTGTCATATCGCGATATCAATGATATACCGACGCGATGACGTATGGCGCGTGCACGTCTCCGCAGGCACAAGAACAACACCTGAGAGTCTGAGAGTAAGAGCCGCAAATCAGCCTCCGACGACGATTTAGTTCCTGAACAGGGAGCTACTTCAATAGTATGGAAGTGGTTTGAGTACAAGAGGTGAGGCATCCAACAATTTAGCACAATATTTTGCAAAATATGCAAGAAACCTTTACCGTTAAAGGTGGAAACTCAACAAACTTGTTTCACCACTAGGCCGATTTTCCTCGTGACCATCCCGGATAGGAGACCGACTGGTCAGTGTCTCATCTTTGCGATTCTGAGCTGATCCGTTTTACCAGCGGCACAGGTAATAACATCATCTGCACATTCTCGCTCTCTTCTCTCCGATGGCTTCCTCTCTCTCACTCGTGTCTTTCGCTCCGGTTTAATGTAGTGCTTGTATTGCGCATAATTTTCGTCATTCCCGCAGGTTTCGCGCTCACACGTAAGCGCGCGCTTGACCACTGGTCTATATTAGTGAAGCACACAAGCCGCTTCTGAGTCACTAAAATTAGTGGCTTACTGCACTAAAACGTTCAAACAGATACAAAATTATGTCAAAATGGCGAGTATCCAGTTAAACATAGTCAGTTTTGAAATGTTAAATTGTTGAGAAAGAGAACGCAAGTTTTGTAACAGCATATTGTGTCCGTGCAGAAACTCTTAAAGTGACAGCAGTCCGATATTCCTGCTGCTGTCTATCATGTTAATCAAAAAACAAAAGACTTCACTTTCTGCCCTTGAGGTAACTTTAATGGTAAGCGTTACTCTGAATTTAATTTTTACAATGAAGACTACAGAAATTAAAGTAATCAGAAATTTGATTACTTTAATTTCTGTACTATTTCTTAACTGAATAATTTTGTATTTAATTAGGTATTTTGTCATCAATGACAGTAGCTCATTGAAAAATTGCCAGCGGCAATCACCAATAAATTAAGTATCGTTGTCGCAAATATTCTTGAAGTATTGTGATATAATTTTGAGGCTATATTGCCCCCTAAATCTAATCTGAGGTAATTTTTACTTCAGTAAATTGTATGGTTGAATTAGATCATCAAAGGTCAGCAGCAAAGACATTAGTTAGTAAAGTGAGATTAAATGCATAAAGTATATTTTTGTAATTTAATATAGTTAACTACATTTCATTGTTTTTATTTATTTTGAGTAAATTTTTTTTCATTCATGTTTTCTTACAAGTGAGATTAGTAAATGCATGTTCACATCCATAAGATTATTCTAATGGTCATTCAAAGAATTCTTTATGGACGTACATAAATACAGGTTCACATCCCGATCAGGTTCATGTGATTAACAGTAGGAAGTTCAAATATCTATATGTTCCCACTATACTGCAGATTTGAGATGATCTGATTCTGGGTCTGTCCTGAAAGAGGCTCGTCAGCGCCTCCTCTCTGCGGTGCCTCTGTGGAAGTGTGTCACGAGCAGACGAACCTGTGACGCTCTACCGCAGCACCACTGAGAGTGTTATTGCTGGTGACGGTGCACTCCAGCGTAGAGCACGGCATCCATGACAGGATGGGATTAAAACCACCTCCTAACATTCGTCCCCATATCTGAAACAGACCAAATGGAGTCCAAACCGTCCACCCCGAAACGATTATAACTATTGTCTTCCTTCTGTTGGGTTCAAGGTTGGTTAAGGGCAAAGGTCAATAGCAGAGACACATTCGTCCATATTAGTTTTTATATATATTCATGTTTGCATGATGAGGCGCAGTTTTAGTCCCATGAGGATCTTGACCTTTTTAACCTTTAGGTCCCTCCTCAAGCTGGCTGGTGCGCGTAAACGTTACGGCCGGTAACCCCTGCTGAAAGCGCACGCAGATGCACAGAGAACTGCCACGCTTATGTTGATCTGGATACCAAATGTAATACCACCCCAAATCTCACCCCAAACACCCGAAAATTCAAATTCAAACCCCCACACGCGAACTCTGACCTCCCCAACATAATTAGAGAGAGTGAGTGAGTGAGCGAAGCGGCTCTATTTGTCTCATTTTTTGGGTCATGTGGTGATGGAGGGGAGAGGTGGGGGAGGGATGTTCGTCCCCACCTGACTCAACCCTCCTCCACATCACTCCCTCGGACAACTCCTCAGGGGGAAGAGGATTTATTGTGCACGCGCTAGTGTGTGTGTGTGTGTGTGTGAGGGAGAAAGGCACGTGCCAAGTGTCTGGTGCTGAATCATACCCCCCTACCCCGAGGCCACTTCGAATTTACACACAACACAGACACACAAACACACTCGTATGAGCACACACAATATAGTTTCACAGCATACCCAGCTATTAACACTAAGACACTCACACATTCAGAGCTGAAAGTTAACGAAGACTTAACAATCCTATCATGCATATATATATGTATGTATGTACTGTTCATATTAGGAGGTTTTGGATTGTATAGTATAGCCTGGATTTGTGGACATACAAAAACACTCTTACAAAATAAATAAGAATAGAAAATCAGCACACTTTTGTCAATATGGTGTTGCACAGCATCATGGTCCGCAAGCAGTATAGCCAGTAGCCATGGAAACAAGATGATGTATGTATGTTTGGCTCCTCGTGGAAAATGTCTTTTTAATACTTGAATTATATATCCCTGTCAATCATAAATATTGACTTATAATGCATTATTGGTGTTTTCAGTGTATAATATTGTATAATATTATTCATATTAAACGCACAAATACAATATTGTATAATGATTACACACACACATATATATATATATATATGTCAATAGATGCATATTTTAATTTAATTTTAAATATTTTTGTCCATATATTTTTTATGAAGATTTATAATAAAATCCATAAAATTATTAGACGCGCATATAGTATGCTGTCAAACGATTAAGGATATAGTCCTGTCAAACAATTAATCGTGATTAATCGCATCCAAAATAAAAGTTAAGTGTGTGTGTGTGTACTGTGCATATTTTTTATGTATATATAAATACACACACATACATGTATATTTGTATATGTAATTTATATAAATATTTATATTTGTTTTGTTTAATATATACATGCATGTATGTGTATTTATATATAAATATACACAGTACACACACACATATTGTATAAACGCCTTTATTTTGGATGCGATTTATCACAATTAATTGTTTGACAGCACTAGCCTATATATATATATATATATATATATATATATATATATATATTATAAAATATTTCAAACATTTTTTCGCATATTTATTTAAATGGACTTTTTTCACATTTAAAAAAAAATAGTTTTACATGGCTTTTACATATTTAATTTGACAATATTGTTCTTATTTTGTAAATATATATATTTTTTAAAAACGCTGAATATTGCTTTTATTGTAGTTATAGTTTTGTTGTCTGTTTTAATCATTTGAATCTATAATCTCTTTAATCAGCCTCATAATCCAGCCTTCAGAAATGGAGAACAAATCTTCAGCTGTTTAGATCTACCCATACCAGAAATGTTATCCCACCTCAATAGCAGCAAAAGTGTTTTGCAAAACCGTATGAAAATGCTTATTTTTTTGATGTAAGTACATAGTAGTTAAGGCCACCAAATATATTGTTGGAATTTCGTAATAAAACTTTCATAAGATTGATCTATTAATAAGACTTAGTTTCATATCAGAAGTAATCTGCTCTGTCTTGTCTGTCAGTGCATCGTCCGAGTCCTCTTTGCTCCACGATATTTTTTTCGCTGCGTGAGAATATGGAAGTGTGGCGCGAGAACAGTGTCAACTGCGTGAATCTCACGCCGAATTCATGAGAGTTGGCAGCCCTGCGCACAAGTCAATTTGTTCTCGTGCTTGTTATTGGTGTGAACGAGCGAAAAGGATTCTCTTCAAATGAGTTAACTCCACTTTTCCGTCCTTATTTGAAGTCTCTCATGCACACGCTCGCCCTGCACATCATCCACTCAGACTGTGGAATCAGAGTTTAGTAATAATATAAATGGCTTCCTTAATGTGCTGCTGCATTTGAGTAGGTACGCTAAGTTGTTTATCATGCTAACATCAACACTGTGTGTGTGTGTGTGTTTGTTTGTTTTGCACGTGTATCCACCGATTCCACTGTTTTCCGTATCTGCCCCTGAGTCAGCAGTTAGTTGGTAATCATACCACAGTGGTTTTAATTGCTCTGTTAATTGATAGAAAACAGAAAGGCTCTAATTAGATGTAATGATACGAGGCGCTCTCTGTCACCGTGGAGCTAATGATTTAGCACGCTAGCACCAGTGCTCAGACGGAATGCTTCACGAGGAGATTTACATATGAAAAAGCATGTGTGTTTGTGTGTGTCTGTGATAGGGAGAGGGGAAAAAGAGTGGGGTGAACATAGAGAAACCGAGATCAAGTTGGAGAGTATTTGTTAAGAACAATAGGGAAGAACAGTGGGATGTTGAGTGAAATTCATGCTTTATTGTCTCATATTTGCAAACTGTAGAGAGACCTTTGCTGGTTTGAAGCATCAGATTTTAACTGAGTTGTTCTGCAGATGCGCACTGCTTCTATTGACAACTCTGCAAAGCTGCTTTTCTAAGAAAAGGAGCTTTGTGGAGAGCGCAATTGCCTTAGTATTTTTTGAAACGCCACCCTTAAAGGGATAGTACACCCAAAAAAATAGACATTCTGCCATGATTTTCTACCTTCATGTTGTCTCAGACCTCTGTAAGGGTGCTTTTTTATCTTTGGGGACTTTCATGGCCCAGATTTTTACTTGCTTTCCTTATTTATATTCACTAATTTCAAATTCCATTTATGTATAGATTTTTTTCCCTCTCTTATCCCAGGCTTTCAATTATAAAACGTGTAATTAATCATAAGATGTATTTTTCATGTTTAAAAGTATAATTATCAAAACCTGGGTTTCCCAAAGGATTTGTGAGGGAAAGTTCAAATTAAATCATAAAAAAATGAAATCATTTAAAAAATAAAATATCAAATTAAAAAGCTTACTAAAAACGATCAATTTTGATTGTTCATCTACATGTCATGTGACCATTAACCTATATATGTAATATATTTATTTATTATAATATATATATATATATATATATATATATAATTTTTTTTTTTTTTTTATTTGTTTACCAATGTAAGTGAAGAGCTTGAGATGAAATGAGTTGTGAAGTAATTTCAGCTGTAATTTTGTCAAATTATGCAAAAAGTGTGCAAACATTATTTCATTGTGTATATTTAATGTACAAAAACACTAAGAAATTAGCCTCAGCAAGACAAAATATGCCATTTAATTCCACAAATGTTGAAAATCATAAGAATATCATAAGATGTGGTGGAAATGACACCGTAGTGGGAATTTTCATGACTTTCAGGAAAAAAGTCACAGAATACTCCATTGATGCACGTCTGTGGACATTGATAGACTAGACGATGAGATGACAGAATTTTCAGTTTTGAGGAAACCGTTCCTTTAACATCTGAATCTGTCCAAAAATGGCAAGGCAAGTTAGAGTTGAAGAGAGAGTGAGCAGGAGAAAGATGAAAGCCTTATCTGTCTGTACAGAGCCAGATAGGCTGTCATTTATCTGTTTACAGAAAGATGCTCTGATACAGTGAAATTACTGCAAAGCATTTAAGTGACAGAGTGAAGAAGGGTGTGAAAGAGAGAGAGGGAGGTGAAAAGAGAGCTGGAGTGACCTTGCTTCAAATCCCGGTTGGTTGTTTGACATTGGGGCATGTTTCAGGGCACACCAGTGTTTATCTCTGATAGCCCGAGCGCTCGTGATTTGCTCAAAGCGACAGGGTGAAAAAGAAACCTTTTCATATAGTTATTTTATGCCTGCTCAATGATGCTTTATTTTTTGGCCGTGTAATTTATGACAATGTACAGAAATGCTGTATTTTGTTCTATGATAGCCTCATATTTCAGTCCAAGAGATGTGCTGTGATATTGGCTTCTTGATGCAGGACTCTCACTCGCTGATTTGTTTCTCTCATCAGTCCCGTGGGTAATTTAGCTAGTGAAATCACACCTTTTCTTTCTCTCCGCTCTTCTTCGATTTCCTGTCCCAATGGTGGCCAATCACACAGCGGTGTCCTTGGGGGCCAGCCTTGGGTAGGGGGGCTGGTGGTGGGCGAGGGGGGTCAGGCGCGCCCCCCCCCCCACACACACACACACCCTCTTATATTTATTGTGCTGAAGACAAGCCTTCTCTCTCTCGCTCTCTCTGTGGTCATATAAGATTTAAGGCCACACAGTATATGAACAGAGGACAGGAAAGGCTTTTTGATACTGTGCTGTAAAGCAGATGTGCATTAATTAAGGACTGTATTGGTAAAATAGTAAAATACATAAAGGAATGTACCCTGACCATATTTTGCTGGCACATTAATGAGAAGAGGCAGAGGTGCTTGCTATATTCTGTTGTCTAATACATAGCACATATATACACATTGTGGCAGAGCTTATGTGGGTGCAAGTGAGAAAGCTTGGGTTAGTTGTAAGATCCGGAAGCTTTATATGTTCATGTCGTTGATTTGTTTAGCTGAGGTTAATTTTTTCCTCAAATAATATTACTTTATATTCCAAATATTTGTCTCTTTAGTTGGCCTTGACACACATTGAAGCTCCTTTACAGCACACAACACACTAGAAAGCTAGTGTTGAAAGGTTTTACATGACTGGGATGGCCATGCACTAAAAATAATACTTTTTCTAGTAAAAATATTTATTTTATACATTTACACATTAGATTTTTCAATAATTTCATATTAGATTTATTACATTAGATTTACGATTCATATGAACTATTTGTAATATTTATTATAAAATTATTTAATATATAATTTTACTAAAGAAGCTGAGTTTTATTCAAATTTAGTTTTAAATCTAACAATGTTGTGAAAAAATAACTTTAAAAAAATGTACTTACTTTTGAACTTACCATTCATAAAGAAATTAAGTAAATATTACTTGCTTACTACTTAATTATATTTCATTTATTTAATTTCTCCTATAGAATTAAGTAAAGTCTACTTAACTAAGTTAAGTAAATTTAACAATTTTAAGTAATATAACATTGAATTAAATTTAATGCTTTACTTCTAAGTAAATAATGTAATAGATATCATGTACAAAACATATCTACATGAATAGTAATGCGGCACTCACCCGAACACAGACACTTCAATACTTGGTATACATTTTTGTCAATTTGAGTAGAAAATGTAGACATCTCCAGATGTCACAAGTTACTAAACCTAACAACAAAAGCAATGATAAAACAGTCTAAATACAGCTGGAAAGCAGCAACAAAAAAAAATCAAACTTATTAATTATTCATGTCCCAGAGCATGATGGGAACATTAAGTTTAGAAGGTTTTACTTAATTTTATATCGTTGATTTTTACGCTTTCATTTCTACAAGCTTGCATTAAGTACTAATATAGAATTTATTTTAAGTTCTTGTCTGAATGAACATTTTCATGTAAAAATTACATTCACGTTACAATTACAATACTACAAAAATTGTAATTGAATTAATTGTATTGTAATTGAATTACAATACAATTACATCACCACAGAATCATTTTATCAGAGGTTTAGGCTCAAAATAATATATATATATTAAAAAACAATTTAACAAGTTTTTCTTTGTAATTTTACTTCTCACGTAATTATTAAAAAAAGATGTGTATTGGAAAAATCTGAAAAAAATGATAAATTATAAAGATATTTTTTAAAATATTCGTTAGTGAGTGACTTTAATGAAAACATTGAATGTTAAGCCTATGATTTTTTTAAATAACACATTTTTCTCTGTTTTATTTATAGTGTGAAAATAGTGAGCATTTTATATACTTTTGATTGTTAAAATATATTACTGTCTATAATGTGTCTTAAAGTGCACGTGCGAGAGTGTGTACTTTTGTTCAAGTGTTTGCATATGTTTGTGTGTGTGTGTGTGTGACTACAAAGGCTGGATAATTCAGATGAGGGACTGTGCCGTTTATCACACAGGAACACGCCACAGTGAGTGTATGCATGCTTTTGTTTCTGACTGTCTGTATTTTAATGAGCTCGGCCTATCGCTGCAGTACTGCACGCTACAGCGGCTCTTCACGCAGGACAAGTGTGACAACAACCCCCTGCCACCCCACCCTGCAGATTACCCACCACTCACACACATACATATATTAACGTTCTCACCCAAACATCACACACCAGCTCACGCACACATTAAATCTACACGGCCCAGAAGTGAGAGGTGGGACTGCTGTCAAATACAGCACGTCAGCACTGATGACTGTGAGGTACAGAACTAGAATCATGCATGTAGGTGATGTGCTCGGTCTCTTCAGGCTCTGCATGACAGTTAAAATAGAGGTGTACAAGTGGTAAAAGAAATACATGAGCCTGAAACAAAATTGTTGTGTGTGTGTGTATATATGTAATATATATAAATATATATTACATATATATAAATTAATATTTTTCATATTATCATTAAAACAAAATTTGTGTAGATATATACACACACACACACACACACACACACACACACACACACATATGATTAAAACCAAGTTGCATCAAAATCTCTCATTTTTAAAAGTTTTTTGATATGGCTTTAACCGCAATAATGCTGTATCTACTGTACAGTTCAACTGTTTTTAATTTATTTGAAAAAAAATTGAACTTCATCAATGCCCTCACTGCTGTAAGAAAAAAAATCTGCAGAAAAACAAAAATATTTCTGCAATGACATTTTCCTTTCATCCGCCTTCAAGTCTCCAACACAATACAATACATAATACAAAATATGGGAAAAACACCTGTGAAAAATCAACACAGAAAATTCCTGCGTAGTAACAAAGTACAATGGACCCTATTTTTACTGACGTAAACTGTGCAGTGAACACAGTAAACATAAATATGGTGGCAGGAACAGAAATATGCCTTTAATGAAAAAGCTGAATGGTCACTAAAATCCAGCTTACTCGTATAAGTCTTTTGTTTTATGATTTAAATGAGCCTGAGAATGAAATACAAATGTGTACTTTGTAATTAGTCTGTACGTTTCCACTAGTTTGAATCATTCTTGTGGATTTGACGAAATGTTTGTGACAGACAAATTTTTATTTTTTTTTGTTTTTATATGCAAGTTTTTTTTTTTCTTACGAAAGCATAAGAACAATGAGGTAATGTTGCATTACTACAGGGATAAGTAAGAATAAAATGTTTTCATCAATTCACATTATTTTAATCCACATGTCAATAATCTGTCATTTCTGCTAGATATTATAAGAACTCAAATTCCTTCTCTGTACAAGTTGCTACTTTGGTGCTACTTTGATATATTTGATTTTATTAAATTACATTTGAGTTTCAATTCTTTTATTTAATTTCTTTTACATTGCAGAATATGCTGGTCTTCATTTTGTTCCTTTTAGTACTCAGTCAACCTCAGTGACTTGAACTCTCCTTCTCCTAAGAGACTCCGCTCTCTCCAAAACCTGTGAGTCGCATTCTTTTCCATTTCAGAAAGGAGGCATATTACTCAGTGTTTAGTGTCCAGTATAGCACATCACTGAGTGCTGTGTGTGTGTGTGTGTATGTGAATCTGCCTTGTGTCTCTCTGTATAATTGTATTATTATTAATTCTGTCAGCAGTGGAATATTGCAGGAAATTATTGTTAAGGATTTTTTTTTTGAGGGACAGTGCATCCAATTAAAGAGCACCCCCCTCCTTTATTAATAATAGCAGTGGTGAAAAGAAGAAGTCTAAGTCGGCTGCCATCTCTTTGCTGTGAAGTTATCAGCGCGAAGCAGGCGCAAGCTGGTTTCACATCGCTGAATGCTCACTCAATGGTGAATATACACCATAGCCAGGACCACTCTGTCTGAATAAAGAAATAACCTCCTGTACGAGGGTGAAGTCTCTCTCTCACACACACACACACACACACACAGTGCTTTAAACAGAGAAGGGTGATTATTTCTTATAACGGGTAGAAATTCCAATTTATAGGATTTCTAAAACACTCTTCTTATGGTGCCTCATCTTAGTTGGCCAGCTCACACAGCCAGAGGTTTTTTTCTTTTTCCAAAGCACTGCACCAATCCAAGAACAATCGCTGCTAATCTAAATATATCAAAAGGCTACAGATTCCTCTACAACTTGATATCAAACCAGTTGACCTTATTAAACTAATTAGCTCAATTAGAAAACAAAATCCTCCCCTCTGAACCCCTGGTTCTTTTGTTGTGCCATGATTCCAAACACAAGGGGAAGGAGGGAAACTGGCACATTTGTTCACTATTGCTGAGAAAAGAACAAATATTATTTTAATTCATTAGCATAAACAAATGAGGGCAGCAGCCTCGTTAAAGCGTTAGTGGCTCGTTAGTGCCACAGCTGAGCCACCTGCCTGATCACCCGCTCCTGTTTGAGAGACCAAAGCTCGGTAACAATCACGGCCTATTATTCAGCACGGCTCATTTTGCATTTACAATTGAAGTTTAATTAATTGGTCTCATTTGGTGTCTGGTTTTATCCCTACCATATGTGGAGATGTAAGAAGCCATGTGATGTGAGGAGCAATATGAACTGTCAAGAATATTGTGATAATGTAAAGAACAATGTGATGATACGGAAAGACTATAGTGATCAGATGAGTATTGTGACATGAAGAAAATTGTGATGAGATGTAAAGAACATTGAAATGAAGTGTATTGTGATGAGATGCGAGGAGTAACGGCAGGATGTGATGAGTCAGTACTTCCAGTATCAGTACTGAGATGTGTGATAAGAATTGTGATGATTACTGTGATAAGATTTGAGGAGTAAAATATTGATGTGATGAGTGGAATGTAAAGATGTGAGGAGTAATGTACTGTGATCAAATGTGATTGAAATGTGAGGAGTAATGTCATGATGTGATTAGTATGGATAAAAGGTGAAGATTAATGTGATGAGTGCTGTAATAAAATGTTTTAAGATTTCATGAGTACTGTTGTCAAATGCCAGGAGTAATGCAGTAATGAGTACTGTGATAAAATGTGAGTAATACAGAGATGTAATGGATACTGTGATCAAATACAAGGAGTAAGGTGGTAATGAGTACTGTGATAAAATGTGATTAATAGACAGATGTAATAAGTACTGTGATAAAATGGAGGGAGCAATTCGGTAATGAGTACTGTGATAAAATGTGAGTAATACAGAGATGTAATGGGTACTGTGATCAAATACAAGGAGTAACGTGGTAATGAGTACTGTGATGTAATGAGTACTGTGATCACATGCAAGGAGTAATTCGGTAATGAGTACTGTGATAAAATGTGATTAATAGACAGATGTAATAAGTACTGTGATAAAATGGAGGGAGCAATTCGGTGATAAGTAATGTGATAAAATGAGTAATACTGAGATTTAATGAGTACTGTGATCAAATGCAAGGAGTAATTCGGTAATGTGATTAATAGACAGATGTAATAAGTACTGTGATAAAATGGAGGGAGCAATTCGGTAATGAGTACTGTGATAAAATGTGATTAATACAGAGATGTAATGGGTACTGTGATCAAATACAAGGAGTAACGTGGTAATGAGTACTGTGATGTAATGAGTACTGTGATCACATGCAAGGAGTAATTCGGTAATGAGTACTGTGATAAAATGTGATTAATAGACAGATGTAATAAGTACTGTGATAAAATGGAGGGAGCAATTCGGTGATAAGTAATGTGATAAAATGAGTAATACTGAGATTTAATGAGTACTGTGATCAAATGCAAGGAGTAATTCGGTAATGTGATTAATAGACAGATGTAATAAGTACTGTGATAAAATGTGATTAATAGACAGATGTAATAAGTACTATGATCAAACGGAGGGAGTAATTCGGTAATGAGTACTGTGATAAAATGTGAGAAGTGATGTGATGAGTATGAAAAATGATGTGATGAGCACTGTGATAAAATGTTACAAAATTATGTTACAAATAATGTTTACTAAAAAAACAGAATGTGCAAATAAAGAAGTGTTTGAAGAACATGATTAAAACAAGGTTATTATTATAAAAGTCTAAAACTCGCACTGTACAGGAACTATGAACAGTACCACCTCCCTCCATAACATCAGAGGCAGATGTTTTGCTGCTCTACTGCAGCACTAACGCAAACCTAGTTTATATTGCTCACAAACACAATCCGTCCAGTACTAGCCTGACTCCATCTAGTGACGGCTTCCTTATTGTAATAAAATGCGAGAAGTAATGTTATGATGTGAGTATTGTGAAAAGTAATGTGATAAAATGTAAGATGTGATGTGATGAGGACTGTGATAAAATATGAAGAGTAATATGATATGATTAGTACTGTGATATAATGCAAAAAATAATGTGATTTGATACTGTTAAAAACATTAGGATTGTTGTGATTGTGTGTAGTGAGCAGTGAGTATTGTGATACATAAAGACTATATCTGCATTATTTTCACCCCCTTTTACTTTTTTTTTTTTTTTTTGCAGAGCTTCGTCAGTAGAAGTAAGAGCCTGGTTACACCATAAATGAGGCGTGTTGTGATGGGTGAGAGAAAGAGGTGTCTTGACACATATAGAAGTTTCTGCTGATGCACAGGAGATGAAGTGGAGTTTCTGGCAAGACCGTTCTGTCGCGCGGTGTAAAATGCAAACAGCTGTGTCATGACCTTACACTATATAATGGGTATTATGTCATGTTAATGGCTTTTTCATTGAGGTGTAATTGGGAAGAGATTAATAGGAACATTTGAGGGGAAAGAAAGAAAGAACGAAAGAATTGAGGCAGAGGGTCTTTTGGGAGTCCAGTGACCAGTGTGCAGATGCCAGGATTCCCATATTTTTGTATTCTCATTATGTTTCTAATTAATTCCTAACTCATTATGCTCTCACTGACTAATTTGTACCCACAGCTGATTTGATTAAACCTGTCTCTATGCTAATGAGCATTTTTTTCATCATTTACAGTTAGATTGGAGCATGCAGGGCTCGTCTCAAGTGTTTATGTGTGTGTTAAACAGCTCAAACAATTTCGTCTTCGATACAGTGTTCCAAGATGTTCTATATTTGACTGTTTTGGCTCAATCTGTGCCTTTTTCTCTGTCTCCAAATCCCTCCCTCTCTTCCTCTGTCTGATAACGCTGACTTGTGAGGACAAATGTGTGCGGTTCACCAGCAGAGGTTGAGATTTAACAAATGAAAAAACTGATGAATAAAATCTCTAAACACGAACCGTGGCGGAAAAAATCCAATTAAAACTTCATTTGATGTTCCCAAAAACCAGCAGGAAAAAAAGGAATTTCATTTAAATATTTCAGTGATAACTGAGAGAGAGAAATACGGGGGGAAGATTTTTTGAAAGTGAAGAAGCAGTTGACAACATCAGCCCTGCTTCTTACTGTCTTGAAGATTTAAAGATTGTTTCAAAGCTTTCTTCAAGTGCAAAACACTGTGGAGTCTAGCAGTCAAAGTTTTAATGCAGGACAAAAATGGTACACACTTCCACACTTAAAGATCTGATCTGTTAGTGGTATGGGTTTAGCACTGCTGTGTATGAGTGTGTCTACTCAAGCGTGCGCTAGTTGGCAATTTTCAGGCTTTCCATATATGGTTGTTTGACCTACATATTCAGATCAGACACACACACAGACATAGACACACATGCACACGCAGGAGAGAAACTGTCCTTTCAAATTACGCTCTTATGTTAGCTCACATATATGTGAGTGTGCACTCACACGCCGGTTTCTCATGGTTTTATGGCACATTTAACACGCTCTTTTCGGCATGTTTCAACATTCCCAGCATAAATATTTGATGAAAACCCTTTAGATCTAAGTGATGATGTTTAATTAATAGTTATTGGCAAAACAGAGATTTTTTTTGAACATCTCCTAGAGTTGGCCCTTAGCTTTTTAGTTTCTGATAATATTGATGTGCTGGGTGTTATGGAGACTTTACTGATGAGCATGACTTCTTTAAACATGCTGTCCAATCTCACAAACCACAATATCCCTCGTCTACATTTACAAAGTCATCCCGCTGTTTTCCAGGTGGAGATTTGTGTGTGCTGGCATGTTCATATATACTAAAATTATTGTATGCACCAAATCATATAAAGCAAGGTGTAAGAAGTGCGTGTGTTTCGGTGTCTTTTGATGTTTGTGTTTCCAAACAAGAGAGAGATTGTGTTTGATGGAATGATGCAGTGGCGTTCCTTGGGGAAAACATGCACGGCCTTTCTTCCAAACATGAGAGAACGGACTAGAGAGAAAGAGAATGAGGGTCCTAAATGAATAAATAAAAGCCATAACCAACCTCTAGTGCTGAACAGGAGCACTTAAAGCATTTTAACAAGAGGGTCACTTCATTAAATATTGACCTCCTGTCTAAAAACTCTGCAGGAACACTGTGACGCCTCACTATGACTAGAGGACGCAGAGTGAGAGAGAGAGAGAGGAGAGGAAAGTAAAGAGAAAAGAGAAGTTAAAAACACACAGATGGTAGCAAGGATGAAATCGATTCAGTCATCATGTAGACACACACACATACTACAGTCAGCCATTCTCTTCGGTGACTACGTGTGTATGATAGAGGCTCATGTGGGGTGTCTGTATGGCAGATATTTACTTTTTGCTACAGCTGTTTACTATTGTTATTAATGGTAATACTGCTACAATAGTAATAATGCCATATTAAGAATTTTAATATCATTATTATTTGCTCATTGGTCTCTATCCATCATCATAGCCTCCTAATCATCCCCATATGCCGATTGGCTTCATCACTCCGTCTCCTCTCCACCAATAGGCTTGTGGCTGATGGGCGTTCTGGTGCAAAATGGCTGCCGTCGCATCGTCCAGGTGGATGCTGCACACTGGTGGTGATTGAGGAGATCCCCGTTCCATATGTAAGGCACTTTGAGTACAGAGAAAAACACTTTATATTCTAATAGTTTATAATATATATTTTCATTAACACATCATATCATACAATAATGGGGTGTATATGTTTATACACTCAAGTCTGAGAAGTACCTTGAAACTGTTTGAATAATTTGTGTTTTGTCAAAAAGTAATCTTTCTATATATTTTACATTTACAGTAAATGAGTAACACCAACATGTATAGTATTTTGACTATATTTTTAGCTCCGTTTGTTGAGTTGCCACCACAATTTCTGGTAAATTTTGTCACTACTACCATGTTTTGAATATTAAAGGGATAGTTCACCCAAAAATGAAAATTCTGTCTTTTATAAATTTCTTTGTTCTTCTGAACACAAAGGAAGATATTTGTAAGAATGTTTGTAACCAAGCATTTGACTACCACAATATTTTTTTTCCCTAATAAGTCAATGGGGGAAGAGATCTGTTTGGTTACTGACATTCTTCCAAATATTTTCCTGTTCATTCAGGTTTGGAACTACTTGAGGAAGAGTAAATGATGACACAATTTTCATTTTTGGGTGAACTGTCCCTTTAACAGGTATTAGATGATATAGGTGAAATTTGGAAAGACAACGTTCAGGATTTTGCCTTATTTTTTATTTTATTTTTTTATTTACATGTTTTTATAAACATGACATGGTGTTAGCAAAACACCAGGAAATAGATCTAACGCGTTATAAAAGTTTTTTTAATAAGAAAAAATAACCTTCCTTTTGTCAGGACATGATAGTGATATCTCTCTAAAGATTTACTTTTTTTCTTTGATTTAATATACATTTTTTATCTAAAAAACAAAAAAGTTTTACATTTTATGATCTGAGAACAGTTGGTTTTGTAATGAATAATAATTTTGGTAAAACAAAGAAAAAAATGAATGAAAAGATATTCATGTTAAAGCCATTCTAATGATAATCTGATTAAATGTGGCTGTTTATTTTATAAAATCTATAGTGCATTTATTTTGATATGCATAATATTTTACATCTCAGATATGCAAGGAACAAAAGCTTACCTGCACAATAGTAAAAAAATGTCTGTTTACCCTTTCCTCATTATTACCTGAATTGCTCGTTCACTCCCTGAATATGTTTGTGTTTTTGCTCCAGTAGATTTTGGAATGAATTCAGTGTGACCTCCCTGGCCTCTTTGACCCGTTATCACCATGGTGACCGTCCTTTAGCGAGCGCCTCATCAATCAGACGCAGTGACAGCTCATCTGTCCCCTGCAGCGCACTCACCAGGGCCTCCAGCCAGATGTTTGCGCGACAGGAGAATCGATGGTATGTACGTTAAGGAACAGGAGTTGACACGGTGGTAATAGCGTTCAAGGGTTCGATGCGAGACAAATTATTATGGTTTTTGTGTTTCCATATTCAGATTATTGTGTAATTCAATCACAAATGCCACGGAGGTTCTCTGATTATGGTTTAGCAGTAGATGAAAAACTGTACACCTACAATTTAAATGGGCAGAAATTGCACAGCAGCCTGCTTTGAATGAAGCCCTCGCATTTTATAAACATTTAAATTACAGCTCTGACATCAGTCACAAATCCATTTTACTCCTGCTTTGTTTATTTCCCAGTGTTTCAGACATCTAAAGAATAAAAAAGGAGCGATTCAAGAAAAGGTTTCAGCAAAGTCACACCACAGAATATTTTTTTTTATTGTTTTTGAGCAAATGTTCATTAGGAATCTCCGGGGCTGATCCTAACCTGATGCGGTTTTCCGCAGTCTCCGGTTGGGAGAGGAGCGCAGCGCTGCTCCTTTAAGAGGTTTGAATTTGACTTTAAAGTGGGTCACAGTAAAAATATCTTCAACAATTATTCATGCAGCCCTCCTCTTTTTCTATACCTCCTCTGCTCCTCTCAAAAATCTGCATGGTGCTGCAGTGCTGGAGTTGAGAAGCAGGAAAGATGACTCTTTTGTTTTGTCACAGGCGGATCTGATGAAATGTTGGTGTAACAAACTGTTTCTTTTGCAGTAAACGTCTGCGCTCAACCATCTTGCCCACATCCCGCCTTCTGTGCTAGCAGTTGTTGTTTTTATCTTCGACTGTTTTGATGCTGAGACACTAATAGTGTGTTCTGTCCACATTGGGCACAGCTTTGAGATATACCGCGAATGACGTGCCCCTCGGCCAATTGTGTACCTTGTTTCTGACACGTTCAGGTGGACGCCGTCGAGCATGCTCAGTCGACGCGGGGCTGTGCGTTCAAGAGCGGCTAAGCATGTGATTAGTGCAGGAGTGAATGGTACAGCACTGCAGCATATGGGAGTCTGTCTCTCTGCTCCCTGTAGGTTTAAACTGAACATCTTCAAATTAGTCAGAGAGAGATCAAAGCAGCCCTCGCCATCCTCATCGAGAGGAAGGCTTTGAACTTCCTCCTCCCTCTCCTGTGTGTGTGTGTGTGTGTGTGTACGTGAGAGGGAAAGAGAGCGAGAGAGAAGGGATGAAATGGGATGGTGTGCCGGTATGGAAATGAGTGAAATCTCATGAGTGTGTTACTGAGAGGTGAGAGAGTTTCTTTTTGATCACGTGTGTGTGTGTGTGTGTGTGTGTTTGTTCATGTTCATTCTTGCACAGATTTTATTCTTTGGAGTTCATTAATTACTTGGTTCGTTTTGTTATGATTTCAGTCATTTAATTCTTTAATACCACATGCTTTAATAGGAAACTGTCCACTATATCTGCCATAATACCGTGTGGTACTTGTATTTTTCTCACTTGTAAATTATTTAATTCGGCTAAATTTATAATTGTAAATAAATATATTTATAGGCGTGCTTTTAAAGAGCAAGAATAGAAAGCCATAAAAGTTATAGTTCCTTTAAATATTATATTATACAGGGTTTGAATATTGCATTGGATCGTATATTATTAAGAGCAACCGGGAGTGGTGATAGAGGTAAATTAATTAACCACATAAATATCATTTAATAAATATATTATATGAATATATCAATAAATCACATTCATTTTGTGATTTCAGAAGTGAGCAAGAATGTTCTTCAATAAAAACAATAGGTATTGAGGAAAGCAATTGATTCTAATGATTTTATTTTATTAACAATAATACTTTAATTTAATCATTTCATGTCATCCTGAGGCCCCTTAGTGCTGTAAAGGGCTTTTTTTCTTCATAAAAATGTATTTGAATGCATTTTATTTTTGTTTTATTACATTTTAAATGCAACTGATGTTTTTGTCATTAATGCGCAGGATGTGAAAATAAAACTGTTCAAAATCAAATATTCAATCAATTAAAAAAAAAAACTCTAATAATGAAAAAGAAAACTGTAAATAATTGACAAGACTTTATTATACATTTGGACCACATTCAAAAGCAATTTGCTTGCCTCTAAGAAAAATATTTGACATCTACAGGTCACGGAGTGTCTGTAAACTCATGGAATATAATATTACGAAAAACTGTATGCCACATGTTAGTCAACACAAAAACAACCAAGCGAGGAATTCACTATGATGGCATTTTTGCCCCCTCACTTTTTAATATTTAGGGTATTTTTGTCCCTGAGCCCGGGTTCATTTCTGACCCCGGTTCCACATTAGAGAAATGATCACAATATGCAGCTTGTTGTATTTTCGTGTGTATGTGAATTTGCAATCTGCAGTGAGAAGCTTCGCTCTAATGACCAAAATTATAATTCCGATGAGAATTCACATGAGGGAGATTGTGGTGCTAATGGAAGCCTTACAATGATCCAAGAGGTTCAAAGAAAGATGAGTGACAAGCTCACACACCCACACACACACACACACACTCCGTGAAGCGTTCCCGCACTTTCCTTCTTACGCATCTCTTGCCTCCTTTAGTCTACTCGTGCCTATGCACATATACTCAAAATTTTTATTATTCATAGCAAAACCAATTAAACAATCTCAGTACAGTATCACAAAAATAAATTGAGACTCGTTTTCTGAGATTGCGGCTTGTTAATGCAGCTCTTGGGCAGCTGCTGCCCCCTTGAGGTCTCTGGACACTACTGAGAGATCTTCAGTGGGATTCACAGTCCTCAAGTGGCATGTCACCTTGGAGTAGTCTAGCCTGCGGTTGCTGTGGCAACAGGGAGCAGCGGATCAATTGCACTGTGAGCGTGCCAATACACAACCGAGTCATGCTTTGTTTTTTTACTGCGAAATATATTTTCCTCTACGGAGGTCATAGTGTTAACGCTATCTTCACAAGCTCCATAAAAATCGCTTTTACTTTACCTCCAACCACTCGTTTTCAAACCTATTTATCTCTATGTTCGCGGTAGAAGAGCAGAAAAGGTTATTTATCGTTGTCCACTAGCACCGTGATCATGTGACCTACACCTATGTTGTCTTCTAAATCATCATAATACTACTTCTTAACTGAAAGTTCTTGCTTTTGTTGTTTTTGCTGCCACTTGTCATGTGTGAGTGATGAATTAATGCTGTTAAAATTTGACCTAATTATAAGATTCTTTCGTCAGACTTGTTGGTCCGTGCACCAGTAGTCACCTAGCAACAACCAAATAAAAGCGCGAGCATTCTGTTGCTTGTGCCGTACGTGGTTTCTTGCACTACCGAGCTCTCGCACATAAACGTGTGTTTGCCATCATTATGGAAATGTGGACGGAAGGTCAGCGGCTATTATGTGGCCGAGAGATTATATTCCATTTGCTTTTTTACTCTCAGGCCATTACTACACAGTTTTTTACCGTGCTCTGTAGTTGTGATGTTCAAAGCGAGTGGGTTTGTGCAGCTTTTGTTAGCCAGCACCGTTGGAATCATGCACACACTTAGATATAACATCATACCCGAAATGACTACGCATGATGACTACTTTCTGATGTGGAAAATGGTTTGAAGACACAGACAAAAATGTGAAATGTGCCACCTCTCTCTCACAATAGCCAGGGAGCCCTATAATTTCACGGCGTGTTAGGGCAGAGGCAGGAGACGTCTCTGGCGGGTGTTTGGCCGGAGGGCCTCGGAGCCTGATATCACACGCTGAATGATAACTCTCAGAGAAACGCTCGCCTCTGCTCGCCCCCCAAAAAAATCTCCCGCTGATCACACGCTGCTGCCGCTCCAGCAAAGGGAATAGCCTGGAACAAGAGAGATAAAAGAGGTCAGTCTCTTTGTTTGTCCACACATCCATCCATCTGTTTATCTGTCTTTTCAAAGCTCTAAGCACAACTGCTGTGTGTGCTATGCAGAAACATCAAACAATCTTATTTTTTTTTTAGATATAAAATCATATTTATTTACACATTTACCCCCCTGGCAGGCGTATAGTTTATGTTCCACATCCCCAGTGCCGTGCACATGTGTAGACAGTCTGAGCATAGGGGTTTTTCTTGCAATTAATATTATTTATATTTTCATGATAGTGCTCTTTGTAGTGTGAGGATGCAGTGTTTGCATAGCTCTAGTGTTTTCACAACACAATCCAGAATTGTTTTACAGCAGCGCCCCCTTGTGTATTATATGACAAAGCACAGATTGGCCTCTCTATACACTAAAAAAAAAAAAAAAAAGAGTTGTTGGTTTAACTTAAAAAAAGTTACCTGGTTGCCTTAAAATTTTGAGTTCATTGAAATTAAAAATTAATTAATAAAAGTTAATAAAAGAGTTAATAAAAGGAAGGCAATTGACCCTTCGCCAGCAGTTTGATTGACAGGCAATCTGACCAATCATAACCCTGAATCCGCCATGAAACAACATTCCTTCTGATGTCCATTCACGTTTATTTGACGCTATAAATGAACTAGTATGAAGAGAGGATCGGTTCACGAGCTACAGCGATCTGTCACGACACATTAAAGAGACACTATACGCTATTTATTGTTTAAACTTCTTTAAAAAAATGACAAAATTTTAAATATGAAACTGTTTCATACGTCTGTTGACGCGTTGTCAGTGTCCTCTTTGCTCCGGGATGTATTTTTCACTGTGTTAGAACATGATGTGTGTTGTGAGAGCGCATGGCTTGTCGGACAAAGCAACAGTAACTAAAGGGAGCGGGTCTTTGCGAAGGATCAATTGGTTTAATCAACAGAAACTCAAAATATTACGTTATCTGAACAACATTAATTATTGAAGTTGATTTGACAAAAGAAAAAAATGTTTTGATAAATAATGAAAATCATTTTTTACAGTGTATATATAAATATATGGTTGTTTGGCCTTCAATTCACTATTTATGGTACTGCACTTTCAACCGAAACTACAAAACTGAAATGTATCAGCAGAGAGAATCTCTCTCCAACAGCAGCAGTAGCTCGTGTTTTAGTATGAGTAATGCACAAACCTGTCCATTTGGTTCAGTTGGACTCAGTCTAGGACAAAATCTTAGGTTCTTTTTATATTTTGTGTTAAGTTAAAATTAATATTAACTGAAATGAGATATAATATAGTTTAGTTTCTATTTTTTACTAAAACAACTAAAACTGAAATAAAAATCAAACTCTTAGTTATATTTTTTTTAAAAAATTCATATAATGACAAAAAGACAAAAAATAAATAAAATGGAAATGTAAAATTAAAAACTAATTCAATATAATAATAAAATCTATAACAGTAGCTCAAAATCTGAAATCTCAAAAAACAAACAAACAAACACTAAAATAACGTTGATTAGGAATAAAAGCTGTAACATATAACCACTTTAAAATATAATCTTCTGCATAAGATGAATTAACACGTTTTAATATCGGAGGATGCTTTTGTAAACAGAATTTCCTGGAAATGATTTAAGGTTTGAAGCTTTAATAATAACATTTAAATGTAATTATCAACATCAAATATTGTTTTACTGATGGTTTAAATTGTGTATTAAAGGGATAGTTCACCTAAAAATGAACATTCTGTCATTAATTACTCACCCTCATGTTGTTCCAAACTCGTAAGACTTTCGTTCATCTTTGGAGCACAAATGAAGATCTACTTGATGAAATCTAAGAGATTTCTGTCCCTCTATATCCAGCTATGTGACTACCACTTTGACTCTTCAAAAAGTTCATAAAGAGATCGTAAAACTGATCCATATGAATTGAGTGGCTTAGTCCAAATTTTCCAAAGAGACACAATCACTTTGTATGATGAACAGAACAATTTATTCACATATAAATATTTATTAACTCGCGCATCAGGTGTGGTAAACGGAAGCTCAAGCATGTTTGCTTGACGTGTGTGAGAACCATTGAGATTCATTCTTTTGTGTTACGCAGCACTTTTTACCTTCTATTAATGTTAATTTGTGAATAAAAGCCTAAATTAAATCTGTTTATTTGGACTAAACTGCTCAATTCATATTGATTAGTTTTACAATTTCTTCATGAACTTTTTGAAGCGTCAAAGTTTCAGTTGCATATAGGCTGTCTATGGAGGTACGGAAAACTCTCCAATTTCATCAAAATGACCACAAAAACATTTGTGTTCCAAAGATGAACGAAAGTCTTACGGTTTGGAACGACATGATGGTAAGAAATTTAATGACAGAATTTTCATTTTTGTGTGAACTAACCCTTTAACTACTCTAGTAATTCCTGGATGTTTTGTCTTGTTTTGGAATTGTACCTTTCTTAAATGAACACAAGATGGCGGTGCATCATCTTTGCATTAAGTCTGTTTAATTGAGAACTCTTATATCTTCCTTTGATTGGCTCCATGAATTTCTTTTGTTTTTCTAGAAAGAGTTTAAAACAACTGTTGAGTAATAATTGCAGCTTGTTGAATAGGTTTAAAATTCTATATTAGTTTCTGTAACACTACTAGAATCCCAAGAACTTTGTTATAAACTACTAGAAAGACCACCTTTAAAAAAAAAAAAAAAAAATCATAGTTGAGATTTTACCAACCTGCAGGTTTTTTTTTTTGATATCTTCAGGTTTGTCGTAGGTAACGCAGCCTGGGATTTTGGCTGGAGGTGCTGAAGCTGTTTTTTTGGCCTCATCCGGGCGATGAGATTAATCCCTCACAGCACGCGCTCTCTCTCATTCACTTCCTCCGTGTTCAACAAGACATACACGTCAGGTCAGATGCAAATAACATAATTTAGCCTGCACAGGAGAAAGAAAAATATCGTTGTGACAATTTTTGAGCTAGAGAAAATGTTTCCATTGGATTATCTTAAAATGTGTCGCCTATATGCTCAAATTGAACAGAGTCGTCGCGTCAATTCGTGGCTAACCAGGAACTTCTACCGGTTCCCTCAGGCGTTTCTAATTGGTTTTTAGAAGAGGGATTTCAAATAAAATGTGTTTATAGTTACTTAAAGAGACTTAAACTTCGGTGCTATTGTACAGTTAAATACTACAGTAACTCGTGAATTCTCAAGCAGGTCCTTATGGTAGTTGTAGTCCTTATGTTGCAATTTGCAGTTTCTTTACAATTCATGCTTGAGGTTTGACTGGCTGTGTTTCTTCTAGTAAAGTTAACCACCGAACTTATTATCATTATTATTATTATTTTACTTTTATGACCAAAACATTTTTAAAACCCCATAGAAAATTTCTGAGGAACCCCAAATGTTGGGGAAATGCTAATTTTGCTCCAGTCTAAGGACTACAAACTGAACCTCTCTATGATTTTTATTGGAAAACTATTTGTATCCACGGTACAATAATAAAAAAAACGAATTGATAATTATATTCCATAAAGACAGCCTAAATTTGTTACCAGGCTGAACGTGGCAGAAAAAAAAATGACACTATAAAACAAGTTGTTTTGGTCATTAGTTAAGAACCATTTTGTTATGGCAGTACTTAATAATTTGGTGTAACTGATACAGTAATACTGCCCTGCATTACATTATGCCACCATTTGTTCAGCAGTTATCATCGCTATAGTTGAATTTAGGAGCATGCCAGTTTCTAATCTTCTTAATTAAAACGCCCTCCTGATTGGACAGAGTGATAATCCCGCGGGGCCTCGCGCTCTTACTCACTTGCAAGTAGAACTGCGCGCCAGTCTCAATCTGCCCAGGGCGAGGGCAAGACGCACTGCAAGAACGCGCGCAAGTTCAGACGAGGCGTCTAAAGTGCACACAACATCACCGTCTGCGCGGAAGAGCGTTACGCGAGCTCTCGACGTGATAGGGGAAGAAAGATCTCTATCAAAAATTGACTTCGTTTTCAGCAGCTCTTTGGAGGACACCCACGAAAGAAGACAGAAGACAGCGCGAGGAAGCGTTCAAGAGCGCGCTCGAAAGTTTTCCATCCGGTCCGTTTTTTTGTTTTACTTTTATTTGTTTTCTCCAAAATGAATGTCGGCGAAGAAAACTTGCTGAAATCGATCAGCAACGACACCCTGCTGGACCTGACGCAGCGCTACGGACAGTCAGCCTTCGGCTTCGGCGCTGGCCATGGTGCTGGAAGTCCCGGCCGCTTCTCCCTCACACCTGCCGCGGATTTCCTCTCCGGTCAAACGGGAAAGTCAAACGAAAGTGGCGGAGAGCAGACCAGCGATGAAGACGACGGCTTCGACCACCTCGAGTCTCGAAAGCGAGGCGCGGGGTTCGACGAAGAGAAGCACCCGAGCGCTCTCGCCAAGAAGCCGAAGGAGCAGAGATCTCTCCGGCTGAGCATTAACGCGCGCGAGCGGAGACGCATGCACGACCTCAATGACGCGCTGGACGGTCTGAGGTCTGTGATTCCCTACGCGCACAGTCCGTCCGTGAGAAAACTCTCTAAAATCGCAACTTTGCTTCTTGCGAAAAACTACATCCTAATGCAGGCGCAGGCGCTGGAGGAAATGCGCCGGCTGGTGGCTTATCTTAACCAGGGACAGACTATAACTTCGCCCATTCCCACCGCGCTCGCGCCTTTCGGACAGGCGGCCGTTTATCCGTTTTCAAGCACGGCACTGGCCACCTGTGCGGAGAAATGCAGCTCGTTCTCCGGGACCCCGTCCAATCTGTTCAAACACTGCAACGACAAGCCTTGACTTCCACGAACTCTTCCTGCTCCATCCTTATGTTGTTCTGAATTCGAATGATTTTGTTGGGAACGAGCTTAGGTCTGACTCAAAACCCCTACGTGTCTAAATAACTACGATGTGTCATCCAGATCTATTAGCTAACACAACAAATAATGTTAAATAACTGAGGCACACAGTATTACTGGAATAAGCTTTTAAACCCCTCAATTTCTAAAGCCTTTCTGTTTTTTCCCCCCAAGCGATGGATTAAAAATGATTATTTGTGTGAAAAACAAACATAAAGAAATTCTGTGTTACTTGCTCACAGCTTGCGGAGGATTTCTTTCTTAATTCAACCCTTTTCTCTTTCGATTTCAGCGTTATTGGTGAACTATGCAATTTACTGCAATTGCCCACATACAGTCATTTCTTAACCTGTTTGTCAGAAATGAATAAACGGAAGCTGAGCTGTCTCACCTCCATCAGTGTATTAGGAAAAACGGTGTAATGTTTGGCCTAAAAAGATTTTGTTTTTGTTATTGCACAATTCACTTGATTGTATTGTACAACTGTGAAGAACTACTTGATCAAGCCTACAAAGCATTTGATCTCGTTGCGACATGAGTTTCATACTGTATAGCCTATTGTTTATATGTCTTTATAATTAAAACATATATCTATGAGCATCTCCGTTTTTTTCCTCTCCCAAACTCTCTATTATTTGCTGCTTTTGCTTCATGTATCAGATGCAGTGTCTTTTTACAAATCATGTCATAACCATTAAATGATTTAAACACAAGTCTTTATTGATGGTCCTGAATGACCTAAATAAAGCTTAAGTGGCTGTTATTGCTGTTTGTAAACAGGGCCTAGCACGTGCACATGCCAACACAAATGTCTGCCACACATTATGTAGCCTATGGAACGTTTGTGTCTAATGCGTATTGAACTTATAATATCTTTAAATGAGACCAGTCTCTGGTCTTCTCTGGTGAGACGCGGCCTGCTGCCGGAAGCGCCCCGGGGCCGAAGGGACCTGTCCTTGAGTATTTGTGTGATCGTGGATCGGCAGTGTTCTGTAACCTAGCCGTTCCGCTTATTAACGCGATTTCAGCGCCTGTCGTCCACAACCTGCTAATGCGTGAGCGCAGAAAAGGCAGTTTTACACACTGCTCTTTAACGAAACCAGACCTTTGTCAGTGATCTAACGCTGAATCGATAAATCACTTAGTTGTGGGCTATTCTTCTTGATGTTTATTTGGCCTCAGAGAATGGGCCTATCGTTTTTAATCGTTTTACACACAATTCTACCAGCAGATATAAAGCATTACGCGTTCTGATAATTGTAAGAATTAAATTCTGTTTGATTTTCACTTGTTAGTTTAATCTAGGCATAGACTGTAGTTTCGATTTGCAGTAAGAAATTATGTGACAGGAAAAGATGCAATAAGAAATGTCACGATTCGCAAAAATCTGCCTTTTATTTCCACAATAAACATACAGTGAGAATATGACGCCAACTTTCACTTAAGTTATTATAGGCATTTTTATGACACATCAATCTAGTAACTTAATTTTATTTTTTCTTTAGGACACTCTATCTTCACGTTGTCTTTCCACTTTCTCTTTGCAGTATTAGCAAATGTTTATTTAAAAACAAAACAAACAAAAAAAAAAACCACCATGATCCCAGGCAATAATTTAAATGAACTATTCTGCAAAATCCGGTTACCTCAATTCTTTTAAATGCATTGAAATGTTATATAGCCTATAGCTCGATATGGCACAATACAATTTTTTACACTTTTTCACACTTGTTAAATTGCATAATGACATTTAATGAAGTTATTTACATATTATTTGTCTGAGAGAATGTTTAAAATAATAATAAAAAAAAAAACAATCAGCTTTTCAAAATGGAAAACGCACCCATTTCGTGCATTGAGCAACATAATATTTTTGCATATTATATGAGAATGACCCTCTAGCACGAGGATATTTTGGATATTTCCCGTGTACTACGGTTGTCAAAGTTTTTGTTTTATGGTTATTACACTGAAAGGTGTTCTTTAAAGACGAGATTCCCCTCGCATAATGCCATCACTTATAATGAGCTTCAGTCTTTGTACCTGTCCATTTAGTGTGCACTCGAGAGAAAGTGATCTTGAACTCACGCTGCGTTAAATGAACAGTCATCACTCCCAGTGGGTACGTCACCGTGTCGTGTCGTAACAAAATTACACCCCTGGCATGTCGGACCAGCGCTATCCTGACACATGACTTTCCACTGAACACTTCTGACAAGGAGGAAAGCGGCGATTTAGAGTGACAAGCGCGCTGCTGTTTCAGTTTTCGTAATCACTCTTGATTTAATCTAATTGGTGTAGATGAGACCTATAAAAAGTGTCCGCTGCCCGTATGGGAGTTTATTTATTTATTTATTGCTCCTTTAAACTTGTTTTAAGATGTGTTTCTGATAATTGTTCTTGCGTGACTATATATTGCTAATTATAGCAACATGTTTTACACGAAGACTTTGCGTGCACTCTAAAAAATTCAGAGGGCCCGTTACCTCAACTTAAATAAATGCATGGTTGCAAGTTAAAAATTCGAATTTTTTGTTTTAATTAAACCTTGTAAGTTGCAAACATTAATTTGTTGAGTTCTGTTGGCATAATAATGTTGATCATTACGTCAACTTTATATTGTCTGTAATTTAAACTCAAATTTCTGTGTTAACTGACTTTTTTTATTTAAAAAAAAAACTTCGTTGTAGGTACTCAATTAAATTGTCTTGATAACTTCAGAGATTCTAGCTCTCTTGCTTTGCATATGACTGGATAAGGAGATGTTGGAATTAAAGTTGAAATTAAGTGTTCATTTATTTGTTTTTAGTGAAGGGAAAGACCTGTTAATGTTTAATGCTGTTATGTTTGACATTTAAAAGAGTTTCTATAATGTTTAAGTTTTTGTGGTTACCATTGTTTACATCCTAAATAAGTTATATTAAGCATCATGTGCTATAATAGCTGTTGATTGATAAGATTAATTGATTCCAGGACTAGAACTCTGGTAGTTGGAGCGACTTAATTTTTGTGAGTAATCAACTTAAAAATTTGTGTTTATGCTACAAGTTCCTCTAACTCATTGTAGCTTGTTGGTTGAACGTAAATTCACTCAAAGTTGTCATAACTCAAAGAAATTGATGCAAACTGTTTTTTTTTGTATAGAGCCAACAAATATTTTTGTAAAGTGTACAGCACCTTTGAGAAATATCATTTAAACTATGTTTACTCACAAGAATTTAGATATATCAGCTTTCTAATGTTTTAATTTATGTTGATTGCGTTAGATATAATTGGTGTTTCCATCAGAAATGAATCGTAAGTGAACAAATTTTTTCGTTCAAGTCTATTGTTTTGTAAATGATCAATGTTTTTAACAAATCAGTTGAATAAAAAATAAAAGGACCCGCCAATAACTCATTAAAAGACAGAGTCAAATATTCAATGATTGTCAGATATTTACACTACTTACAAACATATATCCTATTATTTTTAAGTATTAAAATAAGTGATACAGAACGTTAATTGTGTGAAGAGATAGGCCTATATGTAGGGGAATATATATATATATATATATATATATATATATATATATATATATATATATATATATAAAACAATATATCAAGAAATTTAAATATATTAGCCTACATTTAAGTTGACTCTTAAGCAAAATTAGTAAAGTAGCTTAATGTATTACTTTCAAATTTACAACAAAATATCAGAGTTTTCAAATAAGTAATGCCAGTTACTTTATTATATTTTCCCACTATTGACTTACCTCTCCTTTTGTGTGAAATCAGGAGAAATTATGCAGAGGTGTTGTGTGCACATGATGGTTGTTGTAGTTGTGAGCATCTCACTTGTGCAAAAAAGATTCAGTATTCCTCAAAATGAATAAAAACAGCGAAATGGAAACTCAGAATATTAAGCAAACCTGCAATAATTAAATATGTTATATAACACAACACAAATATACTTTGTGTATTTAATCTCATTTTATTAACCAATTCCTTTGCTGCTGACCTTTTGATGATCCATTTCAACCACACATATAAGCAAAAATTACTTTAGTTAAACATTACATTTGTGTTTAATTTTTGTTATTGCTAATATGAAAGTGTAAAAGTGAAAATTCTTGTCCTGCGTCCTATTCTTCTGCAATCCAGAATGGCAGCACTGCTGAAAAGTTTGATTGAGCTGCGCCCTCTAATGTATAGACATGAATGTGCATTTCCTTCAGCCTGAGGCTTATTCATTTCACTTTTGGTGAGAAAGGGAGTTTGCATTTGCAGAAAATATTACAAAAACAAGCAAGCCCAACCCAGGCGAGAAAGGTGGTAAAAAGTAATGCAAAAGTAACATAACACATTACTTTCCATAAAAAGTAACTAAGTAATGCAGTAAATTACTTTTGAAGTAACACAATATTATAAAACATTACTTTTAAAAGTAACTTATTGCATTACTTAGTTACTTTTTATGGAAAGTAATGTGTTACGTTATTTTTGTATTAATTCTTCAAGTAAAAATAAGCAAGCCCAGGTGGGAAAAAGTAATGCAAAAGTAATGTAACGCATTACTTCCCTTAAAAAGTAACTAAGTAATGCAATAAGTTACTTTTCACGTAACGCAATATTGTTTAAACACATTACTTTTAAAAGTAACTTTTCCCAACACTGGTGGCCACAACAGAACTAACCCGTCCTTTCTCCGGCACACTAGAAAATTGCTGCAGAAGATAAGATAATGAGAATGCTGTGCAACACTTTTATGTAAAGTATGTAAATTACACTTACTTACAAGATGATCTGTAAGTTATGTAAAACTATACCGCCTATGCAGTAGGCATTGTTACTCCTCAAAGATATTTGTCAGAATATGTGCTCCAGTCTTTCCTGTAGCCAGATGTCTGATTTGTGAACATATGACTTTAATGCACCAGTTCTTTTTAATGAGTCAGTAAAAAGATTCACGAAACAGCCTTGAATTTCCATGTGATGACAGGAACACACTATACGATTTCCCGAGAACACACTACACGAAGTTGTCGGATCACACTACATGACTAGTGTTACATTCAGTTGATATTGCATGATGGATCGGTGGTAGGGAATCCACATTACACAATATTTCAATAGGAAGAATCACTGACTTGACAAACAAAGTGATGCAGGAAATAACGTAAGATCACTTGTGAGACAGGAGTCGTCAAGACTGGATTTCTTCCTTTTAAGAAATAATAGCTCTCAAGAAGCTTGTGTACAAGCTGTCTGTGCGATGATTTGCAGCTAAAAAGAAGAATATGAAGGAGAGAATGGTTACTTGCAGAAGCCATGATTGCTGCTGTTCTATGACTCCTTCCTCTGAACTTTCCCTTGCCCTGTATCTTGCGCTCTCATTGGCTGTATGTCAACGCCAATGTAATTTCCAGTCAAAACACATTTCACACTGCATGACCCTGAGTCACAGACAGGTCCAGATATTTAGAATGCTAAAGATCTCATGGGGTTTGTCGTCAAATCGACAATTCACTCAGATCAAGTCTTTGGTAATACACACAAACGATTGTCACTCACTTGAACAACCACTCATTTTCTGACGATTTGACGGAAATCTTGGCTAAAATTTGATTCAGACTCACTCTGCGAATCACTAAACGGCATATAATTTTTCGGTCTTAATCGAAATGACACAGGAATGTATGTATTGGCCTGTTTTAGGATATATTAGATTTAAATGAGCTGAAGTACTTCTACACAACCATTTTTATTGAGTCAATCTGATTTGTCAACTAATTAAGTCACGTGACTCCCAAATGTTTCATTGGTTGTCTTGCACTTGATCAGCCAAAGGCTTATTTAAGGCTTATTTGTTTGTAAACATTTAGGCACTATATGAAAAACTTATTATTATTTGTTATCTGAGCATTTATATCGTATATTCTGATGAGAAAATATAATTAGCATTTTCTTTTTTTCATTCAAATATGTAATCAGACCAACAACTTGCAAACCCATTAATTGCAAATACCTATTTTAAGGCATATATCGTGGCTGATAATCGCACCTTCTGTATCAGCCTCTTAACACAAGTTGTTTATTATTGGGTTACAGTTATTTCTCACGTCTTACAGTATTTGGCCTTCTTTTCCGTGGGTTCACTGCAAAATGATTTCATTACCGTAGCTCGGAGCTTCTGTTTGTGTGTGTTTGTCGCTCTTTGCAGGCGGCTGAGGAGAGGGAAAAACATATGCCCTTAAGTGCCGGACTCTGCCGAGTGTTTCTGACAGCACTGCTGAGAGTCATTAAGCTCTTGAGGAAGCACATCACAGCTCTGGCCTCGCTCACGTACATACGCATATAGCTGCACACACATGTTTGGGACTGAGTTTCGGAGATGCAAACAGGCCGAGAGCAACAAAGGGGAGATGGGGGCGGATTGCTGGAAACGGCACTCAGGTTTGTGCTTGTTTATTCACAACAGACATGCAGACACTGGAAGGCACTCAGGCAGAGTGTCAGAGGCCCCTGGAATCAGAAGAGGTAGTTTGGAAGGAAATACAAAAGTGAATAAAGCAGTACGTCTGAATGTGATGACCCTCAATAGACCTGCGTATGCGTGAGCGCGTGTTGAATAGCCGATTTAGAGGATACAGATGGTCCATATGAGATAATTAGCTTGTTTTCATGTCCCTTTGGTGCTGTTTTTGTTTGTTTCTCCATTTCTTGTTCTGCATGTCCATGTATTCAGGTGCAGTCGTACATTTTTAAGAGGGGATCCCCTTCGGTGGGTCTATGACATCATCGCAGCCCCCCTGCTTGCGGCCCAGTTTGTCGTATACAATGACCGACAAAGTCATTCGGTTCCGAGGAGCCATGTGATTCAGGCCGACGTGAGGGACAATGCGGCATGACGGACCAGCCCTCCGTTCGTTACTCTAATCAGACATGGATGCGGGAGGGCGGCGTTGCCCGTCTATATGCCCGCTAACTCTCTTAACATGGCATGCAGGCCAGAACCCTCACCCATCGCCACAAGGCACCTGACACCATGCATTTAAACTATAGAATTACTGCTGGATGAAACTGGGAAGTGGAGACAAGAAAAAAAGAAGGTTAATGGTCCTAAGAAGGAAAAACTAGGTCTATTCAGAACCTGCAATATCCAGAATCAGCATCTTTATTTTGAGACTTTTTATGACTTTATTTTACAGTGTTTTACAGTAATTACTATTAATTGTGCATTAATTGCATGTAACTAACCTTAAACTACAATGTAAGCCTAAACCTAACCCTATTGTAAGTACATGTTGTTAATTATTATTACTTAAATGTGTAATTACACTGTAACAGTGACACCTTAAAATAAAGTGTAACACATGTCCTTGTTACAGTGTATCTATGCATTTAATTGATATTAATTAACAACATGAACCGACTATATAATTAGGGCTAAGGTTAAAGTTTGGTTTAAGGTTAGTTGTATGTAATTATGCATAATACAACTGTTCATTGTTAGCTTCTATGAGCTCAGGTCTATTAAATAATATTAAAACTGCAATATGTAAGATTTTTGCAGTAAAATATCCAAAAATCACTGGGTCAGTGTTATATATTTTGTTCAGTTACATTATCCCTAACGTTTCCAATTATTTGCAAATCGTGAGAAAATTACTGTTTTAACCAAGGATCCGGGACGTGTGAGGGAGTCGCCTGTCATTTCAACATTCTCAAATGTATCTAATATGATAAACAGAGCTGCGTTAACCTCATACTCATGACTGGAAAAAGCATAAGCGACTGTGGCATAATAAAAGTCCCGCTCCTTGCAAGGCGTGTTGCGTTCGTCTCTCATTAGCAATCGCTTCAGCGCCTCGTTCAGCTCTCACAACACTCGGTCCTGCTCGGCTTCATACTACAGTAACGTTAATAATCACATCCATGATTTCTGTCCAAGTCCTATCCCGATTCTTTTCCACCGGCTGTGAGGTGAAGGCCACATGTCCCAAGATTCCTCGCTCAAACTTGGCGTCATCAAGCTACGCCTTTGTTTTGAATAGGCGACCTCTAGCGGACGAAAAACTACATGTTGCACCTTTAACAGATACAACACTTGATTTTAATAATGTATTAGTAAATGTTTGCCATGGGCAAAGCATGCTGGGAAACAGAAATCCCAGTTTCAGTTAAACTTAAGTTCATCTAAATGAAAAGAAATTAGTTCATAAAACTAAAAAGCAATGGAACGGTCCAGTTTATTTAAAATATATCAGTTCTATGAACTAATTTGTTTAATTTAGGTTTGTTCTACTCAAACCAATTCATTATTTTGAGCGTTAGGGTTTACAGTGTACTGTATTTTCGAATTCAATTTTTACAATAATTTTACAATTTACATAACAATGTTTAAGACCCAAAAATGACCATAGAAAGTGATGAGCTCAACTTTACATTTCAAATAATTACTAACAGAAGAATCAATGAGTGTTTTTAAGGTCTATTAGTTAATGTTAATTAATGCATTAACCAACATGAGCAAATCTTTGTTAACATAAGTTATTAAAAATGTTTATTGCTAGTTCATATGAGCTCAAGTTTAGTAAATAATATTAACAGATACAACAATTGATTTTAATAATATATTAATAAAATTCTTTAGAAGTATTTTTCATTGTTAGTTCATATTAACAATTGGAGCCTTATTGAAAGGCGTTACCGTTAACATCATGCCACAAATGTTGAAAATTGAGCCTGACTCATACTGAAGCAAGAATATATTACGTTTGAAATAAAAATACAGAGAAAGTTTTGCTAGGCCTTCAGGCAGGTGGGCTAGCCAGTCTTTAAAAGCTGCATACAGAACGAGAGAGGAAGGATGAGAGATTAAGTGGTTGTCTCCCGGTTTGTCAGTGTATGTGAGCTGACACACAGGGCAGCCAGTCCACTTCCTCAGCTTAATCTCTGTAATGGCCCTCAGACACCAAACTGGTGGGGGGAAATTTGGGGAGATGACAGGAGAATAGAAACAATGAAAAAACAGACATGCACCAGTTCAACCACATTTCCTCTCCACTGTCAGTGCCATCACATTCATGAACATGTAATAAGAGCTTTTGTGGTAGCACATGACATGCTTGCTAATTAGGTCTCTGAAAAAAAAAAAAAGATTTTTAAATATGTAATAATGCAATTGCATGAACTAACATATGGACATTTATGTTGTACCTTCATTTATTTAGATGCCACCCTATAAAGACAATAAGCCTACACCCACACACATTCACCCAGTCTGCCCTCGTGGCAGCAGCTTAGGAGAGACTCTGTTTTGTAAGGAGCAGGGGGAGATGGTTAACATCATTAATTAATGCCAGAAACTATGTAATTGGCCATCCATAATCTTCCATGCAGGCAGAATTCTGACAGGCAGGCAGGCAGAGGTGTGCTCCGCTGCAAAGACTGATAAACACATGCAGCAGATTATATCATAACACATCACAAGTGTGTGTGCATGTGTTTTTCAGGAGGAAAATCATAGTTTTTACCTTTTATAAAAGTCGGCTTCAGTTCAAATGAAGTTTTGAGTATGTACGTTTCAAAAATCTGAATGTGGCACTTAAAATGAAAATGTAAGTGTTAAAATATTCCCTTTTTCAAGAGGATAGCCAAAAGAACAATATGATTTTAGTGTGGAAAATCACTTTTAATTGCTTTTAATATGGTAAAATATATATTTTAATAAATAATCACAAATTTTAAAAGAAAAATTAATGAGTGCTTTCATAAAATTAAGTTTTGTGTTATATTCCAAAAATTGGGTTCATTAATTATTCCTATAGTCCAACAACAGCAAAGGTTTTTCACTGATTCCTGAGTAGCCTCATGTATAGACCGTTTCTTTTTTCTTTTTTTCCTTTTTTTTTTTTGTATGGTGTATGACATGCTTTCACTTCAAGCTCTTGAATTTTGAATTCATTAAGTGTTGTGAAATGCATTTCGGTTTTCACACGGATGAAAGAAACTCCTCCTAACTTGGACATACTCGTACACCGCCCCCAGCTCAAGCCGGCGCACACATTCCCTCAGGCTGGCTGGCAGACAGGAGGCGGAGGCTGCGAGCGAGAGCAGGGCTGGCTCTCCGCATTCCTGGGCGTCTGAGACGGAATGAAAGGGAAGATTAATGGCGTTTAGCACGGCGGTGAGACTCGTGCGTTCCTAATTAAAATCGGACGAACAAGCACACGGCCAAGGATCAGTGGCTTTTAATGAGGAGCTTGTAGGCTGATTTGGGCATAATTTTCTGCTTAATAAGGCTGGTTTAAAAAGTCATTTTGGAGGGATGGCACTCTTTTGAACCTGCTCATTATCAATGAGGACACCTCACTTAAGTACTTCAGGAAACGGTGGCTTTAATTAATATAGAGCTGCCACGTGGCTGTGCTGACAAGACAGAGCGAGAGCGGCAGAGAAAGAGAGAGAGAGAGGGAGGGAGGGTTGAAATTGATGAAGAACTTTCAAGGGCAATGGTTTCATTAAGCGGCTTCATTACGAACTGAATAACTCTTTGTGTCATTTGAATTCCTGGCCCCTGCGCTGTACAGTGCAGACTGGGAGGTGATGTACTGTCACTCGACAAGTCCTGACATGAGAGAAGAGCTGTGTAGAGTCAGACATGCTAACAGGCCCTAATGACCCCCCCCCCCCCAATGTCCCATTCAGAGTTTACAATTCACCACACACCCCGGTTATCTACATCAACGGCTCATAGGACAACAGGACAAAGCATTTGTAGCACAAGAGCTGGCATTTATTTGCGATTAGTGTTGTTAGCGGAGCAGGAGAACTCGGCGTGAGCACTGGTAAGTCATGTACTCGTTCTCAGCGTGTCATTGGTTTCTGGACATGGCCCACGCTGCATCAGGACCAGATGAGACATGCGGGGTTCGAGAGGGATGTTTGGCCTGAAGGGCTGAGTGCAGGCAGGCAGGGAAGGGGGGGGGGGGATTTATCTAGACTAGTCGCAGTCGATCTCTTCTGCAGTGAATTGGACTAAAGACTCTCAAAGCCTCCTCATCCCATTGTACTAATCTGCTTATGGCTGATTCTACAGTTCAGGATCTTTATCACGGGAAAGTGCTTCTGTCCGGGAACTCCCACTTAAAGCCTAGTCAATCACTAACACTCATGAGCCTGTGCCTCTTCTTGCACCGCTTTTATGTTCTGCTAATTACACTTCATTTTTAAGAGTTCTGATCTCTGATTTTTGATCTCTTTTGATATATAGACAGAAATATACTATACACGATAGATACATACATACATACACTATAGATGAATGCATACATTCTATACACTGAAGATACATAATAGATGCATACATACGTGCATACTATACACTATAGATACATACGTACATACTATACACTATAGATACATACGTACTTACATACATACCTACTATACACTATAGATATACATACATACATACATACTATACACTATAGACATACGTACATACATACGTACATACTATACACTATAGGTACATACATACATACATACTATACCCTATAGATACATACGTACTTACATACATACATACTATACACTATAGATACATACGTACATACTATACACTGTAGATACATACGTACATACATACGTACATACTATACACTATAGATACATACATACATAGAATACACTATAGATACGTACATACATACATACTATACACTATAGATACATACTTACATACATACATACTATACACTATAGATACATACGTACATACATACTATACACTATAGATACACTGCCCCGCCAAAAAAAGTCTGACAGTTCTTAATGCTTTTAACCCTAAAAGATGAGTGTGTAGCTTTTCATGTCTTAAATAACCATGTAAGAAGACACACCATCACCATATTCCTGGATGACAATACCAATATTCATCAGGGTTAAAATTGTGGAAAAAATGGTTCAGAGAGCATGAAAAACTGTTTTGAGACATGAATTGGACAGATACATACATACTATATATAGAGATAGATAAAACGTTACAACCGATATGAATGGGTTATAATAGTTTCTAATTCTGAAAAGTGGGTAGAGGCACAGGGAGAAGCTTAGACACACACACACACACAGGCTCATTTTAATCATCTCAATGGGATCCACAGACATGATTCCAGCCTTTCTGACTTGTTGATGTCATTCACACTCTTACCCCATGCAAACCCAATCAGTATCAGGTAATATCAGCCACTCTTTGAAGGATTAAAAAGAATAAATGGGGTTTTACGGCGTTTTGTCTGAGGGATAATGCTGCTAAAATATTGTAATAATGAAAATGGATTTGATTTATGTAATTTCTTTCTGACTTAGTTTTCTCCAGGATATGGTGGGGTGGCAGAAGGGCTTCTTAACATGCTTTGACATTAAGGGATCCAGTTGTTTTTCAGTTCTCCTGCCCCTGCTTTAGAGTTGGATAGCGAGAGAAGAGATGTTCCCTAAAGCCTTCTCAGCTAATACTAATATCAAAGATAAGCCCTTATACAAATATCTTGTTATTTGCACAAGCAATACCACTGAAAGATAATGATGTATGGTGTTTTTTCCTCTCTCTATTTGTCTTTATTGTTCATGTTTGTTTTGTTCCTTTCTAAGACACCTGCTCACTTGTTTTCAATTTGCAATCTCGGGACTTTAGCATGTTTACTGGAGAGTGACTCATCCTCAATCTCACCTCAATCCACTATAAATCCACCTTTAAACAACACAAGGTACACTACATTCACATTTAATCATTTGGCAGATACTGTTATAAAAGTGTCTTAAAAATGAGCAAGCAATTTTCCAGTTTACACAACCTACGGTAATTTGAATGATTTTGATATTGACTGATTGATCTTTGCCAAAAGAAGTCATAGTTTCTTATTCAAGGTTCTGTTATTACTCAGCCCTGCCGTCTGCATTTTGACAATTAGAGTGTGTAATGACAAGTGTTTGGTTTTATGTGATTAGAGGTGTGTTTTGGTCGGTCCTGCACCCCTCTGCTCCTCAGGATGATGTGACAGCCCTCCATCCATCATGCTGAGAGGGGCCGATCCATGAGAGGGTGAGGGGGTGTATCTGAGGTAATATTCTCCCTCTTAATTACTCTGGAAGGATAATGGCCCAGATGACTTTGAGGAGGACCAGGACACAACACAACAGATAAACTGATACTGGGTAGAATCACTCTCTAATGGCCCATAAACAGCCATAGTCTATTATAGAGTGTGTGTAGAGTTCTAGTAAATAATATAGAGAAAACTGAAGAGGTTGTCATGGGTGACTTTTCTGAACTCAGCATTTATGTTCAATTTATTTATGTGAGGACATGCATGTGTAGTTTGGTTCTATAGCATGAATGAACACCGCTTTACTGAGCCTGTGTGTGTGTGTGTGTGTGTTCGTACGCTTTCGAGGAGGTCTCTTCATTACTGCCACTCCCCTGCACTTCCTCAGATAATCCCCACACCCTGCGGAGACTACAGGAGAACTGGCAGAAACACACACACACAAACACTCAAGATCTGTATACACACTTCCAAGCTGTAAATCAACTCTATAGGATGTTATAAATTAAGCATTTTGCTCTCTTTTCAACAAGCCCTTTACACTGAGAATGAAAAAAAGGATTTAGTCTCAAACAGTTGCTTGACAATTGCTAGTAAATTTCACAAATAATTAAAAAGAAATGGCAAGTAACACAATGAATTAAAGAGGACCTATTTTGCAAAATTCACTTTTACATAGTGTTTGAACATATAGATGTCTGTTGGAAGTGTGTACACAACCACCCTATGAAAATATAAATGTATAAAAATCCACCCTATAAAAATCCTTTATTTTTAATCCCCATAAATCATAAGCACTATCTCAGAACAAGCTCTTTGAAGATTGTAGCTTTTGTGATGTCACAAATGATTAGGCCCCACCCACAACATATGACGGCCCCTGCCCTATTAGCATAGACCCCGCCCTCAGTGAGATCTACACAGTCCGCCATGTTTATCTCCTCGCCAGAGCATTTAACAGCAGCATAAGAAATTTATTCTTATTAAAGTAGCTAAGTTATTCAATCAAGATCTTTTGTTTTTCTTTTGTTTGATTCATATTAACAGCAGATATAGCAGTAGGTACTAGAGGGCTGCATTGGGTTTGGGCTCCCGCGGGACCCAACGCAAATCTCGCGGGAGTGGGCGGTTTTACCCCTGCTGCGGGCGGGCGCGGGCGGTCAGAAAATTGAGCGGGAGACCCGCAGGGAACGGTGGGATTTGGCGTAGAGTAGAAATGGAGTCAACGCAAGAAGTTGAGAAGAAAATTAAGGCGGCAGTTTACTTGACCAAAGTAAAACAAGGCAAGTCAGACATATGGAATTAATTCTCAATTGTCACTGACAAAAAAGGGAAAGAGTTAAATTTCGTCAGTTGCGATAAATGTGCAAAAGTGTTCGTTTATAACGGACATAAATCTGGCACCTCTGCCCTGAGGCGACACACCTGCACTTGTTAAGCAAGCTATAATGTAAAATCTGTAAGTTTTTTTTTTCCGAAGCATAGCATTCTATTTATTTTGTTTTGTATTTAATTTGGTAGAATTACATAGTCTATTTTCAAAGTTCTCTGTGTTAGGGTTACTTATTTCCAAGTACGCACTAGCCTAAAAACTGAGGTGCCGCTAGTTGTGGATTTGTTTGAACAATTAGGCCTAGTGTTTTCAACCCTAATAAAAAAATAGGCCTACCCAATGTTTGCCATGTGTGGTGCTTTGGTTTAGCATTGGTTACTTCATCTTAATTAAACACAATCATGTTTAAAGTCTGTTATTTTGGATGTTAACTTGTGAACGAATATTTAGTCTGAGTATATGTAGCTACATTTTTCACAAGCCGTGAGATAAAGTCCGCGGGAGCGGGCGGGAGCGGACACAAACATTGCGGGCGCGGGCGGGAGTGGAACACACAGGTTGCGGGAGCGGGCGGTCCTGGTCATACATTCAGCGGGAGCGGGCGGGTGCGGGTTTAAGAAAACAGTCCCGCGCAGGGCTCTATAGGGTGCTTTCACTTTAATACACATAATAATAATATACATAAGCCATTTCTGTACTCGCTGTTTATGTTCACAGATATAACCAACTGTTTATGTGAACTGTGTGTGTTTTTGACAGTTTAAGCTCAACAACACGTGAAACAGAACTTAGTTTAATACTAACGGAATGCGCCGTCTGACATCAAGCTTTCTGTGCGCATGCTTCGGATGTGTGCACTCAGAAAACCATATATCAGAAGTATAGACTGATATTAAAACGCATGCATATAATAGAGATGCTGTAGAGCGATAGAGATGATAATCAAACCAAATAGATGCTTTGCAGAGTGTCCGAGTCGTACAGGCCCCGCCCTCTTCTGGAAAGCTGGGTGGGGAGCAGCAGCTCATTTGCATTTGCAAAAATGAAAACAGCATGTTTTTCCTTCCACTCAAAAATGAACATTTACAGCATGGTACAATAAATGATCTGTGGGGTATTTTGAGCTAACACTTCACAGACACATTGGACACCGGAGACTTATATTATGTCTTATAAAAAAGGGGCATAATAATTGGTCTCTTTAAATGTGACATTTTGAAGCAAATGACTGAAATAGTATTTTCTTGTAAAACTTACTCCAATGATTGTTTCTAACTTTTAGTAAAAGAATAACATAATTGGAACTTAATTCAAGATATATTGTTCATCTGTTTAAATGTATCTAACTTAAAAAATTTTTTTTGAAAATTATATTTCACAGTGTAATATACTAAAATGACCAGCCAATAACATTTACATTCGCCACATGTATGTCCTAAAGCTTTTCGGCCAATGGTTGGCACTCAGTCCCCGTCAACCAATCATCTCTGGCCCGTGTATTGTTATCACATAACAACAAACAATGGCTGATCCGTATCAGAGACTTACGACAGATAAATTTGCGTTCCTCCGCCCCTCCTGATATCAGGACATGGGATTTTCCATCATGTTCTTGGCTCTCTTTTCATTTTAATCATGACAATGGTATCAGATAATCCAGGCCAGAGAGTGGGTTTTGATTGTTCTGATTGAGTCTCTTTTGTTGGGCAGATATGTAATATGGAGTTGTAAGAGGATTTAACACAGTAGATTGTCTGATTTAATCATGTTTGCAGAGGTAAAGCAGCACTTACATGCTTGGAGGGGGTTAAAACAGAACATGACAGTAGTTTGAGGCAGTGAAGGGTTTTGTTTAATACTCAATGGTCTGATCGCCTGTGTAAATGTTTCAGACGGATATTACTACACTGCAAAGATGATAATGTGCAGTTGTTATCTTAAGGAACTATTTCCACCTAAAAAAATGGCCCTTAAAAATTACACTAAATTATCTGATCATTCATTACACCTGCATGCTCCCTCAGATTCTTTATTTATTTATCCTTTATTTTTCCAAGAAGGTTCTTTCCCAGATGCATTCTGATATAGATTTTAAATGCAATTTGCAAAAGTATATAATTGTATATATATACAGTATATATTATATGTGTAATTGTGTAATAAGAATATATGATTAAATATTTGCTTGCAGTTATGTTATATTTCTCCTCTCTACCTCCATCAGTGAGAGTTGCAGTCTTGCTGGGAGAGTGAAAGGCAGTGTGAGACAGAAGACACACACACACACACACACACACACACACACACACATACAGGGCAGCATGGAGTGTGTGGAGATTAGGGGGAGATATACTCACCCCCTCTATTAATCCCTTCAGTAGCAAGAGAAAGAGTCTGCTCATACACACACACACACACACAAATGCAAGACATTTTAGCATGAATAGCGTTGCTTTATTTCTGTAGACCGGCAGACTGTTTGACTCTGGTTTACAATGACAACATTTCTGTTTGTGCATTTGTGTCTGTGTGCATTACTGTCAGTTACCATCTTAATTCAGAAGTGACCATCTGACAGTTCTAGATCCAGTGATTACTTGTGTATTATATGAATGGATGTTTGTTGGTATATGTTAGTGTGCATTAGCATTCATGTGTGTATTTGTATATGGGCTTGTGCTAACAGTCGTTATTTACATTAGAGCTGAAGGGTTTTCTGTGGTCTCTGCTCTAATGCTCTGCTGTAATCCAGCTGAGAGTTCAAGCCTGTCTCAGACTGAGCAGGACCACTTTCCCCCCCAACCCTCACACAAACACACACACACACACACACACAGAGAGAGAGAGAGAGAGAGAGAAGCATTCTGTTTCATTCATCTCATTCAGCTTTTTGCAATTTGCAACCTTTGCATTTACAGTGGGGTCCAAAAGACTGAGGCCACATTCTAAATCAGGAATAAAAATCTAACTTAAAACTAAATAGAATGTTTTGAGAGTTTTTGAGAAAGCACCATTAGCCCATAAAATTAATAAGAAATAATCTGAATCTGCACTATTTCTAGAGCCCTAATCAAATAAATACTTGTTCCATTATTCTCAATCACGCTGTAGAACATGATCATCAGGTTTGCTGCTGTCATTAAAGCAACGTTTTTATAATGCAAGTGTGACAATGGACCAAAGCTTACATGATAGTGTGATGATAGTATCTAATGACAATACCATGGTACTTTGGTATATGGGTAATTGACAATTAACCTATGCATGAACAAGACATACCAGAACACCACAATTTTTATTTACAATTTTATATACATATATATATATATATATATATATATATGTATATTTTTTTTTCTTTTTTTAAATTACTTTTCATTTTTAATTAAAATTATTTTATAATATATATTAAATTATATTTATTATATTTAATTTAAAATATTTATATAACATTTCTATATCTATATCTGTAAAATAACATATTTTCACAAATTATTTATTTATTTATTGCCATTTTTCAATGATCATTTATCATTTGTGCTTACTAAAACTGGTCATGAATAAGTAATAAATAAATAATCTTTGTAGTCTTTCAATTAATAACAAAATGATTCATTAAATGGTATGTATAATAATTTAATTAAAAAAATTTTTTTTTAAAACAGTTCTAGAATGAGTATAGTGTGCAACTGAATGATTACCATAATTACGTTCACTGGTATTTGAATGATACATTCTTCAAAGTACACCACGGTAATACCATGACCGTATATTTTGATATGTTTTGTTCGTGAAACATTATCCAGTTATAGCAAACATGAGAATTACTAGACCATAAATCAGCAATGCATATTATAGTTTTTCCAGTCATTGAAGTTAATACCAGTAACATGATGTTAATATCATAACTACACACATTAAGGTACATCAGCTCTCAAAGTACATCTGCTATCATCATGTGGCATTTGGATCAGATGATCTCTTCCAGACAGCAGAGACAGACCCCCATCTGCCTGTCTCTCCTCCCCAAGAAAGATATCTCCTCTCTGGGTCATGGGTGGGTCTTTTCCCTCCCCTGCGAAGTATCATAGCTGCTGATTTGTGTGTTCATATTTAATGTGTGTTTGTAAGTGATTATGACTGATATAAGGTCACAGAGGCTCAGATTAACACCAATAACTGTAATGGTGACCAGCTGTTTAGTCTCGAGTCTCTCTCTGTCTCTGGTTAAAATCACTCACTCTCCTGTCCTAGAGATTGTTCTAGATTAGGAGGGGCGGTGGCGGTGGACGGGGGTTTTGTGCTCAACCAAACGATGATCCATATTAAATCTCTCTAAAATGAAAATTGCAAAGATTTAGCCAGGGATCATGAGCAATGGTGAATTTAATCACAACCTGCTGGTGGTGTGTGTGTCTGTGAACCAGGATTACTGTATTTATTTACTTTTGATGTATGCTGTAAAAAAAAATGCATTTATAGCGTAAGTTTGACTGTAAATATCCTTGCTATATACGGTGAAAAACTAATAAATCTAATGCAACATTTCATGTAATTTTACAGTAAAATATTGTTACAGTTCTTCTTTTAATTTACATTGAAAAATGGTAAATTCACATTCCCATAATTCCTTGTGTGAAACTTTATATTTAATGGTTAATTGTTTTGTTGTTGTTGTTTTCAGTTACGTAAGATGGCTTTATTCTACATCTTATGTAGTTAAAGGAATGTTTATTGCATTTATGTTTGCTACCACATTGGAGTTTTGTATCGTATTGTGCGTCCTCAATATGTTAGTAACTGCCACTTCTTCAAGAAAGGCTGTTGGTTGAGATTTGGCTCTGCATGCAGTAGTGTTGTCAAAAGTACCGATCGCGATACCAAGTCGGTACTGAAATTTTAAAAAATATGTTGCTTTGTACGGTGGCCGAGAGATCTAAATGCGCTGCAAATAAGAAAAGGCATGCAAATAAAAGAAAACGCATGCAAAAAAAAAACAAACACAGCAAATAAAAACAAAACGTGATCATCAGTTTGACAACACATGTGCTGCAAATCCTCACAACACAAGCAAACACAAAAATACGCTGCAAATACACAAACGCGCTGCAAATAGCACAAACCACAAAGGAAACGTTTCAAGGAGGACCCCAAAAAGTGACGGGCCCTACTTGACAACAGCACCAACTAAAAAATATAAAATATATTATGTAGGCATATGTACACTCAATGTAATGTGTTTCACTAACAGAAAAGTGTTTTAATATGTGGCATTTTTGTTAACTCATAAAACTTTAAGAGATGAAAATTTTTGTGGATGATTTAAAAATATTCGTTAATCATCTGTAGCATGTAATGTCATCATAACGGCCGCCTGAGGGCACACGACGATCGCGTCATCAGTGAGCGTGAGCTTCTAGCAAACTAAAAAACACTTGAAAATACATGAAATAATGTACACTTGTTTATTTTTGTTTGCAGTTTTTATGGTATTTAATGATTGTGAACACATTGTGCACTCAAATGCCGTACACTATATAGGGATTAGTGAATAAGTGAACACGTGAGTTGAACTGGTTTTGGACACAGCTAATAAGCAAGTCCTAGTAGGGTTCATCACTTTTTGGGGTCCCCCTTGAAACATTTCTGTTGTGGTTTGTGTATTTGCAGCGTGTTTGTGTATGTGCAGCGCGTTTTTGTGTTTGCTTCTGTTGTGAGGATTTGCAGCACATGTGTTGTCAAACTGATGATCACGTTTTGTTTTTATTTGCATGTGTGTTTTTTAATTTGCATGCGTTTTTTTTATTTACATGCGTTTTCTTATTTGCAGCTCGTTGAGCTCTCTCGGCCACCGTAGCTTTGAGCGCTGTTGAGCGGATTTATACAGTAAACACCTCTAATTGGCATTTGTGTTCACGCTCTCATCAGATATGTCTGTGACTGGTTAACAATTATCAACGCACAAGAGCGTCTGAAAGCACATGGAAAGCGAGAACATTTCAAAGCAGGCGTCTATCAACGGACCGTCCGCTGATAGATTCCTGCTTTCAAACGATTCCATGTGTATCTGTCTAAGCGCTCGGTGAAGAGCGTCATTAATGTCTATTTACAACATGTTTTTGAAGTGTTGATCATTGTAGCCAATCACAGACATATCTGATGAGTGCGTGAACACAATGGTCAATCAGAGTTGTTTATGAATCCACTCAACAGTTCTCAAAGCGTCACATTTTTAAAATACCGTCTTGATTTCACCGTCAGTATGTTTGACAACACTAGCATGTAGCTTTGTTGTTATGTTGACATTAATATCAGTTAAAGAAATATGTTTGTTTTTGGGTTTTTTTACTGTATATTTCTACAGTAAAGTTCTGGCAACCACCGCTGCTGATTTTTTACCATGTGGTTTTACATCCCATTCTGTTTTTGTCTTTCTTCACATTATTTCTCACTCATGTCATTTCAAACCTGTGTGACTTTCCTTCTTCAGGGAACACAAAAGGAGATATTTAGCAGTGTGTCCACGCTGCTCTTTAATAAACAAATCAATAAACAAAGGTAAAAAAAATCCCCCCAAAATAAAAATTACATATGATTTGGTAACACTTTACAAAAATGTTCATTAGTTAAACATTAGTTAATGAATTGACTAACATGAACTAACCATGAGCAATACATTTGTTACTGTATTTACTAATCTTTGTTAACGTTAATTAATGAAAATACGGTTGTTAAAAAATTCCATTAAAGGTATTTTCTCGATTTTCTTATAAGAATTCACACTCTATCTTGATCTGAGCAGTTTACCTTACATCTGTGAGTCATATGTGTTTTATTTTCTACCCCAGGACTGTGTGTGTGCGTGTGTGTGTGTGTGTGTGTGTGTGTGTGTGTGTGTTTTGCTGTGACACCTCTGAGTGCGAGACTCATGTCTGACCGTCCTACTTGTGCTCACCTTCATCTGTGTCTGTTCTTTCCCTAAACACACGTGATGGATCGCTCGCCTCTGAGCAAATAGCTCTCTCTCTCTCTCTCTCTCTCTCTCTCTCTTTCTCTTTCTCTTTCCCTCACACATGCACACACTGTCTTTCCATCTCTGTCTGTCTTCAGTAAGTGTGCTTGGCTGTTGATTCGTTCTCAGAACACAGTCGTGTATAGAGCAGATGGTGACCGTATTCAGTTTCCAGACTTGCATTAAACGTTCGTTATCGACCACAAATGCAGCCAAGCTCTTCTACCACCACCAGCACCCCCTCAACCACCCTAAACTTACCCCCTCCACACACACACACACATTCTCTCTCTTTGCCATGTCATAAAACAAGTTAGATCCATTATATCTTGGTACTTTTTCTATATTATACATTATTATTATTATACAGTAAGGCTGAATTTATTTGATTCAAAATACAGTAAAACAGTAATATTGTGAAATACTATTACAATTTGAAATAACTGTTCTCTATTTTCATATATTTTAAAATGTAATTTATTTTTGTCATGTCAAAGCTGAATTTTCAGCTTCATTACTCCAGTCCTCAGTGTCACATGATCCTTCAGAAATCATTCTGATATGCTGATTTGCTGCTCAAGAAATATTTATTATAAATTTTGAAAACAGTTGTGCTGTGTAATATATTTTTGTTCAACGCATTTTTTCAGCAAGTTCAAGGGAACGGCATTTTTAAAAAAAATAGAAATCTTTTTAAACATTATAAATGTCTTTACGGTCACATTTGATCGTATTGTATCATTGCAGGAAAAAAAACATTCATTTTTCTAAAGTCTTACTGGACCCAGTCATTTGACTATCGATACATCTGTCTGTCGTTGTGCTGCAGAATGGTCACTTTGAATATGGACAGACAAACTGCTTATTGCCCAGAAATGTCCCATGATGCCCCGGTTAGGACGCAGTGTCAATCTCCATGTTGCATGCTTAGTAGTGGTAACTCCAGGATTACATCTTTTCTGTACACTTGCAGAAGTAAAGATTCTTCAATGGTTCAACAAAAGAACCTTCTTAAAATTGCTAAGTAAAATGTTCTTTGCGTTATAGTATGAGTTCTTCAACTCCATGGCTTGGTTTCTGGGTTGTGGGATAAGTAAAAGTAAAGCTCTGTCTATGAGTATCATGTCCAAGCCTTCAACTCATGTCACGATGTTCTGATATAAACCAACTGTTTGTAAACACTTTTTTTTTTTTTTTTTTTTTTTTTTTACTGAATAATTATAGTAAGTGCTTTAAACAAAAACAAGCTTCACATTTCTATATTTAACTCTCTGGTAGGATCATCCCATTGACTTCATTACTGTAGAAGCATTTTGCTTGTTTTTATACATATTAAAACCATTTTTAATTATATTTATTTATCTAAAGTACTTATTTATTCAGTAACTAATTAATTTATTTGCAAAATGACTATAAATCGTCCCAGAGCTTTCAAGCTATATATGTCCACCAACTTGTCATGGTCCTCCAGTTCTCCAGTCTCAATCTTCCTCCAATCTTAGTTTCCCATAGCTGATAAGACAAAAAAACTAAAAACTACTGAAAATTTCTGACTATAATAAAGAGCTGTACGATTTATCACACAATGCGAAAAATAACATTGAATTTGAATGCAATTATCGCTTAATCACGATTCTTAGTGGGGTTATGAAATTGCAACGGCTGCGATTATTTTTTATGCGCAGCTTGTCAATAAAATACGGCTCCAAATGCTAATCCATCTGAAAGCACTGCGCGTTTGAGTCTTATAATGTACATTTAAAAGCAAGGCATGTCAAACATCTTTCCAGACATGAGAAGCATTTATTAACATTTTATCCAACAAAAGACAACATTTAATAGTATATTTTTACTCCACATTCACTTCATAACGACAGTTGAGCATCCTTCTGATGATGTGGCTTCTTACACAGAATCGTGTGTTTATTAGTCATGTTTAATCAATCAAAGCGTTTCAATCTTGTGTTTATTCAGCTACAGGTATATGACGCGTGATCTTCTTCTGCTGCAGGGCATATTTTGGGTTTCTGCGCAAGAGCGCCCTCTGGCTTTCAGATGGAGAAGCATTTACCATTGATCACAGAGTCGTACAGCTCTGACAAGCTGCGCATTAAATAATATCAGACTTTGCCAAATAACGTGCGATTTAATCGCAATAAATCGTGCAGCCCTACTATAATACCACCTGGAGCTTTCAAGCTACCAAACGTGGAACAGATCTTCTGTCTGTCTAATAAACTTCAAACATTGTGCAATTTATATTATAGAGCAAAAGACCTTAGTTTACTCATTCGTGAGTTGAAAAACCCTATTACAAAACCCCATAAGAAATTCTTGAGGGAACCAGTGGCAAATTAATCTGAGTTTTAATGTCATTCCTGCACCACTCGATTGTCTTGACAAACTAGTTTTCTAGTTTTAATTGGCACCTTTTTTTAAGTCGCTTGCTTATGTTTTACTATGTGCAGAGAGCAAGTCTTTTAACATCTTCTCATCTCGTTTGCCTCTCACTTTCCCTTTCTCTCTCTCTCTCTCTCTCTCTCTCTCTCCTCTTTCACTGTAATCAGAATTATAGAGAAAGATAAACCCTGTTAGCAGTGAATAAGCTCTAATCTCCTTCATGAGGCAAAGATGAACAGTAATCCACATCTGTCCATACAAAATGTTTACCACTTATATTTCATACTGTCCTTCACATGCTATGTGTACAGTCAGTCATACTGTATGTAAGAGAACATATGAGAAGAATATATATAAACTATGTGTGTATGTAATGTGGTGCATATTGTATAAGGTATTTGCAATCCACAGTACTTTTTTTTTGGTAAAACACTCATATGAGTGGGCTTATGGTCAATTTAAGACATAAATATGTAGCGATGAATGATTTAGCTAATGCAGTTCTCACCATTACTCAGCAAGGTCAAAGCTTAAAGGCACTGGCATGGCTTTGTGTAGGTGTTGATGATCACAAATAATGAAGGCTGAAAGAAGGAAAACAAGACACAAAGAAATATTATGCAACAAACTTCTGCTACAGCCTTGCAGTGCATCTACTGGTGTTCTAATACCACACTAACTGCATTTGCACTGTGAATCAGTTAGTTGTAAGTTAACAAAAAACTATCTATTTATACAGAGATTGACTGTAAATGGTGCATATAGGCTTTAAATGGCCTTTATTTAATGTCTAGGTCTCCAAGGCGCTAGACCAGATCAGTGCTGGGTCTGGTTTTTGTATGAATCATCTGTGCAAAAGGACACCATCTGGCAAAAGCCCGATTAAGAAGACAGAGCGTGTTTTGGCTGACCACACTTTTGCTCATGCATTAAGCAGTGTATTGAACTCAATACCACCTTTAAAATACACATTAAATATATATATATATATATATATATATATATATATATACACATAGGATCTCAAGAGATTGCTCTGTCATTGCTCAAAAAAATAAAAATAAAATATTGCTGACAGTTGTTGATATACAGGTATAAAATGAATATGGATACACCTATGCTATTTGGTTTTGGAAGAATTTGATGAGAAATGTTGAGATCGCTAAAGTAGGGGTCTTCAAACTTTATAATGAGATGAAGTAGGGACTGTGTTTTGCATATTAAGCCTGGCCTATAGAACATGCATACACTACAGTATTAACGTATTTACAGGCATTATAATGATGCTTACATTGTAAAGCCATTAAATAGCCATTATTGATGTAACAAGTCATATACAGTACGTGTACATTACATTCGATTTTACTTCATACATTTTTATGTGAGAAGAACAGTGACACTTTGGTTGAAGTTGGAACATATTTTAATGTTATTTTAATTTTTTTCACAACAATCAATTTGAGATCCAATAATAACTGATAGTCCCCAGAGAGGATGAAAAAAACACTGTTGAAATCTTTTATTTTGCAATAGACTTGTGCAAAAAACTCAATTTGCTCTCCATTTACTCTCTGGGAGAAACACTTGGGTTTATTATTTGTGCTTTATGAAGAGCTTATGAAGAGTTATTTGTGGAAAATCTTCACCAGATGTTTCAAAGCACAATATCTCACAAAAAGATCAACACCAAAACAACTTCACTCAAAATTGCATGTCGAAATTGTTTGCCATTTTTTAAAGAATGTCTCCTAGTTTTACCTATGACCTGCAAGTCATCTTTGAGTAAAAAGGAGAGATTTGATGGCCACAGTATGTTTTGAAATGTTATGTTGTCATAGATATTTGCATGTCCATCCATCCATCCATCCATCCATCTATCCACGTCTCTATCACCCCCTACTCTCACTCTGTCTCTTTCTCACACACACACACACCTACACACAGCGTGGTGGGCCACCTGTCTCTAATGGCTGTGATCTGCTGAGTTGCGTAACCAGAATGTCCATCAGCTCCGGCCTCCTGCTGACAGCGCCGCAGTGGTCCGCTCGCTCCATGTGTTTGTGTGTGTACACTTGAGCAGAATTGCTGCATTTATTAGCGTTCGAGCATAACCCATTGAATCCTGCCGGTCAGAAAACTTTCAAGAGGCGTCCTTGTCCCAAGGAAATTACGAGCTCTTTTCACCCGCACAATGATCATGCCCACTGCCCCAGATGACTTAATCTGTTAAGCGACGTTCACCACTGAGGACGGCGCCTAATAGAGAATCTGCAGTGATTTAAAGGGATTGGTTTAATTACTGTGATCTGTGCGCCGTATTTATTTAGTAGGATCTAAAGTAAAAAGCCAAGCGTTTGGCACATAACTAATGCGAACCATTAGTCTGATTATGTTGTCTTGTACTCTGGTACGAGCCGTGTACCTCTCGCTCTCTCTCTCAGGAGAGACGGGTGTAATGGCTTTTAAATAATGGTTCATTGTTGCAGTTAATCCAGATTAATGGAGGATATGCTGTCTCCGTTATGTGGTTAAAACTGAATCTGTCTACTGACTTTTTGGCACAAATTTCATTTACCATCCAAATCCCATAGTGACGGCGTTACAGCTGTTCTCCCAACCTGCACTGATTTTCATCTATTAAACTTTTTTTTGTGCGTTGTTGGGACGGCGGTGACAGGACATACGCCTAAATCCAGGCCTGGACATCTTGCTTTATTTCTGATGAAATGTATTTTACAGTGTTCTTGGACATGTGAGTGAGAAGACAGCTTGACCAGGCACCGTGTTCCAAAATCCTCCCCCGTGCAGTCCACACTTCCCTCACGTCCATCGCTGATGCGTGTGTGTGTTTGGCGTGGTGGTGTTAGAGGTGTGAGATCGGCGTGGATGTGTTGCCAGGTGGCTCGGCCCACTTGTTCGCCATTGACTTTTACCTTAAACACCGTATCCCTGATCCAATCCTGCAGCCTGTTCTTCAAAACTTAGAGGGATCGTTTAGGCAAAAATGACACTTCTGTCATCATTTACTCACCCTTATATCATTCCAAACCTGTATGACTTACTTTCTTCTGCTAAACACAAGAAGAAGATATATTTTGAAGATTGCTTCTGTCCATTAAATAAAAATCAATTGGGTAAAAACAACATTGGACTTTCATTGTATGGACAGAAAAACACTGAGACATTTATCCTTTTGTGTACAAATGTGCTTCATTTTTAAATTGTATTTTATCTATAGGTTCATTTGAAAAACGTGTCTCTACCTACATTTTTGCAAAACTCTAAAAACATACCTGAACACTTGTGGCAGTAAAACAAAAACAACTTATTCCTTTTCACACAAATTAAGATGGCCACATTCACCTTCATTGGTTTCAGATAAAACTGAATGGATAGCATAATTCACTTTGAAAGTGCCGTAACTGGTGCAAGATGCAATGTAATATCATTTTGCATATTTTTCGATTAGCCTGGATTTATTTTATCAAATATTTTCATTTTTTCAAGGCAATCATCAGTACTACTGTCACTCGTGTTTTGATACTTTGATTTGAAGAAACCACAACCCTAAGTTCTAACTGTGTGTGTAACAATGTTACTTTTAAAAGTAAGTTGTTACAATATTGTGTTACTTCCTAAAAAAACGTAACTAATTGCATTACTTATTTACTTTTATGGAAAGTAATGCATTGCATTACGTTTGCGTTACTTTTTCTCACCTGGGCTGGGCTTGCTTGTTTGCTTTTTAATAACAAAAAAAGTATATTTTCAGCAAATGTGAAGCCCCTTTCACTCCAAAAGTGGAAATGCAAACCAACGCCTGTACAGTACAGGGCGCTGCTCAAACAAACCTTTCAGCTGTCCTGCCATTCTGGATTGCAGAAGAATAGGAATCAGGAGAAGAAAGTTAAACACTTCAGAAATAAAAACAAAAAAATTAAACAAATGTAATGTTTATCAAGTCATTTTTGCTTATTTGTATGATTGAATTGGATCATCAAAGGTCCTGATTTCTCTCGGGATACTCGAGTCACTCAATAAATTACCTAATTTGAAAAAGTAACTCAGATATTTTGTTGTAACTTTAAAAGTAATGTGTTACTTTACTAGTTACTTAAAAAAAGTAATCTGATTACGTAACTTGTGGTACCCAACACAGGTCTGTAACTCATCCTAAACACACTGAAATGGAGGCTCTAAGGCTTGGTCCAGTAAGCAAACACCTTACACTGTGCTAAAAACACTCACACACACTGCATAGCAACACCCTGGCAACCACCCACGACATTCAAGCATCATGGTGATGAGTTTTGCTTTATCAAACATTCACATTTTCTTCCCAAAATATTAATATCAAGAAAACGATTTTATAAAATAAATAAATTATAGTTGTATAGTTCATAAAAGCAATGCACTAGTCTAATGTAGGTACACTGTCACACTCCTCTGTTACCTTAGACAAAATGGATTACATGCATAGAGTACATTTCAAACCACACTTACTGAGTGTTTTTCTCTCTCTCACTCTCTCTTTCTCTCTCTCTCACACACGCTTTCCAGCTTTCAGATTGCAGATTATTACAGATATATTGCTATAATTATCTAATTTTATAGTGCCTTTAAATGTCTCATACAGTCAGAGTTATGGGATTAATATTACAAAGAGGGTTGAGCCACAAGGATGACTTAATAAAATCATAATTTCAGTGAAACCAATCTACATTTATTTTGTGCATGCTTCTATATATTTAATCTTTGTGTGTGTGTGTGTGTGTAAACAGAAACCTAAAATATATAAATGATTAATATGTGGATCTGATTAAATTGTAAATGAATGAGATTTTAAAGCAGTGTTTTAAAAATCCAGATATAAGTAATTGACAAGTGTCAGTGGAGCTGTGAGCATGAATCACAAACCCAGAAATGTCAGCTTCCCTCAGTTCAGTTATTTATTTAATTATGACTAATGTGTTTGGGCCATTTTAAACGTCCACTTCTGGAACATCTATATACATGCTATTAGCATCAAACACTCATTTATGAGGTGATAACACATAATTAGGTCCTCAGGTTCTTGTTCAGTTGTGTAACCAGGAAGAGAGTATTTGTCCTGTTATAATGTTTCTGTAGCTTCCTGTTCACTTTCTGATTCAGTTTAAGGTCTTATTAATTGTTTTAACGTGTCTCGACATCACATTACAGTTCTCTCAGTATCAGACTCTTATAAAACTGAAAGGTAATTGAATGGCCTACATCTGTCTGTTCGCACTTCCCTTTCAAAATTTTAGGGTGATCGTTCTCATCCTTGTCTCATGTGGTCACATGGCTTTGGCATAGTTTGCTACTCCACTTTAGATATATATATATATATGTTTGAAACTAAAATGTGCTTGTGGTATATAATATTTATTTAGTTGCTTATTAAATTATTTTAATTTAATTTCTTAATTTAAAATCAGGATTACAGTTAAGATTAGTGTTTTATTTACTATGATCGGGACTGTCAAGCTCCAAAATTTTGGTATCAACAAAGTTGTTAATAAACAAAGTTGTGAAAAAAATGATACCAGTACTTTCTTTAAAGCTGCAGTCCGTATTATCATCTTCATGTGCTCTTCAGAGTGGATGAATCTAATGTTTGCTGTCAATCTCCACATCGTTGTGGATACTGTACTTCAGAATCATGAATTGTAGTCTTGGAAGTATGACCAAAATAAGAATTTTCACCAGAAAATGTCATCTGAACAAGTAACATATCTGCCACTTTTGTCCTGACCAACTGAGAAAAAAAGCACTACAATAAATCACGCTCCTAATGGTGGTTAAATTTAACTCTAACTTATCTTGGATCAGGTCAAACCATGCAAATTATTTTTACTGTTACAATTTGTTCCCTAATTGTTAACAAAATCAGCATTTAGTGTGTAATAGCATTACTTGTAGATTTCAATTTCTGTAGCCACTCTGCTCTCCGAAGTCTTTCACTTTTGACTACGGGTGAATCTCCAGTTGTCACCGATCATTGTCATTTGGACCTTTCTGGATTACAATCCGCCATCAAAATGATAATGATTTAAATATTGCAGCTGCTGTGAGAAAAGGGTATGATCCTCACATGCCATATAGCCTACTAGCTGGGACTCCTTCTTCATATAATAGACGTGACGTAATGACGCAAAGACGAACGGCAACATGCTCAAATTTCCAGAGGAAACCCACCAGTACCGCTCTTTTTATAAAACATTATTACAAGCTTACTGTTGTGAATTTGGCTAAGGTGAGGAGATGGTTTTGAACATTGGTTAGTTATATAATTGCTCAAAAATTTATTTTGGATCATTTTTAACCAAGAAAACATTACAGACTGCAGCTTTAAAACAGCTTATTGTGTTATATGACAGTAAGAAATCATGAAGAGGGCCTAAATAATGACAGAATTTTCATTTTTTGCTTTACAATTCCTTATTGTGCAGTGCTTTGGTCACCATTTGTTGTTTTTAAATGTGCTGTAACAATAGATGTGACTTGACTAACCAAAAATCATGAGTTTAGGCACAGAGGGTTCAATTAAGTTTGTTGTCGCTCCCCAATCAGGTTTGTTTTCAAGCGCTTTTTATGAAGGACTTTTCTCTTTTTTTGCTACCTGTTTCCAGCTTTGCTCTCACCTGGTGTCACAGCGGAATTCGAAATGAGATATTTGAATGGCCCACGCTCTGCCAAAACCTGGCCAGAGCTGTTTACTCAGTGATGGGAGCACATTTGGGGTCTGTTCAAATTCAAAGACATGCCAAATCATTCTCTCTTTCTTCTCCGTTCCCCCTCCGTCGCTTTGTGTGCCCGTGTGTGTGTGCCTCTCACCCTCACCCTCTCTCTCCCTCGTGGTAAATGGAGATGTGAAATATTTAAACACACTTTGTTGTGCGGGGACAATGCACTCTAGCAGATGGACAGGCCCCGCACGGGTTGGATGTATGCAAATCTCCATACAAAGCAGCCCAGGATGTTTTCAATCTAACACCAGCGCCTCAGGCCCTGTTTTAATCCCCCTTTACCCACAGCCAGCCCGGTTTTTTATCAAGTCAAACGCCGTAAGCGCTGTGTCAACCTGGACATCTGGCCCCACCACGAAACCAGAGGGAGAGCAAGACAGGCGAGTGAGTGTGGGAGAGAGGATCTGGCTGGCCTGAAACATTTGGAGATGGGTTTGGGATATAGAAAGACTCAGAGAGATGAGTAAAGGACTGTGTGGGATTGTATTGGAGCTTCTGAATAAAAGCTCTCTAACCCTCTTACTTCACTCTGCCGCCTCGGTGGAGATTCGGGCCCGGGAAGCTTTCGTTTGCCTTGGAGGTAAACATGTTGCTGAGATGCTCTCTCTCACTCTCTCTCTCTCTTTCGTTTCTCCTCTGTTTCTTCTTTCCCTGCCGCTTTCTGTTGCGTTTTCAAAAGGAAATGAGTGATGCTGGGGGCTGTCGGGTTTGAATGATTGCTTTCTGATGTGACAAATGAAGCAGGGAGCAGCCAGACACCTGGAGACACCTGGCACCTCGGCACAGAGCGAGCGCACCATCACACAGGCATGCGCACAGCGTGTACGAACACTCCTTATTCATTTACTAGCATAATTAAAACATTGAACCGATGGTGTGTGAAAACTTCACATTTCCATGTTACAACACCCGCTAACTGATGAACTGATAAACCAGCCGGTTAACTGGAGCTGACTGATGTCTGAGAGGAAAGAGGGCGTGTTTGATAGATGGTTTGTCTAATTGGATATGCGAGTATTCAGCGGAGTCTACTAATATCTAGGCCAATGATATATAAGATGTCCACAATAAAGAAAAGGAACAATCTACACTCTTAATGTGCCGCTATTATGCTATTTGAAAAGTTCCTAATTTTGTTCACGAGGTCTCCTGCAACAGGTTTACATGCATCAAAGGTCAATATACATTGCACATCACCACATTTTTCAATGATGCTCAAACGACTCATCGGATGAATCAGTCTCGCTAAATCCCTCTTTTCCGGAAACCTGCTCTGCTCTGATTGGCCAGATGACCCAGTCTGATGCAATTGGTCTACCACTTACAGCTCTGGAGCTTCCTAAAGCGCAGCGATTGTACACACCGTAAAGACAGTATAACGATGCCGTATTTTACCATATCAATCCGAGCGCGAGACGATGATGAAATATTGGAGGAACCGGTCATTTAACCCGAGCCTCAATCATAAGAACGACTTTCTCAGTTTCTCAGTGATACGCTACTCAGTTTGACGTACAATATGAGATGTTGCAAGTGTAATTCCTCACCATCAGCAATAACAAATATATCCATCAACAAACCGTTATTTCTCCATCATTTATTATTTTAAGGCATTTCTTGGAGTCAAGAAGATTTATATATATATGTGCCAAGTTATTAGAAATGTACTCTTTGCATTCATGTTCATTTCATATGGGTTTAAAACACAGTCAGTGCACACATCTTATTATTTAAAATATCATATCTTTCTTTCTTTCACAAATGTGATGAATTATTACTTTAATAATGTCATTGAATGGTTTGTGGCGACGCAACACATGACATTTTACAACCTGAACTAACTCTGGTGTGTCATTAAAAGGTCAAATGATCAGATATTTTAAAATACATTGATTTTAACACACAGTCTTGAGGGTTTTCAAGGGTCCTCTCTGTGATATCATTTCCTGTTTTATCTTATAGCACATTGTACAAAAACATCCAAAAAGTTCATACAAAAAATTTCACAGCAGCTTCACAAAATAATATACAAATATTCAGTAAATGATATTCAGTTCAATAACTGTTAATATTAAAAGCTTCATCAACTATGAAACAAGTTCAGTTCAGCTATAAGCAGAAGACAATAGTTGCACTACATGCCTTGGCAAACAATTATTATATTTTATCAAGAGCGTATTATAATATTAAAATGTTACATGTAGAAATAAAACTTGACATTTTTGATTTTATCTCCCCAAAAATATATTAAAATGATTTATAATTTAGAAACTAAAAACATGTTCATCACAGAAGTGGTGTGTTCAAGTAATTGTATGCATAAACACTTATACACCTTAAGGATCTACACCTTGTTTTTGTTTTTTCGTAAGAAATAGAGGAAAAAATTTGAACATGTGAGACAGAAGGCAAGTAAGAAACATCTCCTTTCTCTCTCTCTCTCTCTCTCTCTCTCTCTCTCTCTCTCTCTCTCTCTCTCTCTCTCTCTCCCTCTCTCCCTCCCTCTCTCTCTGTGTGTGTGTGTGTGCATGTGTGTGTGGCAGACGTACCTGTCTCTTTCACAGCTGCCTCTCAGACTGCAGGAGCCCAGCTAGCATGACACCTCACATCTCTGAACAGGGCCTGAGGACTGGAAAGATAAACACACACACACACACATACACACACACACACACACCGCTGCTCTAGCCCTCCAGACCACCACCTGCCTCCATGAACTCGTCTGCACACAAAAACACAAGATTGTCTCTCTTCCTGTGTTTTTCTTTTCATAAACTTCGACTGACATACCCGCATTACCTTCCTATGCTCATGTGAATCTACATGCATAAACAAATATACATATTTGTATGATTACTGTACGATTATATACATAATCACACCCTAAGGCCTTCGTTGCACGCTGCAGGCCAGGCTATGACCCTGTACGGTCCCGGTGACCCCTACTGAGTTCACTCGTTCCTTCAGGTGCAACACAGATAAATAGGAGCACACACACGTTTGTGTTTCTATCATGGTTTCTAGCGTTTTTTTATACGGAGATGTCCTCTTGACCTAAAACTAACCCACAAACAAACCTTTTTGTAGTTTTAGATCTTAGTTAAGATAATATTTAGTATGTTTATGAAGGGTTTTCCTCTTAAACTTCGCCTGGTCCTCAAAATATAGGTGATTTCAGGTTTTACTGCACATTTGATGTTTGTAAAACCTGACGCGCACACAAATGCACCATCCATATAGATAACACAACTGGAAAGTTGCTTTGTTTGTTTGTTTTTGAAGATGAGAGATTATGGTCCTGACTTAAAAAAGACAAAAAGAAAGAGAGAGAGAGATAGTTGGAGAAAGAGCGAGTAAAGAAAGAGAAATCTGGGGGTAAAAGCAAGTGTGAATCTGACAGACCAGATTGCCTGGCAACAGAATGACCATCATCTGGTGCAAGAGAAAGAGTGAGAGAGAAAAAGAAAGAGGGATTGAGCATAAAAAAAGAGAAAATATGGTGGCAGTTTTAGTTTCCACTATGCCAAATCCAAATAATCACTTTGACGGAATTAATTATCTTCAGATGTGCATTTTATATTTACAGTACATGAGAGTCAGTTGTGTTCGTTGTAATTACATGCATCAGAAAATGGACAATAATAATGATGCTGAATCAGAAAACTTCTCCGTGTGAATATGACACTATACGAGCAATGTCAAGGGTCAAATCTTCATTTAACGACGGGGTATTATTACAGAGATTCCCACTGGCCCCATCAGTGAATGACATTTTGCTTTCCTGATGTCTGGTTGAGACTTTTAGCCAAACGTTCTGGGCTGACTGTCATAGCACAGCCTCAGGCACAAACTACACCAGTCCCCTCTCTTCACACACAGCTCACACTCGCTCTAAACACGCTGGAGGCGGGGGAGGTGGACCTAGATTGTGCCAAATTATGTTCGGTATTCTTAATCTATATATTATTTTCAATATTTTAGCATAAAAACGAAGCATACTGTGCAGTGCTCGGAATTTAAACTCCCATTCCAGTGACCTGGAAGTAATATCAACCATGATTTTTAGCAGTTCTTTCTTCACTCATTATTTGCATGGCCAACTTACACAACAAAGATGTACTAAAAATGTATTTCGCGAACAGACGACAATGTTGTTTTACGCTGTATTAGCCTGCCAAGCCAGTAGTTGGCGATGTCTCTTTGCGCATGAGGTCACCGTTTCCACAAATTCGTGTTTTTGTAGTTTACATGGTATTGTTTTCTAAAACTTGCACTTTGAAACCCTTTTTCAAAAGTTTGCATTTTCAGGCCACCAAAACACCGTTGTCGTGTAAATCAACGGCCAAAACGATTAAAAACTTTTCAGTTTTTAGTTAAAAATTGGTTGTGTAAACGGCCCCTCACTCAATATTTGATTAAAATGTACATGACATTATGAAATCACTACTGTTTGAAGCAATGCTTAACATGTTCTGTCTCACATTGGCTTAACATTACAAATAGTAGGCATGATACAGTACACACTACAGTATACAGTAGACTAATGTTGCCTTCTGTATATGACCATGTTGCTAAATCAGGTGTCCCAGACACTTTAACTGTGTCCGAAATCACAGACTGTCAAGAGTTTTTAATGCATTTGATGAAGACGTTACAACGCTACTGTTCAAAAAATTTGGGATCAGCAAGTATTTTTAATGTTTTTAAAAGAAGTATCTTATGCTCACCGAGGCTGCATTTATTTAGGAAATATAGTAATAGTGTGAAATATTATTAAAATGAAAATATTTGGTCGCACTTTATTTTAAGGTGTCTTTGTTACACTGTAATTATACATTTAAGTATCGAGTATTCTTAAGTAACTACATGTACTTACTATACAGTTAGGATTAGGGTTTGGGTTGGTTTACAGTTAGTTGCATGTAATTATGCATAATTTATAGTTATTACTATAGTAACAACATGTAACATATGTAACAATGACACTGTAAAATAAAGCGTTACCAAATATTTAAAAATGTAATTTATTCCTGTGATGTCAAAGCTGAATTTTCAGCATCATTACTCCAGTCTTCAGTGTCACATGATCCTTCAGAAATCATTCTGATATGCTGATTTGCTGCACAAGAAACGTTTCTTATTATTATCAATGTTGAATTTTTGTGGAAACTTTGACAAATTTTCTTTTCTTTTAGATAAAGTCTTATAGATTGTCACTTTTAATCAATTTAATGCATCCTTGGTGAATAAAAGTATTCATTTCTTTCAAAAACAACAACAACAAAAAAATCTTACTGACCCCACACTTTTGTTGCATACAAGTATGCATACAATCTGGACACACTACATCCACCCAGTGTTGCCAAGTCTGCTCATCATAAGTGACTTGTTCTTTATAAGTCACTTATAGATTAGGGCAGTCATGGGTTGCATTTTTTTTCCCCCTATTTCCAGAATACAGTTGCATATTTGTGCTTTATCAAAGTACTACATACTATAGTTTTAAAGTATTATATACTCATTATTTAGTGTGTGATGATGTCTCTCTGTCTGTTTGAATGAGCGCTATGAGTCAGGCTCAGAGGCAAGCAAGCGCTCTCTTCGTTTCCACTGAAATGGTCTGTTATTCGTCCCAGTGCTGTATTTGGTTAAAGACTGTTTTACTGAAACCACATACTGACACAGGTTGAATTCAGCATCTTTATGCCATTACAACAATAAGAAATGTCTTATATAGTTAATAGCCATCAATGCACAGATTGCATTTCTAAATATTTTAATTAGAGTTTATGTGTCATGAGTTTTGGGGACAATCATTTTAATTCAGCATAGTTATGCCATGATGAGATGGTCATTTGGTCCTTGAATAATGTGTCGCAGCCGTGGGAGTTGGAGGGTTTTTTGTATTGTTTTTTTTGTTTTTTGAAAGGGAAATGGTTCAAGGAAAGAAAGCGAACAGCATTTTTGGCAGAACATAATAGAAAACTGAAACAAAATCCCTTTCGAAGGGGTGCCCTATACAGACTGCATGGCCCACCCCCCAAACCAGGGCTAGCTTTTGATTTGGGCTTAATTGTTTTTCCAGACCGGGTTGCTTATTTGGGGCTTGTTTGTTTTTTTCAGACCAAGTTGCTTATTTCTTATGCACACTTCAGAATTTCAGTAGAAGTAAGTGTAGGAATTTGTATGTGCTTACTATATAATATTCTTAAGAATACTGAGCAAGTCACTGCTGTAGTCAAATGGTTGAAGAAAACACAAACATGAAGTCCTTGACCCTAGTTTCACCTAAAGAAGTACATTGATTAAATGTAAATTAATTAAAAATAACGAGATACAAGAGCACATATTACAAATAAAGTAGTCTAATTAGCCTTTAGGTTTATGGCTACGACATCATTAGAAACACGGATATTAGCTACTCACACCACACACTCTTCTGGCATTTTCATTAAAGACGTAAAACCTGAAGTTGTAGAAAACGACATAAATAAGCTGTCTGGAGAATGGTTTATGGTCCGGCTGGAGCTCGTGCTCCCCCTCTAAACTTCTTCAATAATAGTACAGTATCTCGCAGCTTTAATGGAGTCCTCCGTATGTGTGCGAGTCAGTTTCTTTTCCCTCTTTTTCACCCAGTCAACCTCTCCCGCTGTACTAATTAATGAATGCTTAGTGTGGGTGCCCTTTCTATTGAGTCCCTTTAGTATAAACATAATTAATGCCCGGCCTCTTTTATGGAGGCTGTCATCAGTATTCATCCGCATCCCCCGGAGGAGCGTGAGCTGAACCGCTGCCGCGGCCGGACCGGCTCGCCTCGGCACAGCGACACTTGGAGCCGGAGCGAAAGGACCTGGGAATGCACACAAGTGGTATTTGTAAGCCGAGATCAAAAAGCATTTACCTTTAGATGTTTTCCTGTTATGAATATTCAGTGGCCTTATTGAAATCTAATTTAGGTCTCCTTTTCTCTGGGGGTTTTTAATCAGTGCACATAGCCGGAGGGTAGATCTGATTGACAGCCGAACTTTAGTGAAAGACAGAGAGAGCTGGTGGAGGGGGGGGGGACAGACACAGGGCATGGACAGAAGCAGAGAGAGAGAGACGAGAGACAAATTTAGTGGGGCACTTGTGTTTGGGACACAAGAAATGAAGCATAATGTTGCTGTTTTGAATACAAAACAAACTGGTACCTGAACAACATGTTACTGCAACACTGCTTAACTATAACAAAAAACTCTATAACAGTTCGCCGCAGAATGAATATTTCTTCCTTTGAACACAAACGGACAATTCAGCTGTTCACATATATTCTTTTGTTCAATTCAGACACGAGATACTTAGCCCTGACATCAAAGTTCACTCTTATAAGTGAAGGTTATTTATCGATAAATATGGTTCCATGAAGAAATTTTTACATTTCCGTTCTTCACGCCATGAAAATATGGTTCTTTTGAGAACAATTAACTGAAATTTTCTTTGGGGAACCCAAAATGGTTCTTCTATGGCATCGCTGTGATGACCCTTATGGAGCGTTGCTGATAAAACCTCATATGGTAACTGCATTTGTGCCTGTCATCTTGTTAATATTTAATGATAAAATCGATAAACCATTTGACAGTAGAAAACAAACAGTGGATCAGGGGATCTATTACCACAACCTAATTAAATGCATGGTTGCAAGTTTTTGATTTAATTAAACCTTTTAAGTTGCAAACATTATTTTGATGAGTTTGGTTGACATAATAATGTTGATTATTACATCCGCTTAATCATGTGCAATTTAAACTGAAATTTCTGAGTTCATTGATTTTTTTAAGCTGTAGTAACTTGAAATTGCCTCAATAACTTTGAAAACTTGGTAATGGATTTCTAGTTCCCAGCATGCTTTGCATCGGACTACATGTAAATGTCGAAATAATGTTATTTTACGTGTGTGTTTTTTTTTAAGTAAAAGGAAAGAGCTGTAAGTGTTTAATGTTGTTTGACATTTAAAAGAGTTTCTGCAATGTTGAAGTTGTTGTGGTTTCTATTGTGCTGAAGAGTAGTGTTCATGGTTAGGTTGTGGGTGACAAATATAACATATATTTTACAACAATGAGCAATGACATATTCAGTTCGATGCATTTAGTATGTGCTATGCTGTTATAGCTGAAATAGGTAAGTCTGATTAGTTCAAGGACTACCACTTAAAAAGATAGGTTGGAACAACTTTTGAGTAATCATCTTAAAAATTTGAGTTTACTCTACAAATTGGTTATTCTGCCTCAGTGCAGTTTGTTGGTTAAACATAATTTCTTTAGAAGTTGTCATAACTATTGTGAATTTAATGCAAACTGTTGTGTTATTGTTTTGTTGCAGAGCAAAAACTTTTTAGAGTTTGCATTAGACTTGCCCTCTGGATTGACTTCAGAAAACATGAAATACAGCACACAAGTCCTTTTTTGACAGGACTATATACTTTTATTGTATGGAAAACAGCCACTTGGACATTTGACTAAATATCTCCTTTTGTGTTCCACTGAAGAAATGAAATGGGTTTGGAACGACATGAGGTTGAGTAAATGATGACAAGTTTCATTTTTGTCTGAAAAATCCAGTTCAACTTTACCAGTCAAAGAAGAGCGCAGCTTCTTCCTTTTCTTTTTTTTTTTTTTTTTACACAATGAAGCGCTGCTAAGCTTCACAGATAAGCGATGGCACATTTTGAGCTAATGACTTACAGAGGCTGCTCAGTTTGAAACAAGAGAATGAAATTTCCTTGCGTGATGAGCTGATAATCAACAAAGAGGAGGCTGTCAGAGGATTGAAGTGGTCCACCAAAGCTCTGAGCTAATAAAAATTCTTTGTTAGGAAAAAGCCTTCTTGTCCAAGTCTTAAGGACATATATAGTGCTATCACTCCTGCAATTATAAAACACTCTCATCGATGAGCACAGCAAGAACTAAGTGAGTATTAAGCACATTGTTGTGTCTGATCATCAGAGACCCTTCTGTCAGGGAGGAAAGACGGAGTTATTTCTGCAGTGGCCAGCATACGACGACTCCCTGCCAGCGCAATGCATCATATTGTTCTGTAAACATACATTTGGCATTTGTAGCAGTTTGTGAGTGTCAGTTTAAAGAATAAGAATAGAGAACTAATACTCAGAAGCAGAAAGATGAATTGGAATCATATTTCTGTGTTCTTTCAGTTTGTTTATATCAGTGGTATCAGGACATTCATAACTAAGAAGTACAGACAGTCTAAAATAACAGCAGCTGTCCTCAACAAGATCACCTTTGTTAAACACATTTAAAGGGACAGTACAACAGAAAATTAGATTCTGTCTTTATTTTCCTCACCCTTATTTGGTTCCAAATCCATTTGACCTTCTCCTGGTGAACACCAAAAATGTTTTGAAGATTTTTAAAGATGCGTCACAAATAAAGCAGCATGATGGTATCGTAAAACTTGGTGTGTGTGACTTGGTATTTTTGATGAAATCTGAAAGGTATATGACTTGTCCATAGACAGCAATGTAATCAACACTTTCAAGGATACGGCTTGGTGAACTAACCCTTTAAATCTAGCGGGTTTGCAGACATCCCAACCTGCAAAAAGTCATTTCAGGGAGGAACCCCCACCCCCAAAAAAATAAATTCCATAAGCTATAGGCCGTTAATTTGTTAATTATGTTGAAATATGTAGATTTTTACTAACATGTAGCTTTACTATTTATATAAGCTACTTATACTATTTATGTAAACTGTTTTTATTTATTTTCCATTGCAACTTTAAACAGATCTAAGGAGTTTGTTGTTTTCATGGAGCCTTGGCAACTAGCCTGAATAATATGCACATGAAATGAAACTTATCAACTCACCTCAACATGCCTTTTGCAATCATTTAACCCGCCGTGGGCAATGCTGAAGTCGCTGTTACAAATGCAGCGAGCAAGACTGTCATTATGTTTGACACTTATAAGAAAGGGGTACACTTTCCTGTAGTCTGCCGTAAAATGTGTCTTGTCTTATACTTTTTTATCTCTGCCATGGTGCTCCTGTTTCTAGATAGACATAACTGATTAATTTGGTTCGAGAGAAGAGATAAAAGCCCGCCCACACTGACAATTGATTGGTTGATTTGCAGAAACAGGCCAATCAGGATGCTCTCTGTCTTAGATGCGCTTCGCACACAAGCACACACACGCAAGGTCTCTCGCTCCCTCTCCCTCTCTGCCGTGCGCGCGCTAGACGGTTTGAAACACAGTCTCTGTCTCGCACGCGCGCTCTTGCTCGCTCGGGAGATTTTAACTAATTTGCGGGCATCAGTATCTATTCTTTATACACTCACACATACACCTAAAAAGTGCCAAACCAAAAATGGCAAAATATTTAGTGGTCTTTTAATGGTCTTAACCATTTTAATCACAAATCACTGGACAGGAAATTAGCTTGAACCGCACAAATACTGTAGATAAAGTAACCATCTTCCCCTTTGTTTTTCTCAAATGTTTAAGTCATGTGGGTCAACTTGCAGACAGCTTTTTACAGGAAGAAGAGTCAGTGTTCTTCCTCAATGTTGGCTTCAAAGAGTTTATGAGTAGTTGAAAAATGTCTCCCAGTTCTTTTGAGTTTAATGTGAGACTAAATATTCACTATAGGGTTCAAATCTGGACTCGACTGAGGCCAAACCATGAGCCTGATGGACTTCTTCTCAAGTCACCTCTTGGTTGTCTTTGCAATTTGGGCAGAAGCAATGTCTTATTGAAAAACAACATCTGATTTTCTGCTTCTTCAGCTGTACAGGTATGAGGTTTACCGATTCCCCCATTGTCTCTACAGTTTTAAGCACGATAATAAGTGTTTCGATGCCTAACTTTCGCTCTCCGCCTCACCGAACAACATTACGATACTAGCGTATCTACCGAGGCGCCATTCATGAAATTACTCTAATCATGATTGATTTCAGTGAGATGTAATGAGAAGTTCTTGAAAACACCTCTTGATATATCATTTTATATGGGTGCTTCACTGACACTTCTTTAGCAAGGCATGAGCGCAGGTGTAGGGTCCTGTCCCGGAGGGCTCCATTAAAACAGTGTCTCTCGCTGCTCAGAGCTACAGGACAGTGTGTAACGCTGGCCATATGCTTACCAGGAAGCCAACAGCTGACTGAGTTAATTGACAGAAATCAACATATCTGGACACGCGTGTGTTTGTGTGAGATGTGAGCCGGAGGAAATGATTGGCGATCAGCAACACTAGAGTCGCTCCACAGGGAACACTAAACAAAGTGAGTGGTAATTTAGTTAGTAGAGAGAGAGTTTATAGCCACAGGGCTCTGCTTTTAACAGAAGAAAAAGAGAGAAAGGAAGCTTGGAGCTTTCTTGTGGTCATTGCATATCTTTGTTTTTGTTTATTAATTTATTTTTGACTACATTTTCAAGCAGCCTCAAAAAAGTTGCATGAATTTGTTCACTAAATACTCCATTAAATTATTTATAGTCCCATTTGAAGATGTAGTAAAATGTATTCCTATGGATTTGAAATCTATAAATTATTTTTATTGTGGAGACCAAATAGTACATGTGTTGGACTACTTAGCATGCGGATCAGGTCTAAGTGGGGGGGGGGGCTTTATAAGGAGAGGACATTCGCTGAGACGACGACACAGTGACATTGTCATTAGCTTGAAGTTAATTAGTAATTAACGGCGCTATTTCACTCAGGCGCATCTCTCGGCATCCTCTGACAGGCTCTTTACTCCTCCACTGCGACGAAAACCAATAATGCACGATGGGCTGTTCCTCTGTCACTTCCCGCGTGAGTTAATTAAGAGCTTTGCCACGATCCTTAAGATATGTAAGCGCTGTGATAATATGGCATGTCACAACCAGCTGTGTTAAATTCAATAATATCCCCAAAACATACAGAGCCCTAAATCAGTTTTGATGTTGTTTAATTAAAAAGATTAGCAATGGAACAAATCAAGATTTAAAAATTGTATATGTTTTTAAGATTAGATTGAGAATAGATGGTTACATTTCTTTAAAAGGTCTGTGTTAAACATGTATCACCATAATTTATCACAAGCTTGTTTATTCATACTAGTGGTATTATTAGAATGAGTTGTTAGTATTAATGGACTGTTATAGAACGTAGACTGAAAGACGTAAAAAACATGCAAATTAAAACCCACAAACAGTACAGCCAATACACTGGAGAATTTTCATTTTTCAGTCTTTTTTTTCTTCTTCTGAACTTCATGATCGCTTCCAGCACATCTCAAACATTTTGGTGGAATTGACGCAAGGGAAATAACATTTGTTTTTAAAATGAAATGGTTGAATCCTCTATTTCATAGTTAGCGGATTTCATAGCTAGAATTTTATGTTAGTGAAATACACACAATTACTTAACATTTTCACACTTTTTGCATAATTTGACACAACTGTTGCTAGAATGGAAATGATGCACAATAAATATGAAAGCCCTAATTTTGCCCCATATAAGAAAAACATAATGCTTGGGTAAATCATAATTATGAGATGAAATGTGGAAATTGAGACACTAAGTCAATTATGAGATAAAAGTCACAATGCTTTATTTCATTATTTAGACTTTTTGTCTTAAAGGTAGGTTAAGCAAGCACTTTTTGTTCTACTGGTTGAATCTCACTTCACATCCTGTAATCAATAATAGAAGTGGTCTAAATATTAAAAAAAAAAAAAGTACTAATATCTTCCGTGTAAACAACCAGCCTATAATGGTTATAATCCCCACACTCATTTTTTAATAATCCCAATAAATCATAAACAGTCTCTCCAAATGAGTGTTTCCAGATTACCATCTAGTCTTACGTGAGAGTAGGGTGACTCGTGACGATCCCGCCCTGAGCGAGCCACAGCAGTGCACCATTTCTGTTTACTCGCTGTAAAAGCTGGAGATATACAATATCGACCCCAAAAAAACATTACAAATATTCTGTTATTGGATGTGCCAACGAAGAAGAGTCTCTATAGACTCTGAGCCACTGAGGACACCAAGGGTGAATGAGCCAAAAAAAAAAATCAGTAAAGAGTAATATATTTGCACAAATCATTTTCTGCCGAGCTGCTTCACAAACGAGGTTCAATTCAACACTGGATTTGCACAAAAGATTAACATGACGGCACATGCTAGTTGAGGAGTTGAATCAATTCTGCATGAACTACATATTTATCCACTAACCGTTCAGAAACGTCCAGTTGCATTCTAAAAATTGTAACTTCTTCCTGAGTCTCTCCATCAGTGTCCGACTCACCGTTACTGACCATTTCTGACATTTTGGCTGCGTGAGATTCTCCAGTTTTGTTGTTGTGGAGTATCCGAAGTGTGAGCTGTTAAAGCTCTGCCCTCCTCTGGAAATCTGGAAAGGGGTTGGGAGCAGCAGCTCATTTGCATTTAAAGGGTCACACACAAACATAGTGTGCTTTTGCTCACACCTAAATTGGGGTAAATTTGACAAGCTATAACAAGTGATCTGAGGGGTATTTTGAGCTAAAACTTCACAGAAACATTGTAGGGACACCAGAGACTTATATTACATCTTGTGAAAAGTGGCATAATAGGTCCCTTTTGAATTCTGATAAAATTTTCTTAGTCAATAATTAGTCATTGTGGAAATTATGGCACATTTAACATCATTTATGTAACAAATTTATATAAATCAATTTCAGACAATAAATATTGAAATGTATTTCAGTCACGCTTATTATTTATTTATTTATTATTATTTTTAAAGAACTTAATTTAAATATACATATATATATATATATATATACCCTATGGATTTTCATATTTTAAAACATCATCAGTTTGGGACAAGATAAAACAATAAAATTGCATGTGTAAAATGACAGGGGTATCACTGTAAACTATTGTCCACACATACACACACAGACATCAGCAGTGATCATCTGGATATTGTCACCCGTCACTCAAACAGTCTGGACATAAACCGGAACAGACTCCGAGAGCCTGGGGATGTTATTCTCCGTCGTGCTCATAGAGTTAAAGTCTTTCACACATTTTACAAATATCAAAATGAGTAAAGGCCAAGTGAATAGGTGGGACAGTAACTAAATGTCCTTTCAGATACTAAACAATCAGGCGATCTAAATTACATGAACACAATAATTTGCACTGAAAATGATTAGATATTTTAATGCCATACAATAGATCTGGTCTCTTGAACCTTTTTGAGTACATGAAGCACCTCTCCTCTTCAGGTGTGACACAGTGTCGCCCACTTAGCCCCAGGCCCCTGATCTCACCCCCCTTTCCCACCGCCATGGTAAGCGACGTCGCCATCTGTCTCTATGGTAACCTGAGAGGGTCCCGTGAGAGGGGTGACGGATGCCTGGCACACGCGCACATTGCCAACTCACCAGCATGGCACGCAGCGACCTGCCATATGGTGCCACCCCATATATCTAGCGACAGAAGCAGAGGAAGACCTGCATGTCCATCCATGCTGATACAGCTCTGGAATTACGACAACAGTGTGAACTAGATGTCGCAATATGGCTCTATAAGATTAATTAGCGAGCTAGCATTTCCACTACAGACTACTTGCAGGCATATATTTAGGCTACTGAGAATGTTGAGCTCCACGGAAGTGTCTGTTATTATATGAAGATTATCGAAACTGAAGTATACTGTGTGGAAGTTGTTGGTTGGACACAGTTGGCCAAGTTAGACTGGAAATTGAGGTGTAATGATGCTACAAACAGTCAGGAGGTGTTAGCCACGACACTCCAGTTAAACGCACACATATGCCCGCCCTCGCACTTTCAATTGCACGCATAAAGGCCTCTTTTCAGCGTTTAAATGTTTGTGCCAGACACTTAGCTCACTGTAAAACTGTAAGTGAGGCAGGGCCGCTAACACTACACTATTTTCTGGGCTCTGCTGCCTCCTGGTGGTGTGGTTCCCAACACGACGTCTCGGATAACTAAATTAATACACAAAACGTATTTCCCTTGATAAAATATAGTTTTATATTTCAGCAAAATATGCTTACAAATACAGAATACTGCATTTACATTGTTTTACTTTTCATATGACATTTGTCTCCCAAATAAGAATGCAATATGGATTAATTCATCCACAACTCAGGATGTCATGACATTGTAATAATTCAAAGCTCATCTACTACATTTCCTAGTCTTGAGTGAGAAGTTTCATAAAGAATGATGCAAGCGTAATAAATATGCAAAGTTTCTTCATCGCTACTCTAATGTAAGTTATTGTCAGATGTGATGATAAAACAAGCCCCACGATCATAATGCAGTTATGCAGGACATTAACACATTAAATATCAAATTAGACAGCATTAAATGGAACGGATCATAACATATATGTGAGAAAGTTGCATCAGCCAGAACAAGAACACACAACGAAGAAACCAGAGAAAACATGTATAAGGAAACCAATGATCATATAAGCATTTTCAATCTAATCTCTAAATCAAATATAAATCAATAAATATAAAAGTATTCTGAAATATTGTCTACTAATATATATATATATATATATATATATATATATATATATATATATATATATATATATATATATATATATATATATATACAATCTATGTATAAAATAAGATTATAAATCACAAATAATTTTGTGAACATATTTCTTATGATATTATGTACTGGAAAAAAATACAATTTCCTTGAGTCCCTTGCAGAGAAGAGAGTTATATAACAATTCAAGTTTCTTTTCCGGTTTCTTTATAATCTGCTATGATCTTCCCTAGCAGTACACCTGCAATAACAGCAGAAATGTATTGCATGTTTTAATACACATTAAAATAAGCCCCATTAAAGCACAGCAAAGCTTTCCTAGGAGCTGATTTTCCTTCAATTCTTTAAAGTAACTAAACAGTAACATTTATTTTACTCCTCAAAAGCAGTTACAACTGGGGAATGGGAGATTTACCACATGATTTGAGATACTTTTGTGACCCATAATTGAACCTAAAAATATGCCTCAGTTTTTGATTTATGCTGCACTAAGAGGCTAAATATTTAAGTTAAATGACTTGAATTGAATTTGGTTTTGGTCAAATCGTTCCCAGATAGATGTAACGTTCAGGATTTTTTCCCACACAATAAAGCTTATCACCATAATACATTCATTTCATTGTGCAACTTCTTGGTCCAAACAAATGACCCACTGAGAGAAAGTCCCTAATAGATTCAATCAAAGACAAAAGGTAACTAGCAGTTTGTCTCTGAGCCCGAAACAAAAACTTCCTATAAAGATCAGAAACGGTTCTCAACAGCATATAACCGAGACAAAAAAAAAAATGCTTTAAGGGATCAGCCAGCTACAAGATGCACAAATAATGTTTAACAAAGCACTAATGACAGTAACTTTCTTCCAACTAGGACAAACTCCAACTCTGCAGTAACAAAGAACAGTAATCTCTATGAACAGCTCATACCCTGTGGAAGAAAAATGTCTGAGATGAGGTATTTTAAAATAACATGCTATTAATAATTTAATAAACACTGTCAATTCCCAGACTCTTATCTTTTGGTTGTAACCTGATTAAATGGACGGTGTACTGCGGGTTTCTAAACTGCTTTGGTCACAATAATGATAACATTAAAGCAACTGCAACCACAAACCAGCACAGGTGCTACAGGATAAAACAGAGATGAATGAACACATGGATCTTAACAAAATTCTCAGTAACACTCTTCATACGGCGGCTCCTGGTGATCTATAACAGATCGATGAAGTGTCTCCTACAGCTTTTCCTATTTTCTCTTCAGCAAAACAAATTTCTGAGGAGTCATAGTGAAGTGTGTTCTCAGAGCTGATGACCCTCCCCACCTCTCATACACAAAACGTAGCAGATCTATAAGCTCCATATCCTGATGGTGTTGCTCTGCTCCAGTCCCCTGTGCTCTCAGATGTGGATGTTGTGGTACCGGCCCTTTGCTAAATCTATGTCCACTCTACGAGCTTCTGCGAAGCTTAAAAACATGGCTAGCCCCAGCAGATTCACCACAGTGATGAGGCCGAAAACTGACGCCCAGGAACCACTGGCCTCGATCAGATACCCTGAGAAATACACCATGATGACCCCTGACAAGGACACACACACACACACACACACACAAACTCATTAACACAACAGCATACAAAAAAAATCTACCAGTAAAAAAACATAACTATTTAACGTATATTTTAATAGAACTGTTTTCATGCTGTTCTTACCTGTAAAAGCTCCACAGGTATTCATCACCCCTATAAGAAATAAATCAAATAATGAGACTGGCTTATAATATTCAATGTACTTTGTTTAAAAAGCAGACAATCTTTTCGCTCATTAAGGATTATAATAAATATAAAGAATAAGATTAAAAAAAATGTCAAATCTACAACACAACTATAACTATGACACTGAAGAACAATAATTGCTAGATTCAGGGTGTTTATGGTCAATTAAAACTATTAGAATACATTTTCATAAAAAAAATAAAATATAAAACAATTCAACCTTTAAAATTTATTACAGTTAGCTCAAAAAAAAGGTCATTGCAAATTTTTTTCTCACAATTCTGATTTAATAACAAGCAATAGCAAGAAAATCGAGCATTCTGACTATATCTCACAATTCTGACTTTATATCTCGCAATTGTGAGAGAAAAGTCAGAATTGTGAGCTAAAAAGTCTCTTTACCTTTACTTTTTCAAAGCTTTATTTCATGGTGGAAACAAGCTTCCACAGTCAGCTGCCAAGGCAACATTTCTACATTTTTTGGTTTAAGCTGGGGACACAGTTAACGACTGGCTGAAACATTCTAAGACTGAACTCAACACACAAAGTTTCCACTAGCAGATTCTAGTCTTTAACAGACAGAGAAGAGCACAAACCAAAACTCAGTCTACTACAGAACACATTTAACTTCTGAATCACGACAGGACATTCTGTCCAACTCAACCGTGCAAGATCTTGTATACCAAACAAACACTGGTGGTTTTATTTATGGTAACACTTTACAATAAGCTTCATTAGTTAATGTATTGACTAACATAAACTAATCATGAGCAATACATTTGTTACTGTATTTACTAATCTTTGATAACGTTAGTTAATGTAAATACAGTAGTTCATTGTTTGTTCATGTTAGTTCACAGTGCATTAACTAATGTTAACAAGATTTTAATAATGTGTTAGTAAATGTTGAAATTAACATGAACAAAGTCTAATAAATGCTGTAGAAGTTCATTAAGTCAACATTATGAAGTTCAGTTCATTATTAGTTCATGTTAACTAATGTAGTAAGCGTTCCCAAAATAGTTTACTTAACAAAAAAACTTTAAAAATGAAAGGAAAATTCAAAATTCGAATTATTAATAAAACTATAATAATAGTATGTTAATGATATCAAAATATTATATATATTTCAGAGGGTTTGACAAGATGGACAGCATCAAAATCCTTCCTACTTTAAAGCGAGCGCTGAAGAAGATATCACAGAACATGACTGAAGTGTGCGCTTCGAACAAACCAAGTTATTGTCCATTAGTGTGGATGCTACTATAGTTAGCATTATGCTTATCGTTAAAGTTGTTGTTCCTGGTGTGAATGAGCCTTAAGTGTGAAATCATGGTAAAGCAGAGATAATGTTACTTACCAAACAGAGCCCCGGCACAGGATGGAGCGAGATCTTGAACATTCACTGAAACCCCACTATAAAGACAGAGAGAATAATATGTTCACATTTACATTTATACTTTTACATACATTTTATCAGCGCTTGCATTACCCAGGAATCAAACCCACGACCTTGCAGTTGCTAGCACCATGCTCTACTGTTCGTTTGTTTCAATGCGTGTGTAAGCAGTGCATGACATTACCTGTGGCTGAATGTTGTGAGGCCCATCGTAGCAGACACGAAAGCCACAGCTGCGGGGAAGGTGTTGGTCCCGCACAGAAACAGAGTAAACACACTGGACACTCCCATAGAGAAGAACTGAAAAACACACACATCCATACATTGTTATATACACTACCGTTCAATTGTTTGGAGACAGTACGATTTTTAAAAAAATGATCATTTAAAACCAAGGATATTAAAATGATCAGAAGTGACATTTATGTTACAAAAGATTCAAACAAATGCAGTTCAATATTCAAAGAATCAGTTTCCACAACGATATTTTAAGCAGCACAACAACTTTCAACATTGATAATAAATGTTTCTTGAGCATCAAATCAGCATTCATATGATTTTTGCTTTTTTTTGAAGATCATGTGACTGAAGACTGGAGTAATGATGATTTTCCATCACGGGAATAACTTTTTAAAAATACATTAAAATAGAAAACAGTTATTTTATATTGTAACATATGGCATTTTTACTGTATTTTTTTATCTAATTAATACAGCCTTGGTGATACACTCATGAGAAAGTGCATATTTCAAAGGTACCTGCATAAGTTTTCTCACTGATGCAGTATCAAAACCTTCAAGAGACAAAGAAAGGGGCGAGAGTATGAGTGTGCCAGCTGAGGAACATTTAACAGATTTTATAAGACAATTACAGTCGTGTAGACCTGACATTTACAACACCGTAAAGCTCAAACAGACTCGTAACATTGGTGGGAAAGAGCAAAATCACGACACAACAATGATAACAGAGCACAGCAGTTGACACTAAAGAAAAGATCAGGGACTATTTGATTGCCTTTCTATGGTCTATCAAAAAGACATTAATACGAGGACCAAATGTGAGCTTATATCTTTAAATGTATCTGTGTAGTACATATGGTTTCGTACCCTGACTGATTAGATGGTCTGAAAGGCATCCACTAAACAGGGAAGACGGGATGGCCACAAACCATGGGATCACGTTAAACACCCAACCCTGAGGAAACACACACATGCAGACATACAATCAAACACACACAGGAACAGGCCATGAACAATAGGTGAGTACAACCCATGCGCATTAGGAAACAAGCCCATACTCTGATCTACTGTTATGTGGAGCCCTCTGCTGGAGTTCAACCAGAACAGCATCACACCAACATGATTAACTCTCAGAAATTAATTACTGGAGATTGTTTTTCTCACATAGAAGCAGAGAAATCTCTGTATGCAGACTGATATTCTTTTGCTTTGACACAGATCATGTTCTCACAGGCTGTGTGACAGAGCGCAGTTCAGTTTACCTTGGCATCAGGGAAGGTGTCCTTGAAAAACGTTGGCAGCCATGACAGCAGTGTGAAGAAGGTGCTGGCGGTGCACAAGTGTGTAATGATGACGGCACTGAAAAACAGATGCAGCCTGTCAGACACGACACTGAAGGTGCACTCAGTCACTTTTCCTTAAGATAAGATGTTCTGACAAATATGTTTACAATCATGCCACCATGTTGTGATCACATGACCAGCTGAATACTAACACTCACCTGGGTAAGTGTTTCGCTCGTGGAGTAAATGAATCACGACTAACCGCAAATAGCGCATTTCTACAAATGGCATTAGTGATCATTGTTTGTGTGATGCTGCACATCACTAGATATCAGTGCATGTCTAAAATAACACAATATCAACAATATTAAGTTTTTACAGAGAAAAAAAAAATGGCAGAACAACTTGAATATTTTAATAAAAAATTAATATAAGCAATTTCATAATTAATACAAAAAGAATGCGGGTAATTTAAGAACAAGAAAATATATTTATAGAGTGCTGCAGGAGGACTTTTCTTTTTTTTGCAAAACCCAGAAGTAAAAATTTTGCACTTCTGGTGCCATTGTCCTCAAGTCAATAGGTTTTTAAATGGCTTTTTGGTTAAATGCCTGAAATACAGCCTATGATTAACACAAGCTCAAAACATTTTTTCATTTTATTCGATGACATACCACTTTTGTGAATTTTTAAAAAGTTTTTACATCCGAGGACATTAAACGAACAGGCCGAACAGGAAAACTCATCTACTCACTAGTTCGCTTTCACAGCTGTTGTTTATAGCAATTTGAACAAACATTCAAGATCATTTTATTTTTTGACTGAAAGATTAGTGGTGGTGACACTGTAGTCATGAGACCTTGGTGTAGTTTGTTTGCTTTTTACTTCAGCCGATTGTATTTAGGCTTCAGAATTCATAAAGTTTTCTGTGAAGATAATCATGATGAACAAAACGTGCAAGAATCATTAACTTCTGTAGATCGCGAAGCTTATTTTCTGCAATAATCTAAAAGCCAATGAAAAAAATCCCCCTGGGTTTCTGTCAAGGAATCCGGGGTCATGCTAACTTCCGGGTTGGCCTACGACAACACGTCATCACTGCAGTCCTCTATTGCTACAACAATAACATCAGTAACAACAAGAACTACTAGAGCACTCCCTCTCAATCACACTTAAGCATTATCAGCAAGGTAAAGTAACTGCAGCTTTTTTTTTTAATTCTTTTATAATACCATCTACTTTCGCTTATACATTAATATAATTTTTAAACTAAAATATCACAAAAAAACGTCCACATCATGTGTGCAGTCAGAGACACACAGCCATGTTTGGCTGATGGGACAGAGGACTGTGTTACTGTGTTTCTGAGTGCTCTATATATAGACAGACATGGAGCGGATGTGAATCAGGCCTTTATGAGAGCTCAGTAAGACCCTTTGTTCAACATCCACACTCTCTCGCTCGCTCTCTCTCTCTCTCTCTCTCACACACACACTCAGTATTCAGGTGCTAATCTCACCACACAGCTGGCTGTCTGAAGAGACGCAGCCAGTTTCTCTTGGACAGTTTGGACTGTGTTCCAGCGCTGCCCAGAGACTCCAGTGTGATGATGGGACCTGACAAAAAAGCACAATCGGCCAAACAGTTGAAGGAACAGGATAAAAGCTCTACTTGTGTATCTGATCTGAATATAGTGTATAAATAGAGACACAAAGTACTTGTTAATTAACACTGAAATATTTTATTTTTATTATGTTTGCCACAAAGTTCTCTAGAATTATTGATCCTGATTGGCCAATAATTATTGCAGTCAAATATTTTACGAATTTTAGTGCAGCAACGGCAAATATGAAATCGTAACAAAGTACACTTCCATCATAGGTTTGGGGTCAGAAAGATTTTTTTTGAAAGAAATTGAATTTATATGTTTCCACAGAAATGTTTATTAAGCATATAAGAATGATTTCTGGAGGATCATGTGACACTGAAGAAAACAGGAGTAATGATGCTGACAATTCAGCTGTGCCATCACATTCAAATATAAAACCAATGTTTGAAATGGTAATAACATTTCACAATATTTTGACTGTACTTTAGATCATATAAATGCAGCTTTGTTGAGCACAAGAAACTTCTTCCAAAACCATTAAAGCATCGTGCTGACCCCAATCTAAATCAAATCGTGAGGTGCCTAGAGATTCATGCATGTTTGTGCTTGTGTATCCTGTACACACCCTCTCCTTTGAGCAGATACTTCCACATGCAGTACGCCCACAGCACAGACAGAAGCCCAGAGACGTAGAACACACTCTCCCAGCCGTACAAATCCAGCATGAGAGAGCCGATACCTCCGATCACCAGAGTCCTACACACACACACAAATTCAATATGAAAGACATCGGCTACATTTCCACATGAAACAGAGACAGCAGATCCAGATCCAGATCAGACACTAACCCCAGGTATGAGCCGCTTCCCACTGTGCTCATGAGGAAACCCCTCTCACTCTCCACCACCTTCTGAGAGCACAGGCTGGCCAGAGACGGGTAGTGAACACCTGAGCGCAGAGGAAACAAACACTTATTTGTGGACAGACATAAGTGGATTATTATTGTTGTTATTATTACAACAAATACATCACCTTATACCCACCCTATACCAAAAACAAACACACTAAAAACTAAAATATACTTTTAGTTTGTGGTCCCTAATAAATAAATTATAAAAACAAATATATATTTTCATGAAGTAAATAATTAAACTGATTCGTTTATTTTTTTTTTTACTGAGAAATGACACTTCCTCACACTTTACAAATACATTTTATCCTGTACTGTGGATTTTGTATTGTAATGTTGCGTTTTGTACCATCTCGTAATTCTGAATAATAATGTAAAGCTGTTTTCGTAATTAAAAATTGACAACATGTGATGCTCTACTCGGAGTGGTTCATGACCTTGGACTTGGAATGATGCATTTTTCTATGGCATAAGTATCAACGACAAAATTAATCTGCAGTGGTCATGTGGTACAAGTCAGAGCTCTCAGTAAATTCAGAGTTTAAAAGTTCTCAGAGGACGTGAATGCTTTTTACAAGTCGGTATCTTGTAATGACGGTAATTCAAATATGGTGCGAACGCACCTTGTATTCAGAGTTGTAACAAAAGCCTGGACAAGATGATGCCATTAAAGGGATATTTCACCTAAAAATGAAAATTCTGTCATCACTTACTCACCCTCAAGTCGTTTCAAACCAGTATAAAACAAGAAAGATGGGGCGAGATCTGCTTGATTACAAACATTCTTCCAGATATCTTCATTTGTGTGCAGCAGAACAAAGACATTTATACAGGTTTGGAAGAACTTGAGGGGGGGAGTAAATGACGACAATTTCCATTTTTGGGTGAACTATCCCTTTAATAACTTATAGCAAACTTTAACATTTCTGTAACAAAAGCCAACTGCAGCTCCCTCGGACAAAGGAATCAAAGTGGCATATTTTATAGCAGACCAGTGACTTTTTTTCCCACTACATTGACATACAGCACAATTAACTTGCAAGGCAGAGCATGACAGTGGTTGGAGTCCTCGCTTTGCCAACCACAGCACAATTAAGCTCTACTCCACAGCTAATGTTCCTTCTCATAAAAAAGGGTAAAAATTTGCAGGAGGGAACATTTAGCAATTTGCAATGATTTACTAAGCAAGCAAAGTTTCCAAAGTTTATTTTAATAACAGCACCGCTCTGCTGCAGTTTGCAGCGAACTACAGCCCCACTTAGAAAAACACTGAGAACAGCTGAATATTGTTTAGTGACTTTCTCCAAGCTTAAACTATTATTGTACTTCAATATCCTTAGATATTCAAAAGTACACAATCCGCACAGCACGAAAGGATAGAAGCCATGTTGAGTTCGGTACGTTTTGGGATGATCACTCACCCTGCAGCAGGCCCATGAGGAAGCGGGAGACCGTCATGGAGACGATGGGCTGGGAGCAGAAATGGGCTAAGATTGGAGTGAAGGCTGTCATTGCTCCCCATGCTGCCGCTGACAACAGCATCACCTTCTCTCCTCCCACCCTAAGCACCAAACAAACAGTCAACAAAAAGCATTTATGAACATGACATCAAATCCAAACTCTAATATACATTTGAGTATTTCTCCAGCAAAGCAGTGCTGTTTCAGATCTACAGCATGAGCCAAATGTAGAAGAGCGATTCATTGCGAGCTTCATTTGCATCACATACTTCATCATGTTCGGTCCCATTTCTGAGCAGGCTGTGGCTCTCTGGTGGCCACTAAACCTTTTGTAAATTTAGTTCACAGTTTCAGTGTGCATCATATTATGAACTCCTGCAGTAAGTACTTTGACATTATTTTCAGTGTTTGGGAAAGTTACTTTTAAAAGTAATGCATTACAATAGTCTGTTACTCCCTAAAAAAGTAACTAATTGTGTTACTTTTAGGGAAGGTAATGTCACGTTAACCCTAACAAAAAATATCTATTTTTGGCAAATGTTGAAAAGCCAAAAAGTGAAAAGAATAAGCCTCAGGCTGAAGAAAATGCAAAATCAAGCCTGTGGTAGAAGTAGAAGTACAGTAGAAGGCGCAGCTCAAAAAACAATGGGGATGGGCGATACCACTGACTTTGTTTTCGATATGATACCGATACTTTCAAAGGCCAGTATCATCGATATCGATACGATACGCCTAAACTGAATTATTAAATTATTAAGAGTAAAATGGGTAATGATCCCCACTTAACATTATATTTAAAAAGCATTTTAACATTGCAAATTATTGGGTAATATTTTTATTTACACCTGATTAAAATGTCTTTACTGTAGTTGTAGCCATAGAAATCTACAAATAGTTGAACTATGGTCACTGTAGTAAAACCATGGTTCAATTCTATAATTAACTGCCAGTGACAGGCTGTTGCACCATTAAAGCCTTTTTATTCTGAAAATATATCTTTCATATTAATATTAGTAACAGAATATCTCGCAGCATGTGTTCAGATGCGCAGGAAAATAGATCTATCCTAAACAATTATTCGCAAACATAGGTTATTTGTCCAATTCAATGCAAATTGCATGCATAAAATGTATTGTTAAATAAGCAAAATCACTGCGAGAAATGAAAAAAAAAAACCTTTAGTATCCATATTTTTTATTTGAGTAACGATATATCAATGCTTAAGTATCTGTATGTCCATCCCTAACAAATAAGCCTTTCAGCTGTGCTGCCATTCTGGAATACAGAAGAATAGGACGCAGGATGTATGCTCACATTTAGTCTAGAATCAGTCTAGAATAACCAGCGCACACTCCCGATTTCTCTCAGCATAGGGACAGGAGAGGTGTCAGTCAATAAATGGGAAAACAAACTTATTTGAAAAAGTAATTCAGATATTTTGTTGTGAATTAAAAGTAATCCGTTACTTCATTAATTACTTGGCGAAAGTAATCCGATTACATAACTCAGGTTACTTGTAACGCGTTACCTCCAACACTGGTATCTGTAATTTAAAAGAATGAATTACTGCTGGACTAAACAGACGACATCCTCATAGCCGTTTGCATATCAGCCACAACCTGTTCAACAAATATGTAAAGCAGTTCCGACGGATGACATTTTGAAATAGAGCCACACCCTTAAACCAGAGACTGGCGTCACATTAAGATGATATCTACCAACTGATACCTTAAAACTGTCTACCTTTATGCATTATGTGAGGAGTTATTCAGTGAAAATAAATGCTGTGTTACTTTTAACAACAAGATAGTGATCCATTTATTCAAAACTGCTGGCACTGAATTATGTGTCCTACTCCTATTTACATTCTATCAAATATTAACTTTGAAAATATAAGGGGCACTTAAAAAGATCCAATACTACTAATGTCAAGTACCCATAGACATTTCCAGTTTCACCAACAGAAACGATGGAGTCAGTGGGCTCTAACCTGTCACTGACGTAGCCTCCAAGGACCTGAGTGAAGCAGTAGCCCCAGAAGAAGCTGCCCAACACCATGCCCGTCTCTCTCTTGGACCAGTTGAAGCGCTCTGCCATGCTCACTGCACAGATAGGCATGGCCACGCGGGCACAGTACAGCAAACATGTGCCCAGCAACAGCACCACCGTCCATATTCTCGCTACTGGCCTGGAGACAGAGATACAACCGCATTATGTTTGTTTGTTTGTTTGTTTTCCTATCTTTACACCAAAAAAAAAAAAAGATTCCTATGAGAAGCCGGTACAGGCCAAATGTAACAAATTAAATTTGTAACTGGCAGGTACCCATCTAGGTTAATTTGCTTCAGATGCACTAATGCACTTAGTTCATCAACCTTTTTACTAAAGCCTGAGCACAAATGTACTACTCGCTGTTAGTTAACGCATTTTCATACATATATATGTTTAACTGTAAATGTAATTTGATACTAATACATGCTTGTTGCCTTGTATTTATTGTGTATGTATAGGCTAACCTATGTTCACATTCTGAATGAAACTTTTGAAATGTTTAAATAATTGGATACATAAAGAGGAATAACTGTACTGTTTGGAAAAACTGACATTAAAATAATCATTCTGACCATTCATAATTTGCTGCTGAGATAAAATGAGATTTATTATGAGATCAAAGTAGAATAAAGTGGAATTATATACATAACTTTAATATACTTTGTTCTATAACGTATTCATATAGTTTTTTTTAATCATAGTATATTAATTAATTATTTGCATTAGACTAATAAGCATTGTTTAGAGGAAAGTTTGGTGAGGTGGTCTCACCTTGTCCAGTTCTGACTCGACTCTGCCCACTTCTTCTGTGATCCAGCTTGTCCGATATTTTCTGAGGGATTCTCCTTAATACTGGCCAAATCTGGACAAGAGTTCTTTCCATGTTTTTGTAGAATGGCCATTCAACGACAAATATATCGGTTTGTGATGATCTGCTCTGATGTCCTCTCGGGTCAGTCTTTGCGAGCGTGACAGGCAGAAGAGCAAAGCAGTGAAAACAATATGTTTCTATCCCAGTTTCTTCGCGGAAGCATCTCTTTAACACATCCCCGACGCATTCATTGCGCTCCGGCGACCAGCATAAATGAGCGCACTTTCGGTTTTCACAGCTGCTATAACGCAGCTTGGAGAATTTCAGCTTTTTCCTGATTCCTGAAGTGTTGATGATGATCCACGTGTCAGTTTCTTTTTTCAGCCACGCAGTTCCTCCAACCACTGGCGCTTCAAACCAGGAAGTAACGTGACTCAGCCCCTTCCACTACAACATTAAACACACTGATTCCGCCTCTGCCTTTGGCAACATTTCTCAATGTGAAATTGAAAATATTACGAAGATGTTGTTTTTTCTTTTTTCATGCGAAATGGGAGCCGACAAGTTTAGTGGACGTAACACTACTGATTGGTACCAAAGTCATTAGACACACCAAGTCCGAGTCATGTGTGCGAATCGGTTCTTTTGAACATTTCGTTTAAAAAAAACGACTCACGAAACAACTAATCGCCTTTTCTTTTACGTTTTTATTTTTTTTAAAATAATTTAATGCGGTTCAATGCGTTATACACACACACACACACACACACATATATATATATATATATATATATATATATAATTATTAGGGTGATTATTGTAAATTCATGCATCCCAGTTCGATTTATTGCAGTCATGCTTCAGCTCAGAAGTTATTTAGAACATAATTTTCTTTTACATTAAACAACTATTTTACATCTCTTGACTGAGAACTTTTACACACTCACTAATGAACTTCTGTTTATTAAACTCTTATATTCATGTTGATTAAATGTCTTAGAATCAAATCATGAACATATTTGCTTTTTGTAATATTCCTACAATTAAGATAGTAAATTACTTTTCTGCCTATCAGTAAAATCTTAATATATATTCTATATATATATATATAATCATATATATATAGACGTTTGTAGGTTCAATCAGTTACAGCTAAGAGAGGACCAAATCAGTCCGATTAAAAATGAACAACTCTTTTGAACTCTGTGAACCGACTCATATGATTCATTAAAAGAACGATTTGTTCATTAATCGAATACCGCTACATTATAAGAAAAGAATAGTTGTAATGATCTTGTCCATTACCAGGATAAAGTGACATTGCTAACGAAATAAACTTTTACAAGGCAGAATGCCATAGCAGATTCTTGACTCATTTAAAATGTAATTTCTGTGTTTTTACCAGCCCACAGCAAACAATGCTCATAATCAGTGAATGAGACAGCCAATGTGGGTGGATTTCATTCACCACGTATTAATTCGTTTTAAAAACATCCTTCTGCAACATTTAATTAGGCATCACAGCATAAGTATTTGGCCATAACATTCAACAACAGCAGCAATTTCGATATTCAAATAGAGTTTGGGGATTAAAAAAAAGAATATTTAATTCCTATGTAAAGCATCTGACTTCAGAAGCTTACAACTTGATCTCTGCAATATCTATAAATCACAATTGAATGTCAATGTAAGCAGGAATACTATGACAATGTACAGTAGAAAACAATGTCACATGACTTTATAACATAATGCAATAACATTAGTACTCGAAAAAGGGCAGATTTTCTTAGACGGGGCCCTTTTACACGCATACAAAATGTATACCCGTGCACTGCAAACAAAAGTTGTGAAAGCACACAGAACTCGTTCATCGTATTGGTACAATCAATTCACTGTCCTTGATGACACCACTATTGTGCCTTAGGTACCTCACATCAGCGGACACAGTCAAATAGAAGGTAAATCTAAATAGTGTGGTTCAGTCCTCAACTGTATTTGTAGAATTTCTGAACATTCACGGACAAAATAGAAAGATAAACCTCTGCAAAAACAAAATGGCTAAAATGCAATCAACTCAGCTCAGCAAGTCAAACATTGTGGTAACAAAAAATCACAGAACTCCTCCTGCGATAAAAAGGGTTTCTATTTTGGCTAGAAGTCATCCTTAAATCTTAATCTCATATCCACGGCCCCATTTAATGTAAAGTCTCTGATAAGCAACAAGTAAACAAAACAAAAGGTTGATAAAAGGATGTTTGAGTGTCAGTCACTGAGTATAAATAGTTAAGGAAAGGGAAAGCGTCCATTTTGTTCCCCGCAGAATGCAAGCATAGAGATGCCGGTTTGTTTTCACTTGGGGTCCTCGATGGTGCCTTTGCTAAGATCTGTCATTTTGGGGTACTTGACTTTCTTCTGGTCCAACTCGTTCTGAGCCCACAGCAGCAGTTTCAGGAGTTTGGCAAGTTTCGGTGTAGACTCCCTGTTTTCGTAGTCCAGCACCGCCTGGTTTACCTCGCTCCACACCTGTTATACAAGACCACACGCCGTCAATCACTGGTAGATTAAAAGGGGAATTAGCAATGATTTTATCGCTTTTCATTGCCAATGTGTGAACAGCTTGTAACGAAACTTCAAAAATGAGAGCTTCCTCAACTTGTCAATGGACTTTAGCATCAATGTGTCATGCAAAGAGAAGGGATTAATTCAAACTATAATAATCTATAGACTCAAATATACTATATAATCAAACTATGATAACAGTCATTTTAATGACCTCATCTGTCGAATTGATGATGAATTCCAGAGCTTGTGCAAACATCCACGTCGCTATGATCAGACGCTTTCTAAACTGCTGTTTTCTCACCGCTACCGTTTTTGTTATTGAGAGCACATATACATTTAAAATTTGAATGAAAAAGAACTTTGCCATTTGCCATGAGTATATTGGTATTACCCAAGAGGAAAATGAAGTGACATCTGCAGAAAAGGAAAGTCCTTTCAGAGTTATTACATTTTTAGTACAGATTATAAAAGACAAACTATATATATTTTTTGGAATAACATACGCTGAAACTGGGAATGTATATTTAAGTGCATAGGATAAATTTCATATTGACTTAATAATTGACTTTTTTGCCAACTGGCAAGTAAACAATCTTTCAAGTTGACAAAGATGACAGCGAAGACTAAAAATTCTATTTCAAATAAATGCTGTTCTTTTGTATTTTTTATTCAAAGAATCCTGAAAATATGCATCATGATTCACACAAAAATATTAACCCTGTGCAGGAATAAATTATTTCGAAATATTTAAATTTTAATAATATTTTGTAATATTATTGGTTAGTATATTTTTGATCAAACAAATACAGCCTTATTGAGCATAAGCACAATCTTACAGATTCCAAACTTCTGAATGGTATCATAGCTGATGAATACACAGTTTAGCCAGCCACTCAGATTTTTTTTAGCGGACATTTTTATTTTTCAATGCAAATATAAATAATCTTTATATGCCAATGGTACCCTCGACTGGCTGGTGACAGATATTTATTTTACATTTACATTTATTCATCTGGCAGACGCTTTCATCCAATGCGACTTACAAGTGAGAAGTTGCCCTTTTTGGGGATTGAAACCGGGTCTTTGGTGCGTTAGAAGTAAGTGGTTACTCACTGAATAAATAAATTTAAAAAAAATGTATTTTAAATTATGGTTGTTCTATATGAAGAAATACATTACCTTCTGTCTCTGCATCATGTTCAGCAGGTCTCCGAAGGGTGACTCTTCTGGGTTATCAAAAGCCAGTAGCGCAAGGGTCCGCTCCATCTCTGTCAGACACTCTCGGCTTTCCTCCCCTTGTTCAGCCAGCTGTGTCTGTGCAAACTCTAATGCAGCCTCAGTTTCCCGCAGGCGAATCAACTCAATCAGGTGTTGTTGCTATAGGAAGGAAGCACTTGTTGTAAATTTGAAATCATGTGATTCAGCATCAGATAGTCATTCTAAGAACTACAAACCTTGAGTCACTGTGGAACACTATAACATTTTTTGCAAGTGTTATTTACATTTAATATTAAAGGTTAATAGCCAGTTCACAAAATAAAATTCCAAAAGTTAACAACTTACAGTGGCCCCAAAAAGCATTTTGAACTCTTAAGCCACACTTGATGTATGAAAGTTATTGCATTAGATAAACCTTTTGGTTGGTTTGGAATGATAAATTAAAAGATCTACTGTTCGAAATTGAAATGTTACGTGTATTTTCAGTTATTTCTAGTCAGATGCATTTACATTTCGACCGTTTCTCAGATGCCATCAATTGAAACTGTAAAAGGTGTGAACCAAATGGAAACCTTCAAATTTTCATCACACAAGTCATGTTAGACATGTAATATACATCATATGACAATTTGTCATTAATCCGCTTTACCTGAAGATGAAAGTACAGGTAGCGGTTCGTGTCCAGCAGCTCAGGATGCAGACTGTTGATCAGTGCAATGGCCTCTTGTATTTGTCCCTTCAGGACCATCTCCCTAATTTTTATCCTTTCATCGAGAGAGTCCAGATCAACACTCGGTTCAATGCCGGACTCCATCCGAAACTTCTCAGCTGCCTCTTTAAAACCCTCTATGATAAATAAAAACAAACTATTAATGAAAAAGACCTACAGACACTTGTATTAAAGCTGCAAAATGCAAGTGGTCAGCTGATCGCCTACCTGTCACCAGATAATTCATAATGAGTCGATTCATGTCTGCCCGTTGAATGTGAACATTATTGAGCTTTTCCATCCACTCCTCTCGCGTTATGTCCTCTGGCTTTTCAGCATAACTCATCATGAAGTGTTCTGCATTGACAAAAATATAAAAACATGATGTATTTTCACATTTAAAATGACAGTTTCAGTCATAGGGAAAGAAAAACAGCTTGAAAGTCAGTTTGTTATAATCTCCCAGTTACATTTTTCTTTTAAGTTAAATAACTGGGTTTAATCAAGGTCATTTCACAAACTTCTTTGTTAGTGTACAGTCTGCAATAGACACTCTTAATATAAACACATACTATTATGTTTACTTTATAAAGATTTATAATTAGATAAGACTAATGCAACGACGCAAAAATCTATAGAAAACTGTAACGCATTAGCGAATATACAATGAGAATATATAAAAATGAATAATGCTTCGTAAATCAAGCAAGACGACATTTGAGCTTATGATGACCGGAAGCTTTAATTATAAAGGCCTGTATAATAACATTGAAGCCTGAACCGCTGGAGAGAAGACAACAACAGATTTAACACTGTACGTAACAACAACCACGCATGAACGAATAAACACAGATATTCTCCAAGCATTTATACACTACGGCTTGTTGTCGACACTTGGAGTTTCTAGACAATTATGCAAAAAATGTTGGATTTTACCTGAATGTGTACACTTTCCTCACCAGCAGCTCGGGGAGAAAGGCCGTACTGAGATCTCGCGATATTAAAGACCCGAGATTTCGTTTCGATACCTCGTTTGGATTGGCTGTCGACAAAACGTATTTTAAGTCACCTTCATAGCGTCAACGTAGCGGACTGCTTACATTTTTAAAAATTAAAGAATTGTAAGAATAATTAAAATATTACCTTCGCTGTAACAATTTCTTTGTTTTATTTATTTATTTATTTATTTTTTAGCGTTTCATCAGCCAGCACTTAGCACTTACCTTTTTCTTTCTCCACTATTACATACATACAGTTATCCTCAATAATTTTGACAATGAAAACACGGCTACGTTTGATCTGAACATTTGGTCCGGCAAACGGTTTCCTTCTTTCGTTTCCGCCCATTTTCCTTTCTAGATCGATCGTGACGTCAGCGCACGACTCCCATTGAGCGGAGACGCTTCAATCACGATCACAAGACCAGGACGCCGTATCTGAGCACCGCAGGTTGATTTTCTCCTATCTGAAGGCCGTTTGTAGATATTGGAGGTAGTGAACGAAGAACTGACGAGCTTCACTTCTACCTACGTTTCTCTCCTAGACGGTAAGAAATGTGAACGCGCCCAGAGGAGAATCCTATCTGTGCGTCTCAATCTCAATCCCGCTACACATGCATGCTGCCCTTGCTCATGGATTAGTGCTGCTGTAGTAGGTTTTTGAGCGAGAAAGATTAATACAGCCCGGTGAACCAGCATTAAAGGGATACCTACCTCTCCCTTAGTGAAAATTGTGTCATCATTTTCTCAAGCTCATGTCGCATGACTTTCTTTCTTCCTGGAAGACAAAATGAGATGTGGAGGACTGACAGCTTCAATCACTGTTCATTGCGTTTTATTTCCCATACAGTTGAAGTGAATGGTGACTGTCATTCAACATCTTATTTTGAAGTCGAACGGTAGTAAATAATGATATGGTAAATATGGGTGAACTATCTCTTTAACAAGCAAACCAATATGGATGCTGAGCGCAGAACGGGGAGATTAAAGGCTCTAAATCTCCAACCGGTCAGTCAACACGGTACCGTTTGTCCTCCATCCGTATTGAAACTCTTCCCACCAGGCTGTCATCAGTATTTGAGGTTGTTCGTTTGATTTGTGTTTGCTGCTGAATCTCAGAAATGCTCTGCTTGCCTGAACCTCATGGGTAAGACAGTGCCGGTTGTTATAGGCTTTTCCTGTGTCCTGACAGAAAGAGTCTTTATTGTAATGATCATTTACATGATCATTTCTTCCTTCTCTGGAACATAAAATAAGATGTGAAGATGTGTCGGTGGTAATCAAAGATTTTGTTCCCAGCATTCTTCAAAATGTCTCAAAATATTAAATTACACCGTAGAGACTCAGACCGGTTTGGAACATGAGGGAGAGTAAATGATGAGCGAATTGGTCACTGTGTGTTTCCAAAGTCTGTTCAAAAGCTTGTTCATCTCTGGACTAAAACAAGTTTTCCTTCTTGTTTCATCTGATGATATAGATAGTCTTTTTTTTTTTAGCTCTTTCTGAAGTGCCCAGTCTTCCACCTTCTGTTTTCATTAGCACATATTTAATTAATCAAATCTCAGGTTTGAATTTCTCTGGTGGTTGCCCAACAATTTTGTCCGTTCACTCATTTCTGAATTGCTGCATAACTCAGTGGTCCATCTCACCGAGAGGACCTGCTGAAAGCACCTTTGAGCCCCATTAGCTAATTAACTGGATGGTCTTGAAAGTTGTTTTCACGTCACCGCTGTGCCAAGATTCTTGAAGGTTTTTGTTTAGTCAATATTACGGTCAATACAGGCTTACTCCCTCTGTGACGGGGCAGGTGTGAGATGGACTTCTGAAATGAGGAGGAAAAGTCCCCTCTCTGCTTTTGCTTTTTTTTTGTCCAGTGTAAACTCATCTTCAATGCTCTCATCAGGTTTAGCCTGCTTTTTTTAGTATTATATCAAACAAAACCACAGTAAAATAAAAAGTCATGTATGCTAACATTTAAAAGTTTGTGGTCAGTACAATTTTTAATGTTGAAAGCGGCTTATGTTTACCAAAGCTGTGATTATTTGATCAAAAATGCAGTACTATTGTGAAATATTGATGCAACAATAAATGACTGTTTTCTGTTTTAATATAGCTGCAAGCAGCAATTAACAGCGCTTTAAGGCCTTTAAACATACGCATGAACAGAATTGTTTCATTTAGTAAGCCTGTAACCAACAAAATCATAAATTATTAAGGCCTTTTCCTGCCAATACAGGCAATTTACTAATAAAATATATTAAAAGCTTTTTAACAGTTGAGGTAGAGCCAAAAACCTAGTCCTAGTTCATGAAAGTATGTTGGTGAAATAATTGCTAATATTTAACAAACGATTCGATTGACAGTGGTGGTTCTGGAGGCAAAGTTACTCTGAATGTGGAGTTCTACCATATGGTATGAATATCATGGACATTTGTGAAAAATCACATAATAAACGATCCATTACGCACAAGCGGGATAGCCACGCCCACTTGAAACTTCTAGGTGTCCCATCACAGACCTGAATGGAAAATGGTCCCACCCCCCTGAACGTTCAGCATCATTACTCCAGTCTTCAGTGTCACATGATCCTTCAGGAATCACTCTAATATGCTGATTTGCTGCTGAAGAATCAGTTCTTTTCAATGTTGAATTCACCTGAGATTTGGAGCAATATTACAATCCCAGAGATACTGGGATCTCGATGCAACTCCATGTCCAAATTGTTGAGTTCTACCCATTTTCAATAGTCTAAAACCAAATGTGATTTTGTGTCATGACTGTTGACGCATGTATATCCAAATATGAACAGTAACCCAGACTTTTAGGTATGTATATTTTGACATGTCATATATTATCAATAACCAGGGTTCGTTGTTAACTCTTGATAAAGTATGAGCAGTATGAAACATAAGATAACACAAGGTCCCATTTAGAATTACCTGGATGAACTATTTCAAGTGTGAGACTCCTTAAATGTTTCAATATTTGAAGTATTAACCAAATGTGCCCCTTAGCGGTGGATACTGCTCGATCTATGACTATGCTTCATGTTGTAACAATGGGAAATTGTAATACTTATTCAATCCAGGGGAGGCAAATCTTGGTTTATTGATGTGAATACGACGTTGCACACTTTACTACAGCAGACGCACTTCCTAGAAGTCATAAAACTTGTTTCACACATATTACAATACTGCATATTTGAACTCTTGGTAGCTTCAAAAAGCTGTTAAAAAATCTCTTCTTCCAAATATATCTGAAACTGATTTAAATATAGAATCTTATGAACAGACTACTGAGAGCAAGTTAATGTGCCACAACTTGCCCATGTCAGTGTATATTTTTGGTACTAAGACGGGTATGTTTGTTATGTGTTGTTTTGATAGAGGGGAAAATACATTTGTAGTTTCAGCATTATTTATTCTTCAGAAGTTACCCTGTAAATACTTTAAGTATCAGCTCTGTGAAAAATGACCCACATTTGACTTTTGACCGTTGAAAATGTGAACAATTTCCTCATGCAGCCACACTGAGTTCGCAATATCTCTGAAGTAAACCATATAGGGCCTTCACGAATGAAGATACCAAAATAAACAAATTCTAAAATGATCTCAAGATATCTTTAATACCTCTTGAGTTATAGGTATGCAAACTTTTGGAGAAGAAATTTTTTTTTTTTTTTTCCCCATTTTTGAACTGTCACTGTTGGCATAATGCAGCAAAGATTATGAAAGTCAACAGATCTAACCGTAATCATAGACCAGTCTCTGTGTAAAAATAAAATGTTGTAAAAAGTCAGTTTTATTCCCCTGTTGGTTCCAAATCTCATGTGAAAATTGTCATTTATGTTCAGAAAAAATTGAATTGAATCAAACATTTGAGCTGGGAAGTTTCCAAAATTAGGTTGATTTGACATGGAATGATCCGGTATAGCTTGTAACATGACCAACTCATCTATAGTGACATGAATAACATTTCGCCTGTAGTTTTGCTGCTACCCTCCTTACATTTCATGATGGTTCAGAAATTTAGTAGAGGCATTTTGTGACTTTATTTGGACCGTTCATATTTCATATGCAACAACCTATCAGAAACTGAAAGCAAGAATACAAAGTTAAAGGTTGATAAAGACATGCTTGTTCTCATGAGACATTTTTTTATGAGATGGGTGGTAGTTAAATATTAATGAAAACAATGTTTTTAGATCTTAGACTCTTTGCTGCCTTTATCAATTCAGCTCTTTACTTTTTTTTTTTTTTTTAGAGCTATGGCTCTCTATGGGTTGCCCTGATTGAGGAGATCTTTGATGGGGAAACCACCACACATGCTCATACAATTCCCCCTCAACCCGAGACATGGGGCAGTGCAGTGTCTCAAGCTATATTTAACACACAGAGCTCTGATCGTCATGTTTAATTGCCAGAGTGAGACTAGTTTATTAGACCCTCTTTCTGAATCTGATAATCAAAGATGACACGTTGTTATTCAGTATTAATACTACCTAAACGTTTATATAACTGCTCTTTAGTAAAAGTTTGCAAACAAAATGTTAAGAAATAATGCTTACTACATGATAGGGCTGTGCAATTAATCGCAATCGCGATTTGAGCACATGCAATTTCTAAATCGCACAAGTCTGCAATTTTATTTGTTAATTTATTTATATTTTAATTGAGAATACTGTAACAACGTTACTGTGCGCATGTTTAAGATGTTAACCAATCAGAGCTCGCTCAGCACACCGCACAAATTGGAACAAAGCAAAGCGGGAGGAAAGAAGAAAAAATATGGATGCAGTTGAGAAAAAAAATGATTTGGTACCAAAGAGAATTTCAACATCAGTCGTTTGAGAGAGTTTTGGATTCAAACACTGGACAAAAGATACCAGCTGCCAACTCGCACTTATTTCACACAAGTTGCTATTCCCGAAATATATGAGAAATGTAAGGCGGGCGTTGAATACGAGTTTAAGCAGCTGAAATAATCGTAATTTATTTTATGTTGTCTGTTTTAAAGACACAATTTTTTTACAGTTTTGTTTATCAAGCAGTTAATCCTTCTGTACAGTATGTTACTTCATTGTGAAATGTGTGCACTAAAATACAATTTTGAAGTTTACTTATTATGATTGGAATTTCAGGTTAGTTAACCTTAATTTATTTTATGTTGTTTTTTTTAAAGACAGTTAATTAGTTTTGTTTATGAAGCTGTAAATACAGTTACTTCATTGTGAAACATTTTACTCCTACATGATCAAGAGAGGTTGTTTTAATACTGGCAAATGGGTTTTTTACCTGACATTGGTATAAAGACACGTTAGTTGATAAGGAAGCCCATTTCCGCCTCTGAAAAAAGAACATTATTGCGACTTTTTATCTCACAATTCTGATTTTTTTTTCACAGAATTGCGAGATATAAAGTCAGAATTTTGACTTTTTTTTAGTAACTCGCAATTGTGAGTTTATATCACGCAATTCTGAGATAAAAAGTTGCAATAATCATCTTTTTTTTTTTTTTTTTTTCAGTGGCGGAAACGGGCTTCCATAAGTTTCAGATGTGTCTCACTTGATTTAAATGTGCACTGAATAATGTTTCTCTGCTATTTTGAAATGATTCAGTTTTGATAAAGATTATGTTACAGGCTTACAGATGATGATGACATAGTGAGATTAAAGCTTTTGTCACAGTCAGATCTCTCTGACGAGAGTTCATTTAAAGGATGCTTGTTCACTATAGTGAAGTAAATGAAAATTTTGCTTTTTCCTTTACAAATTTCTTTTATTTGTTTAAGGTGTAGATCATACTATCAGAACACACACACATACACCAAATTACTAACACAGAATTGAGGAAAATAGAGAAATGTTTGAAGAAAATGAGGATGCTTAATGAGGTCGCGGAAAAAGAACACCACACAGAGATGTGAGGAAGAGCAGACGGACCGTGAGAGTTCAGCTGATAGATGCTCATTTTGTTTTTGTTTGTATATATTTGTGTTCCTGGCCTGAGAATTCACACCACTCATGGCAAACATTTAATTTGGGTCGCTATATGCAATCACAGGAGAGAACTTACTCCGTCCGCTTTACTTAAAATGGGGATTCCCAAAATTTGTCTGTCAAACTAATTTGTCCTAAAATATTTAGTACCCCCTGAGATTTTAAATGACCATTTCAATAATTTAACATCTCATTTGTGTATTTGTGCTTCTCTGATGTCAGTTAATGGTCACCTAGTCTCATCCTCAGACGTCACGGACTGTTGGCTGATGCGTATGGCACACAAAACGGGGAAACGCTTCATGAGTTTCCAAGTCATTATCTGATTGGTTGAATTCTACAGGATTTCCAGGAGGGGTGTGTGTGTGTGTGTGTGTGTGTGTGTGTGTGTGTCGCGTTCTCCTGGAAACAAAGCCACCATGACACCAAACCCTGTGGCAATGAGCGCTTATCCGGATCAACTAGACGCCGTATTTTCAGAAGTATGTGAAGTTCGCCAGTCCATTATTTTAGGGACATTGTCATTACGTTTTTTTACGCATCTAAACGTGATGCTGAACAAAACGAACTGTTATTGGTGCTGTGGTGGGTTTTATTCCATATTCACACAGTATCTTTGTCACTGACCTGTCGACATTCTAGTCCATGTACCAGTTTCAGGGTTTTTATTTTAGTGATTCTGATGTACCCTCTTCTTTTGTAACTTGACTGACAACCGTAAATAACATAATTAGTCTGCAGATCTTAACAACCGCACCATTGTCTCCGTGGCGACTGCAGACATTTCTCAGGGTTAGTGAGGCGTCTACAAGAACTTGCGACTGATGTTACCCTTCCCAGCATACTTCGCTCTGATCCTAAAATCACATCCTGTGACCGTTTCCTTTTTTTGTCATTACACATTGGTTGATCAATTATCATGATCATGATAATTGACCACACATAAGTGATGATTTAATCAACAAACTATAGTTTTACTGTGTTTTCAGTGGTGGAAAGTATTATAAATGTAATTACTTTCTGTACTTAAGTATCTTTTTGTAGTATCAAAGATAATTGCACTTCTACTCTTTATTTGACTACATTTGAATAAGTATATGTCTGAATATATTCCAATATATTTGTAATGAGTAAGCTCGTTACTCATTACATTTTGCATGGCACCTAACCTTTTCTGCAGAAGTTTATTTTTGCTACTAAATAAGCAATGTTGCCATCTACAGGGCATTGAAGGTACTACACATTGTGCGTTATGCCCTTACACACCCAAACCTATCAACAAGGCTGCTTTAAGTGAATTCACATTATCAGGTAGTTATAAATTTCCATGAGAGTTATCATGGTGTTCTTGTAAGAAGTTTGTGGCTCTTGATTTCTTCATGTCGATATTTGAAAAATTATAGCTAGTTATCATCATCAACACAAGACCCTGTGTTTTTCATAAATGCTGTTTTTTCATCACATCCACTCATCTGTTTGTTTGGTGTCTGGTCTTCTTCTCGGAGACCCCCCCCCCCCACCTTTGAACGCCACCTGTTTGCTCCTTATGTTGTTTTGATAGATGCTTTAGATCTTTTTAATTATCCCAATATCACAAAAATTGATACATTTTGTTTTATTTTAGTATCAAAATTGATAAGACTATAGTTTGTAGACTATTTTTTTTTAGATTTTGTGTATTTTCTGTGTTAACATTTATATTTTAGTTTGATCTATTTTGACGTTTTTGTCTCTTTTTTTTTGCATTTATGTTCATTTTATTTCAAGTAGTGAAAATGTTTTGGTTAATGATAATAACCCTGGTTTTAGTTACGTCAACACTATTACTGTATGTGTGTGTGTGTGTGTGTGCGCCACAGCCTCTGTGTATTTGTTCATTGTTTACAGACTCTCATCAAACATGTCCTGCTCTTTCCTCCTCTTCCATCCTTCTACAAACAGACCTTTTAAAACCAGTAGCACATAATACTAGCCACATCACTTCACCTGCCTGGATAGATAGAGAAACGGCGTGGGAGGATGTTAGAACACAAACAGAGGGACCAGACAGAGAATTGATGGTCAAATATTTATGGGAGAGACATGGATTCGGTGATCTTCATTAAGCTGTGGAGTGGAGACTTTGACAGCAGTCTCTAGTCCACAGGCTGAGATGGCCACTAAAGATTTAGCTGGACCATATGGTGGTGCAGAGAAACAGAGGGGGAAGGGAGTGTGAGAGAGGAAAAGAGATGGATGTAGTGTTTTGGTGAGGCTGCATTGCAGAGCTCTGCTCCTGATGAAAACCCTATTAGTAATCACATTTAATGACCTGCTGATTGAAGCAGGAAGTCTATCTGCTAGCAGCCCACGCATGCATGCTTATTACTGACACTATATTAGATACAGATTGTAGCCACCCACTTTTACTTAGATTTTTTACATTTTCTCAGCAAATGTTGGTGGTGCGTGATGCTGTAAGGTGTTGTGGAAGGTTGCCAGGATGTTGATATGTGGTTGCTAATGCTTGTTTTTAGCACACTGCGATATGGATGCTGTAGGGGGCAGTCTTCCGGGAGGTTAAGGTCACTGCTTAATGGTGGAAGTCAAACATACATACTTTGAAGTATTCAGAATAGATGTTACTTGGATTGTATTTGTACTACAAACACCATCATTCAAAAGTTTGGGATCAGTAAGATTTTTTTTAAAGAACTATTATTCAGCAGGGATGAATTCAATTTACCAAAAATTACGGAGTATACAGTTGTAATGTTACTAAAGATTTCTATTTAATTAATGCTGTTCTTTTGAACTCTCTATTCTTTCAAGAATCCTGAAAAAGTTGACAGTTTCCACAAAAATATGAAACAACACGACTGTTTGCAACATTGATGATGATAAAAAATGTTTCTTGAGCAGCAAATCAGAAAATAGATAAAATAATTCACAATATTAGTTTTATTTTATTTTTGATTAAATAAATGCTGCTCTTCGAAAGACTTTTTGCCATAGCATTAAAAAATCTCACTGACTCACTGTACATGCATACTTACAGGACAGTTGATAAGTTCGTTATACTCTGACAGCACACAATTTTTGGACACAACTTATTGTGGTCCATGGATATGACTCTGGTCGCTCCGCAGGGTGTCTTTTTTTTTTTAATCTAATTTATTTTAGTTAGATATTTTTAGCCAGTTTTATTGTTTAAGCAAATCTAATACCAAGCAAACATTGTAATTCGTAATCATGAGCTTTTGAGGTATCAATCATGTATAGCAAGAGAAGTTATGCACTGAAGTTTAATTTTAATGAGAGTTTTGAAAATCCTGAGTGAGCAGTAGTAAATAGTATTCGATCTGAGCTGATGCTGTGTTTGTTTTGAGACAAATGAAATGGTCAAAGGCTACTCTGAGATAATGTCAGTGATGCTCAAGGCTGGCTGTGACCTCGTTCTGAAGCCCAACAAAATCTCAGCCAAACACACTCTTAGTGTATCACACCTGGAGGAATAATGGGAGTGTCCAGTTTGAAGTAACACACAGGGTTTGAGAAGGGACAGAAATAACCCTTCACTTATTCAGACGCTCCGCTAATACTAATCTGCTAATACTCGCTGACAAGCTGCACGATTAGCCTGGAATGGAGATGAAACTGTCTCGCAAATAGAGCTCCTCTAATGAGCCAAAGGAGTTTGTACTCATACAAAGAGTCTTAAGTGTTTTTTTATTTTTTTACTAACAATTGTTTAATTTTTTGGCCTCTTGTGATGGTGAAATGTCTCTTCACCTGACAGCCATTTTCTATGGGAGTGTCTTAACCTGAATTTCTCTGAGTTAATGGGTTAATTGACTTTCCTGCATGCAGGAGGCCGTAACTTATGATTCTCCCTGTGTGGAAGACATTGTTTCCCTAGCTCCTTGAACACATGAAAGTACACCTTCCCGACAACATAGTTATGGATCAAATATTCTGGCTGAGCCAGACTTTTGTCTTAATGAACTTTTAATGAGGGATAAAATGTGTTTATTTTTCCAGAGAGAGTGAGAGCGAGAGAAGAAATTAGTAAATTATTACATGGAACTAATTGTCTTTTCTTTTTTTTTTTTTTTAAAAATCAACAAATCAGATTATAGGGTTCACCCAGAAATGAAATTTCTGTCATTAATTACTCACTCTCATGTCGTTTCAAACTCGTAAGACCTTTGTTCATCTTCAGAACACAAATTAAGATGTTTTTGATGAAATCCGAGGGGTTTCTGGCCTCTGATAGACTGCAACACAATTACCACTTTCAAAGCCCAGAAAGGTAGTAAAGACATCATTAAAAAAAGTCCACATGACTGCAGTGGTTCAACCGTAATGTTATGAAGTCTTTATTTTTGTTTTGTTTTTGAGCAGAAAAAGTATTCTTGTAGCTTCAAAACATTAAGGTTGAACCACTGTAGCAGACTATTGTTGACTATTTTAACAATGTCTTTAATACTATTTTGGGTCTTGAATGTGGAAATTTCATTGCTTTCTCTTCCGTATCAGAATCCTCTCCATCAAAAATATCTTAATTTGTGTTCTGAAGATGTACGAAAGTCTTACGGGTGTGGAACATGAGATTTCATTTTTTGGTGAGCTAACCCTTTACTCTCTCTCTTTTTTTTGCTACATTTATTATATATAGGGCAGTGATATATTTTTAAAAAATTGCTATCGTGACATGGCTTAGTTTGATTATCAAAATGCAAAGGCTCCGATTTAAATAAATGGGTACACTGTTGGTTCCTGAGTGAATCACGGTTGTTTATTTACAAATGTGCCTTTCATGATATTGTGTTTCAGTGTGTTAAAGCTGCTCAGTTTTATAAATGCATATTATATACCGTATTGTGTACAATTCATCCATAAATGTTTCCTCTTATTTTTTATTTATTTATTTGTTTTTTTCTGTTTATCAAAATATCATAACTTGACCTCTTGATGAAAACAATAGACTATTTGTGCACATGAAGAGCACGTGGCACCTTTGGCACACTATTTTAACAAAGTATCATTAGGGATGTGCTAATTCTAGGACAGCTAGAATCCGAATATAAGGTTTAGTCACCGCAAAGAAATCCATACCTAAAGGAAACCAGCATCTCTCCCTTCCTCTCAAACTCCTCCCTGCATGCTACGGTCACATGACTTATTGTAGTGCAGTGTACACAATGTTAATGCAGTGACTCAGTGCTCTCAGAACAAAGACATTTGGGGCAATGAGCCTATGACTGACTGATGTAGTAAGGGTGATACTCTGTGTTTTGCTGAGCTAAAGAGTAATGGGGTTAAAAAAAAAATGTGTATATGACAATAAAAAGAAAAATTCTGCTGCTTTGTGGAAGTATCAAAGCAGAATGACAGACATATGCGCATACAACACAAATAACGTGCACGTCTCTCTTCCTTTTCTTTCAGACTGAGGAGGTGGTTGTGTGAGGTTAGGCGAGAGAGAGCGTGTGCGAATAATGGCGGAGCAGCAGAGACAGCGTTCACTCTCCACATCGGGAGAATCCCTTTACCTGGTCCTGGGAGTTGATAAGAACACGGCACAGGAAGACATAAAGAAATCCTACAGGTGAGACACTGTGGATTGTTTCAACATAACCAATGACAATAGTAGAGAAAATAGATTCAGAGCATTTTGTTTTATTTTATTTAGCCGTATTTTACTTTACCCAAGATGGATTGTGTAGGTAAAGATTTCCTTGTGTTAAACACATCTGAGTTTCCAATTAAATTCACTAGAGGGCGACAGAACGTTTTCTTCACTTCCTTTGGATGTTCAGGATAACATTCTGTCATACTAGCTTTACTACCGTTGCTGTATATAGTATGTAAACTGTGCACATATGGACATTTCCTTTGTGCATGAATAAACAGATGACTGACTACGTTTACCAACATTTATTGTAAAATAATGGTTAGTATTTCACTTTCTATTTTTAAATAATATTTGCCAGTTACTATACCGAGCATAGCAATAGTTTCATGTTAACGCGCCTAAAGCAGATCGGCAAAGGAAAATGAATAAAAGTTCATTAATAAAAGTTTCCTTCTCATTTCTGGTCTTTTGGTGTGCAGAAAATTGGCTCTGAAGTTCCATCCAGACAAGAATCCAGACAATCCAGAAGCGGTTGAGAAATTCAAAGAAATCAACAATGCTCATGCCATTTTATCAGACCCCACCAAACGCAACATCTACGACAAATACGGATCTCTGGGCCTTTACGTGGCAGAACAGTTTGGAGAGGAGAACGTTAACACATACTTTGTATTGTCCAGCTGGTGGGCCAAGGTTAGTCAAACACACAAGCATATACTACCATTCAAAGGTTCTGGGTCAGTAAGTTAAATAGTACATTTATGTACATGCTTTTGAATTTCTCCTTGTCTCCCTCTTGACAGGCATTGTTTATATTCTGCGGAGTGGCCACAGGCTGTTATTTCTGCTGTTGTCTGTGCTGCTGTTGTAACTGCTGCTGTGGCAAGTGTAAACCTCACCCTCCGCGGGCAGACGAGCCGGATTTCTATGTGTCTCCTGAAGACTTGGAAGCTCAGATGCAGTCTGATGAGAGAGGTGAGACACACCGACTCGCTCATTCATTCACTATAGTCCAATACAAATCAGAATGGAAGTTTTGTGGCTGTTAGTCCATGTGTGTATTTTTGAGGCCATACATTAGTTAGTGTATTTCTGAAGGTCTAATACTCACTGACAGCCAATAGCAAGCATATCATGCTTTGATGACTTAAGTTTATAACAAGGAATGCAGTAGCATCATTACATATAACGACAATGCAGTTAATTTATCAACACTAATCATTTAATAACATGTAATCTTCAGCAAATATCAAAATCAATATTATTTTAATGTTGTCATACCTAAATTCATAGCATTTGAATATATAATATATTTTTTTTTAAATTCATGTTAATATCGGACATTTATCAGTTATCTTGCTATAACATTAATATTTATCAGTTTATTGATATCAGCGAGAATTTTAATATTGGTTCATCTCAAGTTTTGTGGTCTTAAGCTAAATGCCATTAAGATTTTTTTTTTTAAAAAAAGACCTTCAATATGCCCTCTCCCCTACTTCCTGTTTCAAAAGGAAATACGTCTGGAAATAAAACTGCATTCATCAATCTATTTCATGGGGTTTTTAATAAATGTCCCTGGCACTATTGTACACAATTCATTACATGCTATTATAAAGGACTAACATTTGGTTTCGTAATCTTATCTGCTTCTGAAATGAAACTTTTCTTTTCTGCTGGCATAACCAAGGCCGCGCAGGTAGGTCAATAGTATCATTGGTTTCAATCAAATCCTAATGGATAAAATCAAGTCCCGCCCCAACATTATTGCCTGTTTCACTTAGAATTGCAGTTAAATGCCTTCAGAATGTTTACTTTGGTCTGTTCAGCATTTGAACTGACTTCCTGGCACTTAAAATCATGCCTGAAATGCTTAGCAACAGGCTTCATATTATAAAGCAGCGTGACACTGGTGTCTGTTTCCACAGATGGCAGCAGTCCCATCGTGATGCAGCCGTCCTCTGCCACGGAGACCACTCAGCTGACCGCAGACTCTTACAAGACCAGCTACCGGACAGACGCCAGCTATTAAAACCTCCCTCTCTCTCATACTTGGGACCACCATCCCGGAAGAGGTCGTGGCGGGGAATGAGTGATCCGCAGGAAAGAGGATGAGGGGGTTAGTTAGTTTCAGATCTTCTGTTGAAAAACCTGAAATGCTCCACTGTACAGGGCAAGAAGCGACTTATTATTTTCATTTGCCTTTAACCTCTATATTCCCCAAACCTACTGCTGCATTATATTCAACACACACACACAGACTTTCTTACAATGACCATAAAGTCTTCCTGCATGCTTCATCTTTCACACTGCGTTTGTCGACATGATCAGTGAAAATCATTTTGATCTTATTTGAGAATTAATTTGTAACAACAGGACACAAGGAAATATGTTTGTATGCTTTAATGCTTTCAGTTATCATAATGGCCAGTGAAGCTGGTGTTACACTAAGTGACTGGAAACAACTTGATAATGGTTTAGGTTGTCAAACCATTCAACACGCCCATTCAAAAGCTTGGGTTCAGGAGGATTTTTTTTTAAGGAATTAATACTTTTATTCTGCACGGATGAATTAAATTGATCAAAAGTGACATTTATAATGTTACAAACAATTCTGTTTCAAATAAATGTTGTTCTTTTGAACTTTTCTATTAATCAAAGAATCCTGGAAAAAGCAACACAACTGTTTTCAGCATTAATAATACATTTTTCTTGAGTGCTGCTGAAGAAAAATGTATTATTAATGTTGAGAACAGTTGTATAATCAGCATTTTAGATTGATTGCTGAAGGATCATATGATGCTGCAAATTCAGCTTTGCGTCACAGGAATAAATTACATTTAAAAATATAATAAAACAGAAAACAGTTGATTTACATTGTGATAATATTTCATATTTTTTCTGTGTTTTAATCAAAGAAATGCAGCCTTGATGAGCAGCAGAGACATCTTTATAAACATAAAAAAAACTTACTGACCCCAAACTTTTCAAAAGTTGACATTTCCATGCATGTGATTAGCACAAACCTCACAATCGCATCATAAACGTTGTTCTGGGTTGTTTTCATATATTTCCACATTCTGAACAGTGTTTGTAATGAATGTTATGGACTAGTAAAGAAAGTAAAAATCACAATATATAAATTATAATCCCTCAGATTAAATTTTAAAGTGTTTCATTACATCAACAGGAGTGGTTTTCAGTAGTTTCAGTACACATACAATTATATTTTTTAAACAGGAAAGAAGAGTAGTGTAGTCACCGAGGACACGACTGAGGAAACATTGCTGTGTCATGCTGTGTATGTTTATGCGAGTTGTCTCTCGTGTTAATGGAATCCAGTGAGCATGTACTGTCAAGCATAATCATGCCATGCTTAACTCTGCTCGATTTCAGCCACGTGTGTGTGTGTGTGTGTGTGTGATCGGTCGGTCACTGGAACAGGAGATTGGGATTATCAGATACGTACTGAGACTCTACCAGGTTATTTATTCTTGTACATTTTTGAATTTCTATCTGTATTCTTAAAGGGATAGTTCAACCAAAAATAAAAATTGTCGTCATTTACTCACCCTCAAGTTGTTCTAAACCTTTATGAGTTTCTTTCTTCTGTTAAACGTAAAAGATTTTGAAGAGTATGGGTAACCAAACAGGTCCTGGTCCCCATTGACTTTCATAGGATGAAAAAAAAAAATGTTATGGAAGTCAATTAAACTTTTGATTGAAAAATGTTTAATTTTGGGTGAGCTATCCCTTTAAGACTTTGCGGAGTTAAAGGGTTGCACTAACAATAGTCTTTGCATTCCCCAATTTTTTTGTTTTGTTTCAGAAGTCAATCATATTCAATTCTTTAAGAGAGTCATCTACATAAATCACTTATTTAAAAAAAAAAAAAATTATTTTTTCCAAATAGTATATTGGCTAATTGGTTCTGTAGTTTCACACTGACCCAAAGTTGTTTTATTAATGATTTTAATCCATTTTAGTGTGATACATTTGTGAAATTGCATTTTAACAACTGTGGTTCTGGACATGGACCATATGATCGCTCAGTTTATTGTTGTATTTTATTTATTTTATTTTTTTTGGCTGTAAATGAACCCATAATTTGATCTTGTTCCCTAGTGCCTGGTTTAATGTAATCAGGTCAACATAATGTTTTACTGTAGTTGATACACATTAACAGTATTATTACTGTTATTATGCCAAAAAAAAAAACTAATTCTGTGATCTGTATTCTTCAGGCTATAATAGTTCATGCTCGCTAGTTTTGATCATGTCATTCATACACGATTCAGGGTTCCCACGCTCATGGAAAACCTGGAAATATCAGGGAAGATTAAATTTATGACTTGGTAATTTACAAAAAAGTCCATTCTCTGTCCATTTTCTAGCTTTGCTAACCCCTAACATATTTTATTGGCTAGAAATTGCTCATCGGCTACAATCCTAAAAAGGATTTTACAACTCCTTATCTAGTAATCATGGGTGAATGGAAAGGTCATGGAAAAATCATTAGTCATGGTCAGAAGTTTTGGGAACCCTGACACTTGTAACCTCCTTTTTTTTCTTCTTCCCTTTTTTTTTTTGTCTCCCTGAATGCATGCATTTTATTTTTGATAGGAGTGAACGTGAGCGTACTATGGAAGCTTGTTTTCCACCATGGAATTGTTCATATCTCACATTTCTGACTTGTTATTCTTGCAATTGCGAGTATATATGGGAAAAAAGTAAGATTTGTGAGGGAGTTTTTTTTTTTTTTTTTTTTTTTTTTTAATTATTCAGTGGTGGAAACAAGCTTCCATAGCATACAAAAGTAAATTAGGAAAACCTAATTTCTGTTTAAGACACTATGTGTGTGTGTGTGTGTGTGTGTGTGTGTGTGTGTGTGTGGTAGAGAACTCTGAATATAATCACTGTACCACCATCTATGTACTGTGTTCACATGTCATTTCTTTAAGCTGTATATCTGTCACTGTTTGGGCATTTGTTTTTGAAGATGTCTGGATACATTAATTTACATGTACTTGAAAGAGGATGTGCAGAAAACTTGTGTAATTTACCCCAAATGTGTGTGTGTGTTATTTGTTTAGGTTCACGTTGTGGATATTTCATAGGTGTCTATATGTATCTCATAGTTTTGTTTTTTGTATTTAATTTATGTCTGAAGCATTAGGTAGATTATTAGTGACCATGTTTCTAAAAATTTCTAAAACTGAACTGTTCACAATGTAACGCTTTTTATTTGCAAAATATTATTTCTCAACACAAGCTCCACTGTAACACAGCTACATGTCAATTATTCCAGTTTTCCTTTCCAATTATGTGTTATTTTTTTCATCATCATAAATGAATCTGATCTGACGTTGCTTCCAATCGAAGAATATGAGAGCGAATGGAGCCTTGTGTCTGAGTGCAACATTTTAACAGAATCACGTTACAAATGAATGAAATGGTGTAAACATGGTGATGAGAAACAATATTTTATTTATTATTTTCCTATGTTTTTAATAAATTACATAGTTCAATAGGTGTAATGGCCAGTATGACCAATGTACAGAATGGCTGAATTCTTTTGCGCATTCTGGATCAAAACATCTGAAATTGTTGTAGCATGAATATACTGTATCAGAGAGACGTAACATGGATAATTGGTCTGAATTACAGCTGTAAATTAAATGTGAAGGAGGCTAAAAAAAATAATCTGTGGTGTTTGTGTGTTTGTGCAAAGGCAATGATGATCTGCAAAATAAAATGGTAATGTTGCTTTTTACACTTGCAGCGATGTAATAAAGAAATCTTAATTCAATTAAAAGTTAGAATATCAAGCCAAAAACATTTAAGAGAAAGTAAGAAAAGTGGTATGTATTAAAGCGAAACGTTTTGACAAAGTGTTGTCCCAGTGATTTTCATTGTATGGATGAAAACATTCTTCAAAACATCACCTTTTGAGCTCTGCAGAATAAAGTTAGGCAGGTTCGAAACAACGTGGGTGAGTAAATGATTATAGATACTTTAGAAATCATTCTAATATGTTGTTTTGCAGCTCAAGAAATGTCTTTATTTATGTTGAGCTGTGTGGCGTAATATTATTGTGGCATTTGTTATAAAAAAAAAATCTTAGTGACCCCAAATAAACTCAAATACACCCGGACACGCATGGATGTTTTTGTGTAACACACTTGAAAAACATTCTTTCCTCTAATGCTGTGGCTATTCTGGTATTATCGACTTTGTTGGCTGGTTTTAAGACTGTGGACATGAAAGATTGGAGTAACAGGAGACAGCTCTTCATCTCTGTTTCCCAGCATTCCACTGGCTGCCTGATATGGGCACAACTAATCAAGGGTAGGGGGTGTCACAGTGAGCCAGCAAGAAACTGGACACCTTCCCCCTTGCACATGCACACATTTTCAGCTGCAAACCAACCCAGGCCCCATCGTCCTGTTCAAGCACTGGGGCAGAGCGACTGCCCGCTGCCTTGATAGACAGGAAATCCACATAAGAACAGCACAGAGACATGGAGACGGTGGTGTCCCATCTCTTCAGCTGTGGTTTCGCTCTCCTAACATAGTTTTCCAGTGGATGTGGGGTCAGCAGGGGCAATGTCTCTTCCAATGGATATACGCTCTGACCACAAAGAATCATCCATGGGGACCCTGGAGAAACAACTCATCTGTCCCATCTGCCTGGACGTGTTTACGAAACCAGTCGTGATTCTGCCCTGTCTGCACAACCTCTGCCGCAAGTGTGCCAATGAACTGTACCAGGTGTGTACCTTGTGCCAAGAGGATGATGATTTATGTGTGGATGTAGAAACATTTTGTATTAACCATCAGAAAGTACATTTTCAAGCCTTTAAGATGATAAAATCAAAATAGCCTTTCCATTACATAAAAGGTTCTTTTAAATAGTGGAAAAAGTATTTCAGATTATTAAAATATTTTTCACACTGCACTCATAAAATATAAAGTTTTTTTTTTCTGCCATTGCTAGTTTCCTTCATAATCCATAGTCTTTTATATGTGCTAAAATGCTATTTACTAAGTACTATTTTGCTGGATGGTCAACAACATGTAAAGGTGCATACACTTGGGTACATAAAACAATTCCACATGGAGTAACTGCCATGACTGGTAAACAGACAGTTTGCTATCGACCCGTCATGCTAATATGTGCAAACCCAACAGGTGGGGATTTGTAAATGTCTACTCCATTCCCAGCCTGAAATCTGAGGTATAAAAATAGGTGATGGCCTACATTTGATGCATTTGAGCCGCCAGGGGTTTAGCGCTCGTGCAAGGCACAATAGGCACATTGATATGAAATGGAGTCCTTAGTAATTAATGCTATGTCTTATCTGCATATTCCTTTTCCTTCTCTGCACCTAACTGAAGTTTGACACCTCACCAGTCTTCCCTTCCTTATAGGCAAAGGTTAAATGCCATGTGTAAGTTGGGAAAGGACTTCAAATTTGATCTGCAATTCATAACTCCCATATGCGCTTGACTTTTGACCTGAGTGAGTGCTGTCACTTTAAAACTCACGTCAAGAATGAAGTAGTTGTTTGAATATATTATAATATATGAATAATATATACAATCCAACTGTGCAACATCATTGGTTAAATAATTCACCAAATAAATAGTTGCCGTCATGCTCTAGGATACTGTTCATCAACTCAGTGATGGTGCTCTGATTCACACTCGCCCATAATCCTCAGCTGCTGAGAGATATTAAATGTGACATCAGTCTCAAACTCCTCTGTTTGCAATCTCTATTTGATGCTCCTGTCTGTGTTAAGATAAATGTCAGTTAATGGCCGTTATGCGGATTGTATTACACAGGGGTATTACACGTACATACGGGTTCACACACAGCATTTCTGAAAGGACAGAACAAAAGCAGATACACACAACCGCAGAATTCAGACCAAAGAGTCAGATCATCCTACCCCTGAAGTACACATAGTGCATCTCTAGAGAGGTACATTAGAGTCCAGCTAGTCTAACAAAGTGGTGATGATGTTATTCAGTCCAGTAATCACGATAGCAGTTTATTTTTTTCTAATTTTTTTCCTTAACATTTATCCAAAGCGACTTACAAGGGGAGCAATTAGGGGTTTCGTGCCTTGCTCAAGGGGACCTTAGTCATGGTATCGAAGGTGGAGAGAGTGCTGTTCATTCACAATCCCCACCATGAAAAGTGTTCTGAAGTGAATTAGGAAAAGTGGTTTACATAATCACAAATATTGCTGACAGCTGAAGAGCAGCATGCTAAGTAAGATGTGTAGCCATCTCTCTTCCAGGTTGGAATCGGAGGCCGTTTCCGCTGCCCTACCTGTCGACGTGAGGTTGTGCTGGACCGTCATGGAGTTTATGGACTGCAGCGCAATTTACTTGTGGAGAACATTATTGATGTTTACAAACTGGAGTCTGAAAGGTCAGGTCTGGAGTGTGTTGTCAATAACTTTTGTCAACAAAGATGATCTAGTAAATAATTACTTATTTTTATTAAAAAAAAAATGTAATAGTATTTTTTTTAAAATAGAAGTTTATTGAACCTTTATTATATATACACACAAACATGTGGGGGGGGGGGGGGGTGGATGAAGGATGAAGGATGAATTGCACCAGCTGGACCCACTGTCTGACCAGGGCTCATAATCATCCTAATCATATTTAAAATTTCAAGCCTATCAACACTGTGAACCTGAATAAGTTGGGCTAACTCAAACAATTTGAGGTAATCAGTTACATCAAATAGTTATGATGTTCCCCATGTTAAGTAAGCAGACCTATCAAGTTTTGAGTTTTAGTTCTCATGCATGTTAATTGCTCCTAACTTGAAATACTGAGTTAGCTAACTTTTTTGACTTCTTACAAATCAAATGATTTATTTATTTTACTGTAAACCCCAATAAGTTATCAGAACTCAAAAGTCGAATGAAAATTTTTTGAAGTGAAGAAACACAAAGTTTAAATAAGGTTTTACTTTTTACTCATACATTTTATTTTCTTAACTTGAAATATTTGATCCCACTAATTTATAATTATAAATTTAACTTAAAATTATCAGGTTATTGCAATGTAAATATATACCTAGCTATTACAAATCAATTCAGAAAATGCCAACTTGCTATTTTGCTAACATGTTAATAATAGTATGGTATAGCACCTACTGAATGCACACAGCAACTTAAAACACATAACTTACCTGCTGTCAAACCAAGCAGCATGTGCCACTTGTCACCATAACGGTAACTCTCCAAAAACACACATTAACAGACGCTCTTCTATATTAGCGTAACAAAACATTAATCACTATCTCTACTCTCCCTTTTCAGTGCTATGGGTAAAGCATGCTTGGAAGTAAAAAAATCCCAGCCCAGTTTCAGTTAAACTTGAGTTAATCTAAATTAAAATAAATGAGTTCATCCAACTCAAAACAATGAAACAGTTCAGTTTACTAAAAATATGTCAGTGCTGTGAACTCAAAAGAAAAAGAAAGTTCTGTATACTTAATTTAAATGAACTAAATTGTTTAATTTAAGTTTTTCTCACTCAAACCAAGTATTAGTATACCAAGTATAAAGTATTTTGAGCGTTAGGGTTTACAGTGAATAAAAGATCTGGGAATATATATAGCCCCTTCATCAGTGACCTGATCTTTCAAATTAAATCAATGTGTCTCCAGCTCTAGGCCTCCACCACCAAAGCCTCCTGCAGAGTTTAACTGTGCAGAGCATGAAGATGAGAAGCTTAATATTTATTGCCTCACGTGTCAGGTGGCCACGTGCTCTCTCTGTAAGGTGTTTGGGGCACACAAGAACTGCCAAGTAGTTCCCCTACCTGATGTTTACCAACAGCAGAAGGTATGGTCTAAAAAATGTATCATTATCTTACATCTTCACACTATTCAGAACAATTCATTAATTCCCCTTCTTGTAGGCTGAACTCAATGACAGAGTTGCTTCGTTGGTTTCCACAAATGACCGTGTTCAGTCATTTGTTAATGAACTAGAGGCACTCTGCAGGAACATAGAGGTTCGTGTGGATCTTTCTGAAGAAATAACTTTTACAATGTCATGCAATGAAACATCAGACATTTAACAACAAACAAATTGCCCATTAATGCTTACAATGCCCATTTGACAGGAAAACAGCAGAATTCAGAAACAGATTTTATGTGAGAAGTTTGATCGCATGTCTGCCATTGTGGAGGAACGTCGTAAGATCATGATCCAACAAATCACTTCTGAGCAGGAAGAAAAGACTGGCTGGACCCAGTATTTACTGCAAACCTACAGAGAGCATGTGGATACAAACTCAAAGTTGATCCAGGCAGCCCAGAATGCCATAGAGGAGCCAGAGATGGCTTCTTTTGTCCAGGTGTCATATCTTTTGTTTGGAGCTCCTTAGTAATCCTGCATATTAATGTAAAGCATGCAATGTTTAATGTATTTTTTATGTCTCCCCAATAGACCTCAAAAGATCTTATTGAGAAGTAAGTCTTATCTTTTTAGCAAATTTAGCATGAGTTAGACTGTTCAGAACATTCATCTAACAGTCAACAATATCTGTCATTTTCTCTGAAGGGTTGGTAACGCATCTAATTGCTTCACTCTGGAGACCCTGGATCCTGATTATGAGAACATGGATCACTACAAAGTGGATTTTGATGCAGAAGAGAAAGTTCTGCACCAGCTGGATTTCATGGAGAGTGAGCATCAGAGACCCAATATATTAACTAATATTCTTGAATTCTAAAACTCTTCTCATTAATGCTGGCAACTTTACAGTTGACGAAGAAGTCGAGGAAACACCTGAAGAACTAGAGTCAGAACCTGAATCTGAACCTGAACCAGTGTTGACCCCAGAACCTGACTCTGAACCAGATCAGGATCTGAAATCAGAGGCTTCTGAGATAACGAATCCCACACCGGAGACAACGGAGGAAACTTGCAGACAAGTAGATGCCTGTGGAGACATCAGAAATGTAGCTGTTTGTGAGAAGAATAGCTTTAGCACTTCACAGGTACATTCATCTCCCAATATGCCATCTGGTCTCTGTGATTTTACCGAGACATATTCCTGGATCAACGTTTTTGTTTTGCCTGGAAAAACATTCCTGTATCAATATAGTCATAACCCTATATTTCTACCTCCCTACCAATAACTTTTCCCTAAAATCATGGCGAATGATAGATGAGGAACACTCATGTAGATGCACATAATCCTGGTTGCCTAAATCTAAACTTGACATAAGCTGTAAACTTGTCTCTCAAATCTGATTGGTTGAATGAAGTGTTTTTCCAGGATCAATAAAGATGTTGATTCAGGAACATATAGGTGAAATCACATTCACCACTTGGGTCTACAATCTCAAAGTTTTCAAGAATCTTTTCAAGAATGACATTTCAATAACTTAAAGACTTAAAGACTTTTCAATCTCATTCCCAGTCATATTGCTATTGAAATAAAAATCAGTGATTGCTACTTTTCCATCTTTCCTTAGGTTGTCACTCTAGTCCTTTATTTCCTAGCCTTTCTGGTCATCCTACAGCGAATATGGGGAAGCATTCAGTGCCTTACTTGTTTATAGCAGCGGTGAAGAGACACAATATAATGAAGCTCGTGTTATTTTGAATATACAAATAAATACAAAGATGTTTTGTTTAAATTGAGTAAGGTTTAAGATAAGACTGGATTGGTAAAACGTCTCTATGCTCATGCATGAAAATAAAGTCATTTTACCAAATTTTCTGCTGACTAGCAAACCTGTGAGCTCCGTACTAGAAGGACTGAGCCCTCCAATGGTCACACGTGAGGAAATTCATCTATGATTTTCCTTCTACTTCAATGACTTACAAAGAAGAAGTGACCCTTCTGCTCAAAGCAACATGACAGGATGGCAGAATGGGGTCATGTGGACCATCTCCTCCATTTGGTTCTTGACAAAACCTTGTTTGTGCAAAATGTGCAAATTATTAAAACATCATGTCTACTTATTTTTGGTTTTGTTTTTTGTTCATAACAAGCACTCTTGCAATAGTAGTCAATGACAATTCTCGCCATTTGTTTGCACAAGACAATAAATTATCTTGAGTTTTAAACCCTTGATTTGGTTGTCATGAGATGAATGGATTTTTTTTTTTTTTTTTACAGTAGTGTTATATTCAATAAAAGACTTTACTTTGAATTCTTATGTGGTTACAATATTTATTCTGTCTTCCACATGTCATGAGTCAGCACGAAACGGAAGTTTTTGCAATAGTATTTTCTTCCTTATGATGCATGACTGGACTGAGTGAAACGACTTTTTAAACAAAAAAACTTAGGACGGGACTTGAATTTGTCCATTAGAAATTGATTGGTTGTGGTTTGTTACTGTGATCTCTTGTGAGTGACAGGTTACTACAGTAACGTTAATAATCACATCCATGAGCGTGATTTCTGCCCGATTCTTTCCACCGGCTGTGAGGTGAAGGCCACATGTGCCAAGATTCCACGCTCAAACATGGCGTCATCAAGCTACGCCTTTGTTTTGAATAGGCAACCTTTACCGTCCGGACGAAAAAAACTGCTGTCTGGGTAGTCCACCTTTAAGTGCACTTAAAATAAATAAATAATGTTGTTTTTGGATAACTCATTCAGATTCGTTCACGAATTGTTCAGAACGGTTTTGTAAACAGTATGGATTGATTCTCTGAAAAGATTCGATTCAAAAGAACCTTTCATGCTCTGTTGAACTAAAGAATTGTTCAGACGTAGGATTTGATAACAAAATCAAAGACGTGCAATTTCTGGAATTCTGTTTGTTTATTAGAAAGGGCCTGCTTCTCTTAAGTAATAGTGTGTTAGAATTTCCTAAAACGAAACGGCAGTGGGGGGCAATTAATAGTGCTTTTTTTCAGCTATTTTGTTGATCGCAGGAAAAAAGACGCTAGTACACGTCATCTCAGCGCGCCGGAAAGAAAGGCACTTGGGCAGCTCCTCAAGCTGAGCTGGCTGATCGCTCGGGATCTTGTGTTGGCTTGTCAAGCGCTTTTGAATGTTTTGATAGAAGAGGGAAGACACGTAGTTTTTTGCACAGTCCCCTGAATTACGTAACTGTCAAAACAACATTTTGAAGATCCGAACTGACGACATGGATTCCGCCAATCAAGGTAAACAAAAACAAAGCAATCGAACAAGATACGTTGTATTTATAGAACAACATGTACGTTTATCGCGTAATGTAGAGTTGCTGTAGCTTTATCTCTGGATCCCAGCGTTGTGAATGTGTGGCGGCGCAGGGGAGATAAGGGTAGGGCAGGCGATCGGGTTACTAATGCGAGGCTGAGTAGAGATGTTTGTATTACAGTAGTTTGATGTACATTGAAACCAAATAGATGATGTAGGCAAGTTACGGTTGCTCGGCGTTTGGCTTGCGCTTTTTTTTGGCGTGATGATTTTCAACTTGGATTTGGGATCTTAACATTAACCCATCAGTTAAGACAGCATCGGCCCTTTGTCTGTTGTGTCACATTATGTGATGCTATTTAAATGGACAGTTTAGGGTCAGTGAGGGGCTGACGACACGTCTCATTAATATAACTTATACCCCACGTGACCTGTCTGTCACAACCTGACCTAAATTGGGCTCGGTTTGATAAAACCTTTGAACTGTGTACACGTGAATGTATTAAGTGGCCGAAAATATATAAACAACAAATGTATAACATCCACTGTATGTGTGTGTGTGTATATATATATATATATATATATATATATATATATATATATATATATATATATATATATACGTATATATATTGTTAAAAAAAATCTATAATAAGTGTGTGTGTATATATATATAGATATATACATAGATATATACACACACTTGTTATAAATCCTTTTTAAAAAAAAAAAAAAAAAAAAAATATATATATATATATATACATATATACACACACAATTTCTGCTGTTTATGCTTTTGTCTTTGTGAGTTAAAACTGTCATGTGAAGAGTGATTATGCGTCATGGTGACAGTATAAATAAAATAACATAATAAAATGAGGGTTGTTTTTCTTTTTGTGTGACATATTTAGTATTGAAAAAGTAAGTTTGAATCGAACAAATTGAAGGACTTTAGTTCTGTCACATCCATGAAACGATATTTGCTACTTTCTAGTCTGTTTCGGATGATAATATTAGTGATGTTCTCATTTTAGACTGCATTTGATTGATCAAAAGTCCAGTGCAGATCAATATTCCAATATTCATCAATATTTTGGATTCAGTTCTCCAGAAAAGAAAGACTTAAAAATTATAAATGTGTCTGCTAAAAGATTTTTTTTTCTGTACATTTGTACAGGTGTGTGTGTATATATATATATATAATTATTTATTATTATTATTATTATTTAATTAATTTTTAGATTTCTGTGTAGTGTCACAGAAGATATGCAATTTACCTTTAACTTAAGTCACTCAACACACTCTCTCTTTCTTTCAGACATCAATCTGAACTCTCCACATAAAGGCCTGGGCTCTGACACTCTCTCGGACGCTCCTGAAGAGAGGGGGGCAGCAGCTGTGAGTCCAGAGACTCTCCCCCCAGGTCTGACAGAGGAGGAGGCCGAAGAACTGAGACTGGAGCTCACCAAGGTAAACACCCATGAGTTTGAAGATGTGCTTATCGTCTCCTATAGGTCTTCAGATTAGGGCTGTTGACATGTTAAGAGGGTTTAATTATAAGTTGAAAAAATATATTCCCATGGTTGAGTTATTTAATCTGTGACATCCTCATATCAGGTTGAGGAGGAGATCCTTACCTTGCGGCAGGTGCTGTCGGCTAAAGAGCGCCACGCGGCGGAGCTGAAGCGTAAACTGGGACTCAGCCCTCTGAGCGAGTTCAAACAGAACATCACTAAAAGCTGGCAGGACGTCCAGACCTCAAATGCGTAAGGATGCCTTCCTTCTACATGTCCCGCTTATTCAAACTTAGGAGGTGATGAGTACAGCCCACTGGGATGTCATATGCAAAGTCGAACCCTGAACCCCCTTCAAAGACCCTGCAGGATTGACATATTGATTTGACATCATTTTGGACAAATTTTAACAAAATTTAAAACAGAAAAGGTTTGCTGAAGTGGCAGTTGGGTATCGACTCTGTGTGATGGCAGGTCCTGTAGCTGTTAGCTGGTGCCATCAGCGGAGGAATTCATGGCAGAACTGAACCTTTTCAAACTAATCCACTCTCAAATCGCTCTCCTCCAGCTCACACATGTTCCCCTTTCTTTATGCTGCTGGAAATCAGCCTAAAAATAAAGAGTCTAGTTGCATTTTCTGCAGAACTGTACATTACCACATGAAAGCATTAGAAAAAGCTCTTGAGTGCCTTTTCAGGCAACGGAGATGATGTTGTTTTCTGTGTATTATAGGTAGGCGTCTATCCCATCAGCTGGAAGTCCTTCGGTGTAATTGTTTTATCAGATTAAAAAATGGCTGGTCTGGTTTCAAAAGGTGCTGTAGGAGGATTGTGGTCAACTCAGACATGATTCACCACCATTTATTGTTTTCCAAGCTGGAGCTTTGAGTGTTGAGTTTTGAGTGTGAGTTTTGAGTGTGACTCTCGAGGTTTTATACAGAAACAACAGATGCATGATGTTTGCTTTTTTTGACCCTGTAGGTGGATCAAAAATTTTTAGGTTGTTACTCGTGTAGTTAGGATTATACTCACAGGATCCAGCCCTGGTTTTCATATTTACTGCAATTTTAAAGGGGTCCTTAATTATGATTTCACTTTGTTAACTTTAGTTAGTTTGTAATAATGTTGCTATTTGAGAATAAACAACATCTGCAAAGCGTAATTTTGCAGATGTTGTTTTTTCTCAAATAGCATCATGCTCAAAGCTCAATGCAAAGGGAGATATTTTCTTTTAGAGAAATCACTTTTTAAGGACTACAACAAACAGCTGGTAGGGACTACATCGAGTTTCTTCCCGGGTTAGAGACCTCGCAAACCCCAGAATTGGCATAATCTCTGCCCCGGAGAACATGCAACAAAGGCCATGTTGGACTGCTTCACAAACAAGGGATTTGCACAAAAGATTAACATGACGGCACATGCTAGTCGCTGAGTTGAATCAACTCCACAGCAACTACATATTTATCCACTAACTGTTCAGAAACGTGAAGATGCATTCTAATAGTTGTAACTTTCTCTCCATCAGTGTCTGACTCCGGTTTGATCAATGTAAAGGCTGAACACCGCTACTGACAATTGTCATTTTGGCTGCGTGAGATTCTCCAGCTTTGTTGTTGTTGAGCAACCGAGGGCCGAGCTGTTAAAGCGCCACACTCTTCTGGATAGGGGGCTGGGAGCAGCAGCTCATTTGCATTGAGGGGCAAAATAGGGGCACATTTGGCAAGCTATTATAAATTATCTGTCGGATATTTTTTAGCTGATACTTCACCGACTCATCTAGTAAAATGGGCATAATAGGTCCCGTTTAGGAGTTGCCTGAAATCAAAATAAAAATTGTTACCCCAAATGTATGTTAAATCAAAGATCAAATCTGCCTGGCTACAGCAAATACAGTAAATTAAAAATCCAAGATAGCCTTTTCATGACTTTCCAAATAAGGTTAAAATATAGAGTTGCTGATTATGGCAATCAGAAGAGAGAAGGATGTGAAATGTACTGTCACTACTTATTCTGAGGTAATATAACATTTAATGCTAAGGTAATGTAATGCAAAGTTTAATAATACAAATCTGCAATAATTTTTTTTTAAAATGACAATATAAAGAACTTTGTTAGATTTAAAATATTAACTATGGAAACACATCAACACGGTCTGTGAAAAAGATCCATACAGTAAGTAAGATGTATGCAAAATGTAATTGGGCACGGTCTACTCAAATAAATACTGAAAATATCCAATGGCAACATCAAATGGCCAAATATCAGCATTCTGTCAGTACTGTGAAGTTATTGGTCTGTAGTCGGTCGGATTATCAAAAACACCACACTTTGCTACTATGTGCTCTGCTGCAGGCAGCACATAACCATGTCTGTGTTTTTTAGCTATGTGAAGATATCAGAGAAACTGGGCCAGTGGAATGACAAGGTTACAGGGTGGGATGTGTGAGTGTTTGGCCACGTCGTCCAGTATTTGCAGTGAATGCATGAATTCCTCTCACCTACTCTCTACATGTCCATGGGGCTGAAGCATTTGAACACCTGAATCCAGAGTTCAACCCTTGACATCTCACCATCAAACAGCGTGTGTCAGGAGGAAACATAACTGGTGCCTTGGGTTTTTTCTGCCTTGTTGATCACAAATCAGTGGATGCAGTGCATCAAAATATAGATTCAGGTGTTAAAACGCTCTACCTCTTGATGCTAAATAAACCATTCATAACAGATACAGTCTGACACAAATAACTAAAACCTGTCTCTCAAAGTGAGGTGGATGGTTTTAAAATGCTGTGATCTGGTTTCCTGTAGCATCGACTCTAACCTGCTCGACAATATTTTTTCAGCACTGTTAATTCTCCACTCTGAGACTAACTGAAACCTTTCACAGTATTGAAAGAAAAAACCTGTTCATAAAAGAAAATAGCATCTTAAATTACACATGGCGAGGGCCAGAGGTATTTTTTCTCCTTTTAGTTTAAGTGGGTGTCTGAAAAACTGAATCATGCATCACATATTGTTGACTCTTCTGTTTTTTCCCTTTCACAGTCAGATAGTCAGTCTTTTTGTCCACACATGCAAATAGTACTCCATCTCTGAAACTAACAGGATCATACAGCTGTTTCCTTTAAATGTTATGCTGCTTTCATGTACCCTGAATTATCAGCTACTGAAGTTTGAATCAGCTGTTCTCCTTCTCACGAACTGAAATTATTTGTTTCTATTTTTTGTGTGTGTTTGTCCGTGCAAATACTTGATCACTCTATACACGTTACTGTTCTGCTGTTTGGGGTCAGTAAGATTTTTTTTAAATGCCTTTAAAAGAAATCTCTTATGCTCACCAAGGCTGCATTTATTAGTTTTCTAGTTCAAAAGAGCAGCATGAATTTGAAATGGATTTTTTTTTTTTTACATTATAAATGTCTTTAATGCCATTTTAATCAATTTAAATGATTAATTTCTTCAAAAGAAGAATAAAGTCTTACTGACCTCACACCTTTGAATGGTTCCCCAGTCTACTCTGCCAGTACTAAAATGGCATAATAAACAGGTTGTTTGCTACTTCTAGTACTAACCGTTGAAGCCGCTTCCATTTTGCTTGATTTACCAAAATTCAGTGCCCGGTTGCATAAAGCATATTAAGTTTCCTTTAAGCATTCCTTTTATGCATCTTAAGTTCCCTTGCCTAAGGGAATGATTTGAGGCTGTTACATATAATCCCTTAAACACTTTTCTTAGATCCATTAAGTGATTTACAACGCAGACCCAGGATTTGCTGTAACAAAATTCTATTGTTGCCATGGACACGTTATTTGTTAACCCACATATCGGTAAGCGGTAAGAAGTACCATCCCGACGCAGTCCACGCTGCTGAGAGCGACGTTTAGATGAAGATGTAAATATGTGCTGCATGCTTTTCTCGCAATAACAAAATAAACGCACAACAAAAACAACAGTGGGGAGAAAACAGCAGTTAAGAAAGCATCTGATCATAGCGATGTGGATGTTTGCGCTGCAATTCAGCAGTCAAGTCACGTCACATTTATTTAAATAGCACTGTAGACAATAGATCGCTTAAAATCAATCAGTATTAAACATTGTCAGTGTCTCTTTCAAGTAGAATTACAACTTCAGTACTACTATAAAGCAGCTTTCCAGTGTATTCTTGTTTTTTCTCTTGGACGTCTGACCTCAAGGGACTGAACAAAAGAAATAAACCAGAGAAGATTTTCCGTGTCAAAGAAGGCGGAGCCTCAGAGCCACACCTGCCTACTTCATAATTGCCACCGACCAACGGTGTTTACCAGCTGGTGCGAACTTTTCCAGAAAGTTAAATTTGTCAAGCTGTTTCGAACTCCTGAAACGAACACCAAACGAGCTTCATTTTGGCCTGATTTTGTTCGAAATGACATCACAATATACTGGGTGAAGTATTCCAAACCCAATGTTATACTTGACAGTTAAGGGGCTTTATGCAACATTTATTTTTTAAAGGGATTACTTAAGTGAGAAATAAATGAAAGGGTTTATAACATTTCACCTAAAGAATGCCTTAAGGGTTATTTTCTGCAAAACCTTAGGGCGATCTTAAAGGAAAATTACACTTAAGGTGCTTTTTGCAACTGGCCGCAGAGTTCTTACAATGGTTATAACAAGTTAACAAGTTGTAATTACAGTGATACTAACAGGTTTACATTCATAAACCGCACTGTCATCAGTTGATTATGTTAAATCAGGCCCTGTGATGAGACTACGGTCACGAAGAGCCTCTTTGTTTTTCCCCGGGTCCCATGAATCATAGCGGCAGTCCTGAAGTAGTTGCAGGTTCAAAGCTGAACCTGTCAGACAGGCTGCGTTATCACGAGTGTGTGAGAGATCTCCCACTTCCCTCTTTACACACACAGTTTGAATCACACATCCAGACTGAGACATCTGAGGATATGTTTGTGTAAGGAGAGTCTTGTCATGTTTAGATGGACGAATGCCACGTCTGCAGCAATACAGACCAATCGATGCATCCTGAAACCATACTTGCTGTAGTCATGAATATTACATCAAGATCTACTTTGCAATATCCTGCACGCTAACATGCTTCTTGTTTGCCAATAGCTAAGGTGGCTTATAATGTAACTTTGTTTTTCAAGATTTGACTTTTTGTGCTTGGAAAGCTGAAATATACTCACACATCTTATTTGACCACATGAGTTTCTTAAGTTAAATGCTTGGAGTTTGTGAGAATGATGTGAATTTAACTGGTATTGCTTTGCTGTGCAGTTTAGTAGCGCTTGCATTCTCCTCGTGAGGCAGCATAACTGTATAACCGTAATTTAAAATTGAAAATGTTGAATGCGTGTGTGTTTATAGCACGTTGTGGTTTTGAGAGTGGAGATTTGAATGTATTACCCTGTTCGTTTGTAGATATGTTTCAGCTTCTGCCACTCTGGATGACATTACCAGCTCTGAAGTGTGAGTTACTTCATTCTTTATGTTCATTTTGTGTTTTAAAGGTTGTTTTCTGGTTTTATTATGGTCCTGAAGGGTTAATGGATTGATTGAGGGTGGCTTGCTATGCTTTGTGGATATTTTGCTGGTGGGTTATTATTATATATTTCAGTTTTATATTGCTTTTTTAATAGTGATCTTGTGCTTAATCTGTAGATATTGTGTGGTGATATGCTCTTTTTCAGGATTCTTTGATGAATAAAAAGAGCAGCATTTATTTGAAATAGAAATCTATCAGCGAGACGACTAACATTTTTTTAAAATAGTTTTAAGGGTATCTGACTTAATTTTTTTAACTGGAGGCTGTGGTTGTGTTGACTAACTTTGAGAAGTTAAAGTTCATGGATAATGCTTTTTATTTCTCTCTCTCCCCACATCCACTTCTTTCTGCTCTCTTCCCCTTACAGGTATAAAAAGACTCAGGAAACGCTGTCTCAGGCTGGACAGAAGACCTCAGCTGCCCTCTCCAACGTTAGCACGGCCATCAGCAGGAAACTGGGTGACATGAGGTATTGCACAAGTCAAAATGCACACCCATATTCTTCCTGTCTTTTTGGCTGCACAATTTATCACGTGTAAATTTCGCACGTGATTATTTAATGCGCAGCTTGTCAGAGCTCTACGACTCTGTGATCAATAGTAAATGCTTCTCCATCTGAAAGCCAGAGGGCGTCTAGCGCAGAAACCCAAAATATGCCCTGCAGCAGAAGAAGATCACGCGTCATATCGCTATAGCTAAATGAAGAGAAGATTGAAACGCTTTGATTAATTAAACATGACTAATAAACACACGATTCTGTGTAAGAAGCCACATCATCAGAAGGATGCTCAACTGTCATTATGAAGCGAGTTTGGAGGAAAAACATGCTATTAAATGTTGTCTATTGTTGGACAAGATGTTAATTTATGCTTCTCATGTCTGGAAAAATGTTTAACATGCGTTGCTTTTTCAAATGTACATTATAAGCCACTCAAACTTGCAGTGCTTTCAGATGGATTAGCATTTGGAGCCGTATTTTATTGACAAGCTGCGCATAAAAAATAATCGCAGTCATTGCAATTTCATAACCCCACTAAGAATCGCGATTAAGCGATAATCCCGTTCAAGTTAACATTGCATTATCCCAAACATTTCCAACAATGCTTAAATCCAAGAGAATTCAGCAATTTTAACCTGTGAAGTCGACCGTGTCATTCAGTAGCCTGTCAATGACATGTAAAGCCATGTAAAACAGAGCTGTGTTACCCCACATACGCAATGAAAAGAGCAGAAGCGGCCGACTGCAGCATAAGCATAATAAAAGCTCCGCTGGATTCGAGACCGGTGTGTTGCGCAGGTGTCTCTCATTAACACTCCAGCGACCTCGTTCCGCTCCCACAGCTCTCTGCTCGCACTGAGTCAGTTGGATTCCTTTCCATCGAGGTGGAGGTGAAGAAGACAACTCCTATGAATCCACGCTCATTCACAGCGTCGAGCTTCACCTTTGTTTTGAATAAGTGACCTCTAGTGGCGAAAATTAAATATTGTGCCTTTAACTTTCTAATTTTTGAGGGGCGGTGGGGGGGACTATGAAATGGAAGAATAATAATAAGATTTACCCATAATTCCTTATTAATGTATTGTTAAGCATTTAGTCAAACTTTGCAATTCAGTTTTGTTGTCAACAATGCACATGATTTACCTTAAACTCCATTTGCATGTGTGGCATTTAATGGACTTATATTAGATCTCCATCACATACCTCTTATTTGATTAATTCTGCCTTCTGTTTTGTTCAGACTGGCAGTACAAATCCATCTTTGATTCATTGATTTTGATTGGGTCGGGGACGGGAGGCTGGGGATCATACATATGTGGTTTGAAATCTGATTAAATCAGATTGAACAGTCATTCCAAAAGATTGTATTGAAAACTGAACTGGATTTGTATGCAGTGTGAACAAAGCCTTCATGCCTGTGTTCCCTCTGTCCGAGCTCTCTTTGGTCTTTTGCATTTGTGTCATATCTTGCTGTCATTCATCTTCATTATAAAGCCATGATGATCCATAGTGAGTGTTAATGCAGTGCATCCACCCTCGGAAGAGCCACTTCATCTGCATTCAGCTGTTTTACTTTGAACTGAAGCTCTCCCTAACCTGTTCTCCTGGCTCCTGATTCACTTTATTACATTGTTTCAGTTCCTTCCATTATTTGCACACATTTATTCAACTTCCTTCACCACCCCTAACACAAACAGAAGGTAGAGGACATCTTTATGAAGGCCTGTATATTAAAAACTACCTGTTTTTAACTGATCCTCAGTTTTCTGACAAGCAGAGGGCCCGAGACTCCGTTATCAGTATCAAAATCATGAGACTATTCAACAGATCGAGAGTGTTTTATCGATATTTCATCAATGAAAAACTCTTTGATCTGTTGAATGAAGCCAATAGTCTCATGATATTGGTGTCCTTGCTGTCCTTCCAAACCTCATCCTTCATTCATTCAGACAAATAATTACATCACTAAAATGTATTTGCCACTTCTAGTCAGTGTGTAATTAACATCTATTCGTGTTCATGCCCAGAAAATGATTTGTCTGTTTTCTGGTAGTCTGATAAATCAGTGGATTCACTTTATTCACAAAAAACAATAATTCTCATCATTTGTTCTTCCCGCTTGCTCTGGTCATGCTTGACTCCCAACCTGATTGGTTTTGTATTCCCCTTTCTTTTTAACGCTGCCTTTGCTTGGTCTACAGAGCTCTTCCTTTCTCTAACTCCTTTAGGTAAGACTGATTAATGTCATCAAATAATTAATGCATAACATAGAGCTCTGTTTTTAATACCAAGCCTATTTAATACAGAAAAAAATGCTTTTATTATCATTTGAAATTAATATTGATTTTGTTATTTTAGCTCTAACACCTTGCTTATGCATGAATGAAATGAAATGTGATCAAAACTTTGAGCTGCTAATGTCACAGACATGTCTGAGTCTGTGTAACCCAGTTGATCTCTCTGCCTTACATGCTTTCCTGCTTCCTTGCTAACACACACAACTTTTTCTTCCTTTAATGCTTTCGAAGTAGCAACTACTCCATTCGCCATTCAATAAGTATGCCAACTATGAGGTAAAGTACTAGGGTAAAACACTGCCACTCAACTCAAACTGTTTCTGATTCATTAAAATATTAGAGATGTTGTTCACACATGAGTTTTGTTTAAAGCAAAATATACTAGAATGTGTAAACTGCTAGATTGAATATTGTCATTTTTGCATGCTTATGGTTTTTAACCTGTTATCTGCCAGCTACTTTTCTGAGCACACTTGTGCGTAATTAATTGTAATGCTTCTTCCACTATGAACTCTGGGATTAATGTTTGTTTGTTAAATAGGAACTCTCCAACCTTCAAATCGTTTGAGGACAAAGTCGGAAACATCAAGGTAAGGCTTCACTTTTGAAACTGGGTCATTGACATAATGCCCATTTTGGCAGATCTATCAATTTATTCAAAAATACAACAGATATTATAGAAAAAATGTTCATCAAATCAAAGTCGTACTACGTCCAACCTGCAAAAACAAAAAGGAGGGGGGGGGGGGGATCAGTTTAGGTTCAGACTCACCCAGGATTAATTTATTGGATCAAAAGTACAGTAAAAATAGCAACATCTGCATCAGCTGCCTTCACTCCAGTCTTCAGTGTCTCATGATTCTTCAGAAATCATTCTAATATGCTGATTTGGTGCTCAAAAAAAAAAAATCTGATTATTTTAGTGTCAAAAACAGTTGCGCTGCTTAATATTTTTTTCAGGGTTCTTTGATGTATAGAAAGTAATAAAATGGCATTAATTTGAAAATTTTTGTAAAATTATAAATGTCTTTATTGTCACCTTTTGATCTATTTAATGTATCCTGGTGGACTAAAAGTATTAAATTCTTTAAAGAAATAAAACAAAAATCGTACTCACCCCAAGTTTTTGAACTGTAGTGTCGAGGACCCTTGAAGTCCCTCAGGGCCAATTTTTCTTGTGGTACAACCCCCTAAAAAACTGCTTTTTTTGGAAAATAATAGAGATGCAAGGAAAATACAGTATTTTTTTTTTGTACTTGATTGCACCTCACGAACTGTACATTTTTGCTAGCCATATGAAACAAATGATACATGTCTAAAAACGTGACGGACACGTTTTAATCTTGGACACTTGTTGTGATCTGTCCTGCATATTTCTTGATCTTTTTCTGTTTGTGTGTGTCAGTATAAGGTGGTTGGAGGGAAGGCCAATGGTGAAAGCGCTCACTCTCCGAACGAGTCAAACCCAGTGCAGGACAACGCTCCATTCTGAGAGCCCACACTCTTGATTTAAACACTCATCTCATTACTTTGTGAATCCTGACTACACCCACAGTTCAGTTCTCCCAATCCTTCCTTTCTCTCTCTCTCCCGTTCTCTCTGAATTCTTTCATCCCTCCTTCCTCTGTCTCCTTTGATACTCCTCCACCTACTGCTAGCATGTGCTTGCTCATCTCACTAAAAAATACACGCATAGTATAGTTTCTGTGACATGAAATCATCACAGGTTGTACAAAGGAAGAAAAATGTTGAATCATTTTGTATTAGAAACTATTTTACACTGCTTTGCATAATGTTTTTACATAACTTTTATCTATATATGACTATAAAGGAATACAAATAACTATATTTAAACAGTACTGCCAAGCAGCATTCATCAGCCGGCAGAGGGGTGCAAATCACACAAAGGAAATATTTCAATCTGAAGGGGGGAGGATTTTAGGCCAATAAAGTAAAGAACAGGAAATTGCTGCATGTTTCTATGCTGCTGAGCATTCAGTTGAGTTCTTTTTTACTCCGTACAATGTGAAGCGATGCTTTGCTGTACACCTGGTGAATGTCTGACCTTCTCAGTCGGCCTTACACTCTCACTCTGTATTGCTTTATTGGACTTTTGCTGGTAAAAATGTTACATGAAGATGTTTTTGTTTTTGCTTTATATCCTCTTTCACCGTTTGCTCTTGTTCAATTATTTTTTTTTATGGGAATATTTTATTTATGCTGTTTACATCAGAAATCACTTGCCTTTGCTTTGTGCCATGCTGTGAGTGCCAGTCAGTAGATGCCATAGACCTTTTGCCGTCAGAATGTTTCGCACGCGCACAAATGATCACTTCACAAATATCACATTGTTCAATTGTAAGAAATATCAATGCAATTGCTCTCATGTGCACTAACCCAAAACGTCAAATGGCGAGTAAGTCCTGCTAATTAAGATGAATTCCTTTTTGTTAGTGGCATTTGTTCATTTTTCCATACAGATGTAAACGCTAGTGCAGTCTGTATGGTAGCACAGTCACTTTTTACCTGAAAGATATTGGAATATATTTCACTGTTAGCAATCATAGTTTTTTTTTTGTTTGTTTTTTTTTAAATCCGTTCTTTCCTGATATTTCATTCACTTGTATGGGTGTCAGTGGGTGGCCTTGTTTCAGTATATTACACAATGATGATTACATGCCTCAATGGGTGAGATCCATCGGATTACATGCATTTGACTGACTGATGCGGATGAGAAAGATGCCAATTTCACATGACTTTCTACTGGAATCCATGTGTTATGCCATAGAATTAGAATACACCTGTAGTTCCTCATAGTGCAAATGTTGAAAAGATGAGAAGAGATCGTGAACGTTCAGAGGGAAAGGACTTTTTATTATTATTATTTGGAGTAGTGTATATGCAAAAGTCATTTGGGGAGGTTGTTTCGGGAACAGGCACCATATAGCTTTAAATTAGGGATCTCAGCCTAGCTGTTCAGGCTCTGGTCATTTTCGTTTAAAACAACAGTGGTGTAATACTTCATTTATTTTGTCAATTGTTTGTATATCAATAAAGCATTCGTTTAAATGGTTTTTGTTTATTGTTTTATTTTACGCTCTAACTTTCATAATCTTAGGGACGTAAATCTGCCACTAGGTGGCAGTACATCATGTACTTTACAACTGACGAGAGCAAGATGTCTATGGGAGAGACTGTGTTTCAACACGCTGTTGAAGCGCATTTTACAGTAGACATGCCCAAACATACTATAGCTTCATGTATATCTTCTTTTTATTTTATGTGTTATATTTATAATTTTTGATACATGCCTTCAAATGTAGATATCAATTTTATTAAAGTTTGAGCATCTCTACTTTACAGTTACACTTTTTAGTCCGTGCAAGTATTCCCAGTATGAATTTTTTTTCTAGCTAACACTTTATAATAGCGTTTTTATTGTGTAATGCCTATCACATCATTAGTTATCATATTAATCCGTTCATTTTAATCACCGTTTATTAAATTCTGTAACCGCCAGACAGTTCTTCTCTGATCAAATTTGAAAATACCGAAGACATGAACAATACTATTCAGTTGATTTATCTTGTACCTCATAAGTGTTTTTTATATAGAATTATTCAGCGCCGCGTTATTTCCACAGCAATCTTACGCATTTATGAAGCAAAATCTTCCCGGTCTACTGACATTTAAGACGTATACTTTAATCATTACAATGCTTATGTTCACTTTCATTAACTCCTGTTCACCAGCTAATTATTCTTTGACAGCGATGCCATAGAAATATACAGAGTTACCGCAAAATGTATATTATTGTAAAGACGGCGGCGCGCTTGTTTCTCTGGCGCGTAAGGTCTGTAAGGCTAGGTTTTTAATAATCTATTTCACCGAAACTGTCATTTCTGTCAAAAAAAGCAAAACAAAACACTCATTCCCTGACCGGGAATCGAACCCGGGCCGCGGCGGTGAGAGCGCCGAATCCTAACCACTAGACCACCAGGGAAGCGTGCTAGGTAAGTTCAATGGATCAATCTTATTGACACAAATGACCAAAGTTATTAAAATTTTCATATTTAATGTGTGTTTATTGATTATATTACGCGGTATTATACACACAATGTCTTACAAGACCAAACTTTGGTAACACTTTCGTTGTTTCTGAACATTTTCAGAAAAGCACAAACCCTTCCGTGCTTGATTTCGCTGGTTTGATCCGGTTCCATGCTGAGATGTTTATATAGCGGACAGAAAGGCCCCGCCTCCATTCCCACATCTCTGTATAAATATCAGCGAACGAGTTGTTTTTGTTAGACAGCATTGCGGTACATATTTCCGGACGTGGAAGGTCTTATCCATCCAAACCTTTTCAAATGGGCCCCGTCGCCTAGCGTTTTCTCCCCAAAGCCTCCGACTGAACCGAGAAGGGTGCTCTAATAACATCAGCACGAGCGGCAAAAGAAGGTGAGGATGTGGTCTTACAACTAATATTTTAAAGGGTGGTCATTGTTTGGGTTAGAGAATCTGAGCAAAATACATTTAATTTCACTATTAATGTTATGCGTCTTGTTGTCTATGTCTATGGTCTGCCTTGCAAGTTTTCTCATGATTAGGGAAAGGGCAAAATGTTTTTTTTTTTTTTTTTTTTTAAAAATGCCTCAACTGCTGTAATTCCTATGGATTTACTTTAACTTCCTCGCGTAACATTTTGAAGAATGCTGTGGGAAGCCTTTTCTTAATGAACATCATGTGGCATAATGTCACTTTGGTTAGTCTTGTGGTTTGACACTAAAACATAAGTAACCGTTACAATAACAACATGTAACCAAAACAATGGTAAACCGTATGCCAACGAGTGACACAACCTGGTTTTGAGTCTGTCTGTATTCATTAGAAGCCATTTTCAGGGTTAAGATGATTATGTGCCACAGATGTCTAACCAAATGTCATTTTTGTTCACAGGGTTTCCATCTAAGTCACGATTTACTAGTCTGTAAAATGGCAGCCATCCCAGCTAGTGGTTCTCTTGTTGCCACTCATGACTACTACAGAAGTAAGTAGCCTTTGCGAGTGCTTTACTGTTGTAGTTATACGCACTATTAATAAATGATGTAATACAAAGAAATTGCCTTATAAGACTGTTTCTTCTCAGGGCGCATTGGCTCTACATCCAGTAGCAGCTCATGTGGGAGTTCAGAGTACAGTGGGGAGGTTATTCCACATCATCCAGGTGAGTTGCGTTTCATTTCAATCTCTCTTCAAACCCCATGCCTAAATCAATATTTTATTGCCACAGTTTTGACAATTTACACACATTATGCAACACAAATTGCACAGTCTGCACCCGTGTCAGTTCTGTTGAAATGGATCGTTTCGGATAATTCCCGCTTGAGAACAATGATTGTTGCTTAGTCATCTAAGGGGCACGGCTGGATTGGATCACCATTAGCTTCACCTGACTTCCTGTCTTTTGTTTAGAGACTTTTTAACAGTGATTGCGTTAGCACTTATGTCATTGTATACTAAATCCATGAGAAGATTAGGAAAGACTAATGGTGCTTTGTTCTGACCTGTTGTTTAATTGTGTTTTAGGTCTGCCCAAACAGGATTCTGGTCATTGGTGGTCCAGTTTCTTCTTTGGGAAGCAGAACCAGCCTGGTATGGGAACTCTTACGGAGGAGGCTCAGCAGAAGTGAGTCACTGGATTGAGTTTCACCCAAATTGGTGCCTTGCCAAGTGCTGATTTTAAAAACCGATGCAGTTGCAAGTTTTAAATTTGGTAATGAGGGTATCCGTTTGTCATATCAATTGATAATATTTCTAAATCTCTTAATCTCGTTGGCTCTCTGCAGGTCAGGGGTGGTGAGCGTGACCAATGGCCAGGTGACATGTGTTGCCCGGGAGATGGTGATGAGGCAAGCGAGCGAATGTAGTGACGGAGGCAAGTCGGAGGCGGGGAGTTCTCCTCATTCCTGAATCCGAGACCAGATCAGGACACCAACGCTAGGGGACGGAAATGGCTCCCTTTTTTCTTTTTCCCCATCCATATAATGGGCTGTTTTAGTACTTTTTCATTTTTCTTTTTTGTATTCATCATTTTATATATATATATATCACGTAATAAATGGAAGAGCTGAAACTTGCAAAAACAATTTTGTACATTTTTACACATCTGTAACACTGATGGAGATTTTGTTACTTGTTATTGTCTTAACCTGTGTTTTTCAGCACAATAAATGGTCTTGAACAGCCCACTACTGCTACTGGACTTTTTTTGTCTATTTTTTTTTTCTTTAATGACATCCTTTTTCAAAAATACTTTGCTATGTGTTTACTGGAAGGTGTATTTCAGTTGAAGTGCAGTCATAATTGAATGCTAAAAGATGAGAAATGTGAGTTCTTGAGTAGAGATGCCACAGTCATTGTCCATTTCCTATCCACATGGTTATTGGTGATTGTTTGTGTACATTACAGCTGAGTTTTGTACTAAATGATTTCTAAATGTGTGCCGGAAGACTCCTGCATTTCATTAATTTCATATGAAAGAATGACTGTATTATGAAGCATGCTGAAGATAAATTCAGTAAGTTCGCTTTGAATTTGGACCGACTTGAGAGTAACCAAATGTCATGACCACAAAGATCTGCTCTTGAACGAAAGGTTGGTTCCCCTTATATAGAAATGATCCAAGAATTATAAAAAAGCCAAGTTAACTACAGTGATTTTGGAAAATAGTTTTTATTCAAATAAATGCATAGAGCTCCGCATCCTTTTTAAAAGGGTGAGCTGCAGGTCCAGGAAATAATAAGTTTGAAGTGCTCTTGAGTGGAATAAAGCATTTTAAAGACATTTTACTAAACTATTGCTTTATGAATATAAATAGAAAACATCTACTTTATTCTTGGGCATAGTTTATGTAACCCAAAAACAATAGAACATAATGCCTGTGGACTTCAAAATAAGCAGTGTGGGTGGTAGACCAAACAGCAAATATGGGAAACAGTCCATATGGAAAATTGCTCTGTAGAGATGACGTTGTACAGCTTTGTTCGCATGTGTACATGGATTTTCCAGGTCAGTAAGTTCTGATGGTTGGCTAGATACATGGATACATCTTTGTGGCATGCTGACTCTGTTCTTTTTCAGGCATCATTTCTCCTTTGTTCGCAGCAACAGGTCCAAACTAATAGATTGTGACAGGTGTTGTGATCGGTAGTTTATTGGGAAGATAAAAAGAAATGTAATGTACTTTTTTTTAATGCAGAATAGATGATATCCATTAAAGACAAATCAGTTCACTCGATTGCATACTGGCTATTTTCTGTTTAGGCAATAGATATGTCTTTGAATGATGATAGAGCAAGATCTCCAAAACTAAAACCAAAACTCAAATCACGTTGCATTTCAGGTTGGTCCAGCTAATGCGCATGCAAAATAAGTAAATACATAAATAGAACAATATAAAATAAAAATACCTTTGTGTAAAGTAAGCAGAGTAAATGCACTATATGACTAAATAGATATTAAACAGTATAATTACACTTATCGTTCAAAAGTTTGGGGTCAGTAAGGATGCATTAAATTGATCAAAAGTGACTGAAAACATTTATAATGTTAGGAAAAATTTCTTTCTCAAATCAATCTTTTTGTTCCAAATCGTTCTATTCATCAATGAATCCAAAAAATATAAATGAACACTGATAAAAATGAGAAATGTTTAACTGAGCAGCGAATCAGCATATCAGGATCATGTGACACTGAAGACTGAAGTAATGATGCTGAAAATTCAGCTTTGCCATCACAGGAATAGATTACATTTTATAAAATATCCAAATAGAAACCAGTTATTTTCAATTGTATAATGTTTCACAATTTTTACAGAATTTTTATCAAATAAATGCAGCTTTGGACTTATTGACCACAAACCTCTTAATGGTAGCATATAAACTAAAACTAATTTGTCCTTTTCTAACATGCAAGCCTTCTAGATCTGTAAACAATGGAAACAATCTAATAGGTATTAATCACTGGAGCAGCACAATTGTTTAAATATTGTGTCTGTGGAGAAGCACACTTTTTTCCCCAGCACTCTATGCACTATTTTTGAGCAGCTGTCTACTTGACCACACGATCAGCAGGACGTTTGGAAGCGCTTTCGCTGGATGTCTGGCTGCTTAAAACCACATTTATTGTCCAGCGATCATTCATAGGTCCAGAGAAATCTGTATTAAGACAGAAATACAGGAATAAAAAGAGACATTGTTGGGGCATTCGTGTCAGAAGGGCTAGATGTACATCTTGTTAGATCAACAGATCTCAGTTGAACTTTTACCTTGGTGTTTGGATTTGGTCAGCCAGACGGTCACTTGTCTTTGCTTTGGTTCCATTAATTTATCAGATAGACTATTTACTGCCTTCATTTTGTCTGTTGTTGGGTAGATGCCTGCAAACAAAAACAATCACATACTGAAACACACGCAGTATCTGAAGGAAAGTATTTAAACGGACCACTGCCCCACTGAGGAAATCCTCTTAGGCATGTATTTTATTAAAAAAAAAAAAAGAAGAAGAAAGAAAATAGTGTAATCCCTTCTGAATCTGGACTTTATTCAGCATTGAGCGATCTTTTAAATGTCATTTTAAACATGTTTGTTTTCTATTATTTCTTTTTAGTACTCAGTAATGTTTAAGCAATGATATTAGTTCTATTTCTGTCAATTCACAAAAAGAGGAGCAACGTTTTTGTTTGGACAACAAATAGTCAATGATTATGTTGTTTGATAAGGCTAAAATAGGAACATGTGTGCTGTACTTTCATGTAAAAGTTCATTGAGGAGAAACAAATAATGCTTTGGGAAACAGCAGACAGTCAGAATTACACGTGTCCTGTCGCTGGTTAAACATCAGAGAGCTAAAAATAGTCCAGCACTTACTCCGATAAAACTCATTCCGAGCGAGCAGACACACGGGGGCATTTACGGTGGTCATGGTCAGCTTTTATGTGCAAATAAGACAGAACCAAATGCTTGGAAAGTGGAGAGTTCTTTGGTATCTGAAAAACAAATACAGCAAAGGAGGAGTTACAGTCAGTCCTGAATGAGCTTTATTTGTTTTATGGTCAGGGAACAAATATTCTCATCAGAGCGACATAAACACGAAAAAGATTCTGGGAAAAAACTGGTCAAAGTCCTTTTTGGAAAACTAAAATCTCTTATCATGCTTTACACAAAACTTGTTGTAACACCGCATAAAACAAACATGCTGATTGCAGAGAGATGAATCACAGGTGTGTCAAAAGTCATAGAAAGGACCTTTGCCCCAGTTTTGCTCAAATTATGAACAGAATCCACTTGTCCTATGTAGGGTCGCTGTACACATAAACTATACGCGAGACCTATAATATACGTAAGACTCCTAAATATATGTTTGGCTTTACACAAGTATAATCAATGTTATTCTGAATATCAGCATGCTGTGATTTCGGCCACAGATAGTCGTTTCTAAATGAACAAATCACGTTAAGTGAATGATTCAGCGACTCACTCATATAGAGAGTCACCTGGCTACTGGGGTATCGATGCAACTTGCACAAAGAGTGAAAAACGGTCATCACTTTGTTTTATGTTAGCATGTTATGTTTGTCTGATGGGAATTCACTAGGCTAATAATGGTTGTCATTGTTATATAATTTGGCACAGTTCCCATTTGAATGACAGCTTTATGTCATATTCTCATCATCTTCAGGGTGTGTTGAAGCATCTCTACCAAAATACTTTTCCACCCCTAAAAATAGTTAATACCGCCACACTAACAGTCTGAGAGAAGACTGCGTGCGAGATGATGCTAATTATGGAAATGAACTTTACTCCATATAATTAGCCAGAAGTGTATCGTTTGATGTTGCCTAATATATTGTGGGCCTTGTTTTGATGCAGAATATGAAAGACAGTGCTTCTCAACAGATCTGTAGTCTCCTGCGTGGCTTTTTTTTTTTTTTTTTTTACTTAGGCACATAACATACTTTTTAGCCTGTTAAGGCTCTCTTAAGCACAAGACTAGTCTTGAGCAGTAATCCTTCACTGAGTCAACATGAAATTGGTCTTGAACACAAAAGCCTCTGTGTAAAGGAGGTGTAATCCGCAGTGACATAAGAGCAGTGAGAACTACGCCTCATCAGAACACTCTGATGGTGTTAAGAGTGAAACAGTGAGGGATTAAAGGATAACTTGATGTTGTTTGATCTCATTTGAAAGATCATAAAAGTTTAGTACGGTCTGGAATACAAATGCAGCAGTCTGAAAAGTTATTGGAAAAGGGTGTCATTCCTCTACAGCGATCTATGTAAGCCCTCCAGGCATTTTACAAAGACCAAAAGACAAAAGTGTTCCTGTGAATTGCTGTATGTTGTGTGCATTAGAGAGAGCTGGCCTGATAGAAAGAGAAACAAAGAAGCGGAGGAAAACTAATCCTCGCAGATGTGAATATTCCCCTGCTAAACGTCATCCACAGTAAAACAAAACACAGTAACAAGCATCATTTCTAAAGACACATATAAACAACTCGACACAATTCAAAAAGCCCAAATTCAAAAGCTGGTTAGTATCAGGTCAACATATTAGACATATCTAGGTCAGTTTATATATACAGCTTGTGGTTATATAGACAGTCGGCTCAACGGTGTCACGTGCTTAACGTTTCTTCAAACCTAAAAATAGTTGCGTTGATGATTATATATGTACCAATCAGCCATTAAATTAGAAAGGCAGCTTTAAAGTCCATGCATTATGCCTTGATCTGATCTTTAAGTGGACCTTGCCTTTTTGTAGGCTGTCTGTCATGTGTAAAAATCCTTAAAATCCAATGGCAGTATAAATGTCCCAGAAAACATTAATCTTGTGAAGAAGGGAAAGCCTGGGGAATCGTTGAGCATGTCCAAACACAGATGAGGCTGACTGTAGCTTTATATCAAACCCCTCCTTCACTCCAAGCTTAAGGACTCACAAGCTATTTGCTAAGGAGCTGAAGGTCCCACCCTGAGGAACACCCATGTGCTTCCTTGACCATTTGGGAAAGACTTTGGGATGGAGGAACAGTTATGCTCTGCAACAATATCTTTCAGTCCTCGTAAGTGCCAGTGGAAACTCATTGCACAAGAGATGAGCTTCTACTTTTACACACGAATGCTACTGCTTTTGAATGGACTTTTAATATTTATTGTAAAAAAATAACAATAATAATTAAGCACACCGTCTGTAGGTTAGAGAAAATCCGGAAAACTATCAATCCACTTTGACCTATATATTCTCGTGGTAAGAAAAACAAGACTTCAGAAAGATCCAAGTCACGTGACATGACTGCTAAAAAGTCTTCTACGGGAGGAGCCACTGGGGCGAAACATGTTCTTCTGTTTACTGTACTGCCTTGTATTTTAAAGGTCATTCTGTATAAAGGTGAATGGTGGGCAGATAATAAAATTGGGGAGAGCAGGAGACTAAAAAGGCCTTCAGTTCCCCTTTACTAAACTAAAATGAGGCAGTTTTGTGTTTGAGATGTCTTACAATAAGGATGTAGCAGAGGGTAATCTGACTTGCTATAGCCTTTAGTGACGAGATTAAGATCAATTTTCAAATCTCTTAAAACATTCTTAAATATTTTTTGTATCCATAATGTTGTCAGGAATTAAAAAAAAATATGGCAAATGTTTATTAATATTTTAAGCATAAAGCTAAAATATGTAGAGATTGTGCCCCATTAGTTAATAAAAAGTCCTTTGAATAAATGGAAATAAATTAGTATTATTTGCAAGATTAATTTATAGTGTATATGTGTAAATTTATACATATACTAATAATAAAGGGATAGTTCACACAAAAATGAAAATTCTGTAATAATTTACTTCTCATGTCATTCCAAATCTGTATCATTTCTTTCTTAAACAGAACACAGCAGAATAGGCCTATATTTTGAAGAATATTGGTAACCAATAGTGATGAGGGATGATTTTTTACAAGCGAACCAACCCACGCAAAACTTTTTGTTTTTTCGGGGCAATGCAAAAATGTTTAATTAACATTTAATTAATTTCTTTAGTCTTCCACGGAATAAATAAGTCATACAGTGTTGGAACAACATGAGGGTGAGTAAACGATGATTCATGAGAAGTTGAGAGACAAGATACCCTCTAGCCCAAATTCTTGCAGGAAGACTCAAATGTTACGTCACTATTAGTTTAGATCTAACCAATCATTATCTAACACTTGGAGTACATAAGATTCTTACTTAACTAAATTAACTAGGCTAATAACTATTGATCTTTGCGATGGAATGAATCAATAATATATAGAATAAGCTGGACAATGACACCATTTTCTGCTGTGCAGCCAAAATGATTTGCCAGTTATTACTGTAAAGCCACAATTAATTGCTACAATTTGCATTGTAAAAAGCGCTATATAAGTAAAGGTGACTTGACTTACTCAGTTCTGAGTTCGCAGATGCTGATGCCAACCTTCACCTTCATCCTCCCCACCACCACCAGGATGGACCCTGTCCGTACCTCCGCCCCTGCCTTCATCTTTAGGCAGGAAATGCAGCGTCTGCAACCCTCAGGATGTAAGCTACGGACGGGGCCTACATCAAAGAACTTTATCTAAACACTTTTGCTTGCTGATTGTAAATAAACATCATTGTTACATTATCTTGACTTCCGAGTCTTTCTGGTAGATCTATAATTCAGCAAATCTAATTCCCTATATTTAACATAAACGAGATAACACAAATGCAGGAGCACAAGGTACAAGAAACCAACTTAACACTGAAATAAGAACAGACAGGGATGAACATAAAGCGAGGGCTAAATGTACAGAGAGAACTAATTAACTGATCAAGCTCAGGGAACACAGGCAAACAGGAACAGAACCTGAACACAATGAACCAAACACTCCTGACAAACTATCCCTTTAACATTAAAACACTAAAATACATTTTAATACAGAATTTTCTGTATTTTTTTAATTATAATAGAAAGTACTTGTAACATTCAGCGACTACTTTCCCTAATCACCCAACAGATGCAGTAAGGCCCTTTATTTATATTCATTATTCCTCATTTACACGTCACATTTAAATGAATAGAAAGGTTAGTTCAATAATAAGGCCTTACATTAGACAGGTTTAACCTGAAAATGACACCCACATGACAGCGCTACTGAAACAGTACATGGAGTTACCCACATCGCACCCACAAAAAAAACTTTGGCTTGGTGCCAGAGTGACAAAGGTTAGTGGGTGCATGTCTATTTGTGGATGACCTCAATCGACTGTATAATTTTGCAAAAGAGCAACATGAAACCTGCTGCTATATTCATAAATATATACATTTCCAATTGTTAATATTATCTCCATCCGCTGAACATTGGCAGCATAAGGTCTTATAAACTGCCCAGGTAGTTGTGAGGAGTTGCGGTGAGCAGTGTGGCAGGAGGTGCTGCTGCTCAGGGAAGCCATGCAGGTCGCCTGCCCTATTTTCACACCAGTAAAGCACTCAAGGTTGTTGAACTGCTGAATAACAAAAATGATAGAAGTACATCGAGGTGATAGATTTAAGCAATCGCCTTTACAGCGCCATGGCATATGCAAAATATAAAAGTTATTATTATAAACTTACATTACATGAGTAATAACCAATTGCTTCAGGCACTCCAAAACTGTACATCTCAAATATATTGATTTATGCCTAATATGTTCTATTTTTGCTAGGTTTATTCACATTACTGCCACACTGTAAAGTATTGGCTGATCGTGTCATTAATAAATAGATAACTAAAATACCTGCTCCTTAAACGTCTTTTACTTGGAAATCCGTTAATATTTTAAGTTAATAGTTAAAAAGTTCTAGGGTTGAACTTTTGTCACCATTGATGTTGTGAAGTAACTGGTTGTCATTTTTGATTTAATGTTTCCTCAGATGTACTTGGACCAGGTTGAATTGAAGAATGTAAATATTTTAGAAAAGTTCAGTTCTATGTATAATCTTGACCCAGAATCCAGGCATCATTTCCCTAATACTATATATATAATGTAGCTACAATAACTAATTCCGTTTAAACAATGAAGTTCAAACAATTACATTAATCACATAAGCTATTGGAATTGCCTGCAACTAGTTAATAAAGTCACATGACACTTCCGAAGAGAAAGACGTGCAATTTTACTTTACTCGAACCATAAAAGTTCGTTTTATAAGCTAGACATGCTTTTTTAGCCAAGCTCGAACTCAAGACAAACCATAAGCCAAATTGATTGATTTTACAGTGAAGTGAAAACAGCTGGGGAAATGAGTGACAGGGAGCAGATCGATGGTCAGAGGCGGTGGACCGATCACGCTCTGACAGCATGAGCAGCGCCGTGAGCCTCTTCCTGCTGCACTGCCCCCGTAAATCACTCCCACACTGGGAACTAGAGCAGCTTTCCCTGGAAGAGATCATGTCACCCTAACACCATCATCACAGTCCGAGTGAAGTCGAATGTGTTTATATTAAGCACAGCAAAATCTTTTTCGATATTTATGCCCATGTAAACATATAGTTTCTTCACTTTTTTATTCATTTATGTCTTTGTTTGTTTATTAATTAATTATTTAGACAGTGGTCGAAAAAAGAACAAGATATCCGACCGGAAAGAACCGTACCGGTTAAAATAAAATAAAGACAGTTCATGTTCATTTTGATAACAAATTTATTAAATACAGCGGTAATAGGTTACCGACGTCCGTGCCTTTGTTTGTCCACCAAATTAAATCACTTCCTGGAGGATGAAAATGGATTTTGTTTGTTAAATGGAAATTCCAAAACACTAACAGGGTGGAAAGGAAAACCTATAACGCTTAAAAAAAGATTTAAAAACAGAAAGAAACGCCTGTACTATTTCTTAAAAAATTGTTTTAAATTTGGCATGAAGCTGAATTTTTTTTCAACATATCCAGTTCTATCTACACTTCTCAAGCAAATGTAGGGGGCGGGACTTGCGATTGTCCCGCCCTCGCGCCGGTAAACACGTCATCAGAAAAGATGTCGCTGCAAGAGGAAGAAGTTATTTTAATTACGAGGGCACATTATTTTTTTAGCAGCCCTATGTTCATATTGTGATACTGCGATAAAAAAAAATGAGCATATTTTATTCTCTTTAAAGAAGTTTGATACTGAAAACATCTTAAGAAATATATGCGGAAAATGTGCTTTGTAAAAAATGACCCTGTCTCCTATGATGATGATGACAACAACAAACATGATTTCATACATCAGCAGCTCTTGTTAGTAGTTCAAACACATAACATTTAAACTTTACAGTGTCAGAGCCTCCATAGGCGTACATTGTGTTTGTTGTAGTGAAAGCATGAAGGTTGCAGTGCCTATATGGATAGGCCATGTACATTATGGAACATGTTCATGAATCATTCCTTCTTTTAGTTTTAAATTTTTTGGCAGTTTCACACTTTATGATATTTACACTATAATGACATGCCACTAATGAAAATACAGACTTCTTTGTTCAAAGCTGCAGCTCATCACTGAAATAATGATGTGTCGCCATCTGCTGGTGACATTTCATATTGTACAGGCCTGATTCATTGGTTCACCTAATGTGAAAATCATAGCTAGTTTGAACAATGACCCTACAGAACAATCCATCACCACCTGCGTCAATATGGAGCATTACATCTGCCAAAACAAATAAACATTCTTATCTAATAGTCCCAAGACCTTTGAATTTGCAAATATGGCAATAAAATTTCATATCATAAGATCGCAATCCTGCTCCATCTTAGTTTCTTACACAATGCAGTTAACCACAATTGAGACGCACACCAGGGTTATGTCCATCATGAGGCCGAGTTGCTCTGGATAAAAGCATTAAATGATAATAAGTAAGAAATAATCTAAAGAAAGGAGCTTTAATATATATGTGTTTTCTTTCTTTGAAGTTTATCAGATTGCCTTGAGGACTTTGTTTTGGTGAATTGCTGTAAACATTAACAATGCAATACATTATAATATACAATAAAGTAGTATTTTACAGACAAATCAACTTAAACAGCATGATATCTTATTTGTTGTTTTATAGCATTTTGTACATGTTCTAGCTTCATACTTCATATGGTATTGCTTATCTATATTGCTTTTTAGATTTGCATTAAAGGCTTCAGAAGAGGAGAAAACATTAAAAACAAGCACATACATATATTCAATATATTTCTAAGAAATTAGATTAGTCATTTTAACTTGAATATTTTGTTGATTAGATATTTAAAATGATGGTTTTAGGGCCTTCTAATCAGTCTACTCCCCCTGAGAACAACACATTTATATTATACATATACAAACTTATATAAACAACCACAGCATCTCTCATTAAACTCAGTCCATAGTTATTGCTCTAAGTCTAAACACAAATAAATTATTATTTGCCCTTAGTGCTCCCAAAAAGTGCTTATGTGTGCATCTTCAGCATTACCTGAAATCTGAAATGGTGGACTAATCTTCAGTCCATCTAATCCATCAAAGACGATTCAAAGATGATTTTACGTTGCATCTGTCTTTTGCAAATGTCAATAGTCAGTTTTGTTTTGGTATCTAAGAACTGAAGTCCTCAGGATCTTGGCTCATATCTTCATAGAAGCCTTGAAAGTGGCTTAGTTCATGCCTCAGAGCCTCAAAAGTGGGACGGTCCCCTGGATCTTCTCTCCAGCAAGACTTCATGATGTTGTAAATCATCTTTGGACAATCGGGTGGTGAAGGAATTCTATAGTGTTTTTCTGCGATGAGACTGTACAGCTCTCCGTTTGGAATACCTATAAAAGACGTTAACGGCTTGAATATACAGATTCACATTTTAAGGTCTTCATTTTTTTTTAGATTTTAATTAAAGATTACCACGACAAACTATTTTATTTTTTTTAATAAACGGATAAATTGTTTCCCACAAGACTAGAAATGTCTACTAACAAAGTAAATAGGGTCAATTTTGATTTTATGACAACTTTACAGCAAGACGCCCCAGGTGAATAGGGTGAAAAATCAGCTCGCTGATTACATTAAGCATCACCAAGTTTTTTATATATTACAAGTTTTCGAAAATGTTACATCTGAATATGCAAATGATTATCTAATTTAATATGCACACATTTGCATACTCTTCCAGAACAGAAATCTGAATTCTTCTTGACCTCTTATGGTTTTTACAGAAGATATATCATTTTATCACTGCATAAATCAAAAAAATACTGTAAAGAGCTGTTCCGGTGCTACTAAAGTGGAGTTTTTATACACTTTAAAGGGTTAGTTCACCCAAAAATAAATTTCTGGCATTATTTACACACCCTCATATCATTCCACACCCGTATGACCTTCGTTCTCAAATGAACACAATACACATTAAGATATTTCTTATCTTTCTGGACCTTGAAAGTGGTGATTATATTGCATAGTCCTCCAGGATTTCATCAAAAATATCTTCAGTTGTGTTCTGAGGATGAACGAAGGTCTTATGGGTGTTGAACGACATGAGGGTCAGTAATTAATGACAGAAATGTAATTTTTGGGTGAACTAACACTTTAAAGATAAGTATTGTAACTGAAATCTACAGATGCAAATAGATTAAGTACAATAAAATACAGTTAAAAGTCTATTTGAATGCTTTCTTTCCACTTTCTTTCAACATTTTTTATAATTTATCATTTGTAATAACAAAACATACAACAAAAATTTAAAGAAATGTAGGATTTAAAAAATTATAAATATAAATGATAAATATTCTGTCTCAAACTAATTTTTTTTTTTTTAATGAAATAAAATAAAATGATACAATTAGCATGTTGAACCTGACCTGGGTAAGGCACTCCTCCATGCGTGACAATCTCAAAAAGGAGAATCCCAAATGACCAGACGTCAGATTTACTGGAGTAACGGTGATGACCGAGAGCCTCAGGTGCGGTCCATTTATATGGTATTTTCTTGTCATCAGATATATAAACAGGCTCCTAGACATGGTCAAAGACAACTTCGTTGAACAAATTTGTGCACTTAAAAATGATGTAAACTCACTCTCGGATTGGTTAAATTTGATGATAATGATTCATATATGATTCATAATATGAAAGCATTTCACTGGACCATGATCAAAAAACACTCTTCCCTATGATATATCCATAAAGCAGGAAGCAAATGTGCCGATAAAGAAATTCAAGAGTAATTTCCAGGACGTAGTGTTGGAAGTTGCGGTTACTCCAAAATTACACAACAAAAATTGTAGTTAGTAACGTAATCGATTCCATTATACATCACCTTTGTGATATATGCAGATTGTGAAGTCTTTCAATAAACATAATAAATAAAATCAGTATATCTGCTCACCTTAATGACTCGAGCTAGGCCAAAATCAGCAATTTTGCAGACATAACCCTCTCCAACTAGGACATTTCTAGCAGCAAGGTCTCTATGAATACTGTGATTTTGCTCTAAATATGCCATCCCATCTGCTATTTGAGCTGCCATGTCGATCAAAGACTCCATTTCCAATGCCTTACCCTCGCCACCTGAATGTAAAATTGAGGACTTGAGACAGCAGAATCACACCCACAAGAAAAAAAAGCTTAATATTAGAGTAACACTTAAATTCAAGATTTCATTCAGTCATATCTAGTGGACAATGACTGACTTCTGAGGAAATTAAGCAGGTCGCCCTTCTCTATTAGTTCGGTGATGATGTAAAATGGGGTGGAGGAAGTGCAGACGGCAAAGAGGGCAAGCAGGTTCCTGTGACGCAGACGCTTCATGATCTGCACCTCCAACTGAAATTCCCTCTGCACCATAGCATCTGTGGGGAAAAAAAGAAACAAAAATGTTATTTATGATTATATTAGTATCTTAATCAGCATTTTTGGCTTGTTAGCAGACATGCTTGAAACGAGAAACATTTGCTTAGAAAGTAACTTTTTGTGAGCATATACCTTTAAAATCTCTCACATTTTCTCACATAGTCTAATTTTGCTATATTTATGCTTTAAATATATATATTTAAATAAGAAGTTATTAAATAAATAAATGTATCTTGTTTTAAAGTTTAGATTTTTTTTTTAATTACTGAAGCACAAGACAAAAGTGTATTGCAATGTCTCTGTACTACGGCATTTATTCCACATTATTCCTTTTTCTGCTTGAGGCATTCAGTTGCAGATTTACTAGTGTAATGTTGAGGATCGCTGCCATTCTGCGTGACTTACATTGTGTTCAGCCTCAGCTCACATTTGCCTCACCAGTAATGTGTGCAATGTACAATCAGAAACGGCTGGTTGTTAAAAAAATTGTAAGGTAATCCTGCCCTAAGGCTGCAAAGCAGGTGGTTGCCTTCATAAGGATGCATTTATTTTGTTTGAATTATGCACCTGATTTTTGCCCAATGTCACATTACTCATTTACATCCAAAAATTACCTATCCATCTCATGCTTCAGTTCCTTCCCTGAAGGAAATTCCACAACACTTTAACCAACAAAAGCAAGAATTCCCAAGAGATCCCAGGGTCTCGTACTATTGAAGTGGTTTTACTCGGATATGTTGGTTCAAACACTGGTGTTGAAGTTTCTTTGTGTTTATTCTATTTCCTGATATAGAGTTATTAAAGTGTTTGTTTAACTCCAGATGTATATCTTATACTGAGACACTCTGAAACCTCAGTTTCTTTTGATCCACTGCATTAACCTGTGCTGCCAGATACATAAACACTCCAGTCTTGTGTTTAAAGCTATAAAAAGGTCATATCCATCTATGGTCTATGGCTTAAGTCAGTGACACACCAAGCAGACTTCAAAGAACTAGCGGTGACAAAAGCTGACTATGTTTTGCCTCGCATCAATTGCACTTGGGCCAAAAAGCTGCATTTGAACACGCATAAGGACTACAGTTGGTTGCCCAACTGATATGTTGCGACTGCAAGTGTAAGTAAATATCTATGTCAGCAGGCATCAATAGTCTATACTCTTCATTCAAAAACCATATTGACTATCAATCATGCTGATCACTTTCTTCATTCCAGGCGGCTCATGTTGAAAATATTCTTGTATGAATGCTCAGGTGAGATGACATAAAAATAGAACTGGACGGTCTTGACTTTGCTTACTTTTTCTTGTGCACCGACTCGCTCGTTAAACTGAACAGCCAATCGGAGTGATCTCTCTCACCGACGGCGATTCATCACGCTGAACTCCTGCCGTCGTGAGCCCAGTTAGAGATGATGTGTGGAACGTGTGCAAAAACTAGCTCGATGTTGGTCGATGGCTGACCGTCAGCTTGGTGTGTCATGGCAGTTATATATTATTTTGCTGTGCAACATTTGCATTCTTTTTTTCAGCTCTTTTCTGTGGCACCACTAGCTATGAGCTTACCGGTTTTCTTGAGGATTTTGATAGCCACTTTAGTGTGATTTCTCCATGTGCCACTGTGAACATCAGCAAAGTGCCCACTACCCAGCCTCTTCTCAAGGGTAAATTCTTCTTTAGGCAGCTCCCACTCATCGTCTGTGGAGGGTGACAGACCCCGCAGCCGAGGCTTGTTCTACAGGAAGATGAGTCATTGGTGTTAGGAAGTAAGTATACAAATGAATTGCTTTTTATAACCGCTATATATAGGCCATGCTACAGAATTCGTGCAAACTGCTTTCCCACAACCGAAAACACATTTAAAAAGCATTTAAGTATTCAAATTTTAGATGTTTACTAAGATCCTTCTATGATATATTGGATCCCACAATAATATTTAGAATATGAGTAAACTTAATAAATATAAATTCAACTAAGTAATGTTTGCTTTTTCCCATTGTCGTTTTTAAAAATATGTTTTTCTTTTTGTTTGTTTTTTTTGTTTTTATCCATTGGCTGAGACTGATTTTAACCACATCCATAAATTTTTGATCAGGAAATATTCCTGTGTCCCTCTCTCTCACAGCTACATGGTGAGTATGTAGTGCCCATCATTTTGAGGAAAATTAGTTGAAAAGTATGAAAATCTGTGTAAAATTTTAAGGAACATCACTACCAAACACCTTTTTCTGCAATTAATTAAACTTTTTTGGCTGTTATTCTATAATATTTGGTTTTTATGTGCTAGGTAACCATGTGCTGATTCATCTTTGAACTAGGCTAAAAAGAATCTCAAATTGTCACAACCGAAACAACCGAAACATGTCATCATTGTTTTGGTAGTGACAAAAGGAATCATTTATTGTGGGAAATAAATAAAATTTTAATACAGATTTGCAAATCATTAGTATATGGATAGGATATGTTTCAATAGTGTTTTAGCATGCAAGTTAAAATGCTGTAATGTGACACATTACTGTCACAACCAAAAAAGTGCAGTCACGACCGAAACATGGGATGTTTTGTCAAAAATAAAGTATATTTAATAATCAACCAAGATGTTGTGATAGTGTTTGGTTCGATCCTTAACTTTGAAATCAGTATGATTAACTAGATTTAATTAGATTCAAAATATAACAAATCATATAAATTACACTTGAAATATTGTTACAGTTGTAATTGTTATTGATTTTGGTGTGAAAACCTTTTTTTTTAAAATAGCAAAAAATATATTTACAACGTAGATGTAAATGAAATCTTAACAGGTCAATGTAAGCCTTCTTATTATATTATTTATTATTGTGGAATTTATTATTATTTATAATTGAAGGAAAAATGCTCTACAATCAGAGATCAGCATGTGTTTGAAAAATTAAGTTTCTTGAAGTTGGCAAATATTTACTTTATCTAATAAAAATGGACAGAAGCGGATGCTCTTACGAAGAACCTCTTTCAATTACTTCCTCATATGACAAAACTGAAAGAGAATGTGAGAATAAGGGAGATAAAAAAAACAAGCAGAGAAATAATAAAAAAGAGAGTCTCACCCGAATACAGGGTTGCTTCAGTTTGTCTGAAGTGGATAATGGGTGAGTTCGATAATACTCAACCACCTCTAATACGCTGGTGAATGTAGGATATGGATCTACATAGAACTGACCACTAGTCTGGTAGATCTTGAAGTGCTTTGCTTTGTCCTGTGACTTCACTAAGAGAGAAGATTCAGAACTTCATTCTCCAATAGCATCTTTAAGGATATATGCTGTGACAAATTCACTAATGACTGTCAGAAAACAACACACACACACACACACACACACACCTGAGATCACGAAGCCCATGCTGTCACTTTCACTGATTCGCACAAGGAAGGATCCATTATCATTTCCTGGAAACATGAGGTGACTCAGTGCTTCAAAACGACTCATCTTTCCAAAAAACCACCTAAAGATACAGAAAAACACACAGGTTGTACAGCTGATAGCAAAGGTCTTTAATAATGTATCAATAATAGGTGATCCTCCACTATTCAACTGACATTCCTTCCGCTCAGCTGTGTTTCAGTTCACTCAGTAAAGGGCCATTCACACCTATAGCTATAAAACTTTAATGAGGGCCCGATCACCGATGGTGTGAGGACCCTATTGTAACTGCTTGGTCAATTCTTCTTCTTCTTCGAAATGAATCGCAGTTTTGAGACCCTAAACATGCTTGAAAACTCATGAAACTTTGCACATGCTTCAGAAATGGTAAACATTTACATATGGGTTTCAGAATTAGGAGTGGCAAAATGGCTCGATAGAGGCACCTACAAAACTTCAAATAAGTGCCCCTCGTGTAACGTTTCGCGTATAGATGTGAAATTAACTCCTCATAGAGTTTTAACCAGATCAACACCATGTGTTTTCAGTCTAATCTTATGGCCTTATCGATGTTAAATTGTGAAGATCTTGAGTTTTCGTTGAATGGCGTGTCCGTGGCGGCCGGACAAAGCCTGATGTTTTAGCAATGAAAGAGGAAGCTGTTGTAACTCAGGCATACAACATCCTACGCGCCCCAAACTTCACCTGTGATAAGAGCCCTTGTCTGAAGAAATTTATAACTCCCAGGAACACATTTAAATAGGCCACGAAGTAAAATCATGCACAATTTGTTTGACAATAGTCTTAGCATGAATACATCTACGTGGCAATATTCAGTTATTAACAGGAAGTGTGGCACATCAAAAGACTTTGCTATATTTTTCCTATATTAACACGCTTAAGTGCATGTCACCCACTGTTCACTGTTTTCATAAGGCCTCAGGGTGGTGGTGGCCCCGGGCGCGAGGGCCCTTTCATCGCTGCTTGCAGCTTTAATTAACTTAGTAATTCTTTAAGAATAGGGAATTCGGATGTCCACATCCATAATGACATAGAGAATCAATATTGTTGAAATCACTTTCCGAGCATATTTCCAGCTGGTGAATGATATAAACAATATCAGCCAATCAGAGTCCATCTTTCTTTATAGAGGTTGGGCATCTAAAGCGTCAGATGACACAACTGCAGTGCACGATTAAAATAAACAGAACAATATCATCCATTGGTGTGACATTAATACAATTATCTTGATGGTTATCTAGTTAATAGTATTGGTGTGGACAGGCCTTCAAAGAGTTAGTTCATCAAGAAATGAAATTTCTGTCATTAATTACTCACCCTCATGTCATTCCAAACCAGTGAGACCTTCATTCATCTTCAGAACACAAAATAAGATGTTTTTGATGAAATCCGAGAACTTTCTGACTTCCATAAAGGCAGCAACGTCATAACCAATTTCAAGGCCCAGAAAGGTAGTAAAGACATCACTGTACATGTGAGCAGCACGACGCATACGTGACGCAGGATCTGGCCAATAGCGAGCCAGCATTCTGATGTACAACCTGGAAGCACTGCACTGTTTACTATGTGAACAGCATAGGAGACTGACACGGCACTGAACCACTGCAGTCACATGGATTAGTTTAACAATGTCTTTACTACCTTTTTGGACCTTGAAATTGGTTATCTAATTTACTTGTCTACAGGGAGGTCAGAACGCTCTCGGATTTCATCAAAAATATTTAATTAAAATATAAATTTTATAATAAATAATTTTATTAAAAAAATAAAATATAGAATTTGTGTTCTGAAGATGAAAGAAGGTCTTACGGGTATGAAACAACATGAGGGAGAGTAATCAATGACAGAAGTTTTATTTTTGGGTGAATCCTTCACAGCTCTTATTATCTCACTGGAGAGAAATATTATCAGTGAATAACAACTTAAATTTATGATTTACTTTACCCAGAGCTTCTTTTATGCTTTCGTATTAAGCAATGTATAGTACTGTTGCATCCTTTTTGAGTCTTGACAGTTTAAGCATGCATTCGGAATGGTACGGATAAAAAAAAAAAAATTAAAAAAAAGTTGTAGGGGTAAATGATGGAATTTATTTTCGGGTGAACTATCCCTTTAAATCGTCTGTCCGTAACACCCAGTACAAAAGTCATATCAAAGGTGATATAAGACTTAATTGCGTCCCAGATTAGGCTATATGATGGAAATACAACTCTATTAAAATAGCTAAATTGACTTTAAATCGTCTTGGAGAACCTATTCATGATTAGGTAAAACAAATATTATTACGGTGGCCAGCATAAACATTTACAATAAATATTCTTGAAATGCCTATTTCATAATTCATACAATAGTGACACTGAAATGTAAAATAGTAAAGATTTTTGCAGAGAAAGTAAATGAGAGAGCTTCGAATGAATATCCCTCCTTTAGACACTAAGGATAGTGTTAAACTACTTTTCAGGAGTAGCTCGGACACTCACGGTTGAGACTGTATAGATTCCGCTCGCGCCACATAATTGAAAGGAACAAAACCGGTGTCCCCGCGGCCGAATGAGTCGAGTTTCTTCGCACTCCACCAGTCACCGGAACGGTTGATAATCTCGAAAATATCACCAGCTTTGAAAGACAACTCCTGTCCGTCGCGTCCCTCAAAGTCCCATAGAGCCGTATAAATCTCAGCACTATTGTTTGTCTCCGGAGGCGGACGTGGAGGTATCTGTGGCCCGTAACGATCCTCATTACCGGGTCCTTCGCCCGTGGAGTCATTGCCAGGTTTCACGCCGTTTTCTCCATAGTAATTCAAGGGTCCGTATATTCTGTCCCATAATGTCTTAAGACATGGGCAAGTTTTCCTCAAACATTCCCCCATGAGATAAAACAGTCCCCGCTAGACACCTGCTGCAGTGGATTCCCATACGAGTCTACTAGTTTGGGGAACTGAAACCTTCCGCATTTGAACCACGCCTGTGGACCACAATGACACAAGTTCAGTAGGCTAAACAGGCATTCTTTATTGTTTAAGGTTAATTGCTTTACAGGCTACCAGCATGCTTGCAAATTTCTGGTCAAACTCAAAGTCGGGTTACATATTAGGCAAACAGATCAAGAAACTGCAGAAACATGTATACTGAAAAAATACTTTATTTACAAGAGTTATTTGAAGAATTCATTTTGTATAATCCATTGGAAGACAACAGACTTTTGACATGGATGTGATTTCTACGAAACCGATCATGAGGAAACCTACCCAGGTAGCTTTTGTCATATGGCTCCTGTGTTAACCACAGTGTTAGTTACACGACCGTGTACCTGGTAGAAAACAGTTATTTGTGCAGCCTGCCTTCACATAGGCTAAAGACACTCGACATTTGTAACTTACAACGGCCGTAGTTTTCACCGTCCAGACGCCTGTCCGTACACTGGCAAGTGAATCTTTTGTAAACATAAACTCCGATCTTAAAACATCAGATTAAATGATCTCCTGTTCCTATTGCTACAGAAACCGAATGGGCCAGATCAACTCTAGCGCAAAATAAACTTAAGTGCATGGCGAATGATGCATATTGTGATGGTGCATAACACCTTGCGTGACATCTTGATCCACTGATGATCAGGAATCGCTATGACGAGCTACAGATAATCTGGCCCACGTTTCCTCTTTTAAATATTCCGTCCCTTACTTCCATTCTCGTGGAATCTTTTATACTCTTTAACAAGCATTTATTATTGCACATAACTTCATTAACACAAGCAATCAAAAAGAGAGTCAATCTTATGTGCACTTTTGTCCATGCAAATCTTTTCCTTTTCCCCTCTGTCCCTTTCAGTCCACCTGTTCTCCTTGTGTTCTACACCTCAATGGTTTTGAAGTAGAGTCTGGAGTAGATATTGTCCAGCTGACTGTGAAGGGCGTGGAACGAGGGCCGTTTGGAAGCCTCCGCGTGCCAGCATTCCATCATAATGCGGTAGATGTTTGGGGGGCAGCGATTTGGACACGGTAACCTGTAACCCGACGACAGGATCTCCAACACCTCCTTATTATTCTTCCCTGTGGGAAACAAACAGAGTGGGAAATTTATGGAAGATATATACGGTTCAAAAGTGTGGGGCTAGTAAGATTTTTTTTTAAAGACATTTAATTGATCAAATGTGACAGTAAATGTTACAAAATGTTTCTTTTGAACTTTCTATTCATCAGAGAATCCTGAAAATGTACCAAGGTTTCCATAAATAGCACAACAGATTTGAACATAGATAAGAGATATTTCTTGAGCAGCAAATCAGCATATTAGAATGATTTCTGGAGGATCATGTGACACTGAAGATTGGAGTAATGATGCTGAAAATTCAGCTTTGACATCACAGGAATAAATTATATTTTAAAATATATTCAATTAGAAACCACTTATTTTAAGTGGTAATAATATTTTACAATATTACTGTTTACAGTATTTTTGAACATAAGAGTGAACATAAGAGACCCCAAACTTTTAAAAGGTAGTTTTATACACCAATCAGACATGACATTATGACCACCCTCCTAATATTGTGTTGGTCCCCCTTTTGCTACCAAAACGGCCCTGACCCATCCGCTGGCTTGCCTTCTTCCCATAGTGCATCCTGGTGCCATGTGTTCCCAGGACACACACACACACACTCAGCCATCCACACGATGTAAAAGAAAACGTGATTTATCAGACCACGCCACCTTCTTTCATTGCTCCGTGGTCCAGTTCGGATGCTCACGTGCCCACTGGTGGCACTTTCAGTGGTGGACAGGGGTCAGCATGGGCACCTTGACTAGTGTGCGGCTATGCAGCCCCATACGCAACAAACTGCGATGCACTGTGTATTCTGACACCTTTACGTCAGAACCAGCACTAACTTCTTGAGCAATTTGAGCTACAGTAGCTCGTCTGTTGGATTGGACCACACAGGCCAGCCTTCAATGAGTCTTGGCCGCCCATGACCCTGTCACCGGTTCACCACCGTTTCTCCCTTGGAGCACTTTTGATAGATACATCCCACAAGAGCTGCAGTTTTGGAGATGCTCTAACCCAGTCATCTAGCCGTCACAATTTGGTCCTTGTCAAACTCACTCAAATCCTCACGCTTGCCCATTTTTCCTGCTTCTAACACATCAACTTTGAGGACAAAATGTTCACTTGCTGCATAATATATCCCACCAGCGGCAGGATGAAAAGATAATCAGTGTTATTCACTTCACCTGTCAGTGGTCATAATGTTATAGCTGATCAGTGTATAAGAAAGAAAATATGGAAGGCATTTAGTGTTTCTGGAACAAAAAATGAAGAACCAGAGAGCCATACCGTCATACGGCATCTTTCCACGTGACATCATCTCGTACAGTAGCACTCCAAAGGACCAGACATCAGATTTGACGGAGAAACGCTGGTAGAGAGCAGCTTCTGGAGCCGTCCACCGCACAGGAATCTTGGTGTTTCTACTAGCTGTATACACATTATCCTATACAGTACACACAAACACATAATTACACACCAAGCATCAATTTTACATGCAAATTTCCAGCTACATATTTGACATCCGACCCTTACCTTGATGATGCGAGCCAGGCCAAAGTCAGCAACTTTACACACTAGGTCTTCTCCGACCAGGATGTTTCGAGCTGCTAAATCTCTGTGGACGATGTGTCGATCTTCCAGATACGCCATTCCTTCTGCTATCTGACCAGCCATGTAGATCAGGTGAGCAGAGGTCAACACCTGACCCTCCGGTGCTGCAGGTGGAAATGGGAGGGGGAAAAAACGGGAGTTGCTCATTGGGAACGTCTGTGAAAAAGGGTCTGAGATAACATTGAAAATGTGGGATTCCAAATATAATTTATCTGGAAATAAACTGAAAAAATGTTTTATGATTTAAAAAAAAAAAAAAAATTGCAGATTCTGCTTTTCTAGGCCACTAATCAAATAATTATTATTAAGTGATCATGTGACTGTTTACAAAGTCAAGATGCTCTTTGAATTAGTGTTATTTTAGTTTAGTTAATTGAATTAGCTTTTATTTTTATATTTTTCATGTTAATTTTAGTTTTTTTTTTTTGCAATTTCATTGTGATTTTGTCATTTGTTGTTGTTTTTAAAATATTGCTATTTATGTTTAATTTATTTTTATTTCAGTTTTAGTTACATTTTTTTCTTTATTTCCAGTTAAATATTTTAATTTTACTAAAGCTTATTTCAGTTCATGCAGCAATTCAATAAATATTTGTAATTTACTTAATTTCCACTTTGTTTCAATAAAAGTTTCAAAGTTTTTTCAGTTTAGTTTTAGTTTATGACCCTGCTTTAGATTTTATTTTGGGGATTTCATGCAGCTCGAGACAAAAAAAAAAAAAAAAAAAAAGGGGAAGGTAACAAATTCCAAGGTATTCGGCAATGTATTTTAATTTTCCAATTCCACTTTCATTTCAAATCCTTATGCTTAAAATATGATTTCAGTTCAATGAAACATTTAGGCCCGGTTTCACAGACAGATCTCAGCCTAAGCCAGGATTAGGCCTTAGTTCAATTAGGATTTTTAAGTATCTTTTATAAACGTACAGTAGAAAAAAACATTACTGGTGTGCATCTTGAGACAAATCAATGGCAATGACATGTTTTAAGATCTGTCAATACTAGTTGCTTTCAGTTAAAACAGCTCAAACATGCATTTTAGTCTAGTACTAGCTTAAACCTAGTCTATGAAACCTAGTCTGGGTTAATGTCATTTTATTTTAAAAAGTCGGTTCACAGAATGAAGGAAATGAGTTTAGTGTCAGGAATATAAATACTTTTATGTTTAATGGCTTCATGTACTTTTGTACTCTAACCCTAAAACACTCGTCAGATAATGCCATAAATGTTTGATTGTCTGATAAGAGAAAAAATGCAATGCACGAAGGCCATATATGGTAATGTTGTAAACATGCAGATGCCGTGCACAAACCACTACCGCACACAACAGCGAGGGTTGGAGACACTTATAAGAGTGCAGTGACACTTACAAGAAAGGTACGACTTGAGACTTCCTTTAGTCATGAGCTCTGTGACAATGTAGACCGGCTCTCCTCGTGTGCAGAGAGCCAACAGCTGGATGAGTTTCGGATGGTGCAGATTCTTCAGTGCGTGGACCTCTTTCACAAACTCATCCACCTTTGTGTCCTCTACAGGACAGAGGAAGAGAACAAATGTTTGAATGTAAAAATACATCAAGAATCTCCTTTATCCATTTATATTTTTATTAAAAACCATTTGTATACGGAGAATGATCCTTTTCTTGGGGTTTGATGCAGATCCAGATGATGAAACAGATGAAGATTAATGCGTACACAGCAACATTACATAACCCTAGTGCTTAGAATTCACTGCATGAGATCATTAAACTTTTGAGTCCTTCCTGTCACACATTTAAAATATATTTTCACATCCTCATATATGTCTTGGAAATCATATTTGTTAGTTTTCCTTTATCATAACATCCCTATTCAAATGCCCCTATTATGCTATTTTAAAGGCTTCTACAATAGGTTTACCTGCATCCAAGGTCAAAAAATACTTTAATTTTCTCATAATATACATTGCAGCATCACCTGTTTTCTCACAGTGTCTGAAACGGTTCAATAAGAGTCAATCTCTCTAAACCCCGCCTTTCCGAGAGCCTCCTCTGCTCTGATTGGTCAGATGGCCCAGTCTGTTGTGACAGGTCTACCTTTTACAAAGCTTGTTTGAAGTGAAATGTACAGCTCTGGATGCTTCCGTGGCACTTGATACAAAGTGATACGAACGGTAACCATGACATGAGTTTTAGAACAGAGATTTGAGCGGAGTCCTCAGCCTTTGGAAATGCATGCAAAGTGGGTTTGCAGTGCAGAAAATGTCGACAACACGAACCAAACTATCCCAGTCTCAGCTCAACTGCAGTGTTGGAGGGTCAAAGTAGATGCTGTTCACGGGCAGCCAGTGAAGATCATAGGATGGCATTATGCAAATTTGTAACAAACTAAGTTTGTACAGGAAGAAAGACTGAAATTAAAGAGAACTTAATTCAGGCAATTCAGAATTGGTTCAAAGAAAAATTCCTTTGTTTTCTGAACTTTTTTCCAAGTCAATTTTACGATCAGTCTTTTGTAACATCGCCTTAAAAAGGACTTAACTATCATCCAGAAAGACAATTTTGGTGGTGAAAACAACTGCAGAAACAGTTTAGAGACTGATTTAACAAATTCTGTAATGTTTTGTGGTATTAGCTGGTTTGTCTCACGTGAAAACACTCCATCTCATGTAATGTCACACCTTGTTTGAGCATCTTGATGGCCACTTTCTGCTTCTTTGTGGTCCAGACCGCTTCCCAGACTTCTCCAAAATGGCCTTCCCCAAGCTTCTTCAGTAGCTGAAACTCCTCCCTCGGCCGCTCCCATGGCTCCATGTCAAACAACTCCCTCTGCACGCGGACACAGATGCAACAAAGGTTACAAGAGATTTCTTCCAGGAATCTCTCTCCATATCACATGTTGCTATAAACCCAGCGTGCCAGGTTGATCATAAAACTTGAGAGGTTATCGTTTGTTAACAGCATAAAAATGAGGCAGAAGAGACGAAGAGAGCGAAGGAATGGAGGCAATTAAGCATTTCCAAGAAAGTTCACAGGGAAAATAAATCATCAGAAGATTGGTTGAACTATTTCCACAGAGGAGTCAAATATGAACATGCTAAATGTGCTGTAGTGTGTTTGACTGTTTAGAAGGGGAAAAATAAGCTTTGAATATTGTGACATGTTTGTGGATCTACGTTGTTGTTGGTTTTTGAACAAATCCGTCAGATTTTAGGGTTAGGGCTTCATGAACATGGGAAAAAAATACATTTATTGCTTAAACATTTAGATATGGGTCTAGCATGTACATATATATCAATAAAGGAAATAGATGGAAGCAACCGCTAATTTATTTCTTATAGCACAAAATTAAAAATGATGAAAACTACTATGGTGCTAAACTCATCCCAGCCGTCATCTGATTTTTTGCAGAACATGTAAAAATATCATTTTTAATTAATTATTCACTTTTTGATTATTAAATATAAAAATAAAATTCACGAATAATCACAATTTAATTTGCCATTTTATTTGAATAATTAAATAATGACAGGCAAATTAACAGAATTGCAGTACACAATACATATGAATTATAAAATATTCAGTGAATCATTAATAGGACTGTTTTTTTGTTGTTGTTTTTTAAATGAAAGGGTTGTTATAATAGCAATAGACTTGAATTTCAGATTGAATGATTCCATTCAATTGTTCTTTAGATTATGATGCATAATGAAGATGTTTGAAATGTGCATCATCTAATTCATGGATTTATTAAATATAAACTCCCTCAATAATTAATAAATTGCATCATAAAAGTACCAGCAATAATGTTGCAAATGTTTTTTAGGAAGGTGTTAGTTTATCTCAGTGGAGCAGTGTGTCCATGCGCTCTGTTATTCAACCTCAGTGTCTTCCCTGAAAAACAGGAGAGAAGAGCGGACGATCACCATGAGGCCAGAGAAAGAGAGAAAGAGAGAGAGAGAGAGAGAGAGAGAGAGAGACAGAGAGAGACAGAGACAGAGAGAGAGAGAGAGAGAGAGACAGACAGAGATCTTGTACTGTATTTCTGGTCAAAGCCGCTGATTAAGATGATAAGATGATAAGATGAAGTACAGATTGGAAAACAAAAGTGACCACAGCAGGCGGACCAAGGGCCACTTCTCCAGAAACATACTGCTTCTCTATATGGCCAATTAAATCTCTAATGCAGAACTGATACCCATGAAATGGAACACCTATTAATAAACATTAGCTTCATGAGGGCAAAAAGTGTCCCAAAATTAAGAAGTCATGTGAATGTGTGTATTAAATATTAAGAGTGTCATACTTGCTGCACGCACGGCTGGTCTAAGGGGCATCCCAGACTTCTGGAGTTGTGCTGGTAGTATCTGATGAGCTCATCCAGAGTGCCAAAAGAGATCTTGTCGGATACAAAGTAAGCACCAATAGCTGAGCGATGAATACGGAAATGGAAGACACTACTTTCACTTCTGGCTGTGAAGTAAAGAATAAATTAAGGATTTTCCAACATAAATATTTTTGGAACATATTTTTTTAAAGACTCTGTATTTTTTTTTTTTTTTGAGATTGACTGCTTATATGGTCACAGAAGCTCCAATGATGTACGTACAAAATAATAATTTAGAAATGTAATGTAATATAGTATAAATAAATCTCTCATCTTCCCATCAAATTATTTTTAAAATGATTCTCATCTCATTAATCCCAGCAGTAGGCCAGTTTAATCAGACTGTGTTATATTATATTATATTATATTGAAGCTGAATCCCTCTTTTCTATGACAAAGTAGATATGCAGTTTTAAGAATATGACTGGAAAGTAATTTTTTGAATAATGCCAAAAAAAAAAAATCATTACATATTTTAATATTTTATATTAAAATTACTCAAATGTGAGTAAAATAAAAATTTTAGCTTAGGACTTTAATAGCATGTTATAAAACTGGAAATACTGTGTATAATCAATTTTAACAATATTAGTAAGAACTTATTAGTTAGAAACCTGCTACATTAATGTTACACATAAATTTCGGCTATTAAAATGGCCTTGGGGTTTTTGAGACTTTAAACAGAATATTATGAGGATAAAAAGGCCCCGTTACTCTCCTGTGGAGACAGAAAAACGCTTAGTCAGTTGAACATGGAAGACCAATATGGTGTTACAAGCTGTGGGGTAGAAAGAAACAAAGAGAGAGAGAGAGAGAGAGAGAGAGGGGATGGAGGATAAGCAGAGAATGGATATCTTATGCAGAAAATAATAAGATTTATGAAGTGGAGGCTGTCGTCATGCAGATCAGAGAGAAAATGGGAGATGAGAAAAGAAAGAGGATGAGAACGGAGATCATGTATGAGAGAAAAACAGAGGAATACGGACAGGCGGTAGACATTCAATCGAAATCGAAAGAGCGTGTGAGAGAGGGAGAGGAAATAAGGACGAACCTGAGATAGTATATTCATCGCTGTGGCTCTCACTGATCCGCACCAGAAAGGAACCGGTTTTATTCTGAGAAGCCAAAAGCAGCTTCTCAGCCTTCTGTCTGTTTATGTTCCCATAGTACCATCTGTAAAGCAGACACACACACAGCAAAGCTGAACACCTCAATGAAAAAATACTCCTTCAAGACCACGGCCAGCTCAAGTTTTACCATAAATAAGACAGTCATATTCAAATGCTCATATTCATAATCAAAGTATTTTTATTTTTGCTGTGCTGATTTAGATAAAACCAAGAAAAATGCCATGAATCCTTCGGACGTTATTACGAAATATTAAAAAGCTTATTTCGATGATGATACATAAAAGTAAACGCAGCCCATTTACTGTACAATTTTGAATAGATTTGAACTGTACGAGATAATATTAGTAATATAATCATTAATAATGCATTTAAATACTCTAATCGTCTTTTTTTACCTTAGAGACATTGCATTAATTATTTGCTGACACATTCTTATTGTCAATCCTACTGTAATTATGTCAGCATGCAATGTGTGTAATATGGATACTGTACCATAAAATTCTGCTCATTCCAAACATACTGGACATCAAACTTGAGATTTTTGTATTAAAATATTAATCTGCCATTTGTCACATATTTGTCTAGTATACTGGATGTTTAGATATGAAAGCTCTAGCGCAAGTTCTGTCAGGAAGACTCAAATGTTACGTCACTACTAATTTAGATCTAACCAATCATTATCCAACACATGTAGTATATAAGATCGGTACTCATCACACTTGTCTGAGTTCGCAGATGCTGACGCGAAACCTAACCTCCATCCTCCCCACCACCACCAGGATGGTCCCTGTCCATACCTCCCGGGGGTCGGCTACGCCCCTGCCTTCATCTTCAGGCAGGAAATGCAGAGTCCGCAACCCTCAGGATCTAAGCTACGGACGGGGCCTACGCCAAAGAACTTTATCTTACAATGTTTGCTTGCTGATTGTTAATAAATTTCATTGCAAGTTAATTTACCTCCCGAGTCTTTCTGGTAGAACCTTTATTTCACGGACATTATTACACTTAATACATATCAGCTCATATTTGTTCAAGTGAGAGAAAGCAACGGCTCATATTTTGCCCACATTAACCACGTTCAGCTTTTCACAGTAAACACTGTGGCGTCATTCAAAGTGTTGCCATGTTAAACATGGGTGCGGCAAGTGCACACGCTTGTTTAGCACAATCCCATGGTGCTTCAGTTTCAGCGAAACTCTGGCAGGTGACAGGTGCACTAACACACACAACTCTGACACGTTACCTGTCAACACTACCCAGGAGGTCTTTATGGTGAGGACAATTGACTGACCCCGTTATAGCAGCAACCAAATAGTAAATGATAGTGCAAATAAAAGAAAGCAGCACATTGTTCACAAGGACAATGAAAAAGGCTATTGTGAATGAAAGGAGACAGTGCATCTTCCCTGGCTGAGCTCGTGTAAAACCCAGACTAGGCGCACTGCTATTTTTTAAAACAATATTTTAACCTATCGACCTTACAGTTACAGTGTGAATTATACAATGGTCTATTTTAAAAGAATTTCAACGTCTTTTCAGAGAGCAATCTGTCGAGGTTCGCAATATTTGGTGTGACTAGTGCGTTTAGCCAAATGTCAATTAACTAAAGACGTTAAAAAACACTCAAAGTTTTGGTGGTTTTAATGGACAGGGTATCAGGGGCCCCTGTGCTGGCCAGAGGCCTCGAGAATTGTCACCACCTTTCTCCCCTCTAGTGACGGCCCTGATAATGGATTTAATTAAATCTATAATAAAGTGATACATAATGACAGTAGCCTACTTGTCATGGTTTATGGAAACTAATCACAACGGAAACTGCTGCTGTGACCACCTTTTCTGGCTGCTGGCAAATATGTTCTTTAAAAAAAAAAAAAAAACATTTAAAACCCCTGTCATGTATATAAGAAATATATATATATATATATATATATATATATACACACACCAAGACGCATCAATCTTTTGTTTTGACTTTGGTTCACCCAAAAATGAAAATTCTGTCATTAATGAGTTATTTTGCTTTTGCACACAAAAATGTCACTTCATAACACTGAGGTTGAGCCACTGTAGTCATGTGGACTATTTTAACAATGTCTTTACTACCTTTAATGGGCCTTGAAAGTGGTAATTAAATTGCAGTCTATGGGGGATCAGAAAGCTTTCGCATTTCATCAAAAATATCTTAATTTGTGCTCCGAAGATAGACATGAGGGTCAGTAATTAATGACAGAAATTTAATTTTTGGGTGAACTCTAACTATGGTGCAATCAATGGCTCCCCCAAACCAAGCATTACTCACTCAACTTAAACCTGATATCATTTATTTTATAAACAAAATCATATGTTAATGAAAATCTCAAATGCAATGTCTGTCGATAGAAAATATTAGCCCAGTATGAAAACAACAGCAGGATAAATCATTTGGAAAGTTCAACCATTGACACGTGTCAAGCTCCTCATTCAACTCTAGGAAAAACTAGAAAACACTAGAGGCTGACTATGACAGAAAATATGACTACTCCAACCGAAATAAAACAAATCCCACGACTTACTTGTAGTTCGCGAATTCATCCTGAACGAGGGCCACATAATTAGCAGGGACCAGTCCGGACTCCAGGGATCCCGTCAGCTTCTTGGCAAATACATAATCTCCCCTCTTTTCTATGACAGACAGTTTGTCCCCTTCTTTCACCGTCAGCTCTTCCTCACTGCGGGCTTCGAAGTCGAACAGAGCCGCGTACAGCTGCGACGGCTTCTTCTTAGGCGCCGGGACACGGATATCACCTGAAACGGTGCGGATCTCGGCCGGATGAGCGATGTTCGGATAGTGAAATTCCGGCCATATCCAGTCCCATAACCTCTTCAGGCACGGCATACAGCTGCGACAGCACTTCTCCATCCCAGCCCTTTCCTTCTACGGACTCCAGGGTAGCTAGAATATTTGGCAGCTGTCCACCAAGCGAAGCGGTTGAAATTGAAAAGAAAAAAGGAGTGCGGGTCCCTTATCGATGCTGACAGGCCGTCCGTAGAGACTCTAAAGCGGGATCGCCTTTGTTGAGCTAACGCGCTGGCCGCGATCATAGCGGAGGATCAGGTGAAACCGGTTCTGTGTCGGGATGGAGCACAAAGCTATGCGGAAAAGACATGCTGGAGAGTTTAATGAGACATTAAGACGAGGTGAAGATTTGGTGGTTGAAGCACCTTGAAGAACATCTAGGCTCTATTTGTCCGTGGCGTCCCTCGAGCTCCTCTCCTCATTAGGACCGCCGCAGCATTTGGTGCCTCGATCTGCTCCGGAGCAAAACGCTTCTCTGTATGTAAACTTGGCTGCGACCTTTCCTCCTGTAGTGCGGGCATCTGTTCGCTTTAGGCAAGCGCACGCTTGGAGCTGGAAACCAGTAACCATTTATTTTTTGAGTCGGTAAACGCAGTTAAATTTTACATCTCTGAAAATATTTGCATTTATTCAAGTGCGTGGACACTCATTTGCCTGCTTATGCATCAAACGTTTTGCAATAGTTGGAACATAACACTAATTTAAGACACACAAACATGCCACTCCACGTCTGTTAAACAGGATGTGTGGTGACTTCTAATTGACGTGACTTGCAATTAACATGTATCGTTTTAAATGATGACGCCACTGGCACAAATAGATCCGCCCACACATGGTGACGTCGTCCATGGGCGTTTGAATAGGTGTTAAAGTCCCCATGAAATTAAAATGTAAGGGTGCGTTCACACTTGTAGTTCGGTTCGGACCAAAAAACAAAACATATAGTCCTGGTCCGCTTAGCGTTCACACTGGCATTTTTAACGGCGAACCTAAAGTTACCGAACCAAAGGCATAGGGATACGGTCACAACCTGATTGGTCGGCTTTTATGACGTATCTTTCGCAGCGGAGCTTGCTTACCGAACATTCAAAACAGTGCTGTGTGCTGGATTAAACGCCATCATTTTATGCGTGTACATATGCTTTATTTTTTACCAGCCGAGAACTCACGAAGAGCTCATAAAATGTTCAAAACGTTCAAAACAGCACGGACCACTCGTCGGACCAAATATTGATGAGGCACTTTACCTCCACGTTTGCTCTCTACTCATTTTGGATACAGCGATCTTTCCGCGTCGTCAAATCGGCTGACTTGTAGGGTCACATCTTGTGACATCACATCCTGTTTTTGATCCGTTGCTGCATTCATATATCAATCGAACCGCACCAGAGTTCATTTGGAAGCGGAAAGAGACCCATCTTTTTAACGGTCTCGGTCCGCTTGTTTGGTGCGCACCAGGGTTCGGATGGCAGCGTTCACATATGTTCAAACGAACCGCACTAACTGTGAACGCACCCTAAGTTTTTGGCTTTTAGTGAGACCATGTTAGCCTGTTAGCTGTTGTGTTCCAATTTTGCATTTAGAAGACCGCATTCAAAACTTGCAGTCTCTCACTTCCGCCAATATGAATCAATGATTTTAATGACTCTGCACTTCGCCTTCTCATCAGATTTTCTGTCCAATCACCTGCTCTCTAGAATCTGAAGCACCCCGCCCCCGACATTACAAATAGATGCTGAAGTGGTGGCCACTTGTTCAGACTGCTTTTTTTTCCTACATGGTGAATGGCATATAGTGCACTATATAGTGGATAGGGAGCGATTCAGGGTAAATATGCTTTCCATTGGGGCAAATGAAGACTGGTTTCACGTTAGTGTCACATGAACTGCTGCAGTGTTCTCTGGTCAAGAGGCAGAAGAGCACAGAGCGGATCACAAGCCCGAATCGGAGCGTACCTGAAAACGTAACGGATCCATTTGAATTCTGAACAGAATGCTATATTTTAAAACAATAGAGAGGAGATTAGGAGGAAACTGATATGAAAACGAAACGCAATTGCTTATTTTAAAAAAGGGGAGGAGCTGTGTGATATGTCATGGCCTGTCTTCCTGTTTCAGTGGAAATGACATCAACACATTGAATAATGCGGTGTGTTTCAAGGCACTTCAGTGGGCCTTAAATAATGGAAACATTTTATTTTGGGCAATTTACTTCTTAATTTCTTTAAAAGGGTAGTTCACCCAAAAATGAAAATTGTGTCATCATTTACTCCCCCCTCAAGTTGTTCCAAACCTGTATAAATTCCTTTGTTTGTGAGTAAGCAGATCTCGCCGCGTCATTTATTTGTTTTTGCGCACAAAAAGTATTCTTGTCACTTCATAACATTGAGGTCGAACCACTGTAGTCATGTGGACTAATTTAACAATGTCTTTACTACCTTTAATGGACCTTGAAAGTGGTAGTTAAATAGCTTTCAATAGGGCATCAGAAAGCACTCAGATTTCATCAAAAATATCTTAATTTGTGTTCTGAAGATGAACTGCCATAGTAGGAATAAAAACACTTTGGTAGTAAAAAGGGGGACGAGATCTGCTTGGTTACAAACATTCTTCCTTTGTTTTCAGCAGAACAAAGAAATATATACAGGTTTGGAACTACTTGAGGGAGAGTAAATGATGACACAATTTTCCTTTTTGTGTGAACTATCCCTTTTATTCTTCTCTCATTATTTTGTATATTCTGCACGTTCCAGATACTTCCAGGTTTCTGCTATTTTGAAAGTATAGTAGGCTACATCTGGCGGTATTCCAGAAAGTAGGTTATATGATATGTATAATTAACCCACTAACACGTTACCGTCACAAAAATGAGAGGAAGGAGATTATGGAATAAACCTATTCGAAAAAATGTCAGGAAAGCAACTGTTCTGGTTCCAATGTGTTTACACAGCCACACAGATATTTTGTCCGTTGTGCGTGCGACTCAATAAGAGTCCGTGATTTCTGTGTGTGTAAATATATTTTGGGTCGAATCTGAGCATCCGGGAACTGGCCAGCATGGGCCGACATCTCTGAGGAGTATGTGATATCGATCAAAGTTACTTAACAACCTTATATTAGTCTTAAAACTGAGCGTTATCTATTAAATATAGTAAATATTGATACAATTTACTCAAAACACCCCAATTTAGGCCAGTGCCTAACCCTAACCCTATTTCAGTGATTTTCAACCAGAGGCCTGGGGCCACACAGACATTAAAGGTTTTCCAAGTGGGCAATAACATGACTCAAAATTATAAAAAAATGAAAATTAAAACGTTCAAATAATCAAAATACTAATAACTGGTAACAATCAAGATGCACAAACAGGCTGACATCTAAGCAGCAGAGTGGAAGCGTTCGCATTAAGCAGTTTCAGGTTTTACTTAGTTAGCAAAACCTGACCCACACACAAATGCAGATAAATACATTGATGCTGATTGGAAATTTTTCCTTGGCAGGGGAAAAAAAGAAATACAGCAACTGGATTTGATATATAGCACACTGTTTTATTAGTATATTTAGCTTTGTGACGTACAGCTTGGGAGGGGGAAAAAAAAGTCACAATGTCATGTAAGTGACATTTTAGCAGTGACATCCCACTGGAGAAAGCTTTATCTCAAATCATTGGTTTTCATTAATGAAAGTGATATGTTAGGAGCCGCCCATGCTGTTCTGCATTAAACAACAGAAATTTGTTTTTTTTTTTTCCATTTTCATTCAATCTTTCTGTTTCTTCACATATGTATGTATCAACACTTTCTAAAGAATTAAAATATTTAGCCACATGTACTGAAAAAAGTATTCACTGTTATATATATTTAACACAATAAATATAAAAAAGGATTTATTTCATATATATTATGGTATTAAAGTGGGAAATGGGTCGCCGATAAGACTTCTTTTTCAACTATAAAACAGCAATCATTTACCTGAGGTTTTCACTCTGCTGTTCTCGTTCTGTAATACTTGACGTCTGCACCCGACGAAGGGTGTGATAATGGCTTTTAATCATTAAGGAACAGCCGGATGTGTTGTCCCTAATGGCCAGAGGAAAAGATTCATTTACAACAAGCCTTCTTCATTTTGTGTATCGGTTGACAGCAGTTATAGAAAGTGATTGGGGTCAGTGATGGGGGTCTCCCAGACAAATAATACTCTGTCTTACTGTAAATGCATGGAAATTGCTGCAAATCCCATTTCCCTTCACTAAAAATAATCAAATTAAACAATGCCTGAAAAGAGGGGAAAAGCATTTGAATTAAACAAGAAAAAAATAATGAGAACAACAACCAAAAAAAAAGAGAATCTCCAAAATCTGTACATGTAAACATCACACTTCCACTGAGTCCAAAATGAGAAGAAAAGAGACAGTTTCACATTGGTATTAGGTACATATCAAAACCAGAGCCGACATCAGCAGCTCCTTATTCAGGAGAAATCAGGAGGAAACCGAAACGAGATGGAAAAGATCCAAAACACCAACAAATTATTAAAGAGAACAGACTAAAACTGGGAACCACATGAATTTGAATGCAGCTGTACACCACTGTGGTAGAAAAATAAAAGTCAAGTTGTTTTTTCTTCTTTCGATTCTTTTTTTTTTTTTTTTCAGAGCTATACATCTGATCAATCCAGAGCATTTTTCTTGTGTAGTTTAGCAGCAACCACAACCAGCGTCACACCTGAATGCAAAGCATGAACCCGTATAGGACCATCCGGTGTTTGTGAGTGATGCCTTTAACGTATGACAGATGGGCTGTTTACTTGTACATAATAATCACAGTAGATTGCGGTGCTGATTTAAAAAAAAAAAGACACCTTGAAGAGGTTCTGAGGTACCATATGACAGCTGAAGGGGTTTCTAATACACTGTTGATAAAGGGACATACATGACAATCAGTTCTGTTAAGCCCCTTTAAAAGGCACGACGCAGTAACTAATCAGAAAACTTGGTCTTACAGTACTGAGATAATAGTTCTTTGGGGTTTGTAACGCAAGAGGAATCAGGCATCAGGCTGTCAACATAACTAATACTGGTGCTAATGTCTAGTACTTTAAAGCCTGTGCAGCGTGGGATTGAATTTGCCCTCGGTGTGTGAATCTGCAATCCGGTGTGACTGTGGATTGGTTGGCTGCTTGGCATGTTTGACATCCTTGTTTGGAATGTATAGGCATACAGGACAAACTTCACATGTGATGTCGGTACAAAACAGTTCTGAAAAGACCACTTGCGATACAAAAAGAATTACAAAATAATAGTAATTGAGATAATTATAAAAAAAATAGGAATCAGATAAAAAGGTTTTCAACAGTGGGCCACAAGGAGTCCTCAGCGGCTAGCATGAGTACTCGGATCTGAGAGTGAGAGATGCTCTGATTATGGCTAAAATACCCCTCACTCTCCCGGGACACACTGCGCTGTACGACCACACACAGAACACAGAGCATGGAAACAAAACCGTGAACTAGTTACACCTTTTTCAAGATTGTCGTTTGCCTCGTTTTACAGTTTGTTTGTCAGTAGCTGTCCTTGAGTGAACTGGAGAGAAGAAACACCGTACGGACAGATGAACGCTTCGCTTTTTTTCGGCTTCTCCACACAGACGCGGTTAGCAGTCCCATCTCCATCGTACGTTTTCATAAATCCATAGAAGAGCATGTGAGGTTGGCGTATAATCAGCAGCGTTTGACGGCAGTGGGACCCATATCAGACCTCAACGAGAGAAAGACAGATGACCGAGACAGCAGCTAGAATCCTCTATTACCTGACCTCTCACCATCTGTGTCTACAGCGGACATGACAGGAATGACACGGAAAAGAAGGTGAGAAAGAAATGAATAGAAGGAAGGGGAGCGGACGTTTGATCATAAGGGTTTTTGTTTTTTCAAATTCAACCATTGAATGTCAATGGTTAAATTTCACCGCGAATGTCAAAATAATAAAATCAGAAATTATTTTTTGTGAAAATGAAAACGATTGTTAGAACTATATACATGTATATATATATATCTGACTTCAGCATATTTCTCCACAATTCTCATTAGCGTAATGTAAAAAAATCACATTCTTATATTTAATACATGTAACTTATTCTAATTATTAAGTATTTAAACATCTTAGTAATATTTGTACTCCCCTTTAATTTGTTAATTTAACAAAAAAATACTGTATTTTTTGTATTGTAATAAATGAAAATAATGGTTTATAATTGAAATGATAAATTACGTGATTTTACACCATCATTCTTATAACGTTCCAATTAAAAAAATTCAAAAAGTGTAATTTCAGGATGCATTACGGTAATGAGAATTTGGGTGGAAAATGTGCTAGATTGACATTAAGAAAATGTCCCAATGAAAAGGTCCTCCTTTTCTTAATGCAAAATATAATTTCTTATTTTATTTATTTTTAAAGCAAAATGGATTCCACCCTTTAAAATATTTCCTTATCAATCACATCCTCTCCTGAAATGAAGTAAAAGAAACCGCGAAGGCAGTCAGAGATGAAAAGAGGTCAAGGACCCTTTATGATGAGATCAATGTTAAAAAGAACGATCACGCACAGTGGGGAGAGGCCTCACGCTGACAATTTTGCATATGTATTCACATCCATAGCAACACTCTAATTAACAAATCAATATCATAGTAGGAGGCTGGACTGTGAAGGTCTAACATAAATATAATACATTAAGAACAAATCATTACTTCTATATTTGTACTGTTGTGTTTTGAACAGGGGTGTCAAAATTGCACACAAATATATATTAAGAGAGAAGTGTAGTCTCTGGTCACACTCACTCATCATCATGGCTTTCAATCATATGTATCTGGTCACGTGATCATGCATGTAATGATTCTAAAGGCTTCTCAGCGGGGGTCATGGTAGCCTCTCTGTATTAGCCTGTCTCCTTTAGGGCCAGAAATGCGTTTGATTATCTTCTGCATTGCGATATTCCTTCTCCATCCCCCACTTGCAGTGCAACACGGAGCCGCAGAGCTCCTCAATCATAGATTAGCACTGCCTCTGTGTGCAAAATGGAGCAAATTACAGTGACATTACTGTCAATCAGTCCCTAACCAAATCTACCTCACTAACTACACATTTTTAAACCTCTCCTGCTATATTCAGTTCACTAAAGACCCTTTAGCATGTCTGTTTAGCGTGTCGTATGCGTGTTCGTGTGTGTGTGTGTGTGTGTGCGCGCGCCAAGCTCTTGTGCCAATGATTTGATCCCAGTTGATCTTGAGATTTAAGCACACGCCGCGTTTTTAGAACAAATCAAACAAAAGCAAACACAAGCAGCCCTCAGTATTAAATCAAACACTCTCGACCACCAGAATGCAAAACGGATTTCTTCTGGATTTGGCTTCCATTTTGATATTTTTTTTTTGCCTTGTTGTTTCACCTTGAGGTGCTCTGGTTGTGTTTGGGAGGCTTGAGGTTTCAGGTTTGTGGCGTTACGTTGGAGTCCATAGCAGCAGAGTGGATTAATGGCCATTAAGAAAAGTCAACAGATAAAAGACTAACAGCTTCCATCCCGGATCCTTCCTCTCCATCTCCCTCCAAAATAGAATAAGGTGGAGGAGGAGAGGATGTACAGGAGAAATGGAAGGACACATAAAGAAGAGGAGAACGGGAGGTGACACGTACAGAGGACACGTAGAGAGTTGGCATCTGTGAAACCGAAGGGTTTAAATGCATTAGGAAGGGTCCAGTCCCAAAACAAGTCCAGTGTATTTTTGCAATCAATACCTTGAAATGGATCGGCATATATACATTTAAAGGAGCTGGAAAAGAATATCTGCACTTCAATTACAGAAACAAATTCACTCCCACTCTCCACTTTCGATGCCCAAATCAGTGGACCGTGAAGTGGAGGATGGACAGGTGATAATTTTCTTCTCCCACATACAGAGGGGGACGCTGGGAGAGAGAGAGCAGGACAGACAGGCTGAGGTATTTCCAGGTGAGCTTCCACCTGCGTATCTAAATGCATAAATTAATGATTCAGAGGTCAGAACGAATGGAAAAGTGCTTCAGGACACAGCGAGTGCTTATTTACAGCAAATACAAAGGTCTCTTAGTTGTTTTCTTCTTGCTCTTTTTCCTCTTCTTTCTTTCCATTACACCTCCAAATCAAAAGTGTCTTCAATTAGTTAGTGCTGTCTGGAGGATTGGCGCGCCGTAATTCCTCCTTTGAAGTAGCTAAAAACAGAAAAAAAAATCAGAAATCAATGGCTCTCAGAGGGGCATGGAGGCAGAACGAGCGGAGGGAGGCCGCGGAGAAGGCATGAAATGCAGGAGCTGTATGCGGAGGACACATCGAACCGTCCGCTTCAGCACTGCAGTGTCCTTCAGAGATTCATCTCCGCGTTTGTCCTCTTCATCTGACGGTCGTTCTCACTGAAGCGATACGAAAGCAAAAGCTTGATGAAGCTGTGTTTTCTCTCTCTTCTAACATTTTTAAGAGCCAGATGGTTTTCCTTGGTGACTGGAAAACCTCTGACAATAAGGATGATGATCATGTGAGGGGCACAGTCAGTTATGTAGTCCAGAGGGACGAGGGATGATGTAGACAGAGAGAGCGTTGAAGATGGGTTCAGTTCTGTTGTAGTATGAGGTTCTCCAACTCATCTGCCGATCGTAGCAGGAAGGCCGCGGACTCACGGTATCCCGCGATCAGCTGGCGCACCGCCGCTACCTCTGTATGGCTGAGCTGAGCTGAAGCCCCGCCCCCTCCTCCATTCCTGCCGAGACTGCTGGAGCTTGACGAGGACGAATTTGATGCCAGAGACTTCATACTGAGATCAGTAGGCCCTGAACGGAGAGAATAAAAATATAATTATGGACATAAGAACACAGACATGGCAGTTCATAGGGGACGATACAGATATTGATTTTATAATTAATTTCTAACTGCATTTGAATGACCACAATATCAATTCTGAAAATCGCAGGATTGCTCTTTTACTCTCCTCTAATCTACAGTCCTATAGGAAATAAAGTCAGTCCAAAATGATGGTGTACTGAAAAATAATGGCACACCCTTGTGGACTGCATGCAACCGTGCTCCAAATCAACAGTGTAATGAGAAAAAATTACTATTCCATATTATTAATATGCTGTTCTTTTTAATAGGGCTGCCACTAACACTTATTTTTGTGTTCAAGTACTCGTTCGATTATGAATTAATCGAGTAATCAGATTTTTTTTTGTGAACACATGTAATTAATTAAATGGCATATATTTGTTTAATTTAATCATATTCTTTGTTATTTCACAATAACACTATGCTGCGTTATAATTTTAAAATGTTTTTTTGTGTTTTTTAAATCGCATCCAAAATAAGAGTTTGTGTTTACATAATATACGTGTGTACTGTGTATTTTTATTATGTATATATAAATACATATATATTTAAGGAATATTAACATGTGTATATATATTTATCTAGAATTTATATTATATATAAATATTTTATATATAAATATAATGCATTTTTGTATATTATGTTAACACAAACTTTAATTTCGGATGCGATTAATCGTGATTAATCGTTTGACAGCACTAATTTTAATATATCGTGCAGCCTTAGAAAACGGTCTAATAATGTGGTTCATGGATTCTTCCAGTATTTTTCCGGGTAACAGTAATCGAGGAATCCTGACAGCGCTACTTTTCAATTAATCAAAAAAATGCAGGTCGTTTCATTTAAATTTGACTCAGAAGAGTCAGTCCTATTAATGTATCATTCAAAATGACTTTTTCACATACTTTTTCTATACTCTTTATAACCGCAGTGTCAGTTTATAATGGCATCCTGCTTGAGAACCACTGATTTATGCATCATAGCTCTGCTTTAACATAAAATTAGGTCACACTTTACAGCAGCATTGCATGTGTCCTTCTCTGATCAGGAAATTGTGTGATTAAGCATTAATGAAGCTTCAAATCATTTATCACTTTTTTTAGGACGATGCCAGCTTCCTCTCACCATTGGTCTGGGTGGTAGCTGTTGTCAGGGATGCAGGATGTTGCATGCTGGCACACAGTCCTCCGTAACCTCGGTAACTGTAGTTGAGGCCTCCATTGATGTATAGCTGGTCCTGGGAGTAGGCTGATGCAGCAAGGGAATATGCAGAGTGGGTCAGCGAAACAGGCTCACGGGAGACCGCCTTTTCCAGAGATACTGGGTCCTCCTGAGAGAGAAAGAGATGCATCAGGCTTAGGGCTAACTTGGTTTTAAAATAAAGAGAGACAAAATAATATAGCAAGACATCTGCAAGTTTCACGAGTATGCTTCACATACACTTCTACAACACTACTTACGTGTGCCTGGTAGACATCCATGCGCATTCTTTTGGCAGCTTTGCGTGATTCGCTCTCACAGGCAGCTGCTAGAATGTTTTCAGCCATGGCTGAGGTCAGGTGGGGTGGCGTGGGTCGAGTCTGCGAGTACATAAACAGCACATTTAATATATATGTTTTTATGGACTAAATTTATTTCTCATACATTTTAAACAGAACATTTAAAAAAAATCTCCATTTTTTATGTTAAATATGTTATACACCACTGTTCAAATGATTGGGTTTGGAAAGATTTTTTCAAAAGAAGTCTCTTTGATAAAAAATACAGCAAAAACAGTAATATTATGAAATATTATTACAATTTAAACTAACTGCTTTCTATTTGAATATATTTTAAAATATAATTTATTCTTGTGATGGCAAAGCAAAATTTTCAATCTTCAGTGTCACATGATACTTTAGAAATCATTCTAATATGCTTATTTGGTGCTCAAGAAACATTTATCCATGTTGAAACAGTTGTTCTATGTTTTATGCTCTATGCAGGATTTTTTGACAAAATTTTGAATAGTAGTGTATACACAGTAGATTCATTTATTTCTGTACACTTATCTAAAAATCTGTGTTAATAGAGTTGACAGTTTTGACCTTAAGTTAGAAAAATGTGTCTAATATGAAAAAAAATATCTTCATTTCAAGCAATACATTTGCATAACTAGTCTAAATTAATTATGTAATTATTTCTGTTTTGTTATCAAACAAATTAAATTCCTTTGCTAAATTTCTTTGAATTTCAACTTGGTAATTTACACTTTAAAAACAAACATTCTAATGTTGAGCATGGCCAATTCAATTAAAATTGCAACTCAAGAATATTAATTTAGAATTTATGCCCAACACCGTTTGCTTCATCACTGAACAAAACTGTATTTCTCAGTATCTGTCGTGTAGTGTGTTGGCCACCAGGGAGCGATATAAGTCATCTAACCATTAAAGAAAACAGAAGTGGGAACTCAAAGTGGCAGTACGTGTACCTCCATGCCATTTTTCTTCATGCGGCGGCAGGATTTGAGGTAGGTGCGGATGCGTTTGCGAGCACGCTCCTGGAACTCTGGGAACTGGCGGCTGCAGGATTCAATAATGGCCTGGATCTTCTCTTTAGGCTGTTTAGAGATCGGCACCATACGGTCCAGGTTCTCATCCACAAAGAGACGCACAAACATCTACACAGAAAGAGAAAAATAGGTCACCTCGCCAAATTATCTCCTTAAACGAAGTGTAAGGAATGAGTGAAAACCATAACCATAAAACATGCATTGAGAAATTGCAAATAAAAAAAGAGCCATGAGAAGCCACACGGCTCTTTTTATGCAGTAGAAAATCATCAGCTGAAAGTTTTGATACTCACATTAAAGGCCTTCAACCTCTCTGGATCCACTCCTTCTACATCATTGATCTTATCGCTATCGTCGTGGTCATCGTGGTCATCGTCATCATCATCAGCCGCCTGAGACCGACCAACAGTCAGATCTTCAGCACATATCTCCATTTTTATTGAATCATAGCTGCCTGAACTGTATTGAGGAGACTAAACAAACACACAAAGAAACCAAGGTAAGCCTTCTGTCTGCAAGAGCGTATAAACGATCAGAAAAGACTTTCAAAGGAGGACACGGACTGAAAGATGCGTCAAATAAAAATGATATCTACCAAGAAGGCCATTCATGGTACGGCTACAGCGCTTCGGCTGATGAAAACATATCTTCAAGGTCTAACCGTGTTATTCAGACTTTCTCTGTACCGAGCGTCTTGCACTGCATTTCAGATCGTGTATCCGTTCATTTGAAAGGAAGTTTTGCGCTCTTCTTTTTACAAAGACAATACAAATAAAAAGGAGACAGGAAGCAACAGAGGCTGACCATGGAAAACTGGAATGTAATGAAAGTTTCTATTCAGACCAGAGCCTTGCTCGGCAGATTGTTCAAACCTTTCTGCTTCTGTCTGTATGAAAAATTCTGCTAGCTCAATAAATGAATGAGGTTTAATCGAGAGCCTTTCATGACTGTTGGTTCAACTCGCATTGAACGCTCAAGACAAACGACAATCTGTTGTGAACAAGAGTGAAGGAAAAGTCGACAGTGGAAGTAAAATAATGATTAATGCCTTTGAAACAAAAAAGAATGTTGAAATGCACTGCATTAACAGTTCTTGCATTCTAGTGCATTGTATTTTATGCTGAAATTCAGCATGGTTGATTTTTTTAAGCTGAGTATTTCAATATTTAAAAATTTAGTTATCCATATTCACATTTCAGACTTCATCTCCAAAATATTCAATCTTTTTAAAACATACCACCTATAATATTTGACAGGCAATTTTCAGTCCATTTTTTTTTTCTACCTTACAAATTCAGTGGCTTATCAGTGAATATTTTTCTAATTAAGTATGGAAGGTGAAAATGGACCATTGGATTTTTAATAAAGAAATTGTATATGAAATGTTTCCATTTGAAATATTCACAGCTTAAATATACAACCATATTGAATTTCATCCTCCCCAAAAGCAAGCCCTGGAAATACAATGCATTAAAATGCAAGTACTGTTAATGCAATGCATTTTGTTTTTCAATTAGTGCAATTCAACATCCATACCTACTGGCAATACTAGAATCAAGTGCGCGAATGTGTATGAGAGTTTATATGCGAGATAAACAAATGAAAATGTCAAAAGGTCAGGTACTTTGGTTCCAAGTCAATGCTAAAAAAAAAAAATTCTAATGATATGAGTAAAATTTGACTGTGTTACTGTGAGAACCCCTTATTAGCATTTACCATTTTTTATTCTAAATGAATGTAAATACCTTGTTGTTATAGTCCCTGATGTCTCGGTCAAGGCGTAGCTCTGAGGATTTGGGGTATTTTCTGCGCAGCTCTTCTGTTTGCTCGGGGTTAAAGGTCGCCAGCATGGCGGCAGCACTGGGCAGGGCCTGGCTCAGTCTGTCGCTGAGGTTGGCTGGTTGCTGGTCCTCTAAGGATGAGGACGAGGAAGTCGTGCTGAAATCGAGCGGAGCAGCGGTACCGTTGCCGTTAACCTCGGCGTACGAGCCCGATCTAGGTCCTGTCCCCGTACTGTCGCTCACACCGGCCGCACCTACCGAGGGAGGAGTCAGTGTGTGAATCCCATTGCCACTCCCACTTTCAGAAGATGAATCATCTGAAAATATACATAAATACAGCAAAAATTAGTTTAGGTTAACGAGTCAGACTAGTAGCCTGAAGGTTGCAGGTTCGAGTCTCAATACCGGCAGGAAATGACTGAGGTGCCCTCGTGCACCTAAACCCCAATCGCTCCCCGGATGCAACAGCAAAATGGCTGCCCACTGCTCCGAGTGTGCATGTCCACGGTTTGCAGTGTGTGTGTGTTCACTACTCAGCGCTCCTAATTTGTGTGCACTAACTTGCATGGGTTAAATGCAGATGAAAAATTTTGAGCATGGTCTTCCCATGTCCTTTTTACTATGCTAAATGCTTTCTGCTTCAAGCAGATAGCGGTGTTACAGTTAGCAACTTGCTAACGGCAACTGTCTGCAGAGGACACTTTTGACTTCATCTATAACTGTGAAGCCTATTTATTGCTTTTGTAGAAGATGATCCTTTTAAAACACTTTTTTTTATGTTACCCACTGCAAGGACTTCTTCCGGTCATGCTAACAACGTTAGCATGCTAATGCGCTAAACTGGAAGCATTCACAAAATCTACGAATGACAGCCGGTCTGAATCTACAGTACATCCATTACAAAGTCCATTCTGCCAGGCGGCAGTTTATGGTGTGCGTGCCGTTCAAAGGCATCCAGTTTGAAGGGCTTGATGTATGAAAATTCGTTTACGAAGAGATCTATACCACAGAGTGCCAAACACAGCAAATACACTCAAACATACACACACACACCGCTGTGCTTGAAAAACACAACCCAGATATACAAATGCAATACATTATTTGTGTGTTCCTTTCAGAAATGACATATACAGATATAAATTGCGACATCATCATTACAAATACGTAATATGTTAAATGTAATTGAATCCAAAATTGATTTGATAAAAATTAATATCTTCTTCGCTTCTTAATATATTCAGCAGTACACTTTAACCATATTTCAGAGACAACAGAAGTAATTATGAAATCACATATAAATATGTATTTAAGTCCTACTTAAGTGGGTTAAAAATGATGTGCACATTCAGTTGTAATGCCTACACATGGCTATAGGGGGAAACAACAGTGAGGGCAGAATTGGGGTCAGAGCACAGTGCCAGCAGGGAAAAATAGAAAGAGAGGGAAGAAAAAGAGAGGACAGGATGGATTGGATGTAGCGGAGAGGGCACAGGCCGGTTGGAGAAGGAGGGATAGAGACTGGATATAAAGAGGGAGGGGGAGATGCTGAGTGAGTTAGGGGAAGAGGGCAGCCGGAAGCAGGTCAGAGTCAGGGGCACTGAACATCGATGGAGGAAGGGAGAGAAGGATGGGGGGGATGGTGAAATTATCAGTGGAGGACACTGGATGAGAGGATGTGAGAGGGAGGAAGATAAAAGAAAGCTGGGTGGTACAAAAAAGGAGAGGGCAGAAAGAAAGAGGGATGGAAAAATAAGCCAGAGAGTGAGAGAGAGGCAGAAAAAGAGACATCGAGTGTGTGGAGGGGGTGAGCATGGCAGAGACAGCCGCATATTTATTGGAGTATAAAGAGTATTCATGCAGGGAGAGGAAGGCCGGACTAATGCCTGCCAGCTCTGCTAAAAAGCTCTAAAGCGTCCACACACATACACTCACACTTTTTCTTGCCATTCCCTCCGTCACTGGTCTTTCAGGGAAGGTGTTTGAATGACAGATGAGAGAGCTCCCAGTGTAACGTCCATGAAATGTGTGAGTGTGCACACGGGCGCTGCGGTGGACGTGTCTCTTCTGCACAGTGATGTGCTGAATACACTATTTGCTTGCCTCTGCTCAGTAAACGGCTGCAGCAGGCAGGCTTTTGAAGTGCAGATACTGGGCCGAGGCTGCTCTTTGCGTTTCTCCTGTATGTTTCAACCAGCTCGCAAATGGCTAGCAGTTACATGCTGTAAAAAAATTCAAACGGAAAATGTACTGGTAATTTTCTGCCAGGACATTATCCAGTAATTTGATGGAAATTTCTATTAAACTTAAAAGAAAACACAATGCAATGTATAATTCAAAATAGAGGTAAAACACTTGTTTTAAAAAACAAAAACAAAAAAACAATATGGGAAATTCCTTTATTTATACAGTACATTGTGACTATTTTTTTTCTTACAGTTCTTCCACAAGCTCCAATATTCACTTTTTGCCACACTTATCAATGGCGAATATATAAACTTCACTGATTTTATTCTATAAAATATATTTCCTATAATATAAATGTGTATTATGAAAGAGGTCGCCACATCTGTATCTATAAAAAAGAAAAAATAAGGATTCTTTGATAAATAGAAATAATAGATTTGGTAATGTCTTTAGTGTCACTTTTGAACAATTTAATGCATCCTTGCCAAATAAAAGGTATTAATTTCTTTTTTTTTTTTTTTTCTTTCAAAAATCATACTAACCCCAAACTATGCCATTATCTTTTACGCAAAAGATGCATATGCAAGTTGTTTTTAAATCTAAAAGGTCACATGTTTATTTTGACCTGTTTTAATTTATTTATGCAAACAATGTACAAAATGAAACTGTGACATTTATTGGTAATTACTTATTTTTTATTGAGCAGAAAAGGATGAATATAGTTTAAAAAAATGTAGCTGAAACTGAAGAAGAAAACAACAATAACAACAACTGGCCAGCACTCCAATATTTAATTTCATTTGTCACTTTGGAGCATTAGCTGTGCACCATGAAACACACATTCATCTTTGAGATACCTGGACTGATGGGAGTTGCTTCATTATAGTATCGTAGCTTTCAGACCAGCTCGGATAAACATACAATGCAGACCCTTGTGTTTTCGCAAGGCCGGCGGAACGGTGGTTTGATAGCCTCCTTAACATGATGTGAATCCCTGAAACCAGGTGGCAGCATCCTGAAGCTCTCCTTTCTCATTTGATGCAAATAATGACAGCCAATAAAACCTCTTAACCGTGTGACAAGCGTGAAATATGATTAGCCCTGGCTCATGTCACTCATCTGGCCCCAGTCCAGTTCACTCGAGGAGAGTTTCCCTTTTAATCATCAAACCCACTGCATCTGAACATCCAGGAGTTTTCGCCATCCATCAGTCGTGACGAATTCTATCCTACAAATACAATTTTTCTTTTCAATGCAACTACATTAATGCTGTAGAAAAATGTCTACATCTCAGAGAAAATAAACACAGTAGGTCGAGTGATTGTCGCTATGTTTATTCCCGCAATTACTCTAGCAGGTGTGTGTTTGCATGTGACACACAGACACACAGAGGGGTGCAGGCACAACAGTCGATAGCACCGCTGTGCTTCCTGTCTCAGAATCTCAGTAACGACCAATCAGGCATAATGATCCAGTCTACACAGCAGGACCTGTGAGGAGTCACCATAGCACAAATATTTCATCAAGAAGCACAGTCCATGCGGTGACTGGTAGAGAGGATAGACCGTGTACTTTTTGAACACCCCCACCTCACACACATGTAAATGGCAGCTGAACATGGTGGCTTCACAGAGGAGGAAATGAGAGATGGTCGGCTCATTCCTTGCCCACTGTTTTTTTTTTTTTTTTTTTTAAATTCATGCGGATGACCTCCAGTGGGTTCCTCCGATTAGCCTGAGCCTCTCAGTCAACTCCCACCACTGCAGTCTAACAGAATCTTATTCACCGCACACCTACCACACGCATTCCTAACAGCTTCTTCCTTGTCCTTAATTTCTTTAGACACAATCGCACACCTGCTCAACTTTGAAGATTTTTAACCATGTAAACAGCTAAGCACAGCACTGCACACAAGAGTAATGTATATTCATAACTATAAATACATACATTAACTATAAATTTCAATATAATTGGAATAAATTACTTGCAATGTTCCTCATCTGTAAGTTGCAGTGCCTTTGAGAAATTTTTTCACATTTTGTCACACACACATATATATATATATATATATATATATATATATATATATATATATATATATATATACACATATATGTGTGTGTGTGTGTGTGTGTGTTTAGTATATCATATTCAGTTTGTACAGCTGGTTTAAAAGAGAAAAATTCACCTCTTCCCACCCTCTTCCACCCCCACCCCTAACCCTGCATCTCACTTCTGCACAATAGAGACCCACCCTGTCTGCTAGTACCACCGCTCTCCTCTCTGCGCTTCCAAAAAAATTAAATACAAAATTAATAAAATAAAATAATAAATAAATATATATAATTTTTATTTCTATATATTTATTATCTAGAGGTTGGATACTGGAAATGAAAGCAAGAGAGCTGACAGTGCGGTCCAGCTGCTCTGAATGTCACAGTGATTCATTGGGGCATTTACCGCACTGGGGACAGTACAACACTGGAGTGTGTGTGTGTGTGTGTTTAAGAGGGCAAGGGTCTAACAGGGGGGCGCACACACACGCACAGACACACACACACACGCACAGACACACACACACACAGAGAGATTGAAACCAGGCTCGTTGAGTAGCTGTCAGGTTGTGAGAATGGTCCACAAACAGTCAATCAATGCTTTACCCATGATTCTCCTGGGGTGTGGGGGCAGAGGGCAGGCGGGAAGAGCAGAGATGCTGCATCAGCCACCAGCTGCCAACAAACTCATCATAAAGTATTTCCTTAACACAGATGTACACAAAACCACAGAGGCACACACACACATGCTCTCTCACGTTAAGACAACCAATTTCATTTAAAGAACCACTGCAATAATTGTATTCCTTAAACTAATCTTTGATAATCAAAATGACATATTTAAACTTCATTGATTATAACAGAGCTTTGTGAGATCATTAACAGAGATGAGTGACAGCTTTTTAGTGATTATAAGGGAGCCATCTTTCTAGGCTATATATAATCCATAATTGAATAAAAGTCGATACATAATGATAACTGATATTAGTATTTGAATACCGTTATCAAACCGCTAATAATTTGTTGCTAATGTTACACAAACCATGTTCCTATTCACTATCTCAGAGTCAGAGAGCCGTCTTCTAAAATTCAACATCCTTAAAAAATAATGATAGAAAAAGCCCGCCTGGGATGTTGACGGGATTAGTTACATGAAGCGTTTATGAGACTCACTTTGGTTCACTGGAGTTTTAAGGAGAAAATACACAGCAATGGTGTTGAATGATGAATGTACACATGGTTTGTCTTAAAGCATATTGAAAACAACACAGACATAAAAACCCCTTGATTTTCACCACAGAGATTTTTTAGTAAAGTATTTTTCTAGAACAGTATTTAGTATAATTTTATTAAATACCATGTCAGCATCTGAGGCTATTTTCATGGCAAAAACTCAATTACAAAAATACAAATATCAAATAAATACAATAAAAAGCAAGCAAACAAACAAACACAGCAAGTACAAGATTTTTTAAATTAACATGATAAAAATTCTAAAAAATATTTTCAGGCAAAATCGAAGTGAAATAACTTCATAAAAGAGCTTTCTACTTGCATTAAAACCGGGACAGTTCGATATGTTTAAAAGAAAGGAGAGTCTTGCAGAACATGCACAGAATTGGGTCTTCACCTTTAAGCAAAAATGCTTGAGTCAGTCTTGTATCTGGTGAAGACCACTTGATCAAATCTGGTTTTAAGGGAAATTTGAAGGGAAAGTCTGCTTGAGATTTCCAGATAGATTTAATGTAATTTATTATTTGTGCACGTATCCCACTCTTCTTTATCGAGTATATAACAAACAATAATATGTCTACATAAAAGCACTGTGGCTGTGTTGCAAAACTAAAGGGAGTTGCCTACCAAAACAGCATTTTAAGGAGTCACAGGTGAAGGCAGAAGCAACACCATCATATCAAATTGTAAGATAGCATAACATATACAGTTACCTTCATCGAAAATACACTCATAATATGCTCACTCAGTAGAAAAAAAATCACCTAAAATCGGGATCAAAGGTGAAACTTTGACTATAAACAATTATAATTCCAAAACTTGACAAAAATAACCTCCACTCACAGATGCCTGTAGCACTTCTTACTCAAGACGTAACTGCCAAACTAAGTAGCCTTATATTTTAGTCAGCACAAAGGAATTGTGCGTTTAAAGTTTAACAAACTTGAATCCGACCACATATATTTCACCTCACATGTACCTCCACTTAAATTTCCAGACTGTGAAGATTCCTACGGAGAGGACTGAATTTCACCCACAGGATTTCTCCACACAAAGGTAAACGTGACCTCACCCATAGGGTTTTTGTGGTCCGTGGCCTGTCCAGGGCCCATTCCAAATCAGTCTCTTATAACATTCTATTCAGGTAGGATGCTGTCTTAGTGAACTGTGTTTTGGAACAGATCTTATGCAGTATATATTAATATGCAGGTCTTTCAGTTCTCAGTGGGCATTAGAAAATCTGATTGGCCACTCAAAACAGCAAGCTCAAGTCTCATTCTTTCTTATCAAATCAAAGAAATATGCACTTCTTTTCACTGTTTGTAACAACAACATGTTAATTAAAATGAACCATAAATCAACCTTTACTTGGCCTAAACACTTATCCTTCTCAGGATCAAGCACAAACATTTTAATCAATATGATTTAATCTACAACAGAGATTTCATATTTTACAGGAGCCGGCATAAATCAATGTTTTCATTGTAGTCCGGTTTGAGAACATTGATTTAAATAAACGCTACAGATAAAGCATGGCATTAATTAAGTGAATTGTTTCTTTAATGCAGCAATGGGCCAATAAATTAAATTAGCATATGTCATGTACACAGCATAGCCTGTAGCTCCTGCAGTGTGTGTATAGGGGACAGCGGACTACATGAAAATCTAGTTCACCATTCAAATCAGCTCAATTCTACGACATCAGGGCAACTAAAGCATGAATCACAGAGCTAAAAATACTACTTAACCATGTGGGCCTTCACACATGTACGCACACACACATGAATGTTCAAGCATGCCAAAACTCACACCATGCAAACACTTACACATGCTTCAACAAACATGGCAAAAATGCAAAAGCTTAAACATAAAATCCATGAGCAAAGCCATGTGTTTTTTAAACCATGTAAATGACATTAAAAAAAAAGAAAAAAAAAGCATAATTTGTTTGCAGATAACACTCGGTTTAAAATTTTAATGCAATGATGTCCATGTATTTAAGTGTCCAAAACTTTCTGGGGTCACTGTATGGTAACAAATCAAAATACATTCACAAACAAACACACAAATGTCTCACTCAACGGTCAATTTATGAGACCATGAGACTACACACGGCGTGACTTGGATTCCATTTGTCAAATACAAATAATACACTGATTCATTCACTCACACACACCCAGACACAAAAACACACACACACACACACGGACAAAGAACAGAACTCTTTACACCCGCGCACACTTATGAATGTATATATTCATGCATAAGAATGTTTTTCCAAATAATATACAATAAGTGTATGCATATATGCATACCAACATAATATATACTGTAACTGTAGGTGTATACGAAATAAGCATAATTAAGAGTGTATATATATGTATTATGGATGCTATAGTGTAATGATCACAGTGTGAAGGCTAAAACTCACGCAGACAATTTCCTGTGCAGGTAAAACCACACTAGAGTTCATATTGTTCAGGCAATTGTTTTTTTTTTTTTCTGAAGTGCTGGATTTAACTGAGCAGGAACATGGCAGGATATTTCCTGGAAATCTCTACTTAGATGTGCGGTCATAATTACAATGGGCATTAAAGTGGTTTTGGTTAAAACAGAATGGACACTTTGGGCATTTCATATTTCTTTCATTCTTTATCACTTAAAAGGCAGGAAAGATTAAGTGTTTTATCAAAATGATGAGCAAAAGAATTGGAGCATTATCTATATATTTCATCTATTATCTAGTGCAGAAAATGAAGGGGACGTTTTTATGAGCCTGACGTCTCATAAAATTGCTAAATTGGTTGTATTTTCAGCCAAGATTTATGGTTATTCTACATGAACAGTACACAAAACTAAATTGTACAGTCAACAGACACAATTACGACTAAATTACCACCAATAAAAACTAGTCATCAAATATACTACCATATCCATAGCACCAGTTAAAAAAATTCTTCTTTCTCCCCTAAAAATGAAAATTCTGCCATAATTTACTCACCCTCAAGTAATTCCAAACCTATATGACTTTCTTTCTTCTGTGAAAAACCCAAGATATTTTGAACGGTTAAATATTAAACTCTGGACAGCACGGACATCCAATGTATAGACCAAAAAATAAAGTAAAATAAATATATAATAAGGGTTTGAAATGATATGACGGTGAGTAAATGACGGCAGAATTTTCTTTCTGTGTCAAAAAGTAGCATTCCCTCAGCTTGGAAACTCATGCTTTAAAGTTAAAAGTTTGCTGATTTTAAACCAGCTTTGTACTCTTACAATGTTGCTAGTATATGTTAAAGTGTACTTTCATTTTCGTGTTACCAGCACTGAGATCTCCTTGTTTATTTGTCAGCAAAAGTCTGCTGGATAATGAAAATCTTGTCAAGTAGCACCAATTAACAACAACAAAAAAAAGCCTTTCTACTTCCTACTTTTATTAAAACCCCATCTTGCCAGCAAATTACCCTTTTAAGAAAAGTTTTCCACTCGTAATAGCGACACTGTGTTGCCGTTCATCTTGAATACATTCACTGCTGCATGACTCATAAGACAGTGTGAGAACCTGAGAGGAACAGTCAGACTGGTCATACAACACCGTTTCACTTACTGTGTATGAGGAGGGTTTGAACCGGCTGTGTGTATTTCTTTCCTTCACGTGAGGCCCGGTAGTTTCTGTCAGCCAGGCTTTTTTTTTAAGCCTCAGCGGAGCTGACCTGAGCACAAGCAGTAACAGATGCTAATTCTTTCACTTCTACTTCCCCAGCCGCCCTGCAGGGAGTGTGTGCGCGAACGCATATATGTGTCGGCCTCCCCTCTGCGGGATTACAATGGATTATCCTGCTAAGACGCGGCACGAGCTGCTCCCCATGCCGGCACAAGGCCTGGCATTGCCATAGCAACCCTTCCCTGCTCCCCCCTTTGAAACACCCACTGTTGTAGCAGTGACAGCTGTCCCCTACCCAATTGAGAGAGGGGAGATGGGTCAGCAGAGTGAGAGAGGAAAAAGGGAGGATTTGAAAAGGGTGGGAACGTGCAAATACACAAAATTAAAATGCCAAGAGGCAAAAGAGACAGACAGATGGAGGTAAATGCAATTCTGCGCTGGGATGACAGAAGGTGGAAGTAAGAAGAAAAAAGAAAGAGAGAGAAAGGGGGAGAGAGAGAGAGAGAGAGAGAGAGAGAGCGAGAGAGAGAGAGGTTCATCATCTTGGGTTTGTCCTTTACTGTCTTGGTGCCCCTGACACAGCAGATTATCTTCACTCCAGACTTCCCTGTGCAAGACTCAGCATGTACTCATAAACAACTTCACAAATGACGAACTGCTCAAATCCTTTGGGTTTTATGAAACAGACTTTTACTGAAAAAAAAAATAAATAAATAAATAAATAAATTCTGCCATCATTTACTCTCCCTCATGTCATTACAAACCAGTACACTACGACTTACTTTCTATGGTGGAATGTAAAGGAGAAATTTTGGATAATATACTTGTTGCTCTTCCGTTTTTAATTAAAATAAATGGAGAGTTTAGATTTCAAGCTTCAAAAATTACGCAAAAGCACAATAAGAAAATGCTAAAAGTTATCCATACAATTTATATTCCAATGATTTAGGAATCATATAAAAGCTTTAAGTCACTACTCACTGATAACTCACCAAGTTCAAGAATCAGGATCATTCCAATTCATGAACAATTTATTCATCAAATATCTGAATAAAAGCAGTGAATGGCAACTTAAATTGGTCTGTGTTTCCCGCACATGGTCACCGTATGAGATCAGAAGACTAATCTAGTTCATTAGTCATACAGACCAGTACTTCTCAACCAGCGCACCAAAACCCACTTGAGGGGTAAACTAATTTTGTATTTTAGAGTTTTTACAACAGATGTACCAGAGGCACATATCAACGTACACAGGAGGGTCTTTGAACATTTTCTTGGACAAAAATCATTGAGATCCACTGATATAGACCACTTTTATGATAATATCATATTCCTTTTTTGTCTTTTGAGCTTGACAGTCACAGTCTCCACTCACTTTCATTATACTGAGAATAGTGGCTAGAATATTCTTCAGAAATTCACTTTTTGTGTTCCACTGAAGAAAGACAGTGATACAGGTCTGGTAAAACATGAGGGTGAGAAAATGAGAAAATTTTCATTTTAAGGTGAGCTATGCCTTTAAGAGAATGCATAGCTAAATGAGGAATGAAGGATTTGATTTTAAGAAGTTTAACTAAGCCCCTCACATACACTGAATGTGTAAATCCTAATGGCACAGCTGATGAGAGACCATAATCAGGTAGATTTAATGGGCCCGGCTGAAATTCCCCAGTTTGGGCTCCGAACTGAGTAGAGATAATTAGAGAGGGGCTCAAAACCCCCTTTCACATTTAATAAAGAAAAGTCATTTATTAATCTTTGCCACCCTCCCCCTTCTTTTCCTCCTCGTCTGTCTCCTCTGACTGCTAGTGCTTCTTTTGAACAGACTTTTCAGGGTTGTTATAAGTGGGCTGTTTTGTTTGTCTCTAATACATCAAAACAGCAGACCCAAGAGCCCAGACACACTACACACATGATGGAGTACAGTTTATGCTGTAGTTATAGCATGTGTACAAGTCAAAGTATTGCGTCAACCTGTTATTCTAACTGAAAATAAAAGTATCCTTTTTATAAATGCACATTACAGATCTTCTAGTGAACAATTCAAATGTGCATATGTTTCTCTCTCTCTTTTTTTTTTACCTCAACTGTCCCTTTCGATGCAATCAACAGACTTCTCTCTGGTGACGTACGCAGGACTTCTCCAATAATGTAGTCACTTCAATCCCACCCCTGCAAACACATGTTAATCTACCTCCACTTTTGAGTGCAACACCCAGATCTCAAAATCCAATAAACAACAGCATTTTTCTTTTTCGCTTATCGATTACATCACAATTTCAGAAGAAAGCATCTATTGCTACTTCCATTTCATCGCAATTTTAATATCCTCATGCCAAGTGCTACAGAAAAATCACCCTGCGGTCTGAGCGGCCGGCCTGAGTCGCGTTATAAATGAGAGGAGGTCAGGCTACAGGTACAGTAGAGCTGCGGTCAGCTGAGATGCTGAATCTGGGCAGCAGTTCAGCTGGTAATAGGATGTGAGTAGACAGTCCTGTGAAAGCATGGCCCGGCCTTTCCATCGGCCTTTCACCTAATTCCCTAGGAAAAAGAGAGGGAAGGGGGAAGGGACAGAGACAGAGAGAACGAGAGATGGAATAAGAGAAATGAAGACAGAGAGTGCCCAAGGCAGGGACTTTCTCTCTGTCACAGCTTGTTTCCCCTCTTTCCATCTTTCTTGAGTACCACATTGGTACCGTGAGAGCGAGAGACAGGGGATGAGCGAGAAATAGAGGTGTGGAGAAGAAAGACTGCTAACTGAAATGTGTCAAGGTATGTTTCTTGTGTATGTGCAGCCTTTTTTCTGCTCTGAATGGCTGTGCTGAGGGCAGAAACAAATAGAGCATTTAGCGTAGTATAGACGACAGCAGAGGAGATGGAGTGAGAGGGGGATGGAGGAAAGTACGGTGGAGGGGGGAGAGGAGGGTATATCATGAGATTGAAGGAATGACAAAATTACATGCAGTGAAGAACCATTTCTCTCTTGTTCAGCTCAGTACAGTGTACCTCTGTAGCCTTGCTAATAGTAGTCATAAAGTGACACACACACACGGAGAACAACAGACAGTGTTTTGTGCCAGAATCATCCCACTGTTTGTCTGTTCGGTTGTCAGTCGTCCCAAGCTACATGTGGATGTCAGTCTGTTCTTTACGGTACGCATGGCCGGCGGGCAACACTAAAAATGCAATGGTGTCAACGGCTGTTATAATCGTAACACTTGAAATGAAGAAGTTTGACGCAGGATTTAAAATTAAAAGAGACAAACACAGTGACCTAACCAGATGCAATGCAACAAGTTTCCTGAACGTGAAACTGCTGCACGACGTCACACAATCAGAGTATATGTGATATTTAATGTACAATTATGAGTGTTATTTTGTACATCTATATAGGAAAATGTCAGAGAAAAAGAACATTTCTGTCATTAAGTACTGACCCTCATGTCGATCCAAACATGAGGTTGACTAATTAATGACAGAAATTTCACTTTTGGGCGAACAAACCCTTTAAGTTAATTATGTAGGTTTAGGAAAAGTTAGCATGATGTACCAAGTTGGCGGTATGTAAAGCTATTGCACTGAGCAGTTTGCTTGCAAAACATTGGCAACAAAATGGCAACTTTAAAGTCGCGACAAAAAAGTAGTGACAGATTTTGTTAGGTATTGTGACGTACATCCGGGCATAATGGATAATCAAAAAAGAAATAAGGGCGGGGGCTTGGTTCTATTATCGGTTGTTGACTGAATGGAGGCAGACCTAAATGCAAGCTTATAGTCAATTAGGAGAAAGGGCACAAGAGTTTAAGAGGAATAAATGATGAGTGAAGTTCAGTATACGTCACCAGAGAGAAGTCTGCCATTTCACTACAAGATCGAGTTATGACATCTTGATTAAATATTAGTTCCAAAAAAAAAAATGAACGCACACGATCATTTACAATAACATACATTTAGAATTTAATTTCCATTCAATTCTAACAATGCTTTAAAAGGATAATTCACCCAAAAGTGAAAACTCTGTCATCATTTACTCCCCCTCAAGTAGTTCCAAACATGTATGAATTTCTTTGTTGAGCTGAACACAAAGATATTTTGAAGAATTTCAGTAACCAAACAGATATCACAGTAGGACAAATAAATACTATGGTAGTCAAGATCTGTTTTGGTTACAAACATTCTTCCATTCTTCCATTGTGTTCAGCAGAACAAAGAAAGGTTTGGAACTACTTGAGGGGAAATAAATGATGACAGAATTTTCATTTTGGGGGGAACTATACCTTTAAGACCAAACAGTAGCCAAGTGGTTAAATTAACAGAGTATTGAAATAACAAACGTGCAATTGGCTAATATGGTTAGTGCTATCTTGTCTGCTTTTCAACAAACCTGTTGCAATTACTGGCTGGATGTTATATTGCCTAATTAATATTCATGAGCCAAGCTGATAAGGTTTCATAATGTGCCCCCGACTTTTCAGATCATTCCTACACCCCTGGTAATTACCGACCAATTCTTTGCAGATCTGCAATGTTCAAGTGTTCCTATACTTTAGACATAGGAAGACAACAGGTTGAGTAGCTTACTTCACACACACACACACACACATACTTCATTGCAAATGAATATTGTATCCCAGACACAGGAGTTTAGTAAGAGAATAAGCTGCTGCTAACCTCTATACTTGCTGTATCCCATTACTCACATGCTCAATTGCAAGCCAGTAGTGCTACTCAAAACAAGCAATGATTTCCAATACTAAACATGGGGGGAATTTGCTCTGAAATAGCTTTTGGTAGGAAGCCCTATACATATTAACACACTGACACTCTTAACCTTCAAATATACAAAAGCACGTTCCCAAACTCAAGTTGAGCTGACACAATAGGAGACCTGCGGACCATCCGCACCTTTCGTTTGTCTCTGAATGCAGGTGCACGTCCTGGCATTGGGCCAGAATGAAGAGGAAAAATGGATAGAGAGATAGCAGACAGTATGAGGGCATGAGAGACAAGTGGGAAGGGTTACGCAGCAAGCCGAGGGTAAGGAAAGTAAGCGATGGGGGTATTTAGCAATGCACCACTCAGAGAGAAAGAGAGGGTGTTGGCGGAAGGGTAGGGGGAGGGTATGAGGAAGATTTGCAGTGTTAAAGGAACCATCTTCCTCCTGCGGTCGTCTTGAGGGAGAAAAGAGGAATAGTGCAGGGGAGAGAGAAAGAAAGGGAGACTGAATTATTGCACAAGTCTGGACATGGACAAAGACCAGCAGTAACAGGAAATATTGACATTGGGGTGGGGAAGGCGAAGAGAAAGAGAAAAGCCAAAAACCAAGTGAGAAAAAAGGATGAGATGGGCATGGAGAGAGTATAGTTGAGAGGAGTAGGGACTCTGTAGGGCGAATATATATATCCTACTCCCTACTCCTCCGAACTATACTCTCTCCTTGTCCATCTCATCCTTTTTCTGTGGCTAAACAACAGTTTATTGGAATCCTACACCTGACCCTGACTGTCTCCAAACAGATGGCATTGCAAAAGTATGTCTCTTTAATTGTGCAGTAAAGGGTCAGTTCTGACTGTACGCCGTTTTGTAACATGCAAAATTTTAAAATTTAATTACACAGAGGGATGGAGTGGGAGTGTGGCCGCGGGCAGAAAGTCCTCATTTAGGGTGGGCAGTCACATGCCTCTGTCAAAACATATTAACCCCTCCCCTCTTCACGTTCCAGCAGAGAGGATTACGGAGAGAGAGAGATGGCCGAAAGCCCACTAAGAGACGTTTCAACTGTAGATCAGCCACTGATAATCATAAATTCAGTCATCTTCTCTTTAGCGAACAATGCCGAATCAACTGTGAATCCTGCATCCGAAGACACAGACTGGCATATTAGTGATGAAGGTTGATTGCGAATGTGTGAGGGTCAGGTTTCCTGTGGCTTGTGCTTCTTAAGTGTGTGACTCAGCAGTCTATTCAGAGATCTCCCTCTCTATCTATCCTTTCATAGTCTCTCATTCTTCATGCAGTTTGGAAGTGCCCATTAAAATATTAAGATGGCTGTAACAGATTCATTTTAATGTTGCCCACTCCACTGTCATTTATAAGCACCTAAACATCATCCATTTTACATGTAACAAGACAGCAAATGAGAAACAAACTAAGACAAACAAAACCTTTTTCTTCATTATAGAAGTGTTAATCTTAGACAGATATCTTACCAATTGTCAAACATACACTTCTGTTCGAAACTTTGGGGTCATTAAGTGATAGTAAAGACATTGAAAATGATATAAAAGATCTATATTTTTAAAATAAATGCTGTTCTTTCTATTCGTCAAAGTCAAAGAATCCTGAAAAAAATGTTTCATGGTTTCCACAAAAATATTCAGCAGCACATTTGTTTTTAGAATTGATAAGAAATCTTTCTCGTGCAGCAAATCAACCTATTCGAATGATTTCTGAAGGATCATGTGACACTGAAGATTGGAGTAACGATGCCGAAAATTCAGTGCCATCACAGGAAAAAACGACATTTTAAAACAGATTCAAACCCCTTTTTAATTGTAATATGATCAAATAAATGCAGCCTTGGTGAGCAGAAGAGACCACAATGAAATTTTGAACGAAACTGCCTCATGCAGTCTGGTGCACAGACTGGCTAATTTTGCCCAAACTTTTTTGCCCCCTTTTTAACCACTTTGACAGCAAACTGTACTGAAAATCCCACTGTTGACAAAATCTTATTCTGTCTGTGTTTTGTCTCATGTTACATGTCTGTAAAGCTTGTCTGAGTAATCAATGAGGCGATCTTAACATAGAGTCAATGTCCTCCATCAAAAATGTTAATTGTTACTGCCAACTTTTTTAAAGATGGGAACATTTACTGACTAAAAGTGTGTTGGCCACTTGTGAACAAACCTTGTTTCCTAGCTGAACGTTAACACTGGAGCACCTCAAAAACATTTAAAAAAAAAAGTGAGCAGCTTTATATTAGCATGAGCAGGAGTCTGGCAGTTCTTGAGCTGTAATAATGGCCTTGATCTGTCAGCACCTGGAGAGTACGCTTGCTTTTTGTGTTAATGCAGGCTACATGGGTCTGAGAGCTGCATAATCTTGACTAAACCCATCTGAAATTCACACATGCACCGTCTCCGGCCCACGTGTTTGAGGAAGTTGGAAAGTCTTGTACAAGTCCGACTCAATCAGAACAGGTGGCAGACGTGGACCTTGACATAGAGCATAGGTGAGAGACTTCTTGGAATTTAATCAATATGAAGTAAAATAACATATCAAAACTCATAAGCCTGATGCAGAGAGGAGAACAATTTTCACCTGTGGATATAGGGTTGGGAGAAAAAAAGAAAAGAAAAATAGACTATTCGATGCATTGCGATTCTCTTTTGAATGTTTCTGAAAACTTCTAAATCGATACTGAGCTTAGTTTTTGCAGCATAAGCGTGATGGCACTTGTGCTACAGACAGCAGCATTATTCTTGCAGCCAATTACACATGCACACAAAACCCTCGAACAAGTAACTAATATTGCGTAAAGTTTGGAAAGGTCAAAGTAAATTACAAGGGCAAAATCAGGCTCCATTGTGCTAAATAGCTTATATGTTGTGAGAAACCCAGGCTTTTGCTCGATATTGCAATCTCTCGCCGGTATTTCAGTGTTTTCAGATCAAAATGCTCTATAGAGACTTAATTTATGCTGTTTGGAATTCTTTATCAGATACACAAAATGCACAGTCTATAATGTAATCTTTAATAATCAAGCAGCAATAATGCTTCGATAAAAAGAAAAATATTGGTGCTCGTCTTGGAAACTTTCAGAAACTTAAAGCACTCTTGGATAAAAGACACTCTATTTATTGCTTGAAGCATCTTTCTTTATACTTCTTTATTATTGACTATTTGCTTGTAGCCTATTTAGAATATTACTTAAATTAGAGCAATATTATTAATTCATAATTATTTTAAAAAAAAAGGTATAATAAAATGAACAATTAAACAAAAACGGTGTTAACTCAATATTTAAACTATTTTAAACCAATTAAAGAATTATTTTGGAATCGACCTTTTGCTGGGAGTTTGATTTATGGACGATCTAACCAATCATAATGCCGAATCGGCCGTTATGTCTGACAAAGCAGTCAGAGGAGCTGGTAGATTAACATTGGTGGACTTGAACTTTAAATGTGTATGTACACATTAAACGGTACTGTTTAAATTTCTTTGTTTCATATCAAAAGTAACCTGCTCCGTCTTGTCTGTCGATGAGTTGTCAGTGTCCTCTTTGCTCTGCAATGTATTTTTCATTGTGTGAGAACATGATGTGTGGCGTGAGAGAGCATGGCTTGTTGGGGCCAATTGAATAGTGACTGCCAGAATCAGATTGAATCAAGAGGCACAGGGTTTTGGAGAACTGACTGGAAAAATGGAGGAAATAACCTTCTGGACCAGTACTCTAGAGGAGCACGAGTCTATAACATATAGACCAAGACCTTCAGAGGAGATGGTTGTTAGAAAGGCTTGTAATTATCAGGAAATCTGTATGACTGTTGTTAGTGATATGACTGCATCAGTAAGACAGATCCAGCTGTGCCGAAATGTTCGATTAAGAACAAGTGGTTCCTACAGTGAAACACGATTCCCTTCTATTCCATCAGTAGTCTAAAGACATGATGGGTTTTACCATGATATCTCACTTTACCATGTAATCCCAGGATTACTACAGGCCGTGTTAATCCAGCTACATGAAGATAATGGGACTCAATCCTCACACCATGCCATCAATCCTGCCAACTCGATACATATCCCACAGCTTTATAACCATGGCTGGAATTGATCTGGCAGCCATTTTATTGGATGCTGTGATCAGTACACATGTGCACTGAAAAATTAAATGTCATTAAATCAATCATTTGCAACGTGGCCACCAAAGCATCCCCATATTCATTTTTGATACTGTTATGGATATATAGATATATTTTTTTAACTCTAGTATAAGGTCATTCACAAGTTATGTAGTAAAAAGCTGCTTCATCACTGACAAAAGATAAAAGACATTGATGAATTTTGTTTTCTACAACTTCTCCATTGCTCTTTATAAAAGTCTTGAAGTAGTTTAGAGTTTGCTTATTTGGCAGTTTCATTATTATTATAAATATTAAATAATAAACAAAATAAGAAATAAACTACTACTGTAATAATAATACTATTTCACTGTAAAATAAAAAGTATTTAAACAAATAAATTTCACTGTAAAGTTACAATACTAATATTTATGTATTCATTTTGCACACACATAAACAAGCTAATTGAGTTGATGTAGATTTAAGTCTGTCTTGGCTCTTTTTGTTTTTTTTAGATTCACAGAGAAGACATTTTCTTTTTCCTTAAAAATAACATTTACACATTGACTTTCCACAATGCAAGTTATTAAGAATCGTGTCAATATACACAAAAAAGCATCACAAATCAACAAAACTAGATTGCTTTATCCATAATTAACAAATCTGTCTATACTGCAGGGGTCCACCAATCGCAGTCCAGACAGCAACTGTAGGGATTTAGATTAGAGTTTATCATGCTTGTCAAGTGTATTCTTCTAAACTTGTGGTCCGTGACACCCTAAAACCTGTGAGATATTTCACTAAGGCTTGTTCCGACATAATTCATGAATTAAATCATCAAATAAGCACTGCTAATACTTCAGAAACAACAAAACTATTTCATTGATCATCATCCTACCATGTCCTTCAAAGCAGCACTTGCATCTCTGGTCATCCTTCCTCTGTCTCTATTGTAAATTAAATTTGCTCCCATTTTTGTTCCTCATAAAAGATTTAGCAGAAAGGTGATCTTAATCTGGGTCACTCACACTCTGCGGCTGTTCCCCATTAGAATTTTCATCATGTTTAATATTCAACCTCTCTGTCTCATTAAGCGCTGCAGGATCACTCTCTCACTCTCTCCCTCTCTCTCTCAGACGCACATATTGGCGAATGTGCTGTTCCAACCACAAATGGTATGCAACCATCAATAAGACAATCCTGTTTTTAAAATGTTTTTGAAAATTGCTCATGATCACCAAAGCTGCGCTTATTGGATCAAAAATACAATAAAAAGAGTAATTTTGTGAAATAATATTACAATTTAAAAGCCTGTCATGTCAAAGCTGAATTTTCAGCATCATTACTCCAGTCTTCAGTGTCACATGATCCTTCAGAAATCATTCTAACATGTTTATTTGCTGCTCAAGAAACATTTCTTATTATTATCAACGTTGAAAACAGTTGTACAGCTTAAAAGGATAGTTCACCCTAAAATGAAAAATACAGTAATCATCATTTACTCACCCTGCCGTTGTTATAATGCAGTATATCATTCTTTCTTTCAAAACACAAAAGGAAAATTAAAAAAAAAAAATATCCCACTCGCGCTCGTCTACATAATGACAGTGAATAGCAACCAGCATCAAGCTTTTTAAAAAAGAAACAAGTGTCAAAGAATGATCCCATGTGACATGTCGTATATTCCAAGTGTTCTGGTTTGGTGAAAAACAACCGAATGTAATGTATTATTTAATGAAAATCCTGACCTTGGCCGTTGATCTTCCGTGCTCGACCGCGAGTTCGTGAGACTCTATTAACACCACAGTTCACTCCGACTCGTCCAGAAAAATCACCCTAGTAAAGGCTGACAGAATGACAGATGTGAACGCAGTAACTTGCGGCGAACAGGTATATTAACCTCAGAGAAAAAAGTACATAGATTGCATTTCATGTCGTGCTTTTGTTCATTTTGATTACTCAAAAGTAACAATTTTTGCAACGCTAGTGTATGATGATTTCATCGACAGTGTACTTAAAGTAGTCACAGTGCGTACTAAAGACAACAACACTCACTGTACATTTTCCAGAGACATCCCTAATCTTAGTTTCAACTGTGTCAGATGAGATCCAGGACATTAAGCACACACACAAACGCAAATCACCAGATCTGTCAGAGCTAAATGCTGTCCTCTCCTTTCTAGTCACTCTGATCGCTCATCTTCTGAGTCATCTCTCATTATCTCTCTCCTCTATTCCCCTCTTCCAAATCATGCCACATGACCTACAACCCTCTTTTTCTCCTGCCCCATCCCCAGCTGTCCTTTCCACATCCTCTCCTAGGGTAGTGTAGGCATTGTGAGCTGCTGAAGTGTATTATAGTACTCTAACTCCCCTCCCTCCATCTCTATCTGTCTCTTTCTGTGGCCCTGAAAGGGTGAGAGTCCCCCCCAGCCTCCCACATGCCAACAGACGACATACTGAGAGCCATAAAGAAACCCTCTCCACTCTCCCCTCCCATCTCATCTCTGCACCTCCGTTCTCTTCTAGTTTCTCTTCCTGAGCTCTTACAAGATGCAATTAAATTTCTGAGACGATTATTTGATCTGATTTCGATCATCTGAAATAACCACACATATTGTGCACTTACAACTCCAATCCATGTTCACCACAGCTGCATTTATTTGATCAAAAATACAATAAAGACTGTAATATTGTGAAAATATTCTAATTTAAAATGACTGTTTTCTATTTGAATATATTTGAAAATGTAATTGATTCCAGTGATGGCAAAGCTGAATTTTCAGCATCATTACTCCAGTCTTCAGTGTCACATGATCCTTCAGAAATCAGTCCATCAGTCTGCATGGAATGTGGACTACAATTTTAAAATTATAATTCATGTCATTCTACACCAGTGCTAGCCACATCTGTTCAATGTAAAGACCCAAAAATGAAAATTCTGTAATTACTCACCTTCAAGTTGTTCCACACACGTAAGACTTTCGTTCATCTTCTGGACACAAATGAAAATCTTTTTCATGAAATCTGAGAGGTGTCTGTTCCTCCATTGACTGCCTTTGCAACTGACACTTTGACGCTTCAAAAAGTTCATGAAGAGAACGGAAACTTAATTCATATGAATCAAGCGGCTTAGTCCAAATTTTTACTTTTTATGATGAACAGATTTAATTTAGGCTTTTACTCACATAGCATTGATCAGCAAACATAAGCAGAAGCTCAACCGAACCTGAATGATGCACAAAAACAAACGGAAGCTCGAACGTGCTGCCGTTTTCCGATCTCATATGAACTCTTAGAAGCATCAAAGTGGTCGTTGTAGTCAATGAAAGGACAGATATCTCTCAGATTTCATCATAAAGATCTTCATTTGCGTTTCGAAGACAATCAAAAGTCTTACGAGTTTGGAACAACATGAGGGTGAGTAAATAATGACAGAATTTTCATTTTGGTGTGAACTAACCCTTTAAGTTTATACTTTGTGACATTAACAAAAAAGGCAAACAGAGCATTAAGTGCAATTATCTGTATGACAAATAATCAGACAAAATTTCATAATCATATGAAATAATATGAATCTAATGAGACCAAAGCAGTGCTGCCAGAGATGGAGGAAACGAACACTCGGTAGAAGCTCTTTAGATACCTCAGTGACTACTTTGCACACTCATTAAATGTCATGTCAGAAACAAGTCCCCGCATGCACACTCACCAGCCTAACCTGTTAAAATTCACACAACTGTGTGTTCGCCAGTAGCAGTGGATGAGATGCAGTCAGAGCAGCCCACATAACTCTGAGGTCACATGAGAGTGCAGACGCAGCCTGTGGCTCTTTTCGTCTTTGCGAGTCTAAGAAGCGATTAAGCAGGCGAATACGTAGGAGTGGGAGTGGCAAGTTCCACCTTTTCTCTCACCCCGTGTCACCCACTCCATCCGCCCCGCAAGCGTGCTCACTCGCTCTTACTGTAGCCTGCAGCGCTGGGAATGAACAGTGCGTGCCTGCTGAAGTCCCGGCCGTGACATCAACAAGCTTCCTGTGGAATCCTAATTACTGCAATCATGTACTTGACAAATAATTTCAACTTCTCAATTTTTTCACAACAAATGTTACATGCACAGACATGCATAACATCTTTTGAAGTGCCGGAATGAGTTGCATACCGCTGAAGAAGCAAGGCAGGCTGTCCTGAGTTCCTGTTTAGAGCCCGTGCTGGATGTTGATGGGTCAGTGCCGCATCCCAGAGATGGTAATGGGGGGAGGAGAAGATATAAAGAGTGCAGGAGGAGGAGGCACAGTCAGACAGAGGTAGCAGCCTTTTATTTGGACCCATATGACACAAAGCCTCTTCTCCTCTCCCTTTTTCTTAATGACTAACAGCCTCTTTCATTTTAATGGATTGCATCCGAGGAGGATGGGAAGAGTGTGTGTGTGTGTGTGTGTGTGTGTCAGAAATGCTGTCTGCAGACGCATGGAGGTGAAAAATATTATGCCCCAAATCCCTATTGCATAAAAACCAGTATTATTCATCTCTTTTGATAACAATTATGAATGTCTTAAAGCATGAGTATATTTTTACAGAAAATAAAGACTTTTACATTTTCTGAAAAAATTTTGAGTGGCTGTTTACTTGGCCAAGTAAATATAATTCACGCCCAAGTCTCTAATCTTCTGGTTCTTATGACTGGCCAAAAGTCTCAGTTCTATTCTACCATAAATGTATGTGAATTTTTGCATTTTATTGTCCGCTGTATTTATATTAATATCACTCATGCTTAAGAAATGCAGAAAAAACTAAGAAAATGTAGAAATAAAGGGGAAGTTCAGGAAAAAAGACAGAAATGCAAAGAAATGTTGACAGAAATGCAAAAATTCAGAAAGAAAGAAATTTAAGAAAAAAATTAAACAGCAAGAAAAACGCCGAAATGCAGAAAAAAGTGTGAAAATAAAATCAGAAAAAGAAATAAGTTCAGAGAGAAATTATGGCAGCAAGAAAGAAATCCAGAAAGAAATTCAGATAGAAATTCAGAAAAAGAAAGAAAATGCAAAAATGCAAAATAAGAAGGAAAAGTTGAAAGAAAAAAAACAAGCAGAAAGAAATGCAAAAATTCAGAACAAATAAAAATTAAAAGAAAGACAAATTAAATTCAGAAAGAAATGCAGAGAAAAAAGAAATTCAGAAAAAAATGCAGAAATTAAGAAATGCTGAAAGAAATTAAAAAAATTATTAGAAAGAAATGCAAAAATTCAAAAAGAAAAGAATGAAAAAAGCAGCAAGAAAGATATGCAGAAAGAAAAGCAGAAAAAAAGAAAGACCAAACACAGCAGTGCTGTAAAGTGAATATTCCCACTGGGGAGGTGGGGGCATAAAGAAATGTTTTGCTATTCAGCGAGTGATTGCGAGTCAGAACAGAAGTGATGTGGGAACAGCACAGAGCAGTTATTTTGGGTCCATGCGGCCCATTAGCAACAGCACACTGATAGCACCTTTACTGCAGCCCGCCACAATCCAGCAGCCATTATGAAGTCTTTATGACCTGTGACAGCCAGTCAAGGCCTCTGGATTCTATTAGAGAACAGTCTCATTTACATTCACACAGGTGCTGCAGCTTATCGACAGCCAACATACACAAAACAGACAGTAAAGGGTAAACAGAGGCAAGTTTGGGTGAATTCAGGAGAATAACGCAGAGTTTGTGTTTGCAACCTTTGTTCTCAGTCTGTAATGCTATCTTGCTCTAGCCCGAGGCAGAGCTAGACAACATCGCCCAAACCAAGGTCTCATTTTCATAGTCAAGTCTTAAGATACACACACACACACGCACACACACACCTCCTCTCAGTCTTTGTCTTTTGGTCAGGTTGGAGCCTGTGTGCCATTATGGACAACAGTTTCTCATTTTCTTTGTTTGGCGTACAAATACTCCTCCACACCTCCATATGCTGTGCCTCCCTCCCTCCAGACTGCTGCCTGTCGGCTGAGAACGCCCCAGTCTGACTTGCCGCGGTGAGTGGGTAGAATAATGCAGACGGTGGCGTCTCCAAATGCATTTCTAAAGGACATTCCATATGCATCTTTAATTTGAGCCCAGACACGGCTGATTCAGTCGTCAGGAAACTACCATGCTGCGGATTTACATATTAGGCTGACTGCAGGTGGAACAGGTGGGATTTTATGGGAATACACCGAATTCTTACAGAATTACAAGTGCAAAAGCGAATATAATGAGAACATGTTTTCATAGACATGCACGCAGAAACACACAAACATCAAACTGCAACTCTTTGATGGGGGGGGGGGGGGGGGGGCAAATGATGTGAGCTGGTCAGAGTCCTGGTTTTGAGACAGGATGCAGTGCTTTGTGTGTGTGTGTGTGTGGTTTTGGCACCGCCGTTGGGTAGGCGTGCTGATGGGGCAGTGCCGCATCACAGGGATGGTGATGGGGGAGGAGAGGGGGAGGAGGAGGAGGAGGAGGAGGGGTGCTGCTAGGTGGACAGAAGAAAACACAAGCAGCAGCCCTTTATTTGGATTTGACTGTGCAACTGGGATACAAACCATCCATTTTAACTATATTAACTAACTAACAATATATCTGAACAACTCAAGTTTTTTGAATGACTTATGCGTGCTGCCATGATAAGTTCATACTTCCGCTTGCATGTTTTTTCTTTCTGGTTAAGTACTTGCCACTTTGGACTTTGAATATGTACAACAACAAAAAAATTCAATGTATTGGCAAACAGAATGGAAAGCAATGTGTAAGAATCGACTGAAAATACCATATTGATTGACTGAGGGGAGACCCCCGCAACATCTGAGTTACAGGTATTACAGCGTATAAAGATATAAAGTATGCTTAGATAGTAGTTTGTAGTCGTCTCAAGAATGATATCTGTGCTGATGAGGACTGAACTAAGTCATAACTCTGAAACACACACACAGACTCGTAGGTTCCAAATGGCCTCCTCCTCAAGGCTGCGCGGGAGATAAACTGTGGAGGATAAGGACAGAGGGGAGAAAGGGAGGGGACCAGTGAAGGTGAAAATGAAAATGGCCTCACATTGTCAGGGACAGAAAAGTCTACAGGGCAATAAACACAGAGCTGTTGTTTACAGAGACCTTGTGTTTTTACTGGGCAGCTTTGTATCTTCACACGGTGCTGCACATGCAGTCAACTGTTAACCCCAAAAACATGGCGTTTGGATACAGGCTGTGGGAGTTATGTGTTTAGTTTTTTTTTTTTTTTAAATGTGCTAGTATAGATTGCTCTGCTATAACAAACTATTTTAGTGTGAATAATGAAAATCATAATAATCGCACTGCTATAGCTGATCTTATGTGGCTTTCATGAGTATATTCAAATTACACTGTTTAAAAGTTTGGATTCAGTAAGATTTTTTTATTCTGCAAAGATGCATTAAATTGATCAAAAATGACAGTAAAGAAATTTGTTCAAAGAATCCTGAAAAGATGTATAAGAGCTTCCACAAAAATACTAAGCAGCACAACTGTTTTCAACATGGATAATGATAAGAAATGTTTCTTAAGCACCAAATCATCATATTAGAATGATTTCTGAAGGATCAAGTGACTCTGAAGACTGGAATAACGATGCTGACAATTCAGCTTTGCATCAAAGGGATAAATTAAATTATAAATTATAATAATTTTTCACAATATTACTGTTTTTACTGTATTTTTTGATTAAATAAATTCAGCCGTGGTGACCATGAGACATTTCAAATATTTCTCATCCCATACCACTTATGCACATAAACTTTTGAAACTCATTTTTCTTGTATTTTCAATCCTGTATTTAAATAATGTTAAAGTAACATTAAAATATTAGGAAAAAAATTAAAGTACAGCAGAAGTGGGAGCTTAGGAGTTTAGGAAGAGCAACCTTGCTCCATTCAGCCGTGGGTAAATTTAGTAGCAGTCTTATAATTAGTGCTAATATCATAAGACCATTTAGATTCTGAGGCTAAGCCTCCACTGTCGGTTTAACGGGACAATCCCTGTGCGGCAACTGATAGAGGAGACATCCAAAGACTTGCTATTGTAATTCCCATCTTCTTTTATCATTACAGATTTTCATGATATAGCTTTAATGTAGTTAATTATGCAAGTATAGCAGCTTTAAAGCAGGTAGGTACGTCTCGCTCAACATTAGCTTTGATCATCCAAGATCAGGGGAGACATTTGTGGAGTCAAGTGTTTTTTCCTTCTATGCTCAGGGCAGGAGACGTCACAAATTGTTACAAATGAAACGTTGTGGAAACAGCATGACTGTGATGGTTTATTGTGTATTTACCGATGCAGGTCTTCGCTTGAAAGCTAAACTAAAGTGGAATCATGAATTTATTTAATGATAGAAATTTTAACCGGTTGCTTATATTTGTTTTAAAGTTCAAGTCATTGATTGGATGAAATCTGCATATCATGTTGCAATCATTTCAGACTTCATTCATGTACGTGTGTGTGTGTGTGTGTGTGTGTGTGTGTACATCAGCTGTCGGTCAGAAGCAAAATTGTGGGCAAGCATTATCTGATCTAATTTCCCTTCAGCATAGAAACAACGTCCAATCATCTCAGTGGGTAGGGGGCAGAATTACACACAAACCCACTTGCACTAATGTGCAAGCACCGAGGGAGAAAGGTCTAAGATATCAGTACTTATGCAGCACATCTTGTGGAAAAAACAGGAAGTTCTCTGGGAAAGAGGAAGGGATCCTGATGACTGCTATTGACTGAAGAGTATCAAGGAACAGCGTACGCGGTGTAAGTTTACCTACAGACTACAGTTTAATCCTGTATGACTAATAGGTTTGCTGTTACAACAGATACATGATGAGGCTTTACATCGGATGGTGATCTGAAAGAGGATTTCACTAGTCTTTGTATGTGTCCTCTAACATCATTAGCAGTAGTTGACTTTAAAGGGTTAGTTCACCCAAAAATGAAATTTCTGTCATTAATTACTTACCCTCATGTCGTTGCAACCCATAAACTTTCATTCATCTTTGGAACACAAATTTGGATATTTTTGATGAAATCCGAGAGGTTTTTTTTTTTTTTATCCCCCATAGAAAGTTGTAATTACCACATTTAAGGTCCAGAAAAGTAGTAAAGAACACGTAAAATAGCCAACGCGACTACAGTGGTTCAACCTTAATGGTAGCGACGAGAATATTTTTTGTGTGCAAAACAAAAATAATAACTCAACAATTTTGTCTCTTCCCTGTTAGTCTCCTACAATGTTTACGTAGTATAGACAGTTCTACGTCAGAACGCTGACTCCGTATAGTTTATCTACATTTCTTATTTTGAAAAGCAACTTTTTAGCATGTTAGCGTGCTTTGCTTTAAAGTTCACTACTCTCAAAATCTACAAGAAATTCTAAGGCAAGATATGGCCAAAATGCTGATAATTGTTTTAATGATATGAATTAATTTCATAATATTTTATACTACTTTGTCTAATTAAATTAATAAATACAACAGTAAAAACTAAAATCAATCACTTTAAATGCTGCAAGTGAATTTAGGCATCACAACATTATACTGTAATTTGCTGAATGTGACAGTGATTAAATTATTAATGTTTTTAAAGATTAATTTTAAGTGAACATTAGATTACTGTAATATACACATGTAAAAATAAAGGATACAAGCATTTACAATTAAATATACAGTATCAGATGATATTTACCCCACAGTTCAAAAGTTTGAGGTCTGTAAGATTTATTAATATTATTGAAAGTCTCTTTTGCTGACCTGAATTTATTTGACCAAAAATACAAAAAAAAATAGTAAATGTGACATATTACAATTTAAAAGAACAGTTTTTGTTTTACAATGTATTTTTCAATGTAATTTATTCATTTGATGGCATTTTCAGCATACTTTCAGTATCACATGATCCTTCAAATTCATTCAAATCCATCATTCAAATAAGAAGATTTTTGCTGTCACTTTTGATCAATTTAATGAAAAATCTAAATTTATTTAAAAAAAAACTTGTAGTGTACACACAGTGTTGATTGATAGAGGGAAAAAAAAACAGTATCTGATATCTGAACTGATATCGATATACTGTGCATCTCAACTAAATTCACCTTTTAAAGCAACATGGGTACACAAGCACTGCTTGTGTAATAAATTCACCATGGTCAATGTAAATACATATTATATATGCCTACCTAGACCACAGGTCTGTAAGACCAAATCGACCAACTCTTCAGACAGCCTCCTGACGAGTCCAATTCTGTGTACAACAGAAGAGTCTTGTTTGTGTAGGGGAAAAAAAACAAAAAAACTTCCTTGCACTTGCTAAGCATCCATGAGATTACTGATTGAACCGGATGAGGGATGAGGGTTAAAAGTGTAAAAGCCTGGGCGCAGGGCTCATTAACATTAATAAGAGGGTTTTCAGTAGCAGTGAAAGAGAGATACAGAGAGGGCAAGTATAATGTACAGACCCGTACGGCTGATCCTCTGGCCTGGTTAGGTTGGTGGGTGGGTGTGGTGGGGCTTACGTCTGACAACCCTTTTAAAATCTGTGGTAAACTCACATCTGTTTGTGACCAACAGCTGGGTCATTGGGTGATCCCGTGTTATTCCGTCTCTCCTCTATCCCTCAATCTCACATCTGTCCCTTTCACACAACTCTTTCTAATGGATCCCCCTCTAGAGCTACATCACACCAATATTAACACAGAAAATGTGCCAAAGGTCGACACTTGGTGCTGCTTTCTAAAGCTGATTCGCCGCTTAATACGGCCTGCTATTTTCCCAAAAGCACTTGGTGCTGGTGGCGCACCACATATTAAAGCAATAGTTCACCCCAAAATGATAATTGTGTCATCACTTATTTGATCAAGTCCATGGAATACAAAATACAATTTATTGAAGAATTTCCATTGTGCTCTTTTCCATAAAGGTGAATGGCTTTAGGTCATTGTTAAAATATGGTGACAAACATGTCCCTTGACTGTTTTTTAGTCATGAAAAAGACCTAGTCAGGAAACAATATAAAGCAGTTTATTAAATAACATGAAATTATTTTACTCTACACAGTGTAAATATTTGAATTTCTTGATAAACCCCTTCATTTGGTTTTCTGGACATTTTCATTTGTTTTCAGTATTTAATAATATGAATAATTGAAAACAATTCAGGATGAACAATATATATCGACCTCCATATCAGTATTAGATATATGTAAATTTTTAATGTTAAAATTATCGGCCGATAATAAAATTAGGCCAATATACTTCAAAGCCGATAAATAATGGATTATTTCCTCCATCTGAGACATTTCAGATGTGCACTGTTGCCATGATGGTTTTGAGTTGCTTGAAATATGATTGGAATCACTTTGAAAGGGATAACACACTTAAGTGCAACATGTGCAGCACAAGTCTGGCATATAGGCTACATAAAATTATAATGAGAACACTACTGTGAAAGAATCTTGTGAATTCTTTGTCCACCCGTGTTTTAGCGGGTTGTTACGGCGTAAGTGCATCCACAACGGAGTTACACCTTCATGACTAGCACAGTCAAGTTCGTGTGTGCCTTCACAGCCTTTTGTGCAATTGTAAGTTGCAATATTATCTTTATTCTGTGTATATGCTTTGGTTAATTTAATTAAAGCAGTCGTAAAGCATTTCAACTGTTTCTTCATTTGTGAAACAAAATAAGACCAAGAACAAAATAATGAATGACAAAATTTGTAATATCGGATGAATAAAAATGGATGAAAAAAAAGCACTCTGAACATTTTACAACATTTCTTCTCATGAAGTTATTTCTCTTTCATGATGGTGAGTACATGATGACATTTACATTTTTTTGGTGAACTGTTCCTTTAAGTGAAGGGTCACATTATTCAATCTCTCCTGAGGTAACACCCATGTTTGTCACTCTTTCTCTGCAGAGTGCCAATCGAACCAAGGTCACAAAGATCCACGAACACACCTGCTTTAAATTTAGAAGAGCAAACAGGCACGATGGAGTGCCCCTTTTATAATAGTTTATCTTATCTCCTTCATCCAATAGGGTGTTTTATTCACCCTCCAGTAAAAGCAGAAGGAGCTGATAGCACCGGGTCCAAATTTCAGGGGCATTTTGGAGATTTATGGAGCAACCTTTACACGGTTTCTCTGAAATGTACCCTACCCACTCCCCATAAAACAATCAGGGAGAGGTGCACGGTCCCTGCGAGAGGGTGCTTACACAAACACTCTTCCACAGCCCTCACGCTGAGGCTGGAAACGCTGAGCGCGCTGGAACAGGCGGCGGGGCGTGAGTTTTGTGCGTGGTGAAGCACGCCACCTCACTGTCTCTGATTGTATCCAGGAGTCCACAGCACACATATGCACATCTCATTAAAAGTAAAGCAACCATATGATTAGGAGTCTACAACCTAATTGCCGCGAGATAACGAACATGCACATGTGCTAAAATCACAGCAGGCTGTCATTCCTGCAAACAATACACATTGTTAGCCATCGGTCATGGGCACAAACCTATGTGTAATAATTAATTCAAACGCTTGTTATTTGAGGGTGGCGTTGAGGGGTGGCAGTTAATTATTAAGCAACTTCTGGCCTTGGCTCAGTGGAAAGCGTCCTCTCTCACAGAAAATGAGGCCTTCAGTAAAGCACCCCAACACACACACAAACAGACTGCACACAACAGCAAAGAATGAACTACTTGCACCCTGCAATCACCTCAGTATACTATATTGCCAAATATACTGTAATGTGTAAAGTGCATACTACACGCAACTGTAAAACTGTAGACATTTCAAACAATACTGTCTGTCACATGATTTGATAACATTTACTTCAGCAAGTCCATTTATAACCTTGTGAAAAATGTTTTTTAACAGACCCTTCGCAAACAGTTTGATTGACAGGCAATCTGACCAATCATAACCTCGAATCTGACATTTTGTCTCACAAAGCAGTCAGGGGAGTTAGTAGATTAATGTTGGTGAAGTTGAACTTCAAAAATTGCTTGTACTCACGTCTTTCCACACTTGAAACAACATTCCTTCTGATGTTCATTCATGTTTATTTGATGCTAGAAATGAACTAGTATGAAGAGATGATCGGTTCACGAGCCGCTTGAAGGAGCTACAGTGATCTGTCACGACACATTAAAGAGACACTATACGCTATTTATTGTTTAAACTTCTTTAAAAAATTGCAATATATGACATGTTGTCAGTGTCCTTTTTGCTCCGGGATGTATTTTTCACTGTGTGAGAACATGATGTGTGGCATGAGAGCACATGACTTGTAGGACAAAGCAACAGTAACTAAGATGGGCGGGTCTTTGTGAAGGCTCAATTAATCAGATTTTCATTATTTCAAAATTTTTATCCTACTATCCAATTTATCCCATTTTAAATTGGACTAAATTAAATTAAATTTTGGCAGTAGAATCAAATGATTAATGGATGAGTTGTCCAAAAAATCATTCAAATTCATTTGTATAGTGCACAGTATGTCAGCCAAATTAGTTGACTTTTTTTTTTTTTTTTTTTTTTAAATCAGTTTTGTCTGATTTATTGACCATTATTTGACATGTTTGCTCCTATTTAAGATTTAAATCCTAATATAGTACTAACTTAAAGGCATAGCAATAGTTTATGGCAAAGAGTTAACCGTTGAAGAGCACCATCTCTTGACGAATGCGTTCCCTTTAAGAGAACATGTTGACGAGAGTTTCTGTGAACATATTAAAAAATAAAACAAGTTATGAATGAGTTTAAAGTTCAGGAATTAAAACATCCTTTATTAATGGTACTGACTTTAAATGTTTGTTAACTTTCTGCTACAGCAGATTTCAAAAGCAATCTTTCATATTCACTTGTCGCATACAAACTATTTTGTATAAAAGAGGTAGTATCATGGTCAGTTGATCAGTCAAAAAAAACAGTAATATTGGTATACCTATTAATTTGTCACACTGGATTTGGAATGTCAAGTTGCATTGTGGGATATAGTATTTTACACAATATGCTATGTTGTACAATGTACAGTGGTAGATCAGTCAGGTATTCTACACATACTGAAAATTCACATACTGCATATAGTACACATATTGCATACTGTTGAATTAGTATGAGTAGTAAGGTAGTATGCTATCAGAACAGCTGAGACCCCGAGGGACATTTATACTCTTAAAAAAAGACTATATATTTATCCTGACAGAGAAAGGGAGGGATCTTCGGGACATTTTCACATTCCCTCTTTTCCTGTCTCTTCCCATCTTTTTATCTTCAAATGCATCTTCATCAGCCGCTGCCTCCACGTGGAGTCATTATGGGAGAGGGGGATGCCTGATCATGTGCATAAAAGAGGGGGGAGGAGAACACTGGTCCATTCTTCATGCTCCCTTCTTTTGTATGATTCATCTGAAGAGGCCTTCAGATTTTATCAGCCAGCTCCTTCCCCATTTCTCACCTCCATGCCTCGCTATCTCGCTCCGGGTCCTCCAGATTAACTCGGCAAACATACTCATAATCAAATAGAACACACACTGGCAAATGTCATATGTTAATGGCCTTGCATTTTTAATAACATTTCCATTAGGTGATCATGTGATTATCGCCCTTGGTCTCTCTCTGTCTCTCCCACACAGTCTCTTTATTGCCTTGTAGGCTCATGTTGGGGGGATACGGTCCTCTTTTTTCAGTCCTCACATGAAGACAAGGATGACTGTCTGTTTCAAATGACTTCACGTCTGGCTATCTATACACATGGTACGTCACAAGACTGACAGGCCAGTTTATTGGAAATAGCTACTCTTCAGTATGGGTGGGATATCCGTCTATAGCTGCCCGTTTGAATCAGATAAGAATCGTGACCTGCTGAAACCAGAGAGAATGACCTGACAGCATTAATGAACCCACTCCTCTCCTGCCTGTCATTCAAACGTGTCAACTTGACTGGCGAACAGAACACTGCTTGAGAGTTTCAGGAGGTCATGCTATGATTGTGTGAATGTATACAGTGCATGTGATGGCAATGTTGATATGAAAAGCAAGGAGAATATCAAGAAAAGCTATTTATAAAAGTATCCCCCCCCAAAAATCCCATTCAATTAGAGAAAAAAATTATGCAATTAGTATAAATTAATAACATATAAACCTTGCAACAGAGTAGACATGAGCTCTGAGGACATTTAGCAATAGTACTTAACTTTAATGAATTTAATTTTTAATGGTTACATTTCTAGTGGAAGAACCATCTTTAATCCCAGAGAGTGAAGCCACTGATATCATTCAGACGACCGTCTACTCCCACCGAAGCACTGCGGATGATACAATTACTTACACATTTGTATATATCAGTGTATTTAACAATAAAGTTAAAATATATTTGTGATTAGCAGGGAGGGCGAGAGCTGTGAGGGAACGGCACAAGGCCGGTGACGCAAGAGATAACGAACTTCAGCTGCTCGGCGCACCGGTCTCGTATCTCTCACGGAGGAGCTCCGGAAGCATAAAAGAGGAGCGACAACAGTGAAGGACGAGAGAGGACCAGGCCTGGACTTTATGTTGTGTTTTATTTTGTTGGTGTGGGCGGCAGTCGCCGCGAGGAACTGCCGCCCTTTTACTTTCGTTTTATTGTTTGTTTATTTGGAAATTAAACTATGTTGAACGTTCGCCGGTTCCTGCCTCCTTCCTTCCATTGAACCCTGTTTCAATATTGTTAAAGATTATTGTAAACATTGTTGTTATTGTTAACTAAAACTAATTTATATTTTTTCTTAGAGCTAGAGTTCAACTTTATTGAAGGAGATATTATTAAAGATACTTCTTAAAAGTTCTATTGAGGAAATGAATGGCAGAAATTCTTTCAAAACCAAGGCCGCTGAAAAAATGGAAAATGGCCAGTCACTGTTGCGCCCTACAGAAAAAAGCTCTTTGGAAATTCAGTCCCACATGCACATAATCACCGTCTTCTCTCACAAAGCAACTAGACGACCAGAAGCTTTCACTGTCATGTTTCAGCCTGCTGCTTCTCTGAGTCACACAGTGTGCTATAAGGCTGTTTTCGCACTCGATTCGACTGCTTGGTCCAGACCAGAGTGCAATTCCAGCTTTTTTTTCTTTTTCTCAAATTGTACATTTGGGTCTGAATCGCAGTACAAACCAAACACAAAGAACTCTAAGTGAGTGAGTGGAAACTGAGATGGGGGGCTTCAGAGTTTCTACTCGAGCATCAGTGAGGGTTTCCTGCGGGAAAGCGTGGATCAACACTCACTTGTTCTGCTTTTGATGACTGTACCTGCTGCTGCTGCTGATGTTGTTGCTGGGCATCTCTAAGCGGTTTGTCTGTAAACGCTGAGAGAGTTCAGAGCAGATCAGAAACGTCTGCTGTCTGAAGGACGGGAAGAGAGGGATTCCATGAACAGAGAGCACTGGTGTGAAAAGAAGAGAGATGAGGAGAGGTGACAGGAGCTGTGATGATGAAGGGAGGTTAGTACAGGAGAGAAGCGGTAAAGAGAGGGTTGATACAGCATTTAACACTGGCAGATCTGCCGATGTGTGTGTATTGTATGCATGCGTCTGACACGCGTGTTGACGAGCAAGAGTAACCATCACATGTACACACACACACACACACACGTTTACTCAACTACCAAAATATGAACTTCTATAAGACTTCTATTGTTTTTAAAAGCAGCTAATTATAAATGCTAAAAACTAACAATTTTTGCCAGCCATAATTAACACTTTTTTGTAAATATATGTGCATATTTAAAGTACATCACATTTGCAAAATTTCGCATGCAATAACAGGTCCATTGTCAATAGCCTAAAAATGTATGAAGTCACTATCTGTTGGTCCGTGAGGTGAAATCGCAAAATTTGCAACATGAGCGCAATCTGTGTGGGGAACATTTGGTAACACTTTATTTTACACTCTCACTTTCCACATTACATGTACTTACTTAAGTAACAATTATAAATTATGCATAAAATTGCATGCAAGTAACCCTAAACCAAACCCTGACCTTATAGTTAGTATATGTACTTAATATTACTCAGTACTAAAATATAATTACACTTTAACAAGGACACCTTAAAATAAAGTGAAATTTTTTTCTGCACCTTTACACTCTATAATGTAGTAATAACTGTCCAAAGGTTTGGGGTCAGTACGTTTGTTTTTAAAAAAAAAAATAATTAATACTTTTATTCTGCAAGGATTCAAAATTTATCAAAAATGACAGTGAAGACATAACACTATAAAATTCAAATAAATGCTCTTCTGTTCATCAAAAAATCCTGAGAAAATGTATGATAGTTTCCATACAAAAACAATATTACACAGCACAGCTGTTTTTAAGATTGATAATGATAACAAATGTTTCTTGAGTACCAATTCAGCAAATTACAATTTTCACAGTATTTTTTTTCTGCATTTTTGATAAAAAAAAAATATAGCCTTGGTGAGAATAAGAAACTTGAAATATCCCACAACTTGGTCGGTAAGACGCTTGGTGCTACTTGGTCAAATGATGGAAATAGTTCAAAATGAAACTCACAGCGTCAGCATGGACTCCTGAGTGCTGGTGAAGTGTTGGCTGCAAGGGCAATATTGTGATATCCATGTCTAATGGCCCTCGGGATAATCACACCTTTTTCTGAGCATTAAATAAAAGTAGGAGCTTCACACATTTATCTAATTATTTATTTTTACACTTGACCTCTATCACTAGCCTCCCGAGGGAAAGCCGTCAAAGTCACACCGTCATTTCACATGGCCTACTTTCCCTACTACTACACACACGACACAGGCTCTGGGCTGCGGCTGCATTTGTCCTTTGGGTTACTTTGCCACTAGGGTTGAAACAAACACACCCATGTAATGACAAAGGTCATTCAAATCCATCTGAGCTCTAATAGCAGGTCTGAATCACTCGAGCTTTAGCTTCAGCTTATGACCAGATCCTCTGATGGCATAAGGAACCTGTCACTAGAGCCAAAGGTGTACTATGATTATGCATTAAAAGACACAAATAGGGATGTTTAATGTTGAAATTATGCATGTTTATTTTTGCTCATGTTCTTTTTTGACCATTTTTAGTAAATGAAACTGTAAACGTATTAATTCAACATTTCTTATTAAGAACATGCCCAGGTCATATTTCACCCCGATTTCAAAAGAAATTACAACAAGAAATTACATTTTGCTAAAATGAAATGAAGTCTATTTTAAGAAGCATTAAAATACATTATAACACTATTGTCGTGAATTTAAGATGAATATTCATAAATTAAACATTTCCCCCCATTAATTCTCGTATCAAACAAATCTCAAAATACAATCTAAAACAATATAGAAAATAAATATTATTTAAACAATATATATCATTTAATCTGTTAAGTATACATCATGGTGTTAAACTGCCTTTAGTTTAAATTGTATATACATTTATTACATACTCGTAAAAAGTACTGTAAAAAATATTACAGAATAGATTTCTGAGAATCTTTTTTTTATTTTATAACTTATTGTATTATAATTATATCTATTTTTAAAGAAAGTGGTAAGGACATATTTTTGTGACCAGCACTAACCAGCAGGAAATGGCTCTGACAAATAATGCCTTTTTAATGCACACTAGCCAGGTAAGGATATGAATCACTTGCTCATATGTATTAAATACCAGTAAAGGCACATAATTCATTGCTGCAGGGCTATACTGCAGTAGTAAAGTGCTGGTATAATGCAGTATCCTATCTTCATTATACACCGCAGCAGGGTTCTGATAAACCTTCTCAGGCCAATCATGAGGTGCAGTGATGTACAGAGGTAGTGCGATGCTTTGGGGCAGACCATGACCTTGACAGCATCTGTTCAAAGAACACTGCTCCACTGCTCTGAGTGTCATTATATGAAGCACTGAACAACATTTTTAGCACTTTGTGTGTTTGTCCTTCAGGTTAGGTGTTAAGTAAATTTTCTTCATCATGCAGCTCCCGATGTCCACTTGAACCATCCCCCCACTCTCTTCTCTTTTTCCTGTCTAGCCTTGAGCTTTTGCACAGAAAGGCCACAGCACCAAGGCCACAGCCAGTGGGACTCACAGTGTCAAGACCGGCACTGCACGCACACAAACCACATGCTAAACAATCATCCACGCACAAGTCCGAAAGAAGTTCCACCTGTAAAGCCAAACCAACATCACTTCACACACTCACTTTTACTGTTTAAATGACTAGACAGCACCAGCAATGGTTCATGCACCTCAATGAACATGTTACTTCAATCCAAGAGAACAAAAAACAGTCCACAGGGTAAGACCGACAAGCTGGGTTGAGATTTACAGCACGAGTAATTATACATTCAGACAATGATTAACTTTTACAAGAGGTCAAAGAGGTACAAGGAAGGAAAAAAGAAGTTGACACCTAATACCTCAAAGAAGAAACTTTCTACAAATACTGTATATAGGATCACATTTGCTGTGTCTCCTCATGTTCAGGCCATCTGAAATCAGCCTGAGGTGATGAAGGTTATTCTTTGTGGCAGAACATTTCACTTTCAAGAGCAACTCTAATCAGTCAGAGAGCGATGTCTTGATTACCTGACCTACCTCTTTTTTCTCTTTTATCTCTTTTTCCATATCTCTTCCTCCATCATCATCATCATCATCATCATCATCATCTCTATATATTCTTGTCAAAGTCCTGCTGATAGAGGGGTTCAGGGGGTCTTTTTCAGCTGATGGCCCTCAGAGAGTACTTTGCCCACGCCTGGCCTCCATGAGAGAAACTCTAGAAGACAGCAGCACTGCCCCTGCTCGACAGCTATGTATGTGTCAGACGCTTTTATCCAAAAGGAACTTCAGGTTTTACATTTTATAACTTCATTCCTACACCTCCGTGAGCTACAGGAAGGCGTAGTTAAAGCCATGGAGATCCTTAGAATTTAAAGCAAGGCTGTTGCAGGGAGCCATACAGCATTCTACACATTCATTACAGGTTATTTGAGTAAATACTGATTAGTTAAAACTGATTAGTAGCAATTTAGTAACTGGCATACCATCAAGTCCACGTTCCAGGTCATTCTAGTCAGGAACCGCATATTCCGAAAGCCATATAAAAAGACTAACCAAAGTGGGGAAAAAATTATATTATTTTCTGGAAAATAAGTTGCACATGACTGAGAAGTCCCACCGGGTCAATAGTTTACAAACATTTCGTTCCCCCTCACTCCACAAGAAATCCTATCAATTTAATGGTAATCAGAACAAAAGAGGAATGAAAAATATGAGTAAAAAACAAACATTATAAATAGTCGAAAAAATGAAATTAGCGTTGTGTGAATAATTGCGCTGAACAAATAATCTAGGTTCACATACCTCTCACATTTGGCACAAATCCAACTGTGTGTTTCGAGCATTTGACGTCAATTACAATAAGTCGCTTTGGAAGTCACAACACCTTTCAGATGATAACTGTGATGATGCTTTCACACACTTATCAACATCTAATTTTTACAAATTCAAAATACATTTATAATGCTATACTTTGTGTTATAATACCTTGGAAGTATATAATAAAAAAAAAATTAACACTGCTGCAAGGGTGTTTTAATATAACGGCTGAGAGAGTGACAGCAAATTTCACATAATTCTCTCTTCTAACTGCTGTAACCAATCTCTCTATATTTTTTCACTCCTTTGGAAAGTGGTGGAAATTCTATTTTCTGTCATTTCCCATTCACCACTATAGAAGTTTACCAACGATGACGACTTCCGCTTCTGAGAGACCAGGAAATGAGAAAAGGTCCATTCCAGAAAACACAGTATTATATTAAAAAATTGCTAATAGTTAATCGAAAAATGTCATTTCAAATCTGCATGAATCTCTTTGTTTTACAGAATACAAATGAAGATATTTTAAAAATTGTCCATACAATGAAAGTCAACTAGTCCCTATACATATACATAAATATCTTATTTTGTGTTCCACAGAAGAGGGTAAATGACCATTTTAATTTTTGGGTGAAGTATCCCTTTAAGAACTACAGTATTATTCTGAAACAAATACAGAGTAAGTCAAATCCTATTTCAAACCAATGTATTTCTGATCCCCAGTGAACAGACTTCACTTGTCATGGTGCAGGAGCAAGAAAAGGCATATGCTAGGAGGGTACAGTCACATGGTTCAGTTTGTGATTCAGTCGCTAATATTCTTTAGAGTGTTTGCGTCTGTGTGGGTGTATGTTCACGTCGGTATGCAGCCTATATGTTTATCTGAAGCATCTAAAAAGAAAACTGTATGTATGTGTTTTTTGCTCAGCCTTCTGTATTGAAGATTTCAGATTGCCTTCAATACAGAAAGATTACAGCTATACTTCCACCATAGATGGAGAGAGTGGAAGAAAAAATGCTCTCTGCTTCACCGTCATTATCTAAACGCAAAGCTTTCTGGGTCACTAATGTCACCCACAGACAGAGAAACTGCTGGAAAATGTAGCAAGAAACCACTGACCTTAAAGACCTGGAGAAACGTCTTCTTACCCAAAAATTAAAATACATCATTTACTCAGGCTTAATTAGGACTAAAGCTTTCATGCAGCCATGAGTCAAATGAATTACCTTAATTTGCTTCTTTTTATGAAGTCATACGATCAATTTTTAAGTTGTTTTTCACTGATAAATCCAGCGATCGAGTCAGTGAGTCTAGAACACAAGAACTGGACCGGTACGATTCATAATGGTTTTGTGAACCAAATTAACTGATACACTGAAAAGATGTGATTCAAAAGAAGAAACAGTTCATAAATCAGACAAAAATACCTACTTCTGTCACAAACGTGCCAAGGACATTTGGTCAATGAAGGTATATTCAGTCAATAATGAAGCTCCTGTCACTAGTCATTGGAACTGCATGGAAAAATAAAGGCCAGAACAGTCCCCTGACGATCTCCTTTTGTTTCTCATGGAAGCGAATACAGGTTTGAAACGATATGAGTGAGTAAATGATTGAATTTCAGGCTGTACTAGAGCTTTAACCATCTAAAGACACATCCACACCACCCTATATCCACCGAGCTCTCGCTTTCCATTGCTCTTTTTCTCCTCATCTCTATATGTCTATAAATTTTTCTTTGTCCAGATCCCTCTCTTTCCTTGAAAGCAGCAGGGAGGAGGCCACTCGATCGCAATCAATACCTACATCTCTTCTCGCCTCATTCTGGCCATTCCAGCGCTCTCAAATAGCATGTGTAAAAGAACATGTTTCATCTACTTAAACACACAACCTCTCAATAACACTGCCAAAAACAATCAGTATTTTGGTCAAGTTTTCAGAAACATCTGAGCATCCTTATCCAAATTATCTATAATAAATTGAGCTAAAATGTATAAAATATTAAAACTTGATTTCAAAAAATATATCATGAATTTTCATTCATATTTTATATTTTAACATACACTACCATTAGTATTGTGAAAGGCACTATATAAATGAAGATGACTATTACCATGATTTTTTTTTTTAAATGAAATTAACATTAAATTGATCAAAAGTTACAGTAAAAGACATGTATGATATATCAAAGAAATGCTGTTCTTTTGAACTTTCCATTCATTAAAGAATTCGGAAAAAATGCATGATAGATTTGCCACCATATCGATATCTGCCGATAAATGTTCATTTTCAATGTTATTGTTATCAGCCCTGATGAGAACATTTGGCCGATATATTAAAGCCGATAAATAATGGCTTATGTCCTTCAGCTGAGACACTACAGATATGCATTGTTTGCCATGATGGTTTTGAATTGCTCGAAATATGATTGCAATCACTTCAAAAAGGAAATGGAGTTAAGTTCAACATGTCTGTCATATTGAAAACATTATAATTATGTGCTTTGGACATGGCTTTTAATGATGAGGCTAGTTTTTGTAATCAGGCTCTCAAAAATCAGCCAATTATCATTTATTGGCTTTCAAATATAAAGAATAATCGGTTATCATATCGGTGCATCCCAAATTAGAATGATTTCTTAAGGATCATGTGATACTTAAGACTGGAGTAATGATGCTCAAAATTCAGCTTTGACAACACAAAAATGAATTGTGTTTTTAAATACAGTCAAATAGAACATAGTTATTTTAAACTGCAATAATTTTCCACATTTTTATGTTTTTTTTTTATAGAAAAACCTCACTAAATCTGACTAAATTTTATGCATTAATAAATTATGAATCTTCCGATTATTTACATTTTCCCAAGGTATATTGTTTGAAATCAATCAGAATATCCAACATTTAGTGAAAAAACTGTGTATTACTCTTCAATAATGTTTGGATTTGATTACTGGAAAACAAGAGAAAAATACTGATAAAGGAAATGACTTTTTATGCTGAAGACATGCACACGAGCATTTCATTTGAGACTCCAGAGTAATCAGAGGGTTCAAACCCTTTATTAAGATGCAGATGAGCATCCAGTGACTCTTACCGTCCTCTTCCTTGTGTGTGTTTTGCGGGCTGTGCATCCTATCTGCGCTGGAGGGGTGGTTCAGGTCAGCCAGTGCGGTGTGACGTTCAGCTGATATCCATGTGGGGTCACTCATATCAAACTCCTCACTACTCACTGAACACTCATCCTGCGGAGAGAGAGCCAGAGACATGTCAGTCCGACAGCTGAGGCGAGATTGCTCATATCGGTGCCGCGTCTGTGCATGTGTGCAAAACTAGAATAGATGTGAAAGTCAGATTGGGCCGTGATGTTGGCAGGCAAACAGGCCCATGAGGAGGGCTGTCAGAGAGAGCAGTCACCCCCTGCTGAGTGACAGCATCACTCATACACACAGAGGCCCACCGAGACCACCAAAATTACGACTGGGCCCCAAAGCACAAAACAGACAGAATGAATACACAGAAGTGTTGAAAAAGAAAACGTGGTCCACCGCTTCAGTATATCTATTCTATTGAATGAATGAATGAAGATGGTAAAAACATCATTTATGGCTGAAAAATTCACATTCTGACCTCCCTAAAACTTGATTCAGGCAAGTCATTCAGGTTTTATTTGTCTTTGTGCATCCGCTTTGAAAATCAATTAATGAGCATGAATCATTTTGTAATTAAATCAATATGTATCAGACAATATTTGATTCACATGTGTGAATAATGGTTTGCACTGCGGTATATAAGACTACTTAAATACACAATTTATCTGCTGACAAACATGCATTGAAATGTGTGAAAAATTAAATCTGTGAATTTTTCCAAGGTATGCATCTCAAATAAACTGATATTTTATAAGAAGACATTCACACTACACTATCATGGACATGACTATGAATTAAAAGTAAAAAGCAAGGTTGTGAAAAGTTTTCTACCATCAGTGGAGCTTTCATTCAATGGAACAGAAGGCCTAAACTCAAGATTTTTCAATTAATATACTATCGTTCAAACGTTTGAGGTCAGTAAAACTATTTTTTTTTTTTTTAAAGGAATGAATACTTTTACAAGAATGCATTAAATTAAATATAAGTGACAAAACTCTATCAAATAAATGCTTTTCTTTTGAACTTTCTATTCATCAAGGAATCCTGGGGAAAAAAATACACCACAGTTGCCACAAAAATATTAATGAGCACAACTGTTAACAGCACATCAATATATTAGAATGATTTCTGAAGGATCATGGGACACTGGAAACTGGAGTAATGATGCTGAAAATTCAGATTTACCATCACAGGAATAAATTACATTTTACAATACACTCGAAAGCAGTTATTTAACATTTCAATAATATTTCACAATATTAGTGTTTTTTTTATTTTATTGTAAAGATTCAAAAAAAAAAAAAAAAGATTTGTGTTGCTAGATTTAACATCCTCCAGGCCATCACTTAAAGTAACAGCACACCTCTCCTAGAAAATAATGTATGATTTGAAGTATCATTCATGTTAAAAAGTGCTATGTATCCTGTTTCATAACAAGTTTCTTCAAATGAATGATTGTTTTACTGAATAAATCCATTTTCTCCATTCAATATATTAAACTCACAGCAGCACTGAACCGCTGGTGAAGACGCCTGTATAAATATATGAATCAAATAAATCATAGCATTCTGTTTTTCGGCACATTTGACAGCATCATTTTTTCAACATGACCGTTCGGATGACACTTTTCAAGTACATTTGAAATGTTCAAGTGAATTCAAAGAAACACATTTCGTCGAAATAATTTTTGAATAAAGTTTTAATTAAACTTGTCCTATTCAGAATTTGAAAATAATTATTAGGCCAAAAAGAAAAGATGTAGAAATCATCTTAAATTACACAAGTGTATTGTTGTAAACATAATGATGGCTATTAGACTTAATCTGCTCCCTTGACTTATTAAATTGCTTCTCAATTTGAGAAACATGTTCAGTTTGATAGAATCATGTCGAGGCCTTCCACCTCTGGACGATAGCCATCATCCCATTTTAATCACATAACAACTTATATTCTCAAATGAATGTCTCTAAATAATCTCAAGCGGTTCCATTTGGTAGTTATAGTTTGGAACATGTGTTCATTATCTGCATGAACAAAGTGGCTCAATCGAATGTACAAACTGTGCCAGGTTTGTAAAGCAATGAAATACCTGTGCATAATGTGCTGGACGGAAGAGGATGATTTATTAGACAGGCGAAAGTAAAAGCCGCCCCAGGGACAGTGGGTGAGGACCCATCTGCTCATGCCTGTTGTTGAAGGGGAACCCTGCCACCCCGCCGCACGGCACGACCTCTGTTTAAACAGACACATTCCCCCCCAGAGCTGCCAATCACACAATACCTCCCACTACCAGCCCAGCACCAGCTCTGATTGGTTAAAGTGTTTACATGCAAATTCAACAGCTTGTTATTGAAGGGAGAAACACGTTCTCCTTTCCTGCTGCTCCCTTAAAGGAGTTTTTACTGTTAAAATGCTTTAATGTGCAAAAGTGACTACAAAACATGTCACTTCTATACTGTCTTACTAAACAGCATAGTGGCTCAAGCGGATTGTATGTTTGAGTAACATGGTACAAGCAGTGGCATGAGTTTGGGACAGGACTATCTGTTTGGGATAGTAGTGATTGGACGCAATAAATTCTGCTCAATGCAACTTGTAGCACAGAAACGACAATACTTTACCTTAAAAAGTAAACAAGGAATGTGTTTTATGAACATCAATACGTTAACAAGGATGTTCTTCTTCTGCTAGTTCTGATTTTAATGTGCCTAGTCAATGTTTTCTGTTTCAAAGGAGTTCTATTGAAAATTCTGTTCATCAAAGAATCCTGAAAAAAAATATTCCAATATTAATATTTTGATTCCAATTTTACAAAAAAAATTATTAATATCAACATTGATAATAAGAAATGTTTCTTGTGCAGCAAATCAGCCTATGAGAATGATTTCTGAAGAATCATGTGACACTGAAGACTGGAATAATGATGGTGAAAGGAATAAATTACATTTAGAAATGTATTCAAAAAGAAAACATTATTTTAAACTGTAACAATATTTCACAATATGACTGTTTTTACTGTATTTTTTATTAAATAAATGTAGCCTTGATAAGCATTAGAGACTTCTTAATCTTACTGACCCCAACCTTTAGAATGGTAGTATACATTTACACAATATAGGAATGTATATTAAAGTTACAATTTTTTTCTTCTCTTCAATTTGAAAATTTAAACCTTTTTTTTCCCACAAACCATTTTTTTTCCAACAAAAATTGAATTTTTCATCAATTAAAAAATGTAAACCTTTTTTTTTTCCACAGAACCAAAATGTATGAATGTATTTATTTTATGTATCTACTTTTGGATAAAAACAGTTGAAATTTCTTTACAAAAACAACATTTGGAACAAGCCAGAAATTATACAGCTCTAATGTAACTTCTAGTATAATAATAACAGGAGATGCAAAATATTACTTATTAATTTGTCATTTTCACACATTTTTGCTATCTTTCAATTTTGTAAGTCATGTTAGCCAGATAACAGTATCTTGGTGACAAATTAACAGAATTTCAAGTTGAGCCATAAAAATGGATGTGCAAGATCAACAAATGTTTTTCAGCAGCAGCACAGCACAGGCCTGAAAGGACAAGTGAATGCTCTTCGTCAAATAATTGTCAGTGTCATTGTTGAGCCCTGACTTCAATAATCAACATCTGAATACATCAAACAAATACAGCAATCGGATACATGTGTATGTGTGTAAATGTGCCCCCAGAGATCAAGAATGATGCCCAGGGGTCAGCAGAAGTCAACAGGGTCAGTTGATAGAAACAGACAGCAGAGGGAGGGGTCAGAGACACCCTTTTAAGGTCACACGGAAACACAAACCTTCAGGAAGACAACAAAGAGGATCGTCACACACCCGTCCCACCCCCCAAACCCTGCGTAAATGTATTCTGCCGCATTTTCATTCCCTAGCTGAAGTCACAGAATGGACAATCCAGCACCTCCTTAATATTCTTCCAATTGGACATCAAACAGGAGCCTCTATTAATCTGACATTTAACTCCTTTTCAATTATAATCTTGTAAAATCGCATTTAACCACTTCAAGCCCGCGTTCAGCTCCGCACGGCTAATCCAATTTAGGACAATGCAGGTCATCAGCAGCCGAATCTCTCCAATTCCATCTCCCCGCACCCCTTCGGCTCAATTCTGATGGTCTTTTATTAGTTTTTATTGTTTATTAATGATCATGCTTACGGCCTCCTCTCATCTGCATGCAGGTGACATTCCCTCTCTCCCCCTCTCTGACAAATTGCTGTCTATGCAGATAAAGAGAGCAGGGACAGCCTGGCATTTTCCCTCTTCACGAAACATCCTGGCTCCTCTGTGTCTTTAATGAGAATAACTGATAGAAATGAGTCCAATCACCTGGTTTCTTTCATTTACGGACGCTTTGAGTGGCTCTGTGGGCTGTGCACGTGTGTTTCAGGGATTCTTTTGTCTGAGAGCTGTGTGTGCGTACACAAAACACAAAGAGCAGACGTCCTTGGGAGACGGTCTCTTCTCAGCCAGGGCTGGGCGTTACCTTTGTCCCATCTCGCTTTTTCATTTAGTTGATTAACTTTGCTTTCATAATGATACGCTTTTGGGTGGGTGAGAGTGAAAGGAGGCTTTTATCGCTTTAACTGATTTACGTTCACACGGCTTGAACCTCAGAGCCAGGAGTATGGACATTTGTAGAGTGACTTTATTAGCAGGGTTAGCCTGTTAGCTGCCCCGCTGTATACTGAGCTGTAAATTGTCTAAATTAAGACGTGAAGGGGGTAAAGTCTTTAAAAAATCATTAACTACAAGAGCAAGTCTATTTTTAATAGCATGCTGAGGGGAGTCGGACTACCTGGGCGTTCCTTTGCCTTCAGGTCTGAAGTTCAAAAAAAGCTCTTGGGGAAAAACAAACAAACAAAAAAAAAAAAAAAGATGGCATATTAATACACAGGTTCATCACGTAAATACACATGCACACACACCTAATGTACCTTCAATGATTGATGTCTACCTTCTGAGGCACGTAGTGCTGTTTTGTCAAGCACATACTAAAATATGAATACAAATGAATGTCTTTCTCTGAGACAGCTTAAAGCATGCATGAGAACGCTGGGGCAACATTTGCTTTCCTGAGCTTGTAAAAAAAAAGCTTTTGTAAGGAGATTGGCCCCTTCCGCCTGCGTTAAGAGATGAGGATCTTCTAGGCTGGGTTATGGGGAGGCTTTTTGGTACCAAGGCCATTTAAAGCTAATCCAGTTAGCAAGCCAACCCTTCCTGTCTGACTCTTCCAACCTTTCCTTCTCATATCGGCAAGCCGGCTGCTGGTGTCCTTGTGAGAAGCACAATGCTGTGGAAATGTAATCCCTTGGTTTATGTTAGCAAGTCCAAAACAATTAACCTGATCAACTCCATTTGCATCGCAGATAATGTAAAAATCAATGAAACTCTCACAAAATGCCTTTAATATTGATATACCTAGGTTTAGACTTTTCACAGCACCTTTTCACATTGAATCATTCAGCAATAGAAAACAGTGAATGCAGTATCAACAAAAGAGTCAGGTGATCATGGCCTTTCCGGAGCATAAATGATTGGTTATGTGACTATGTGATTGTTTTGCATGTGCGTCTGGAAAAAGCGATAGTTCTCAGTCTCCTGTCTTATTCAATCTGCAATTAGTTCCCCTCCTTTTTCCATCTTTCTAATTTAACATGGCAAGGACAGCGACATGGCTCCAAATGCATAAAGAAATAAATGTAAATGCTTAAAAATAAATAAATAAAAGGAGGAATGCAAAGCATATATATGTGCTGCCATGGAAACTGATCAAAATCTGCAATACTGAAACTGATTTAGACAAAAACAAAAAAGAAAAAACAGACATACATCTTTTGTCTGGACTGTAATGTATGTGTTCTAAAAATAAAATAATTTTTAAAAAATTAATTTTATCATTAAAAAAAACAATGGATGTATATTTTTAGTCTGGACAGACATTTCTGTGAGTTCTAATAAAATATTATATTATTATTATTATTATTATTATTATTATTATTAAGGGCTGGGGAAAAAAAAATCTATTAATTCGTGGATCGATTCAGATATTTTCCAAATGCATTGCGATTCTCTCTTGAATCGATTCTGAGTTTAAATCTTTAACAGCAGATGGCACTCTAGGCTCGTTTTTAACCACATGCTCAAATGCTCACAAAGAAGAGCACTCGTGAAAAAGAGCACTCATGTTTTCGGCTGAGTCTGAGAATGTATTTGCACCTCAGGCTGCTTTTAAGATGCGACATTAACGTAAACAGCCCACTGCAAACACCCTTGTAATTCGCTTCAACCTTTTTGAACTTTATGACTAATTATTTTATAGAAGGTTTTAAGTGGTGTGTGTAAGAAATTGGAAGCAAGCAGAGTATGGCTGTTTCTGAAGCACGCAGAGGCATTTGTTGTTAAAAAGAATTGAGAGAGAATCGAGATGCATTCGAAAAATTGCATAATCGATCCAGAATCGTTTCTCGAGTCGCAATTCAACAATTTACTGTCCCAGCCAAAATAATAATAATAATGACAATGGCACTTTAATCATTAAAAACATAAACAGATATATTACTTTAAAATAATAAAATTCTTAAAAAGTCTCAAAATAATCATAAAAATAAAAATTCACTCTCCTCATATTATAACTTAAAATAAACGTTTTTCCAATTTTCTTTATAGCAGTTAGCAACAGGAAGTGTTAAGGCACAGACAGGAACTGAAATCATGATGGCAAAATCAGCTCAAGACACAATTTCTCACACATCCACCACACACAAGGTCACATGATCTTTCTGGGCCCTTGGATGAACACTGACAGCTGTCTGTCATGTCAAATCCTTTATTTCTCACGTCCAACAGATGTCTGAGCATGTTACGTGAGCTTTCTGTCTTTGACCGTCTTTCCTCCATTCACTGGGATCAATAGCTTCCTAAGGAAGCACACTGTATCATTTCAACACAGAAAGGTGAGCATATTGATAAGATTGCCGTTACTCTACTAAGGCATGTAAACCTGCACACATAAACACGTAATCATTCGCCCTCAAACACTCACACACAAAAACACACATTGTGAGGTCCGATGAGGATTAACATCTTGCAGACCATAAGCTTCCACTGCAGAATATTGATTGGATAGGAAAACCGGCCATGAAAAGGGAAAAAAACTAGCACTGACACATTAGGTACACATACATAATCATGCCAAAACACACTTGGTGATATCGCATCCAAAGCATGTTATAAAGATATGCTATGGACAAAAAAAATAAATTTGGATGCGGATGTGATCGAATCACTGTAAGGACAAACAGACCGTTTGATATCAGTGTCTGTTTGTGATATTACACCCCAGTGTCAGCCACAGGCTAAAAAACATAAAGCATTCTGTTACATGAAGACGGGCTATGATCAATGATTCTGACTGGACCTTCATTGATCCAGAGACGAGGGGAGGGGAGCTATTTCTGCCTGCAGATGCCCCTCTTTTCCTCTCTGAAGAGCAGCGAAACCAAATCTGCACGCTCGGTTACCACCCCTGCCCATTATTCTATACACGACCCAGACAAAAAGAGGAAAGAGACAAGAGTGCCTTTCAGAGGCATCACTCATATCCGCCATAGAGGTCTTAAGCTTTAAAGGTGAAGTGTGTCATTTCTTCAATGTTTAGAACATGTTAGTAATAATCACTTTCTTTGTTCTGTGGAACACAAAAATAATATATGGCCCCTCCTCAATACAATGAAAGTGAATGAGGACAGTAGTACAAAAGTAGTTCACATGACTTGTGCATTATATTCAATTTATTTTTTATTGAATTAAATAAATGGTATTGTTTTTATTTACTTTATAAACAAATTTCCTATTTCCATTTATTTATTAAAATATAGCCTATAATATACAAATGCTCTTTTTTATAATGTATCATAATATTTACATTATTTATCATTATATTTATATAATTTATCATAATATTAACATATTAATTATAATTAATTTATTATTAACAGACTAAAGTATCAGTATCCAAAATATTACATATTATTTTCCTTATACTTGCATACATTTTAAACATTTTACATTGGATTTTATCACAACATTTATCGGTAGGCTTTCCAGATTAATTCACCACAACTTTATTCACAGACATCAATACAAAGTCACTAGGAAGATGAAAAACTTCTGGAAATTAAATTCACTTCGCATCTTTTTTCCAGCTATTCTCCACTGATCGTAGTGAGCTGAATCTGATCATCACATCACATCATCATTCGGTAACAGAAATGACAACCGACATCAAGTCAAATTTACCAGAAATGAGCAATACAGCCTATCAAAAGTTTAGAAAGGATACCAACTAAAATCCCAGGGGGAAAAATATCATTATAGTGTATCAAAACAGAAAAGTAGGCTACCTTTCATTTAGAAGTCCATTTCATCTGCACACAAGCCTTTGGAAGCTTCTATTAAAGGCCTTACATTTCTGAACAAATCAATGTAACTGTTACAGGCAATGCATGAATCTCCATGAACATCATGAATGGAAAACAAAACAAAACAAAACAAAACAAAAACATTTTTCACAGTTATCAGCATCTGCTGCATGCTGATGTTGTGTATATAAAAAAAGTGAAACCACTTTCCAGATCAAGGCCATGTTTTTTGAGGACCTCACACAAGCTTTTGTTTTTGTAACCTTAGAGATGCAGTATTGTTCCTGCCTGGTGACCAGCATGGATAATAGCACCTGCATTCCCAATGACCACTTGAAGCTGCTCGTCAAATCCTGTCTCCTGTGGTTGCTCAGTCAAATATCAGGCTTTGAATCTACATAAAACTGTACGAAAACTAAATTTCTATTTTGTTAGAACTGTTCAGATTATGGTTTTAGCTGCTCTGAAAGTGGACTTTGCGAGAAGATTTAAAGCCATTTAAGTTTTAACCAGCCATTTATAAATAGAGTGCTCTTTGTTTAAGAACACACTATGCATGAAAAATGAAATGCTGAACCTAAACAAACTAATAAGCGTTATTGTTATAGTAGACATATACACTACTGAACACTTCAAAAGTTTTGGGTCGGCACATTTAATGCCCACATTACATTACATTACAAAACATTAACAAGTAATTTTGTGAATTATAACAATTTAAAAGAACTACTCTGATCTCCTTCAGAAACTGAGCTGATTTGGAAGGCCTTTTTGCAGTTAAAAACACAAGATGCAGGTCAGTAGAATGAAAAAAGGGTTCAGAGAAGTGTTTTTTTAAAAGTTGAAAAGTATAGTGGAATGTAAAAATGCGCTCTGTGTGAACGGCCCCTAATTTAATGCATCCTTTCTAAATAAAAGTATTAATTTCTTTCAAATAAAAATCTTACAGACCCCAAACCTTTGAATGCTAGTGTATACCATTACCATAAAAGAAATGTCAAAAACTATTTGTGATTCATTACCCATGAACCTATCATACATTAAACTAAAAAAACTTTTTAAATCTAGATAAACTTGACAACCATCATTACATCCATGTGCCTCATTGTCAGGACATATTAGCCATAGCTCACTGCTTCAGGTCTGCATAGGTGGCAACAACCTCAAAAGCCAAATGGTCAGAGTGTTCCATTATATCATTGATAAAACCACAGCTTTAAATCAATGGCTTATGGTGGGAGGTGGGGGTGTTTTGTACCTGCGCTGCTTCCTGAATCAGAGCTGATCCAAACACGTGATCTCTTCCCCCTCTCTGCAGGAGGCATGACTGCTCCCTGCAGCATTGCTAAATGAACCACATGGGACTTTTTTCCATTTCTTCACATTGTACTCTGGGAAAAAACATCTCGGCTTTTGTGAAGATGCTTGCTTAACTAATATTCTACAGTACGACTGCAATTCCTGAGCAGATTTCTGAGTACTTGTTAGGGATGTGTACAAGTACTCAGACATGACAGTGACAATCAATCATGAAAACAACAGTCACCATGACTTGTTAAAATATATTTATTTGTATTCTGATTGGTTATTGCAGCATTTTGGGAGGCTCCTGAGGTCTGATTGTTAACGTTAGGACAGCATACTGTCCAGACCAGCAAAATAAAGTGAAACAATATTTGAAAGCAGCAGTGATGCCTGAATCACTTTGATGAAAGTGGAAAGCGAAAGTAAAAAGCGTGCAGCTGCATTGAGCAGACGCAGTCTAACTGTGGTGTCTGTTCTCTAACTGAACTAAATGACTTGTACTATAAAAAAAAAAATGGTAACACCGACTATCGCAGCAAGCATACCTGTTAGATGTTTCTTTTTCAAAAACATTGATGCATTATTAATAATCTAGCAGTGTAATTTTTCTAGTCACACTTTAATATTTTTATAAACACATTTTCATGCCATTTTTATTTGTCAACATTAATTTTTGCATCTACGTTTTAATTAAAATATTTTCATTATCGCCATGTGCTTCCCAGGTACTTGCTTTTGAGATTAAAAATTTACAAAAAATGCCCATCGCTAGTTAATGTCTGATGTTACAGTCAGAAAAACTGTGGTTTTAAAAGCCGAACTTCAGTGGAGTTATTAAACAAACATTTTGGCTTTTTTTCTGCTCCATGAAGTGTCTCACATTCCTGTGAAGTGCATAAGCCTTTGATATTTACTCCTGCTGTGATAAGACAAAAACATATTCCCACCCAAATATATGCGTTTTTCTCTAGAATGGACTGGAATTTTAAAGGGAGTCATTTCTTGACAAATGTCGACAATAAAGGCTTGTTTTATCATCTTTTATGGTTGGAAAATATCTGTCAAGGACCAGCACATACACAGCTTTTTTCGTGAAGTGAAATAAGAATGTACTCCCATAGATGTCCTCTCGCACTGTTAAACTGACCATCAGGATCGTATAGAAATGGTGGTGTATATATAAACCAGATTACACAGCAAAAAAATGCCACTCGAGGAATACTGATATCTGAGATGACCTCACTTCCTGTAAAATATACCTTGGAGCAATGGCTTTATCCAGGTCAGCAGAGACGACTGGCAAAGCCGTGCATGTTTGTGACCTCTGCAACCGATCTCAGCCCACTCTTTTTGTATGCACTGACCAATTGATGTCTTCCCAATGCGGCTTCAGCAGCGACCACTATTGTCTCTAAACGACCTCTGCTACTGATCCCATCATCTCTGCCAGCAGTGTCCTAGCCTTTTTTTTTTAAGCATGAACAAAAGGGGCATGATCAATGTAGTCTTTCAGGAACAAGAGACAATGTTCGGCACGAGCAGTTTGCTTGTGGATGGAGACTGCAACAGGAAGATCATCCGGTTCAGAGCAAACGTTTAGAGGAAGAACCGAAATGGGGAAGAAAAAAAAAAAAAAAAAAAGGATGGTGATCAAGATTTCCCATTTCACTGCCTGATTCGTAGGGAGCAAGAATAAACTCAACAGAATTTAAGAGCAGATGACACACCGAGCCTCATGAGGTCAAACCCAGCATTCAACGGACACACGGATTACTGTAGGTCCCACTACTGCTATTCTCCTCTAATCCAGTCAGTCACAAATCTATCTTGACGATTAACCCCTTTCCCTCCTACACAAACCACAAACAAAGTACAGATTAAAATCACACCAACAATGGTTGTTTAGGGATGGGAATTTTATGATTTTGATCACAATTTTAACCCCATCTAACTTCAAACGAAATCGAAGAACAAACCAATGTGACGTAACGTAACAAAACTAAGTACATTTTAGGAGTTCGAAATGGCTTGCTAAAGTCTCAGGTTAAAAGTTGCTAAAAGTTCGCTCCGGCTGCAAAACACCTTCGTACTACCATTGGTCCAGGACGATAACGTACAGGAAGTGTCCGCCGAGGCTCCGCCTTCTTTCACACGGAACTCTTCCCCGAATCATCAATAAAATGCAATAGATAAAACATACCCATGTTGTTATGATAACTTTCTTATGCTTTCTATATAAAAAAAATGCTTGCTGTTTTCTCATTTTTGTTGTGAATTTATTTTGTAACTGAGAGGAAGTTGGGCAGCACATATTTCCATATTCATCTAAACGCTCCTCTCAGTAGTGTGGGCTGCGTCAGATGTTTGATTACAATATCGCTGCTCACGCATTTCGAATATCGTTTTACCCCTAAACGAAGAACGAAAAAGAACCTCGCCGTGAGTATATCGGGGTCTTGATAACTCCATTAATATTCAAAGAGGAACCATCAAATAAATGACCATAAATTTACTATACACAACTGTACCATAGTACCAAGTAACACTGAACATACGATGTGTTCCTATGTGTACTAAGTGTATCTTCATTCATCATATTCTAAAATAACACTACGTTAATTTAAAGCTACAACATAATTTTATGTCATATCTAATTAAAGTAGAGAGTGAGTCAGATGTTAATTTGGTAACTGTGGTTAGTGACGGAGCCATTATAAACAGAGTTTGTTTGCGACTCATTTGCGAGTCGCTTTTGCCGATGAATTAAAAAGAACCAGCTCATGGGAGTCATTTTTCTTCAAATCGGACTAAGCTGGTCATACGATACATTTTTTGCCGTGTGCTCATGAAAGTGAACACTACGACACTTTTTATTGTATTATTTTTCAGCATAGAGAAATCACATTCAATTCAGACTGAAAGCTTAAAACTCAACTAAAGCATTTTTCTAGAGCTGTGATGCTATAGATTCAGCATTGCGGGAAACATTGTCTGAGTAAAGATGTGGTCACATTGCCAAAATCTCTTTTTGCAGGCAAAAAAGGTCCACTCTCTACTGTCAATAATGTAGCAAAGCGCTGCATAAGTCACTTTTAAAGCAAGCAGCTTTCTGTCGGTCAACGTGGCAAATTTGTGTGACCAACTTGAATCCGATGCGAAATATACATGTGGAATTTTTCCGGCCTCACTTGAAACTCATGCTTTAAGAAGGGATCCATCTACATAAATCAGTGGTAGAATGGAGATTCAGTCAGCCGATTCAGCACCAGCATAAATTAGCCTGGGCCAGGCATTCTTTTCAGCTGGGAAGTCACCCTATGGACCACTTTCAGACTTCGGATAAGTAACGGTAAAGCACAGGCTGTTCTGACGTTCTGCTGGATGAGTCTTACATACAGTGAAACACTGGAAAGCACAGAACAGCAGAGAAGGGCACCAGGGAGCCTGTATGTCACATCCTAGATTCCCCCTCAGGTCTAAGCACATGTTGCTCAAGAGGAAACGAGCCATGAAAAGACGAGAAATTACACGGTGGGGGACCCATCATCAAGAGAGCATCTCATTGGTTAGCCTGACGCTTACATGGGCTGTAAAAGAACAACAATAACATTCCAAACAAACATACTGCATTTGGGCACTTGGATGTGATGACAATAGATTGCTCAGTGGCACAGATGCACAGAGATGCTCGGAAATGATTAAGCTCAAACCAGCTGCGGCTACTTGGGCAATTGGAATGTTGTGACAAATCAAAAACAGCCCGGGGAAAATATGGAGAAAACTTTTAAGTTGATATATAACGTCAATTGCAACCCAATTCATTCCTGTAATATAGCATATTTCTGAAACGGGATACAAAACAAGAACAAAAAATTAGGACAGGACTCAAAATAGTCCATCAGGCATTGATTGGAGAGTGAAAAATCGTCACTACATACAAAATTTAAAAAAAAAACAAAAAAACACATTTTTAATGTTTTTGAAAGAAGTCTCTTATGCTCAAATTTGATCAAAGATACAAAAGTATCTTATCTTAAAAGTAATCTTATGGCAAATTACACCATCATTACTCCAGTTTTCAGTGTCACATGATCCTTCAGAAATGATGTTGTGCAAAATTTGTGCTGCTCAATATTTTTGTGGAAACCGTGATTTTTACAGGATTCCTTGATGAAAAGAAAGTTCAAATGAACGCTATTCATTTGAAATAGAATTAATTTAAGCAAACTATAAATTTCTTTTTACTGACCACAAACTTTTGAACAGTAGTGTACTTTATATAAGACACAGAAAAATAAGAGGGCTTAGTGATTTGGTTGTTTGACTTTAAGATACGGCACGTCCCATCTGCAGTGATGCGAGAACAAGTGGCCATACAGACCAGTGGAACACTGAAACAGTGGAGCTGAGAAAGAGGCGCATCTCGGGGCTCCAGATGGGAATTTTGATTCGTCTTGTAATGGCTGGAGAAGAGCAGAGGATGGTACAGACCCTCTCAGAGAACGAAGGAGCAAAGAGACAGTCACTGGAATACCACCGGGACAACACAAAGAACAATAGATTCAGAGAACCAGAGCTGAGAAAGGACAGAGGAGGAGAGAAACAAGGAGTGCGAACGGAAGGGAGCATAAAAAATGATGGGAGAGGATGAGTTTGACTATTTAGATAGCTAGCGCACAAAGGGGAGGATGAAGGAGAGCAGGAGCGAGGGAGATCCTCACTGCCGAACAGCTTGGCTTTAGGAAGGGATTAAGGCTCATGGAGCTTCCCTTCTGCTGGACAGGCTGACGTGGGGGTCAAAAAAAGTGATTTTATTTTGGTAGGCTTTATCCTCGTGAAGCTCTGGCAGAAGGCAGAGGATGATAAAGGCTGTTTTAAAGCCTTTAACCCTTTGTCAACCTTCTCTGCTTTTAATTTGGATGCCCATTAACGTAAGCAGAAAGGACGTTTAAATCGCCCCCGTAAATGTGCAACACAGTAGACCTATTTAAAAAATGAGGTAGTGTGTCATGCTAAAAATTGAAAGAGTCACAAAGTAAGGATTGTAAAAGGTTAAAAAGATGGAGGGATAAGTAAATTTTGGCATTTGACTCAATGGCACATTTCTTCGGTTCTTAAACGCCCACATCAGTCTATAAAACCACCTGCCAGAGGCACAGAAGAGACAGAAACAACACCGGAATAACTGCTGAGCGGTCTACTAATTGCACAAAACATAATTCACACAAAATTACAGCCAAGGTGGAGCAAGAAATAGGCCTTAAAGAAAGAAATACCTTTTATTTAGATTTTTATGCTAATTTGAAGCTATGGTAATTGCCATCTGCAGTGGTGAAAGAACAAGTGGCCGTACAGACCCAGAAGGGACACAGAAACAGTGGCAAAGCAAAGGCAGGAAACTCTGAAACGTATTAATCTTAATGATTCATAAAACACTTTTAGATATTTGTAATAAGTAAGCAAGCTCTTCTCTGGTTTCAGGCCTTCATGCCTGTAGAAGCCTGCAGAACCAGCTTTGCAAGATCCTGACAAAAACCCCACAACAAAACGCTTCAAAGCACATGCTGGACATTTCAAATAAAAGTTAATGAAATTACCATGTAGTGTATGTTCATTATCATTCAGCAAAAGTCATGTTAAAAATACAACTTTATCCATATATGATTTACAGCAATGTTATCTGGGAAAGTCCTTACCGTTCTAACTTCAATCTTTAATATCTTGACTATATGTAACACTTATACAGCTGGCCAAATCTGTCAATGGATTTTTTGAGTTAAATGGCCAAATCCATTCATATGACTGAGACTGCCACGATTTTCATACTATAATCAGTTCATAACGCTATCATTTATATGTTCATTTAGCTAGAATAATGTCACGATCCAACAGCCGTAACTGATCCATAAAACTCAACAATTCTGCCTCATGCATTTCTGTTGTTTAGTTCAGATGTTATTTGCATGTATTCATAAATATCATATTTTTCACTTTACAGATTCTATGTGAAGTACATGTTTTGTTTTTTAACAACGACAAGATTTCAAATAGACCCAGCCGACTGTCCTGCACATATTTCTGCGAGGTTGTGTTTATACTCTTTGTGCTAAAAAGTAACACCACGCTGCTGTCAGCATCCATGCATTATCAATAACCCATCAACGTGCAGAAAGCGCATATTTTACATCATATGACAGTGGCAACTTAAATACTTCAGACAGAAATGCTGACTGATGCTACACAATCTAAAGCATCTATGGACGCTATCCTGTTGCCAAGGTAGACTGCATGTTAAAATAACCGTTTAAATTCCGTCATAAATTTACTGTTCAACTTGACCGGCAAACGCGTCGCGTGTTTATACAGGTTAACCGCCATAGGTAAACAACGGCTATGTCGCTTTAACTGTTCAACTTAAAATAAACAGATGTCATAACTCAGTATTAAAACCCCAATTAGAAAAAATAACTAAACATAACGACCTTCCCATAAGCTCCTTGCGGCTCTGGTCAACAAAACGCCGTTTTCTGCTGAGGGGAAATCTATAATAACCTGCTATTTAAGATAATGAAGTCATGCCAGCCTAATTGAATCCGTACCTTCACTGGTGGACGCAATTTGTTTTTAATATTCTTCTCAGGTCCCCTCTCGTTGAAGAGCCCCTCTCCTCTCCACTCTCTATCCGTTTAATATTGCAACAATATTGCTGCGGTCGCGAGAGCCTTCCGCGCGACTCTCTCCAGCAACCAGCCCCGAAGATGGAGGCGGGGCCGCGCGCGCTGACGTCACGCCCCGCTATAAGTACAGTGAGGTACAGAATCACCAAAACCTCTTTAGAGCAATTCCCTTTCCCTCCCCTCCCTCTTTTCTTTCTGCCTCCATCTTCCTCTAACATAAAAGCGACATTTATGCTAGAAATCCGTATTCATATAAAAATAATCTGTTTTGGTGTTTGCTAAAGAAAGACCACAACAATTGCAGATCCATTCCATGTGCTCACGGTCTCAGCATATTGAAGTCTGTATGATTGAAATGAGAACAAACAAGCAAATCAGCCAATTTTTTTTTTCCTTTCCTATACATCAGTACAGTAAACTAGCCTACTGTGTCAATTACCCAGTGAACATCTAAGTGCATGAACATACACATACACACCCTTTGATTTAAGAGTCACTAATGGAGCCCTCAGGAGAAGCACATACATTCAAAGGAATCAGAAAATACAATTTGTGCTCATAATGCAAACTGCACCAGCGTTATATTTAGACTGACGTTAGGAAAAAAGATTTACAACAGCAATGCAAGAAGACAATGTGAGTCATTGTCTTTTAAGGCAGTTTACAATGTGTGTCACGGCTTGGTTTACACAGGGAGAGATGAGAATCTAATTGCAAGCAGTGTTTTTATTAAAGGGTTACTTCACCCAAAAATGAAAAAAAAAAAAGTCATCAGTTACTCACCCTCATCTTGTTCCAAAGCCATTCAATGCAGATATTTTAAATGATATATGAGAGAATCTGTCCCTTCATTGACAGTCCATACAACTACCATTTTGATGCTTCAAAAAGTTCATAAAGAGATTGTAAAATGAATCTACATGAATTGAGTGGTTTAGTCCACAGTTTCTAAAGAGACTCGATCACTTTAAATGATGAACATACTGAATTTAGGCTTTTATTTACATATTGATCTGCCAACATAAACAGAAGCTCAACTTTAAGGCTTGATGTGCGAAAACAAATCTGGTTCTTACGGAAGCTCGAACACGCTGCGTAACACGAGAGCGAACCTCATTGGTTCTCGCATGTGTCAATCAAACATGTTTGAGCTTCCAGGCTCTGCGTTTTCCATAAATGAAGTGTGCATTGATGAATGTTTGAATGAAAGCCCAAATTAAATCTGTTCTTAATATAAAGTGATTGTGTCTCTTCAGAAAATGTGGACTAAACTGATTCTGATATGGATTAGTTTTACAATCTCTTTATGAACTTTTTGAGGCATCAACGTGGTAGTTGCGTGGACTGTCAATGGAGGGACAGAAATCTCTCACATTTCATGAAAAATATCTTCACTTGTGTTTCGAAGATGAACAAAAGTCTTACGGGTTTGGAACGACGTGACGGTGAGTAAATGATGACAGAATTTTCAATTATGGATGAACTTATGCTTTAAAAGAAAGAAACACTCAGGAACACCAAGAATACACTGGGGGACAGAAAACCTCATAACACAGATGGAGAGAGAACAGACAAAGAACTGAACCAAGCAGGAGACTACAAAAACACAAGATAATGAGGAGTAAAACAAGGCACAAGTCGACGAATAAGAAACCCTTAACACAGGTTATTAAAAAAAACAAAACAAAAACAAACAAAAAAAAAGAACAGAAAAGAATAAAATAGTCTATCATGGTAACTAAAATGTTCTTGAGTCTTCTGAATTTGACTCCTCTAGTGCATCTGAAACAAGCCAGCAAAAGATTACAAAGCATTCTTCAGCTAGTATTGTTAGTTAGCAGAATGAATTGCTTGCTAAATCTGCCACCTACAGACAAAATGACACAGTACAGCATTTATAAGAACAAGTGACATTCACGTTCACTCACAACTGCCAGACTTGCCACCTCTTCCATATTAAACTTAGTAGAGACACTACAAATTTTTCAGTGTGACATTGGACGAAATAAATACAGCAGTTATTTTTCAAAAAAGCTGACTGTCATGTAAAAAGAAACAACAATTATCCATTCAACGCATGAAAAAGTAAGAATGTAGATAGAGCAAAGTCTATCATGTGTTTTCTGTGCAGATAGTAGGCCTATATCATTTGCAAGAATATTTGAAAATCTCACACCTTTCCCCAGAGAGAGAGAGAGAGAGAGAAAGAGACAGCGCTAAGGGAGGAGAGAGAACAAAATGAGTTTCCTGAAGAGGAGATACAGCAAATGGGGAAAAAAGGGCCATAAACGATAATGAACATTCCCCCTCTCCTTAATCTCCTCCATCCCCCCTCTGAGAGCCAGGAGTCTGCAGCCTGCAGGAAGGATGCTGCTAATTTCCTTCTTTATTGAATTGAGCTGGACACACGCGTCCTGCAGAGCCGACCATCCTCCTCGCCACATCCTCTGCTCCTCTGCTCTCGCTCCTACTCATCCAAATGCCTCTTTGTTAATTATTCTGCTATTATTCTATTTGTGTGACTGTCTGAGTTTCTCTTTTCTTTTGCCATTTCTAAACATCAGCACTTAGTCTCTGTCTCTTAGTCCTTTCTCCATCTGCCTCTTGGCACTTTCTGCAAATAGATTACAAAATAGGACATTTAACAATGAAAGGAGGAGCTTAACCTTCAAATGATCATCTCTAGCTTTAGGAGGTCAAATTACATTTCATTTTACACTACTGTGCAAAAGTTTGTGATCAGTTAGATTTTTTTTAAAGAAATGAATATTTTTATGTAGCAAAGATGCACAGAATTGATCAAAAGGGACAGTACAGACGTGTAATGTTATAAGATATCATGGTTTCCACAAAAACAACTGTTTAGTAATAAGAAATGTTTCTTGAGCATCAAATCAGTGTATTAGAATGGTTTCTAATGGTTCATATGACATTGAAGACTGGAGTAATGGTACTGAAAATTCAGCTTTGTCATTAATTACATTTTAAAATATATTCAGATAGAAAATCGTTCTTTAAATTATAATAATACTTCACAATATTACTGTATTTTTGATCCAAAAGTTGCAGCCTTGGTAAGCTTTAGAGACTTCTTTCAAAAGCATTTAAAAAATCTTACCAACATGTAAAATTTCTATTAACATTAAAAAGATTGATCAGGTCGTTGATTTTTTTCAACCCTACTATCAATATTTGGTCTAAAAAATTGTTTCAATGTTATTTAAAACCCTTATTTTGTATGATGTTATTATTGTTTTTAGTAATGAACATTAAACGAACATCAAAATGAAAAAGTAGCTTAATTTAGGCACCAAATGTTTCTTTTGTAGTTTTGGTAGTTACGTCACATGTAGATAAATATATATATATATATACACACACACTCACACACACATACATACATATATATACACACTTATACACGTATGTGTACGTGTGTGTGTGTGTGTGTGTGTGTGTGTGTGTGTGTGTGTGTTTGTGACCTTCGGAATTAAAAAAAAAAACATCATTTCGTTTGTTTATTTATCCATTTTCTCCATAGTGACTGCTGGCTGGTCCCCACAATGTAGGTGATCTCGGGTTTTACTATCCTTACGGGTACCATTTGGTTCCCACAATGTAATATAAACCTGTACACACATACACACACACAGACACTTCCTGTCTGCTCCTAGCAATTTTCTCAAAGCAAACCCTCTCACACAAAAGCGATGGATTCCTAGGCATTGTGGGGTTTTAAATTAGGACACGGTATATTAGAGACTCTTGGTAGAATTCCGCCGTAAATTGAAAGCAAACAACTACAGTGCACAGGTAGATTCTATAATAAAAGGAAATCAAACTGTGGCATGTCTTGTCTAGGAAAATGGAACCAGTTGAGAGAGTATACTGAAATCGACAAGACCAGCTTAGACCAGCATGCTGGTTCAGACAGTTTCATAGTTGTCTAGGAGGTTATGTGCCAGACTAGTTGGAGGAACAGCATAGCAATGCCAAGTGAAGTTAGTCAACCCGTAAAAATGTGTAAAAATGCCCAAATGTTGTTTAAACCCTGATTTGTATGATGTCATTTTAGCACTTAACATTCAAATTAAATTAAATTAAAAAGATCAAATTAGCTAGCCTAAACTAGCCATCATGGTTATTTTGGTGAAGTTGTTTGACCACTGAACTGTCAAGCGTTTCCTGAGCAAACTATAAAACTGAATTAGAATTAAACACGTTTGTGTGTGTGTGTGTGTGTGTGTGTGTGTGTGCGATCTGAGGCGTTTGTGACTGTAAGAATGGTTTGCCTTTCTTCGTTAGACTGGCACTTCAACGGTTTTCTCATACATCAGCTAATTAGCAAGCTGCTCAGAAAACTTGTTAATTAGAACAGAACTAACTGCCATTCCTTCTAAATACCACACCACACAAACTCACAACCACCCACGTGGTTCACGTTACTGCATATTACCTGGAGAACGGTCTGAAAGTGCCTGATATATCTTCCTTAAAGCTATAAAATATTGACTATGACTTTCTATACCTTATAGGAAAAAATAAATAAATGCAAATTGAAGTAAAACCCAACACCCACAATGCTTTCTGCACCATCTGCGTGGACTAAAATGAGATGTGGATGTCTACACACTGATTGTATGTCGGTCAGTGAACACAGAGATGTTAGAGGAGAGTGCTTTACCTGTTCCTTGTTGTTGTTGTTCATGCACTGCAGTTTCTTCTGTTTCAGGTAGGTTGTCGTGAGGGGCATGTTGTAGTCTATGAGGTCGGCCGCCAGAGAGGTTGGTTGGTTATTCTCTAAGAGAGCATGAGAGATTTACAACAGTACATAATTATCATGACAGGAAAAGTGTATAATTGTGTTGTTAAACCTGAGGATCATATAGAGTGTTGTTTCTCTAAGATGTCACTAGAGGGCAGTATCTGTCCCTGTGTTTTCTGCAGGCATGCTTCTGCCTCTGCCAGATTAACAATGCAAACAAAGGCCTAATTATAAAAAATCAATATGCAAATTACATTAATAGGCATAGAGATATGCACATTAAACCCATTCCCCCAAACAACCGTTATTTTTTCATCCAAAACAAATGCGTGAAAAAATCATTGTGAATGTTTGGAAAGATCATGATGATAATGTTTGTGACAGTGACAATAATGATGACTGATTAGTTTTGTTTTTTATTCATTTGTGTGTGTGTGTGTGTGTGTGTGTGTGTGTGTGTGTGTGTGAGATTAATGCACACATCTACACTTAATTTTAAGTGTACTCACACAAAGAAAAAAGAAGTGCACTTATGGTCTTCCTGAGAGTCGCATTTTGTTTTAGACCTGTAGAAGAAGGTCTAAAACATAATGCGAGGAATTCTCAACCATTTTCTTTACTCTTTGTAAATGTGGAGGCTTTTTTTAGTCATGTAACATCCTTCTCATTTATGGATTTTATCAGCTTTGAGTTAAAAGAGCCATGAAGCAACCCATTACCTGCTGATAATCTCACGCACACATACACACACCGGCTATCAGTAATGGATGAGCTGTTTGCTGTGTATTGATCAGCCTCATTTTCTCATTTCATATGGATTTACCACAACAAACTAAAATATATATTTATATATAATAATGGTAACAACCATAATAATGGATAAGGACAAAAAATGATCTGCAGGCGTCCAGTTTTGTCAGGTTGCTAAAAAGTCTCCCTGATGAAGTTCTAGGTTTTAACTGCAAAAAAACTACTTTAAACTTTATAATGATGAAGTTGCTATTTAGTACATTTAAACATATTAAATATAATATCAAATTACAACAAGGTTCAAATTATAATCAAGCACTGTACATGTGCGCTTTAGTATGTGAAGTCAACACATCAAAATAACTGTAGTGATTTAAAGCACAACAAAAGATTAAAACATTTAAAATGCGCTTTAAAATCCACTTTTAATTTGACATTATTATAAAATCACTTTAATATTTAACTGTTTACCGTTAAGAAACAGTCATGAAAGTGTGCTCTAAATAAATACTCTTAAGTGGCCTTTTATTTCATTTATATACTCATCTCCAAGTTCCGTTTTTTAATATACTTTTAAGATCTGAAGTAAACTACAAGTGCGCTTCTTTCTCACAAGACACTGCTATAGCAACCCACAGTACCATCCAAACTCAACGTGAGAAAACTTTAATAATCAAAAATAAATATCAAATTATATTGAAATTGAAACATTCTCCTTTAAAGCATCATTTTAGCTGAAGAATGGAGAAAGAGGTAAACAAGAAACAAAGATTACTATATATTTAGTCATAATCCCACACATCTGTCAGCTAAAGAAACGATAAGAGAACTCGTGTGTTGACGTGTGTTGCTACTAATATCACTTCTTAAGTATCTATATATAAATTGCACATTAAGTCACAGCAACAGATATGTGGATAAAAGAGCCGATATCAACCACAGAGTGTCAATTAAAGACAGAGTGAGTGTACAGTAATTAATTACTTTGAATAATTCAGCACTGAACTTTCATACGGCCGGCTGAAGGGAGGGAGTGGGGGAGGTCTGTGCACCCCCATGGGCAAGAAGCCAATTAGCTGCTCTCTTTATGAGCAACACCCAACCTAAGCCCACAACGTTGACACAACACTTTGACAGTTCAGGCCTGGGAGGTGTTTCCTCTGTTTATCTCAGCGAGCGGGACATTTGAGAGCATTCGTCTGATTGGCAACATGCACCGCTGGGTTCGGACTAACTGGGATCAGAGCTTCGCCAAATTGACAAAATAACAGAATTTTGTCCATTCAATTCTCCATCCCAATGAAAATCTCCCAATTCAAGTCCCTCCCCAATGGATTCCACCCACACTCCCCTCTCACTCTCTGTAGAAATAATCTGGTTTCAGAGGCATTTTCTTTGTTAAAAGGCCTGTAATTGGGCTAATTGCCATGTGTAGGGAGGCTAGCAGGACACTCCAGTGACTGCAGCCTAATCAGAGGGTGTTGGGATGAGTGTGTGCGAGTGGGAGGAGGTGTGGCCAGAGGGGGTTTCATTAGCTTCAGGCTGGCGCGGCGGGGGGAGCTCGTTACTGGGTGGGCAGGGGACAAAAGGGAGGAGAGGGGGTTATCTTAACAAAGACAATCAGCTGTCCAATGAAGCATTATGGGTATGAATACGTTTAAAATATATGGGAATGAATGGGATTCTCTTTGGACTCAAGGAGAAGTTAATATCTAAAGGTTTAAAGTTAGACTAAATCCAAAGTAATCTAGATTGGTCTGTTTGTGAGTGTGGATTTGGTGCGATACCTTTGAACTCCGCTCCGCTGGGGCTGATGTGCATCCTCTTCTGACATTCTCCACAGCTCATCAGGAAACGGGTCACCGCCTCTCTGGGCAGAAACGCATACGTCTCCGCTATCTGACACACAAATACACCATTTTAAACTTCACTTCAGGATCTTTTAGACTCACTGATCCTACAAACGCCAACTCTGAACGTTATAAAAATCCCATTTAAGCTTAATATATGGTAAAATGTTCTCAGGCCAGACATGATGGCAACAATTTATAAAAAAGATGGAACAGTGATTATGGAAAACAATGCAGTTTACGTTTACCAAGCAAGAAAATAAATGAAACCCATAAATCAGTGGGACTATTTATTTATTTCTTCTTTCCAATTTTTTAAAAGAGATATGCACAAGTAATCATCTGCTATTGCTGCTATTTTATCTTTTTCTTTATTTATTTTCATTTTTGGAGATTTAATTGTTTTTATAAGGGATGTGCACAAGTCATAACCTAGGTGCTGTTATTTATTCTGTTATTTATGCATAGTCTTTATGTATTTATTCTAAAAGCACTGATTGTAAAGTTTAGCTAATTTGAGAAACCATTAATGGTAATGTAATGTTGGGGAATAAAACTAACCATAAACTTCATGTACGTGTCACTTTTCAACATTTTCCCAGCAATTTTGCATATTTGAGACACCGAATAACTATCAGAGGTGCAGAGTAACAATGATTTATTCTCATTTTCTCTTAACAAAGAGCTGTAGAAAGGTAATAACAGGAAACACAAGAGATTAGTTTGCTGACAGGGTGTAAACACTTAGATGTTTTCTTAGGATACTGTCATCAAGTGAACTAATAAGCTCTGATATCTTTATATTCAAAAAGCTGATCTCCTGTCTCAAACGCTCACACCTCTGCCTCTCACTTCCATGTCTATACAAAGGATGAAATCATTTACCTTAATGAGAACGCTAATAATTGTCCTTGTCAAAACATTTCTCTGTCACACATATATACAGTAAGATCCAAAAGTCTGACACCACATTGCAAATCAGTGAAACATTGAAAATTTAAACATGAAAACAAAACGTTTTAGGTTTTTGGGAAAAAAAAGAAAAGTAAAAGTAAAATATTTATATAAAATGTTAAAAGTTTGCGATTTATAAAGGCCACTAATCTAAATAAATAAGTGACATTGATCACGTGTACAGACGGTCAGTGGTTCTTCCACTGAACACTCAAAGGAAAAAAAAAGGTACAAAAGCTGTCAGTACCGTTTCAAAAAGTACTAGGTACAAAGGTGTGCCTTTAGAATGGGTGCACCCCAGTGACAGCTTTTGTGCCCTTTTTCAGTCAAATCATGTTGAAGAACACGATCATCAGCTTTTACACAAACATATAGGAGTTCATACAGCTTAAGAGCTGCTGTCATGAAAGCAGAAGGGAGACAAACTAAATACTAAGACATTCATCTTATTTACTCAACTTTTGATTAATTATTTTGCTGATATTATAACAAGTAAAATCATGAAAAACAGAAGCACCTTTGGACCTCACTGTATTTAAACACATTGAAAGATGATCTACGTCGACTTATATTTTTTCACATACACCATCTTAAAGCCAAACATGATTATATAGCAAAAAACAAAACAAAACAAACAATTCATCATTTGAAAGTTACACACCATTAAACAATCACCGCAACAAATCCACTTCTACACTCAAAAAAAGATGATTTATTCATCATCACCACTCGAAGCTTAGCAAAATTGTATCTTTCTTTGATATTTACCCTCTTCTTTCTCACGTCTGTTTAGTTTCTCCCTCCTCCACCTTTCTGCCATTAAACTGGACAAAGAAATAGAGAAAGTACAGCCCCTCATTGAGGTTCCCTCAAGTGTCTCTAATCTCCCATGAGGCTCTAACAAGACCAGCATGGGTAGCCATGTAACCACAGCTGGATGGTATAGCAAATATGTGAGTGAGAGCATCACGAAGACAGAAGGTGAATTAAACACACAAACCCCACTGCAGCACTGGTAAAAGAGCCAGAAAAACAGAGCTTTCCTCATTCTAGTATCCTGATTCCTCCAGGAGATCCTAAGAAGAGCAGGCACACAAAACCTGATGCCCAGGGAAAAGCTCTGCTCGCGGCCCTACCCTCCCCTCACAGACCAACAGCTGTCATGCGCAACAGGAACAAGGGACAGCGAGGAGGGCACAATATACGTGCGTGCGAGTCAAAGACTAAAACATATATCACAGAAATTATTAATGTAACACAACCAAAAACAAGCATTAATTTGAATAACCTGTAAGTGATAGCTAAATGCACGTGAGGAGAATATGCATTTTTGTAACTGTCCAAAAGAGGGCAGCAGCACTGGACCTCTGCACAACAACCACACCAGGTGAGAGCAGCCCATGTCACTCTCACTTCCCATGTTACCATGACAGCACATGTGTGATACTGAGTTCTAAAGATGTTCACCACAGACCTAAATAAATCTAACCTCACCTCTGCCAACAACAATGCAGAGAAAGAAAGTAATGCAGAAATACAAAAAGAAATGCTGAAAGAAAGAAATGCAGAAAGAAACAAAGAAATGCAGAAAGAAAGAAATACACAAAGAAAGAAATGCAGAAAGAAAGAAAGAATAGAAAATAAAATGCAGAAATGAGGAATAAAAGGTCAGAAAGAAAACAGAAATGCTAAAAGAATTAAAAAGAAATACAGAAAGAAAAATTAAATAAAAAAACGTGCAGAATGAGAAATGCAAGAGTAAAAAGAAAAATGTGTAGAAATACAGTAAACAGAAATGCAGAAAAAGAAAATAAAAATTGCAAAAGGAAATTCAAAAAGAAAGAAAATGAGCTGTAAAATTGATTAATCGCATCTAGCATAATATATATTTATTATTCAATTATTATTATTATATTTATATATATTATATGTGTGTGTGTGTGCGTGTGTATATATATCTACACAATATATATATACACACACACACATAATTGATCATAATTAATTTTATATTAGATATGATAAATCACAATTAATTCATTTTACAGCCCTAAGAAAAAAGACAGAAAAAGGGAATTGTTACGATGTGTGGTAAGGGAACACTCCAGAATGAGTAGCATACGGAAAAGCAGACTTTAATGATCACAGACAGGGATTAAGCACCACACACTTCAACATAACTGAGAACCGACAAGGACTGAGAGAGAACACACGGAATATATACAGTGTGCAAAATGTATAGAAATACAGTAAACACAGAAATAAAGAAAAATTGCAAAAGGAAGCACAAAAAAACAATGAAATAATAAATATAGAAAGAAAGAAATTCAGAACATAATGTAGGAAGCAAAAAATGCAACAAAAAAAAAGACAATAACAGAAAACAAATACAGAAAGAAAAAAATATTGCAAAAAAAAAAAAAAAACATGCTGGAGAATGCAGAAAACAGAAAACAAGAAAAAAAGCAGGAAAAAGAGTCCCACATAGTCCCTCCAGCTTTCATTTTTCGGCTAATGTGTTTTCTGACTGATTCACCCAAAACTCACAGAGGCCAGCGATTCTCTGCTACAAATCACACCAGGACAACACACAGCAGGAGCGCAGCACACACCACGAGCTGCTCGCTTCTGCTCATAAGAATCACAGAGGAAATAAATCAAGCTGACAGAGTACGGGACACTCAAAGTGACAGACAGATACAGGCGGTCAAAAAGGGCTGCATGGGGTATTAAATATAAACTGCACGAGGCCATAAACCCACTTCCATGACTGATCAGAGACAATGAGAGAGAGGTTCCTCGCTTTACTCACCGCTTTATACGTTTTCTTCTGCCCGGCGTGTTTGGGTGTTTTGGCTGGGTCGGAGCTGATCTCCACGTGCATGGCATAGATGATATCATAGAAGTCCTCCACCACAGCGACCCTCTTCAGAGAGGAGCTCTCTGACCCTGAGCCCCCGTCCACACACTGAAATCAGACAGAGACGTACAGATTTCCTTACTTAACAAGCCTAGGCAATATCACATGTTGTAGTTATACCCTTTTACTCATACTCTCACTTCTAAACAGCCAATTTAAAGTCAAATATTAATTATCACAATTATCTATCATGTAAAACAGCAGTGCTTTGGTAATATATAATTAGGCCTGCCTTTGTTATCTTTTGAAATGAATGAAACCTGTTCAACGCAGTTAAAATCATTTATCAAAGTTAATATATTTACCTATCGTGACATTAAAATAACTTTTTAGTGTGAGTGGTTGAACTAATAGAGTCTGTGTTCAATACAAGATTCTCATTTAGTGTAAATGATAAAAAAAAAATGGCTTAATGGCTAATTTATTTATGAATTCAATTTGGAGGGGAGACTGTAAAGTGGAATTTAATAAACAAAGCACAACATGTCCAAAAGAACTGCACTGTTAATAAGAAGGACAGAGCTACTGCCAACTGCTGAGGGCTGGAGGCAAAAATAACCTTGCTTTCTATTTTTTAAAGGTGGTGCATGCTGTAAAAAAAAAATTCTAAATGCATGTTATTAATTAATGCACGTTGAATTTTTTTTTAAATCAATTTTAACCATTTTTTTGACCATTTAATGTACTTCCAGTGAAGCAAAAGCCTCGTCTCTGGTGACGTACTGTATGCCAGATTTCTCAAAGTCATTAAGTTCGCTTAATATAAACTCGTAATTCTACAAGAAAAATATTATGAGAAAAAAGTCTACATCTCACAATTGTAAGGAAAAAGGTTAGAATTGTGAGATAAAAAGTCGCAGATACCTTTTTCATCTAAATTCTGATTTTTTTTTTCTCAGACTTGTTAATATATACTCGCAATCGTGAGTTATAAAGTCTTTTTTTTTTTAATTCAACTTTATATCTCGCAATTCTGACTTTTTTCTCGCAGCTGCAAGTTTATATCTCGCAATCCTGAGAAAAAAAATCAGAACTGCGAGAATTGTGAGTAAAAGTCACAATTTTATTTTATTCATATAAATTTTTATTTTTTTATTCTGTGGTGGAAACAAGCTTCTATAGCATTCAGATCTTCCTCCATCCAAACAATAATCAGTATTCTTTTTCTATAATCTAGCTCACTCCGTACATGCATAACAACATGGAAGAAAACATCTGTTGCTACCTCTGTTTCAATGCGACTTTAAGAGCAAGATTATCATTTACAACAAAATATAGTATGTAATTAATATGTAATTAATATGTGCTTTATAAGTAGAAATAAACAGCCAATATCCCAATAATATCCATGCTAAAAAGTGCTAATAAGTTCATAGAGAGAAATTGAGAACTGGACCATGAACTAAAGTGTTACCCTCCATGCTTTAAAAGTAACGAGGAGCATATTTCACTCTTGCAGTTTTTTTCAGAACAGCATCAGGTTGACGGAGCAGTAAAAGGTAGTTTGGGGATCCAGCTCCCACTGGAGGGCCAACCTTGTTACTAACTCAAATCAACATTCGTATCTTCCTTTCCTTTCATCACCTGTGTCACATGCAGTGATGCTCTGCTCCATCCTCGGTTCTTCACCTTCATCACATCCCCCACTCAGACCCTTCCACCACCCCCCGTACAGGGCCACGTGGTTACCATGGCAGCAAGGGTGTATCAGCGATGCAGAGTCTCACCATTCATTTTAGCGTTAATTACAACTTAAGCTACATCTACATAAATCTGGACACAGTTAAAAATGCACGTTTCTCTATATGTTTTGATCCACACTGAGACAGCGTATTTGTCCTACGAAAATTGAGCCTTTTGAAGATGCTCTCCAAAGTGGATGAATTTGAATTGTAGTATGGACTGTGAAAATGGACGCCTTTGAAAAAGATGTTGTACCTATAGATGTCTATGTTTCATACCATTATGTGCCATTCACCTTCAGTGTTGCTAAAGAAAAATGTTTGTACAATCTTTATATTACATTTCTGCAATTGCTATCCTGCACATATGAAAAACATGAACACATGAGGCCATACAAAGAATGGCGACTGCGTGCAACCTGGACACACCAGTAATTAGTGGGATTGTTTAATAACAAGGCAGTGGAATAGCGTGAGAACTTTATTATGTCTGGTCTCTTTGTATCATCCCAGTGAGTTTTTGTTACATTTTACGCATGTGCAGTACACTGTAAAAAAATGTTATCATGATTTGTTAACATTTTTTCTTTTGTCAAATCAACTTAAATAATTAATGTTATGTATATTTTGAGTTTCTGTTGATTAAACAACCCTTCATTGTATTAACTGAAATTTTTCATTTCAATGAACTCAAAATTTTAAGGCAACTTACTTTTTTAAGTTAAACCAATAATTCTTTTTTCAATTCTTTAACTTTTGGAAAACTTAAAATGCTTGTGTGAATGGAGAATGTCTTGAAATAAAAACACTGTTTTACAATGTATCTGGATTAATGTAGAAACAGTCTTATATTCCACCTGCAGATCATCATGTTACGGTATAACAATAGTTCTGCACTAAACATGAAGCTACCGATGTGGGCGCGGGGTGCGTTCTGACACGCGACGAGCCGCTGCAGTAATGTGACATGCGCTCACACATGTTTACTGCTGGATTCCACTCCACTACATTAACTTCAGGAGATAGGACACGTGTGCCAGGCTCTGCCAATGTGTGTGTGTTTGTTAGAAATTCATGCTGCTGTAGCATGATGCTGCCCAGCCTTCAACCCACCACCCCCCTTTTCCCAGCGTTGCGGGGCACATCAGCGGCCTGGGACGATAGTGCGTGTGACAGCAGCAGCCCAACCACACGCGCCAATGTGGGACACAGGAGGGAGGGGGTCAGCGCAGTACCTTCAGGCACGGCAGACAGGACACTCGCGCATGCCCGTACACACACACAGGGTGCACCTCAAGGCAGAGAGGACAGGATAGAGAGAGATCCCCCTTCCCCCAACGCCTGCACAGGGTCAAAGTCACCGAACCCTGAGAGGGTAAAACCAGGCTGTCCTGCACACACGCTCGCAGCCCGACATTAGCATTTTCTTTGTGCCACTACAGCATGGCATCTTGAGCCGAGAATGCACATGCACGGATATAAATTAAGTGCAATCTGAAATCTAGGTGGCCAATGCATCGTGGCACATCCGATTTTAGGTTCATGTAACGTCCTGTTCACCGAGTTGCCTTCATTTAGTGGATTTTTAAAGGCACCAATGCATCCCTCACTGCCTCACTGAAATCCTACAATCCTGTGCAGCGTTTAGTTGGAAGAACAGAATGTTGTCTGATGGATGAAAGTAGAAAAATTTGTTTAGAAATGTGCATTTTTCATTGTCAACCAATAAATAAACTCTACAGTTATTTAAAGTCCCCCTGTAGTCAATAAATATATCCCTGAAAGCACGTTTGATCACCAAAATGAGAAAAAAAATTTCTTCGTGCCTTAAAATAGCTTTAATGTAACTCTACACGCTTGCTTCGTTTAGTATACGCAGATCTATGAATATGTTAATTAGCCCCGCCTAAATATGATTAGCCTTTTGCTTGACTACGTTATCAAACAGCTAATAATGTTTTGTTAATGTTACACAAACCATGTTCCCGTTCACCATCTCAGAGTCAGACAGCTGCCTTATCCGAAATGCTTTAAACAACTTAGAACGTCAGTGGAGAAAAACAGTTCCTCATAACATCGTAATATACATACACCCGCTATATAGCTAGATCTACACGATTATTCATATCACCAGAAAAATATATACCAGGATAAGCTGGCTTCTCTTGAGGCTCCCCTGCTTAAGAGCGCTCGTAGTTGATGACATTCGTTGATATTTGTCAAGGCACATTGATGTGATTGGTTACAAGTAAAGGTAAAATGTCACAACACCAGTGATTTCAAACCATGTCTTTAGATCACTGCAGTTTTAAGGAGAAAATACTCAGCAATGGTGTTGACTTATGAATTTGCACATGGTTTGTCTGAAAGCATATTAAAAACACCACATAGACGTTGAAAACTTGATTTTTTTTACCTTAAAGTCTGCTTTCAACAAACAAGATATTCATCAACTGTTAAAAAGTTAAAAATACTTTACATACATTCATGTTGATATCAAAAAACAGTGTGTACAATCAAACAAATTCATCTGTTGCTTAGTATCTGCTTTCATGCAGAGTTTAATATTAAGACAAAAAAAGAAAATAATAAAAAAATATTCACTTGTTTATTGATGAGCAGTTTTGATTTTATTATTATTATTTTAGAAGTAAATAATCATTTCCACTTTTTGAAGCTAAATTAGGACACCACTCAGTTTCCACTGACTGGGCAGGCAGGAAGGCACCATTTTGGACAACAGAAAACTGCTCGAAATGAACAGATGAACAAAATGAGCGAGGGGAATTATCCCTTCACTCCACTTCCACCTCTATAAGCGGATGCTTGTGCTGGTTTTAAAGCCTCACACTTTTTCTCGCTCCTGCCGTACCTCCCCCATTCCCTTGATTTCTCACATACCCCCCTCTACGAGCACTAGCACCTCTAACCCAGAACCTCACTTTCTCCCTCACTCCATCTCTCCTATGCTCTTCCAGGCCCTTGTTACTTCCAGCAGCAGTGGATAATTACAGCTTTCCCTCTTTCCCTTTTTAATCTCTCCCTCAACACTCTTTCCTTTCTGCTACTCTGTTTCTCTCTTGCTTCTCCCCACTCCCAGGTCCCGGACCAAACAGCCCTGTTGCTAGGAGACAAGCTGGGTCGGAGCAGGAGAGGCAACAGCGGCGGCAACGGCAGCTCCCCCACGTCTCCGCCTCTCTGGAAACAAGGGATGGAGGGATGGTGGAAGAGTTCAGTGGAGGGGAGAAGCCCTTCAGACATGTGTGTTCAGCCAAAAGGAAGAGACAGACACGACCCCCCACTGATATACAGACATCCAAACAAACAATAACGACAAAACCGCTGAAATTCACAAAGTTCTTACGTGCACCTGCACCACATGCCGAGCTCAGAACGGCAAATTCAGGGTGGAAAACCTGCTAATAGCGACGCAAACATTTATGCTACTGAAGACTGTCTGAGAGCCTGTACCCTCTCCAGGACGAGTGCTGAATGTTTTGGCACACATCCAGAGGACAGATTTGCTTCTCAAATGAATCTATAGTTAAGGACGTTTCGATATTTTAGAAAACATAATAATTACGAAGACAAGCGGGAATGTGCGGCATGGGGGTGTGAAGAGAGTTTTATCTGTAGCGGAGAGATGGACAGGATCGAGTGGGAGTGGAATGAGTTTGACTGGGTTAGTGCTAATTGTGACAGGCGGTCACAGTTTATGGGCTAATCTTGGCAAATGGCTGCGTAGATAAACAAACTGATGGCTAAATGATGGAGTCTGTGTGTGTGTTCATAAGACTAAGAAGAGGGAAGGAACGCACACATATCTGCTTGGTTCCAAAACCTTGTGAACGTCCTACCGAGACAGCATTTTAGGGTATCGTTGGCAAGCTTCCGACATGAAGACCGTTCCAGAAAGTGGCAAACTTAATTATGTGGCCTGCTAAAACACTTGGTTTTGACTCATTTCTAAAGCAGCATGTATCCTTTACAGTGAATGCAATCCCAGAATATAAACTCCAAAGATCACAGATGAAGTAGAAAAAAATGTTGATTATAAATATACCATATTTTATTGAGAAGTACCCTATATTTGTGTTCTGTATAGTTAAGCTTATTAGAGTATCACGCCATTTGCTTAGCAACATGCTAACACCAAACTCTAATGGATATCCACTGTCATTCAAAGGTTTCAGGTTTCAAGGTCATATTAAATTGATCAAATGTGATAGAAAGACATTAATAACGTTACAAAAGATTTAAGTAGCTTGAATCCAATGTAAAATTCGTACAGGGAAATGTTTCACCTCACACGCGTTTCTTATACAAAATTTCAAATAGACCTATTTTTTGATGATATTTTTGTGAGCAGAGTTACTGTTGCCATCTCCGACAAGCCATGAGGTCTCACGCCACACATCATGTTCTCACGAGGTGAAAAAAACATCGCAGAGCAAAGAGGACACTGACAACGCATCGACAGACCAGACAAGGTTGCTTTTGATATGAAACGGTTTCATATTTAAAATATTGAAATTTTTTAAAGAAGTTTAAACAATAAATTGCGTATAGCGTCTCTGTAATGTGTCGTGACAGATCGCTGTTGCTCCTTCAAGCGGCTCGTGAACCGATCATCTCTTCATACTAGTTCATTTATAGCATCAAATAAACATGAATGAACATCAGAAGGAATGCTGTTTCAAGCGCTGAAAGACGTTCAAGTTCACCAACATTAATCTACTAACTCCCCTGACTGCTTTGTCAGACAAAATGGCAGATGCGGGGTTATGATTGGTCAAATCGCATGTCAATCAAACTGCCGGCGAAGGGTCAACTGTGATATAAACTCATTAATGTGAGTTATAAAGTCCGAACTCGGAGATATAAACACACCAATGCAAAGAAATGTTATAGGCTGTTTAAAATGTTGTTTAAAAATTATTAGCTCACAGAACAATCTCTTGATCGGCCCTCTCTCAAACCCATATGACTTTTCACCTATATAACCTCAAGTTTCTTTCTTCTCATCTTTCCCTTGGTCCTTCCTCCATCCCTCCCTTTCCCCCTCTCCTTGTGCCTCAGTCGTCTTTTTCCCAGGTAAAATTGTATTGGTGAAGTGCACTTACATCGTATGTTTTGGCCGTATTGGCTCTCTGGGCTTGAGCTGTGATTCTGAGTTGGAAATAAGATTGGTCATACACTTGGGCTTACACTGCTCCATTGGGATTTAATAAGGGCCTTAAACATGCACACCTGAGTGAATGCATATGCAGAGTGTATGATAATGCACCGCAAATGACAGTGTAGCGATAAGGCGCGCTGTAACTCAGAGCTCTGAGCCAATTAAAACATTGTTAATTTATCCTGCTCTAGAGCACCGAGATTCTTCACCATGGCAACCACAGGAATGCAGGGAGACCAGAATACGCAGCCACTCACCTCACAGGCTGTCCTGCAGTTACTATAGTGTGTGTGCAGACGCAGTGAGATGCTGACAGTGGAAATGAAGATGAGTGACTGCTGGTATACTGTTAGCTCTTGTATTCTCAACAGTGATGCAGCCGTGAATAAGAAACCAGGCCAGAAAACCGATCAATATTTGAGCTGTTTTAGATGATCAGCACTTGCCAATAACTAACAGAAATGTTAAATCTTGGCATCATGTCCAGAATCCACAACAGCCATGTCAATGTACTGTTGTGTCCCAATTCACATACTAATGCAGTATCCTTTGCCATTGTTTAGTGTAGGCTGATTAGTGCATTTATACTGACAATTTCCAAAAATAAAAAGTGCACTTCAAAAGTGCGGATGATGGCGTTAATTCGCCGAAAAAGCTAAAATGCTTCATGCACTGAACGGTTGCAGCTTTCCTTACATAGCAGATATTTACAGACTCCAACATTCGATGACAAAATATCCTTATAACATTCATACACTAGACATTAGAGTACATCTTTCCACCACAAACGCAACAGCAAAAATAACTCTCCTGTTTGCGGAGATTCAGATCTCATAAATGTGACTTCCAATCTTCATATATAATAAATATAGTCAATTTATGAGACAAAAAGTCACGCCTATTTTCAAATTGCTAAAATTGCAAATTTATATCCTTCGGTGTCACTTTATATCTCACATTATGGCATTATTTGTTTTTATTTTAAGGCAGCGGCTATTTGCACATGAAAATAAAATATTTTCTTAGCAATAATTTATTTTGAAAATAGAGATATATTCTATTAACACTAAATAAAAGTAGCAGTTCTTTGCAATAAGTGCAAATAGCTGTTATTTATACTTATAATTAGTGGCAGTCACTATCTGCACTTCAGTTTTGCTGTATACATCAACAGGAAGCAATAGCAACTGAGTGTAAATGATTATATTTATTAAAATTATTAAATGGATATTGGGGCAATAAAGCCCTCCCTATACCTACCCCTATAAATACTTAATTATTAAACATTCGTTATGCACTTTATTTCCACTTTTCAAATATTTTCTTCATTTTTGTTGAAAATAAATACCTTTATGGTCTGATTTGTGATGTGAAAAGGGAGAAGAGCGAGTTCAGCAAAAGGCGGATTCGGACTTCAAAAGCAACTTCCATGCACAATACTCCCTACGGCCTCTACGGAGGGTCTCTTTTTTAATCTTGTGTGGCCCAACCAGTCATTGGTGGGCAGAGTTAGTGTAAATAGCCTTTGCCAACAAGACAGGCTATTTACACCTAGTGTAAAAAGACACTCTGTCATTTTAAACTTTCTCTTACCTTTTTCTTGAGACATAAATTGGCTATTATGTGTTTTGTTTTGTTTTTAAATTACACACTTAAGCTTAATCAACTTCAATTTTATCTCCCTCCACTCCGTAAATATCAGCAACATCAGCATTGAAAAACTCATAATGCTTGGCCACAAAAGATGGGGTACTGGGAGGGTATGAAAGTGCTCTATGCTATCACTGCATCAGTTATTTTTGAACTCAGTACCTCCAACATGAGATTCAGTGTTCTGTCACATAATATTAATCTCCTTCTAGTTAGACTTATTTCATTTCTCTGTTCACGGGTGATAAATGAAACTAATCATTTTGGTCTGTCATTAGCCCCCTCCAGCTGTGTGTATGTGTTTCTGTTAGACTTCCAGGGTAGTGGAACGACACTTCCTCTTTTCTCTAATTCATAAATAATCACTCTCGTATCTGTCCTCATGGTTTGCACATCTGAATCTATGGCCACAGATACGGCTGGCCTCCTGGGGAGGCCAAATTATAGACGAAAGAAAGACTTGGTTTTGTGTGAAGCGACCTGATCCTATTCAATAGCCCATGAATATTCAGGACGAGCCACTCTATTTGCAGATATCAAAAGTAGCTTCACACCAACTTTATTAAAATCAATTAGTTCCACTATGATAGAGTGTGATCCAGTGCTCCCTTCTAATCTCTCATTCCACACACAACCTCAGTGTCAATGTCATGAGATCAGTTTATTAGCGGTGCATGCTAAATCTAATGCTCATACTTCAGGATAGTGATCTGAATAAACTAAATAAAAGTAATAAACTTTGTCGCTTAACTCATAACCGTACTTACATTTCTAACAATTAGACACAGTCTGTTGAGAGAAATCGTGAGTAAGTGAAGAGGTGTTGTGTGCGCTGTGTGAACATGATGCTTATTGTATCTCAAGACAAATGTGAGCATTTACTCATCTCATTTGAACAAAAACAGTCAGTCAGTGTTCCTCAAAATTAATAAAAACAGAAGAATGCAAACTCAGAATATTACACAATCCTACAATAATTAAATATGTTGAATGACACAAATATACTTTATGTATTTAATCTCACTTTATTAATTAATTAATTTCTTTGCTGCTGACCTTTAATGATCCAATTCAAACATGTAGTACGAATAAGCAAAGATGACTTGATAAATATTACATTTGTTTCATTTTATTTCTAAAGTGTTTTACTTTATTCTCCTGAATCCTATTCTTCTGCGATCCAGAATGGCAGCACAGCTGAAAGGTTTGTTTGAGCTGCGCCCTCTACTGCACAGGTGTGGATTTGCATTACCACTTTTGGTGTGAAATGTCCTTTACATGTACTAAAAATAACTTTTTTGTTATTAAAAAATGTAAGCCCAGCCCAACACAACAGAAACATAACACATTACTTTCCAGTAACGTAATTAGTTACTTTTTTAGGGAGTAACGAAATAATGTAATTCACTACTTTTAAAAGTAAGTTTTCCCAACACTGGTTACGATAACATTGAAATATGTTTGTAAGCACAGTGATGAATATCCCAGATGGCGACTGTTACACAGGAAAGTCTTTTTAAACAATATTATTTATTTATTATTACATTTTATTATTAAAATTATTATTAAAAACTTCATCCACCAAATCTTAATTAACCACAAGTTTGTGCACTCATGGTTCTGTTCATATATCACAGATTAACCAAAGTTTTTGCAACATTCAGGTGCGTGTCCTGTATATTTGCCAAGGAGAATGCTAAACCATATTTTGCTTTTAAAATAGGATTGACAATCATATTCTGTTGCTGTGTGAATGCAGTTAAAGAGGATGAATGGGCTTTTACAGTCGGCATTAAACAATTTCTGATAGTCTTTTATTGCTTGTTGTGACATATCTGAGCGTAACCACTTCTCAAACAAGAAAAAAACTTGATTTTGAACATCTAGAATTGATTGGATCATTTTGGTTTGCCATTGCTGTGATGTCATGTGAGTGACGGCTTGTCCCGCCCCCACTCGAGGAAACACATCATCAGAGAAGAGGAGAAATTTTGCAAGAGAGTTAAAGTTATTTTGATTCAAGATTATGAGGGCACACGAATAAAAACAAATGATGTGCACGGATAAAACATTTACAATAAACACTGCAATTTTCCAAAATACAATTTTGATTTCATGGTGTAACCCCTCTACCCAGGTCCTACTCGCCCCACTCTGCGCGGGCCTCAAACCCGGGTCCCCGGCATGGGAGTCTGACGCTTTAACAAGGAGGCAAAAGGCTGCAACCCCTAGTGCCAGTCGGTTTACTCGCACAGCGACTACGAGCTGGCCTCCATTACACTGGCATCTTTAAGACACAGCCAAAAAAGCAGCACCCTAGCAACCTAGCAAAACACCTTAGGAAAAGCATAGCAACACGCTGCATTACCTCAGAACACCATAGCAACTTAGCAACAGTATAGCAATGCTCTCACACCCTAGCATCAAAGAGGCTCATAAGACACTCCGAGTAAGAACCCACCAAGCAACAACCCAGAATTTCCTAGTAGTAACCCAGCAACCACCCAACTTTAAAAAAAAGCGTAGAATCACACTGACTACACCCTAGCAACTACATAGGAACTCTATGACATCTACATTTAGCAACTAGTTTTAAGTAATGTAGCGTGAACACAGCCACATAGACTTGAGCAAGGGCGTTTTTGACTTTGCCAGAAAGAAATGGCCCAAAACACAAGTAGCGACCTCCCAAACCACCTTGGAAACAGCACAGCAATGCTCTACTTAATGGCTAGTTTTATATGAGCAAACACCACTGACAGTTTCTTAACAGAGTTTACTCTTCAGTGAGATATTCTGTCACCTATAGGACCTCTTAATGAAGTTCCGTAGAGAAGAGAACATTGTGTTTGTACACTAAAGAACAAACTGACCACTAGCTGCCCTGCAAACATCCGTATGGCTCCTTCCTCAGAAGAACAACACTCTGTTCCAATGCATTCATATTTTTATCAGTTTCTGCCCTGTCCTCTCATCCCCCTCCTTCCCTCCCTCCCTCTTCCTCATGCTCCTGTTAGCCTGAACTCTCACTACCGCAATTACCGCTGGAGCTACATCTACAGCTGCTCAACTAGCAGAGGGGGGTCAGGACCGCCGGGTGTGTGCGGCAGTGGTAATCTGAGTGAAAGAGGAGAGGGGATGTTTTCTCTGGTTTTCTCATTGTTGCGAAGCCGAATAAACCGAAAGCCCTTGATGAGCAGTCAGTGGATGTGACAAACTCTTGCTCTTTACTTGCTCTGAATGATTAACCACTCAGATCATTGTCCTCGTACAACATCTAAACCAACCAACACACACACACTAATCTTACCAGCTGCTCCCCTACACCTGCTTTTTGTCTGTGTATGTGTAAGAGATATTTGAGCCCCGGGTAACAGTGACTGGGGGGTATGGGTGTTGTTAGGTTGGTCATCTTTAGTGTCCACATGAAAGAGAAAGAGGTGCATCGGGAAAGGACGATGAAGTTTGCTTTCTTTTGACAAAGAATCTGAACTTTGTCAAATTAGCAAATGAATTAAAGTTCTCTTTCTAAAATGACTTGGACGTCATGCATGTGTCCTGCAGTCCATTTCTTCAGTATTGAAATTCTGCGAAATATGGTAAGCAGATAATAATTTTTATGATATGGCTAATAACTGATAAATGGCAGATACAAAAAAAAAAATCTACTATTTTGTCTAAATTAATTCAACAGAAAACACTAAAAACTAAAATCACTTATTTTAAATGCAAGTTAATTTAGGCATCACAAAAATATAAAATTACAACTTAGAAATTATATAATAATAATAATAATAAATTAATTTTCATTTCAAGATTCATTTAACAGTGATCAGTGTTATTATTGTTAGCTATATATATATTGTCAGTTATTATTAATAACTATTAAAAATTGTTTACGGTAATTTAAATTCAACTGAAATAAAATAACAAATATGAGATGAAAAAAGAAAATTACAAATGTTATATTGGAAACCAGCGGAAATAAGTACATTTACGATTATAGATTTGCGTGTAAAAATATTAAAAAAATAATAATAAACAGAGCAATTCCGAGAGGGTCTTCGCACCTTGGTGCTCGGGGCCCTAATAAAAGCAAAATAAAAATATGAATACATATTGTAATACTATATAAATAATACTAAAAATCACAGAGACTAAAAGCATCGGAGACTGACATGAAAGAAAAGAATTGATTGAATCGAGTCTATTTTTGTTTTTTACGCACAAAAAGTATTCTGGTCGCTTCATAACATTAAGGTTGAACGACTGCAGTCACGTAAACTATTTTAACAATGTTTTTACCTTGAAAGTGGTAATAACGTTGCAGTCTATCAGAGCTCAGAAAGCTCTTGGATTTCATCAAAAATATCTTAATTTGTGTTCATAAGATGAACGAAGGTCTTACAGGTTTGGAACGACATGAGGGTGAGTACTTAATGACAGAATTTTCATTTTGCTGTGAACTAACCCTTCAAAAAGCGCAAAAATATTTCAAATTCTGAAGTGCAACTGAACAACTTGAGACGCTCATGGCACAAAATTCTGAAAAATGCCCAAAATGCCCATCCCTAATTGGAAACGGTGGTAAACATGTCACAGCTCACTGACTGTTCAGATAAACACAGCAAAAACACCTCCCACTTCATCTGCAGGGGTACGACCCATGATGATCTCAACTATCACAGCCACGATCTCATCTCTACACCTGCACATGGTCGACCACAAACACAAACACCCATCAAACATTCCAGCCCAGTGTGTGCTGAGGTAGGGTCTTTCAGTAACACAGAATAATTTAGCTCAGCATTTGGGGCTTCTTTAGGGCACTGAGATGAATGGACTGATAAAACAGGCTATCCCATTTGACAAGCTCCCTTAGGCGGAGCAAAGGCTAGACTACGCACAAACACACAGCTAAGGACAGAGCGAGCCATATTTTACACACATGAGTTAGCGAACGTGAGTTTGCAGTCTGTATTGAAAAGTCGCGAGCTTGTGAATCAGAATCTTATTGGATAGGGGAATCTGTATTAAAGCTTTAGTTTACTTAAAAATTATTATTCTGTCACTAATTACTCACCCTTATGCCGTTTCAAACCCGTGAGACCTTTGTTCATCTTCGGAACACAAATTAAGTTATTTTGATTGCAGTCTGAGAAGATTTTATTTTCCCTCATGAAAAGCAATGTAATTACCACACTCAAGGTGCAGAGAAGTAGTAAAGACATTGATAAAATAGTCAACATGACTACAGTGCGCAAAAACAAATCAAAACTGACGACTTTATTCAACAATTTTGTCTCTTCCCTGTCATTCTCTTACGTTGTTTACATTGTATAGACAGTTCAGCGCTTCCGTGTTCTACGTCGGGACGCCGACTCATTATTGTCCGGCTCCCGCGTCAGCACAGCACACGCATCCATCAGAGACGCCGTTCTGACGTAGAACATGGAAGCGCTGAACTGTCTACACCACTGCAGTCACATGGACAATTTTAACGATGTCTTTACTACTTTTCTGGACCTTGAATGCGGTAATTATGTTGCTTTCTATAGGGGATAAAAAAAACTCTTGGATTTCATCAAAAATATCTTTATTTGTGTTCTGAAAATGAACGAAGGACTTACTGGTGTGGAACAACATGAGGGTGAGTAATTAATGACAGAAATTTCATTTTGGGGTGAACTAATACTTTAACAACACCCAGAATTTGACTCTAAATTATTTCAAGATTTTCTTTTAAAACACAAATACATTCAATCAATTGTAAACATCTAAGACTCCAAATACTTTTAGGGGTCACTGGATATGATGTTTTTATGTTGTCTTCAAATGCTTACTATCCTGTCCTACCCCACCCCACAAAATAAAAGAAGTTTTAGAACAAAATAAGCAAAATAGAGAACAGCGTTCTTCTGCAACAGTTGCTCAGTGTTTGGAGAGAGAGAAAGGGAGGAAAGAGAGGAACGTTAAGGGCTATTAATAGTGTCCACAGACGCTGGTGTCAACTGCATGTGATGGCTGTGTGACTGTTTCCTCCAGCCACCTCTTTCTCCCTCTCTCAACATCATTAGTTCTTTCTCCCTCTCCTGAAATCCCCTCTGCTTTCACTTGCTCCATCTCGTTGAACGATCAGCTATATTATCTGTAACCATTTTGAATCGCTAAACCTTTTTTCCGCAAAAAAAAACCTGGCTATTGTCATGTTTCTGTCTTGAGCTGATATGAAAAAAATTCTCCATCATTCAGTCTTCTCCTCTCATGCCTTCATCCTTATAAGCAATTTCATCCCGTCTTTCTCACTTAACTCTCCTGCTACAGGTCATCTAAGGTGAGTCAGATGAGGCCCTATTTTCATGTGTGGATGATGTCTGCTGTATTCACACTATTTTAAGCTGATTGTTTTGATGAGTAATAAAGCGAGGCGTCTGAGAGAAAACAGTTTGTCAGTCATAACGACAGACTGATCATTGTCTTCATACCGAGCTGCTGATCAGTTCACTGTAACAAATTACTACTGCACACAAGCACACCAATGAGGTCAATAACAGAATGCCGTACGGTAATTAGTTTTCACTTAAAATCATTGTAATAGGACATCCGGGTAAAACGTCGCCCTGACTGAGCCTGGTTTCTCCCAAGGTTTTTTTCTCCATTCAGTCACCTGATAGAGTTTGGGTTCCTTGCCACTGTCGCCACTGGCTTTGTTAGTTGGGTACACCTACAATTACAATATTATATGGATGAATACATAGAGATGAAATTGAGGATTTTTGCAATGGAACTAAATCAACACTGAACTGACTCAAGCTAAACAATGACACAATTTTCTTCTAGAGCTTCTGTACAGCCGAAACAAACTTTGTTGCATAATTTTCTTCTTATGATTGTAAAGCTGCTCTGAAACAATCTGGATTGTAAAAGCGCTACATAAATAAAGGTGACTTCATTTAGATATACTAATGTAAACAAACAAACAAAAAATAATGTTAAAGGATTAGATCATACAAAATGTACATTTTTTCATTATTTACTCACCCTCAAGTTGTTCAAAAACTTCTGCTGTTGCTTTTTTCAAAAGACACAAAAGTAGAACAATGGAACTTTTTTGGAACAGCTCTTCCAAACCACAACAGGTCATAGTCGCTAGGAGCTGTGAAGCTCCAAAAAATTAAAAAAAAAAAAGTATTTTTATTTTTTCAGTTTACATTTTAGTCATTTCGTTACTTAGCTTTTGACAATTTATTGGGTTTTTTTAAACACTGCTATTTATATTTAATTTATTTTTGCATCAGTTTTAGTCACTTTAGAACTTCAACTTAGTTTAGTTTGTTGCCAAGGCAAGGCAACATTTTTAAAGTTACGTTTTATAAATTTTACGTTTTTCCTTTAATATTCATATTTCAATTTTATTTTCAATTACTGAACATGATTAATAGTTTTAATTTTAGCTAACAATAACAACAATGGTCCATGTTAAGTATACTTCACTTTTCATGTGTATGAGAGGGTCAACGTACAGTGTGCATAACACGAATTTTATCATCAGAACAGTATGCGCGTAACAGCGCTTCGCACATCCTTAATTTGTTGCAATCATTATCTTCTCCACAAGCTGGCAACTGGGGGCATCGATTCACAAGGTAGTCGAAGAAAAACTGCATAAAAACAGACCAGAACGCGTGCAAGCTACAGCGACACTGGTGGCCTACATAGATGACAGATTGTTAGAAAGTACCCTCATTTGTAAAACTCTAGCATGAAAGAATACAAAGATGTTTCCATAAGTTGTAACTCGTGGCGAGCGATTGCTCAAAACTGTGCATTACCCATGTAAGCGTATGAGTCAAATGAAGTATACTTTGCAAGACTGTGCATTCGACTGTGTGCATGCACTAGCGTACCCATTAAAAAAAACTACATATAACCAGAGCTTCGCTTAAACACTATGTTTGAGGTATTCTGCCATACAATATAGTTTTGTGTAAAGAACAGACCAAAATTTAAGTCAGTATTCACTGGTAATCTGCATTTATGTACGGAATTCAAATGAAAATTTTTTTTTTTTTTTTTTAGATCCTTGTCACGGCAAACTGTTGTTGTATGGAAAATAGCTGCATCACATTTCTCTAGACACATCCAAGTCTCTGTGTTTCCCTGAAAATATAACAGCATGTGGTTTGGAACAACATGAAGGAGAGTAAATAATTATTTGGTGTTAAATTATTCCTTTAAAATTCGATCAAGAGGATCAGGTCACCAGATGACCTTTGACACAAGTTCTAATTTGTACCACAGGACAGGTATAAGTTTCTCAATGTGTCTCATCTGATATAAAACCTTCAGGCAATGGCCATGATATGAACACGCTGATAGATAGGATCTCCTTCACATGGGTGCTCGAGTGCGAGTCTGATCTGGGTGTCTGGATCTGTGTTACCTGTGCATTGGTACACAGTCACTGCACTGCTAATCAAACGGTGAGGGAATCACTTTCTCTCAGTTCCTCCTATTCACGTCAATTAGCCCCCCCTGAGTGAACTGAATGGGAGAGATGTCTCAAAGAAAGCCGCACAGCCAAAGCAAAGAGAGAGAGCGTATTTGAATAGGACAAATCTGGGGCAGCCTCTTCATTATGAGGGTGCACAGAGCGCGGAGGGGGCATCCATCTTAACTTTTCCATCATACCAGTTTCCTTTCCTTTATCAGTGAAATGTTCATGAGATGAATCTTCATCTGGGCTTCCATTTGTTCTGCTGAGAGCTGACCTGCTCACCTCGTCTCTGCCTCTCTATTGCTCTCGTACACACACACACACACACACACACATTTCTAACTAGCCTTTTCACCAATACCACCACACACTGCCATATTGTCTCACTAAGCTACACAGGTGAACTAAATCGGCAGGTGTGTTTAGGTTTAGTCAGTTGTTATAAAATAAAGTCAACGGCTTGGTATTCTGAACTCTTCAGCTCTGAAAATGACATTATGAAGATTAATCATTTGAGAAAGATAACGCAAGCACAGGCTACAAGAGTCATTCTTATTAAAAACATACATCTCTATAAAACTCTCAATACATAAATGCTGTCATTTTTGTGTTTCACTAAATGCTTTTCCTAATGGTAAAATCCAAAACAAAAAAAAGAAGAAGAAGTGCATGAATAGGGACCTCTAACTTAAATGGGCTTTCAAAAGGATGCCGTTTCTAAACCGATCCATACAAACCATTATCATGAGAAAACGCAACTATTTAACGAGTTGGCAATTCCATGTGAATTCGTACGATTTGATTAATCTGAAAATTAATCTGATTTTTTAGGAAAAATTAAGCATGAAAGTCCATCGTTAAACCTGTCAATGAGATTGAACAGATTCATACGAACGCCCACCATTTCACCAAAATGATGAATTATCGTAAGAGTGTGTTGGTCTAACTAACCCCAAACAGACACATGTGGGTCATGATAATGCTGATGAAAAGGGGAGGAATTTATATTCCTCACAGTATTCATGTTGGCTTCCATTTTTGAAAAAAATAATAATAATACTTATAGTTTGATGTAGTAATTTTAAAAACGTCAAGTAATGTATAACCATCAAATGAAACGTACTTTCCATGCACTTTGACGTTTACTAATTTACTTAAAACATCAAGGATCTAAGTACAAAAGCAAAAACAAAAGGTCTTCTCAGGACTACTTGACCTGAACAAAACGTGCCTTTTCATAAAAAGTTCAAATGTTATATTCTGTAAAAGCTTTTTTACCATTCACGAAGCTCAAAAGGTTTCCTCTCTGTTGTCTGGTTTGCTTGTCACATGACAACAAAATGTCTTCCATGCTGGTTACACTACACTGACTTTTCAAAATCATATTTTACACTAGTATTTTCACAACTATAATATAACAAAGCATTTTTTGACAACCACTTTGTTTAAAGCCTCACCAAACAAAAATTCATTAAAAAAAAAAAACATTCAGAAACTGAAAACAGCATCACAAAGAACTATGTTCAAGTTATCGCCTGTATTAATTCAATTTCAACTTTAAAATGTAATTTATTAAGGCAAAATACATTTATTTTTAACTACTAGACCACCTTAAAGTCCCGTTTCACGGAAATATTAGATTCGTTAGCTCTGAATTTCACTGAGGGTAAATTGGTGTTGATTTTTAGTGACTGATAGTGATAACAGCTTCCGGACAATCGGGTGACAGAGCTGCCACCGTTCCCGTGGATACCGGGCGGAGTGACACACGAACAAGTGGTTACCGGAGACAGGAGAGCGACATGAACTCCACCACAGATATACAACCGGGAACAAGATTCACCGGCAGCGCGACGCGTAAACATGTGCTCCATTGTGCGTATGGCGCAGAATTTGCATAGGCAAATGTCACGCAGAATTACGCGTTGGATAAGCAGACGGGGAAAAGAGCACCCATACTAACCGTTGCCTTGATGGGGACGTACAGGACCGGTCTGTCCGCTGCCCCATTCTCGTTCTCGTTCTCGTTCGGCTCTCCGTCAGTGTTGCCCACCTGGAAACCTTTGGATTTGACCCAGAACTTAAATTTGGCGTTGATGTGGTTGCTCTCGATATAGACGCCCTCCGAGTCGTCGCTCTGTAAGAGGGTCTGCAGAATTTTGTTGTATTTTCGCCGGGTGACGGTCTTTGTTTTTCCGGAGTCCCCGTAAGTGCGAAGGCACCACTCCTGAAAATCACCAAACATCTCCGCCTCGGACACCGCGGGGCTTCGGCTCCTTCTCGTTAAATCCATCCGTTTTTTGGCTGACATGGCTTTGTCGGTCCTCCTCCGGAACGAAAGAGGCTTCGCAAAAATGTTAGATATGTAGATATAGCTCGTAATTTACCGCGAAGACGAATGCAAATACTCTTCAGCCGTGCTGTGTTTGTCTACCCTCGCACCTGTTAACGGAACCGTTTCTTCTGTCCCACAGGATGGCAAACAAATGACAGTCCCGCGTCTCCTGTTGAGGAACTGAAAGAGGGGCCGTCCTACAAACGGCTTTCGCCCACCTGTAAGCTGAAGGCTAATTAAAACAAACAGTCCATCGCCCGAATAACCTAAATACGACGGTTAGAATGTGTTAATGAACGCAGGAGTCCAAGGATTGCTTCTGATGAGGAGTAAGTGTCCGTTGAAGCTCGCGCGCCGGTCGGTTGAGTGAATGAACTGCTGCTCCACCTGAAATCGCTCACCACCTGTTAGAATGAGCTCGAGCTCGCTTGTTCACGCGGAGGACGGATTTCTGCGTGTAATGTGAGGAATACTAACTGACACGCGAGGCGGTTGGATGGATGGGTTTGAGCGGCGTCCCATGCGCTGTGGGACAGTCCAGATCCAGGAAGTGCACGCGTTCAGATAGCCCAAATCAACACAAAGCAGATGAGCGTCCCGCAGAAACCTATTTCGGACCTATTTTAGGAGGTTATTGCGTTTACATTTTATTTATTATTATTAATTTTTTGTCATTTATAAAGTACTGTATTCAGGCAAACCCAATGTAAGGCGCATTTACAATGACATTACATTAGTTATCAGTTTCTCTGATGCTGGTGTGAATGGGGCTTTTCAAAAAATCAAATAGCCCATTGTCATTTTGTAGCTCAAACAGTAGAGCATGGTGCTAACAAAAGTAAGGTCGTGGGTTCGATTCCCGGTGAATGCATGTGCTGATCAAATCTGTATCATCAACTGAAATTGTTGCTTTTGATAAGTGTCTTCCAAAATGCCTGAATGTAAATATTAGTCTGTGAGTCTTCACAGGTATTCCACAGTCAAGGAAAACCTGGAAATATTTAAATTTGATTGTGATTTCAAGGCCTCGAAAACTCTTAGGCAGTGGTCTTTCCTATGATTAAAAAAAAAAAATCATAGTATTTAATTATTAAAGAAAATAAAAAGTCTGGGAACTGTGTCTGGATGACTATATGTTGTGGAATCAACTTTCATTTAGATGCATATGTCCTGAGGAAAAATGTATTTGATCATGAGAGTTTGCTCTTTCAAATCTTAAGAGACTCAATGGAGTCTAAAATATAAGAATAATTCAAATCAATTAATATTAATATTTGGTTGGAGCCAATGTAGCCTCGTGAGTAGCGCTACAACATGTTGTTCGATTGCACTTTGGGCAACCCGAGTTTGAGTCTTGGCTCGCTTGGCTTTCCTGATCCCATCACCCTCTCTCTCACACTTCACTTCCTATCTACTCTACACTATCCTATCTCAATAAAGGCAAAAAGCCAAAAAAAATAATTAAAATATATATATTAATCATTTAATAATCAACCAACTAGAGAGAGAAATCCTACTCCAGATAATGAAATAATGTGGGCGATCGAGGAGACCTTGAGTGAACAGTGAGCATGGACAGTGTGTGCTGGGCTGAGTGCTTTTGTGTAACTGCAAGTGCCATGTGACTAAATCAGACACAACATACTGATACAACATTCAGTGTGCGGACAGAATTGTGTGTCATAGTAAAAAAGGGCTTTCAAAATATTTAATTAAAAAAATCGACCTATCATTGATGTTCCATGAAAACTGAGGGCTGATTTTGAATTTTTTTTTAAATTTCTGGACAGCTCAACTCGATTTAATAAAGTTTTGTGACTTTTTGTCCATGTCTATAGCTTTGAAGCCATCAGTGCACAGTTCTACTTCTAAAAAAGTGGAGGGGAAAGTACAATATAAAAACTTCTTTATCCAGGAAACAAAACATATTGATGACTCATCCTGCACTACACATATTTTGTCCAATCAAATGCCCCCTAGAATGAGTAAGCCTCTCCTCTTGCCAACTAGCAACTACCAAATCCTGATTCATGACCCTATTGGCTAAAAAATTGGATGACCCAAATTTTGTTTCAATAGCAAATACATCAGCACAGGAATGAAAAGTGTGCCTGTCAAGTGACAATACAGAAATTCATGTACAATGCATGTCTGTCTAGTTTTAAAGGGTTTGTGTTTTTCCTCTGATTTATGAAAAACGAGTGAAGAGTAACTTCAGTTATGACTTGGGAACTGGTAGGTCTGTCTTTTGTACACACCCTAATCTCAAACGCTCCCTCTCAGCAAAAGTTATCAGTGGGCACAGGGAAACAAAGTACTGGATAGAACGAGTTGTATTGAAATAGCCTTTTGCTTTGGGAAGTGAAAGTGGGTTTCAAAACCCTGCTGACTCCCTCCCTGCCTCTTTTCCCCTTTTCAGCTGTGGCCCAAGAGAGAAGCGAGCATCTGCTTCCAGAGAAAAGTGGTCAGTCATCTGTGGTTAGCCCACTAAAGTCTCTTCCCTGAAATGTTTGTCATTCTGTATGTCGAAATCACAACCGCTGGTTTGGGCCTCACCAGGTTCCAGTTGGCCACTCAGACACTTATGCTGTCATCTGGGACTGTTTGTATTGTTAGTATTGTGCAGTCAGAGTGGCATGCTTTAAACTTCCCATTACATATTGTATGTAGTGGAAATAAACGTTCATTGAAATGTCAGAATGTGTTCATATTATCCACCAAACGTTCTGAAACGGAATTATACTGATGTATAGTGCTTTGAGTTTTTGTTATCATTCTTTTTTTCTTGTTCAGTCTAGCTCCGCATGGGACTGGAGATATGTGTATGTGTGTGAGGCTCTGCTCTATACAGGACTGTGTGTAAGGGTGGTATAGTTATGTCTATCTGTTGCTATGACGGCAGTCATCAGCAGAGGCTGTGAGTGGGTGTAGGGTACAGTGTGCTGCTTATCCCTGCTGACTTACTTGTGTGCATGGGTTTGTGCAATTCGGACTGCTCTCGTTACTGCAAATGTGAAATGTTTTATGCTGATCATTTAAATTCTGAAAATGAAATGAATTCTAAGTCATTCAATTTCAAATTTAATTCAACAAATCAACTCCTAGGCAGACATGCACTATATGAAATTTGCCATCTTCAATTTTTCCTTTTTTTTAATAAAAAAATATATTTATTGTCTTTCAGTTCTTAATGAAATGTATGCGTCGTATTTGAACAAACACATGTGAAAGGTGAGTGATTAACTTTACATTTGTTGTATATAAGTTAATTGACTCTTCGCAAAGTCCCGCCCCCTTTAGTTACTGTTGCTTTGTCAGACAAGCCGTGCGCTCTCACGCCACACATCATGTTCTCACGAAGTGAAAAATACATCGCAGAGCAAAGAGGACACTGACAACGCGTCGACAGACAAGACAGAGCAGGTTACTTTTGATATGAAACATATTTGAAATTTTTGAATTTTTAAAGCTGTAAATAGCATATAGTGGCTCTGTAATGTGTCGTGACAGATCGCTGTAGCTCCTTCAAGCGGCTCGTGAACCGATCATCTCTTCATACAAGTTCATTTATAGAATCAAATAAACATGAATGAACATCAGAAGGAATGTTGTTTCAAGCGTGGAAAGATGTTCAAGTTCACCAACGTTAATCTACTAACTCCCCTGACTGCTTTGGCGGATAAAATAGCGGATTCGGGGTTATGATTGGTCAATCAAAATACAACATGGAAAAATAAAAATAACTTTGTTGAAATCATTCACAACAGACTTCCTGTCATGTTTTAATTTTTTTTTTTAAATTAAATGATTAAAAATAAAATACAAAAAAAGCAGTACAAACACTGGCTGCATCATAAAACTAAGACAGTTTTTTTTCTTGGTTGTGGATGGAGGCAGCATCTGAAAACATGAAAATGCTGTCTTCGGAGGGTGAATCCCAAGCCATGAAGGCATGTCTGAATCTGATGTTAGCTTCACTTCCTGTCTGCTGAGATACCTTCATCTGATTGATTTTTTTGAAGGCAGCAGATGTATCCTTCACTGCCTTTGATATCCCACAATCCTATTCGCTCCATTCGGTGACAGTTGAGCTAGAAAAATAAAGATGTCATCTGAAAGTTGTAGATGGTTGTCAGTTTGTGTGTAAATGTACATTTTTTGACCAATGTTTTCTAGCAAGAAATTACTACAGTAGTAATTAAATATTTTAGTTCTCACTAAAGCTCGCTCCATTTTGCTGTATCGTTCAACTGTTACGCTGCTTCATAAGTCTGTCCGAAGTCAGTTTTTGCCTGCAGAACCATTGCCTATAAGCAGCGAGGCAACAAGTTTTGAGATGCAGCCGGAGTCTGTTAGTGTGTGGTGTGTTGACTTGGTTACATTGCGGCACTCCACATACTAGACTCTAAAAAAAAAAAAAAATCAGTGATTAGAGAAAACTATTAAATGGATCCATACTATTAAATGCATGGTAGCATCCATACATCATAAATAATAATATAATATAATATTACATATTTAAAAAATATTTCATTATATAAAAAAATGATATATACATTCTAGTGTTTTTAAAAAAAAAAAATCTTTTAGTGTGGGCCAGTCTTTTGTCATGGGAAATAAATAATATTGTTTTTGTTTTTTTTCCCCCTGCGTGTCATGTATTGGAGAAATGGAGAAAGTATAAGGGCACAAAGCAATAGGGGCTAAAGCAAAACCTGGAGACCTTACACGTAACTAAGAGCATTGTGGAGTGATCCTATGACATAAAAGTCTCTCACCAAGTAGTTCATTTTGTATAATCCATCACCCTACTACCTTTGAAGTTCTTACCACCAATGTTCCTGTGTCCGGTTGCGTGCCAACAGCCGTTCTATGCACACACAGATCTCTAACCTCATCTTTCACAGTAAGCTGAACAGCGGGAACTTAAGACATGTCTGTCTTGATCAATATCTCATGGTGTCATCACATGGGCTTAGTGTGGCTGAGAACCAGTTGTGTGTCAGGGCAACAATTGAAAATAAAAGTACTGAAATCGATTTAGAAAGCTGCGATGTTGAGAATGACAGATGTAGAGTGAGACTAAGATAACAAGACTATATTGTGCAGAGCAATCGATCTCGATCTCAGACAACTTTCTTGGGAAAGACATCTGATATCGAACACCATTTTTTTGCTTAAATACATGTAGCGGTTCGGATATTTTATATTGTTTATACCCTGACCCATGTTCTGCATGAATGCTATCCCAATCACAGGCTAACGGATGATCCGTTCTCAATGCCGATTCATTGTTTGTCTGTTTTGCGGCGTCCCAGTGGCCGAAACTAGGGCAGCACTGGTCTCTTGAAACACTGTGGAGCCAAACACCCATCAATCCCTTGCGCTGCACCTCATTACCGGGCTGTCCTAAGACTGTACACGACCATAATAGCTGTTTAACGATCCTCTATCCATCTTCCATAATCAAAATGGTGCCTGGAGATACCAAAGACCTGGAATGCACTTCACATGTATGTGGTCTAAGAGAAAAAAATAACAATCAAGACGCTAAGCATGACACAGCTCTAAGTATTAGAAAATATTTCCTGCTAATATCTTCAGTACATTAGATTCTTAGCAACCATAGTCTTGACGTCCTGTTTAAACAACAGGTAGCCCTTACAGGTAAAATCTTAGGTCACATTCACACAGAAAGATACACATTTTTGCAGGAAGGAGTGGAAAAGAATAAAACAAATTTTAAGACGTTATTCAAAGTTAAACAACAGCTAAAAGCTTATTCATCAGCAACAACGAGAGATACCCTTACAAAAAAGAACTGCAGTATATTGAAGTAGAACGAGTAGTTTAACTGCAGTTTAATGAAGCACAACCATAGATTTGCAGTATAATGAAGTATTGTCACAGTACAACTGCAGTACATTGAAGTTCAACAGCAGTAAAACTGTAGTACCTATAAGTACAGCTGCAGTAAAATATAGAACAACTGAAAGTTGTACAATATAATGAAGTATAAAAACAGTATAACTGCAGTTCAGTGATACTGAAATGCCTGTATAACCTTCCACTCATACCCCTTACAAAAAAGAACTGCAGTATATTGAAGTAGAACTAGAACAGTTTAATTAAGCACAACCATAGATTTGCAGTATAATGAAGTATAGTCACAGTACAACTGCAGTACAGTGAAGTTCAACAGCAGCAAATCTGTAGTATAAGTGCAGCTGCAGTAAAATGAAGTACAACTGAAAGTTGCATGACGTATAAAAACAGTAGAACTGCAGTTGTATTGCAGTTATATTTTAGTAGTACTTTAGATGTATTGCAGTATAGTTGTACTCCAGTAAAACTACAGACATTTTAGGTTATACTGCAATACTGCAGTTTTTTCGTGTCCAAAAAACTGCATTTTTCTATATGTAACAAAAACTGCAGTATTACCTCTAAAAAAACTGCAGTAATCTTTTGTAAGGGTACAGCGTAATGCTAAAAATATCTATCTGATATTTGTACCTAGACTATTTCAAAAAATAGCACAGACAGACTGAATGCAAGTTCACATCTTGTGTGAAAAGATCCATTACTGCCACTCTAAATGTTATCAACAGTAGAGCCAGACCCATGATGACCTACGAATCATGTAGTGTTGACAGCAGCATTAGCATCTATGCTAGCAATGTGCTTGATTGACTGAGAACTTGTTCAACTCTGTGACTGAGTGTGTTTGGTCTTTGAATATTTGCTCTCAATTTTAGAGTGTATATGCAGTATCACAGTTTCAGCCTTATTCAAGGCAATGTTTGTGAGAAAACCCCAACAGATTAATCTAACTTAATGGGACAGATATGAAATCAGCCAAGAAATTGCACCATGAATGCCATTTTCATTCCTGTTTTGATATATTTCCTATTAAAACAGAAAGCCATATCGAAAGGCTTGTAGTTTTTTAATAGCTATAGCATTAGTTTATATCACAGGTGAGAACCATGATTCGCTCATTGCTATTAATCAGAGGCAATTTCATTTTTTGGTAAAGAAAAACTATTCATTTTAAGTGTTTATTTTGAATTTTATAACGACAAAACTTAATTTTGTGACATTGTAAAGGTGAACTAGAATATAAATGCAGGCTTCAAAGCTAACATACATGGAGTACAAACCACAAAATAACCAATTTTGTCCAGCTACAGGGAATGTATTTATTTCTATTTCTTATATGAGTTATTTTACAATCAAGGGTGTGTTTCATCTTTTCATTTAATTATCGTATTTTTTTTCTAAAACCTTTCTTCAGAAATCTCATATTAATGCTATAAGGGAATGCATATTAAAATCTCACACACATTTTTGTGCAGTTTCAGTTTAAAACACTACTTTGATGTTCCTTACATTGCAGTTTTTGAAGTGAATGGGTTCTCGAGTTCAAAATAATTAATAAAAAATGTTAAAGAAACATGATCTATATTAAATTTATTTTTAAAATGTAAATACTTCAGAAAAGACTGAGTTGAAATTTTAAGGGTTCACACAAAAATGACATTTCTGTCATCATTTACTCACCCTCATGTCGTTCCAAACCCACAAGACTGTCAATAAGACTTTGTTCATCTTCGGAACACAAATTAAGATATTTTTAATGAAATCATTCATTCCCATTTGTATAGCGCTTTACATAATGCATAACGTTTCAAAAATCTTTGGAATCTTTCTGTCCCTCCATCGACAGTCCACATAACTATCACTTTCAAGCCCCAGAAAGAAAGTAAAGACATCATAAAAGTAATCCATGTGAATCCAGAACAGCATGAGGGTGAGGAAATGATGACATAATTTTAATTTTGGGGTGAACCAACCCTTTAACGTAAGATAATACTTTATTTTGCTCAAAAAAATTGTATCAAATTTTATTTGATCATATTTATATTTTAGCGAACCAAACAACTCCCTACAACTGAAAAGTGGTTTATCACAAAACCATGCAACCACCATGGAAAGATGTTATTTTCTTCTGTGGTGGATATTTTGAACACATTAGTGTCCTCTCAATTTTTTCAATATGTTGTCTACAATAATATATTGTCGTTGACTGTATTAACTCACTGTTAACTACGCTGGGTACATTGTTATGGTTTGCAATATTTGTTATGATTTTAATTGAGGTGATTAAGAAAATAACATAGCATATATATATACATATGAGGGCTAGCATGAAGGGAATCTAAGTTGTTTGTTCATTTCTGTCCATTTCAGTATAACATGTCAAATGAAGATGTAGATTTCAGATCCATTTATGGAAACACCCACTCAGAAACATCCATAAATATTATCCACTAATGAGCACTTCTCTCTTTTTGGATCACCCGCAATTAAAGACTTCAGTTTTACTTAACACACTTGATCAGTCCTTTTTTCATTTGTTTGAACTTTGCCCCTTACCTGCCTTCAGCTGGTGCCCTGATCATCATTACAACTGCCTGTAGGTGTTTACAGACAATATGCAAGGATTGTGTTAAATGGAGGAATCAGTCGTCCCTCTCTTTTGTTTGGGCTTTGTGTTGGCTCTCCTCCCCTCCCTTTTTTGTCCCTGTACTTTTCCTTTTCCTACTCTGCCCTGTTATTCTCCTGAACATTTGAGTGGAGGGACGGAAAACTACAGCCATTGTCCACTGCTTACAAAGAGTATTTTCTCTTTCTCCTGCTCACTCTATTTCTTTCTTTTTACTTCTTTTCTGTATAGGCATGGGTAAGTCTGTGCAGGTCATGACACAAGAAGAAGTGTTTTTTTTTAGTCTCATTTGAGGTGCTACAGCACTGCGCCGGCTGCAGCGATGCCCTCACCTTTTGACCCTTTTCTCACAACTTAAATTAGCCTCTCCTCTCTTTCTTTCACTATCCTCTCCCTTGTTCACATCCTTTAAACCAGCTCCATCTTTTGTAATTTACCCTTCATTTTCTACACCCTGATTTGCCCTTTCTTTCTTTCTTTTCTGGGGTCTTTTTCAGCTGGTCACTTTTCTAATAAGACTCAAAGTTCTAAACGAACATTATAGCCAATGCTGACCCCTAGTGTCTAATGCACCTAACTGCAATTAATCAGATCTAAGATTCAAGTTAAACATTGACAAGGAAAATAACATAACCTCTCTGTTTGGTGATGGTATTGTTGTGCACATATTACAATATGTGAACTAATAATATAATATATCATAATATTACATATACCAATATTTTATTATATGTCAAATGTATATATATATATATATATATATATATATATATATATATATATATATATATATTCTAGACTTTGGTTTAGTATACAAAATATATTATAATATACATAATAATAATTATAAAAACATAATAATAATATTATATAATATTATATATTTAAAAAATATTTTATTATATAAAAAAATTATATATACATTCTAGACCTTGGTTTATGATTCAGTATATATTATAATATGATAAAAGCATAATCCATACATAATAAAATAATTATTATATAATATACTTTCTATGTATAGATAATGGTAATAATAATAATAATAATAATAATAATATAGATAATAGATTATGGAAGAACAAAATGCATTTTCTGGGATTCAGATTGCAGGGAAACAATATGAAATTATATTATATTATATTATATTATATTATATTATACTATATTATATTATTTGTGATTATGCTAAAAAAAAATCTTCTAATGGCTAAATGTTTATGGTTTACATTTCTTAGTTCTGAATTTTTACTAATTCTCTCAGAAAATATTGTAACAAAAGAGAGATGATGTAGAAAGTGTGTGTGTTGGAATTGGCATTATTTTTATGCCCTACCCCCCCCTGACTACTGCATGAGGCTGTGGGGAGGGGGAGGAGAGGAGAGGTAGGGGATGGAGGGGGAGGGGTCAGCCTTGGGACAGGCCCGGCGTGCTAGTGGAGGGGAAGCAATGGGATGGCTCAGTTGCCAGGGTGATGAGAGAGGCTGGAACTGAGGTGACTGGTAACTAAGTAACAAGACCAAACAACAGAAGAGAGTTAGAATAATGCAGAAATACACATACGAGATTTACAATATGACAAAAAAAAAAAAATGTTTTTCACACTTCTACATCAAATCTTCTTGATTTAAAAATACACGAATGCATATGTCTGAGCAGCTGCAATTCTCTTCTCCCTGTGTAAATATTCAGGAAACCTTGCACCACACTTTCTCAAGGCACACAAAATGAGGCCCTTCTTCCTTCAAAGTTTGTCTGCGCTGCCCAGATTAGAGCCGTAGATCCTGGGGTGAAATACTGCAGGAAATCCCCCTGTGCACCACAGCCCAATCTACACGGCACAGTGATGTCTGTGGCCTACACCCGAGAGGAACTTAAATAAGAATCCATCAATAATCCTCCAGTGGACAAGAGACTGAAGACAGTGTGTGTATGTGTGCTCATGAGAACACGAGTGAAACAACAGTCTGAATGAAAGTGTGCACATGGCTCTGAGAAACGCAGATGGGGAAAGAACAGAGCCGTATATGAAAGAGGAAGACTGAAGGAACCACACTGGTCTTGTTTCCTGTTTGAAACTGCCTTTGAGAGGTTCATGGGGGGGAAATCTTTGTGTGTGTGTGTGCGGGATGAGTATCAGTATCCTAGTGTTCAGCCCACTGAGCTCCTGTATGGGGCTGATGAAGTGCTAAAGCCTCTTCTTCCTTTCTGAGCAACTGTTTCAGTCCTGTTTCTCACTCTCTATGACCTTGCTGAACTGGAGCCAGTTGTGAATTTGAGTTTGCTGAAAAAATGCATTAAATTCGGTATGTGCACTGATAAATCTTCAGTAGAATAGTCTACAATTTTTTTACTTACTTGGTCCATATAGGAAATAAGATGTGTAAGTGATTGTTTTTAACATTCATGATGTTCTCTGTCCATTTTCTTTGCCTTAGACATTAGTAAAAAGAAAAAAATGGGCCAAAAGGAGAGCACAATTGGAAAAAAAAACCCAAATATTTTTATTCTTTCAAAAATCCCCAAATCCCACATTCCCATATATATATATATATATATATATATATATATATATATATATATATATATATATATATTAATTCCTCACTGGCAGCTCTAGCATGCTCGCTTGATGTGTGTGAGAACCAATGTGGTTCATTCTCATGTTATACAGCTCGTTTCAGCTTCCACAAGAGACTTGTTCTCGCGGGTCGTTCAGGTTCGGTCGAGCTTCTGCTTATGTTCGCTGATCAATGTTTATATGTGAATAAAAGCCTAAATTCAATCTGCTCATCATAAAAAGGTACATGTCTCGCTCAATTCACATGGATTAGTTTTACGATCTCTTTATGAACTTTTTGAAGAGTCAAAGTTCATTTGAGTAGCTGGCTCTCGCATTTCATCAAACAAAAAATCTTAATTGTGTTCTGAAGGTGAACGAAAGTATTACGGGTTTGGAAAGACATACGGGAGCATAAATGATGGTGAACGATTCATTTTTGGGTGAATGATCCCTTTAATATGTGTTTTTTCATAATATAGCATATGTAGCATATAATATTCACACAATTTTGCTTTAAGTGATTAACTAAACGTTAAAAAAGGGACTTGGAAAAAGTTTCAGTGGCTGTATGAATGACATTCAATTTACACTATCTACCAGCAGAGGCAAACTTCGACCCCTTTAAAGATTTAAACATTTAAACAAAACCCCAGTTTTCACACTATAGGCTACTTTGAAAACATCATTTATAATATTTCACGGTTAAATGGCATTTAACGGTCCACAAGCCAAATACTTCAGAGAACTGTCCCTCACCATATTTCCTTCATCTCAGAACGTGCACCTACATTGTGGACAATTTTTTTTTTTTTTTTTATCAGTATATGGCAGATGTTTGGAGAATTGCTTTAGGGTGTCCAGTTAATTCTCGTGGGAATTTGACTTCCTCTTTTTGCTGTCTAGAGTAACAGTAACTTTCCCCTATTCCTTTCCCTACTCTCAGTTGCACTCATACCTCACAGACACACACACACACCAGGTGTTTAGTGGATGGCAGGTGTGAACAAGCATGACAGGCCTGAAGAAGTAGAAATGTGAAAATCAAAGAGCTTCAGTTTTGGAATTTATTCAGACGGAGTCTGTTTAACATCATACACGTATTATAGTTGTCTTCACCCAAATTTATTGCATGCTGATGGATTCATGTCTACAGTTTACTGCCTGAAGCTTTCTTATTTCCTGAGTCAGAGTCAAACAAAAGCAAATAATATTTCACAATATCTTAAATCTGTTTGTAAATAGAATTAATACACTGTACAAAAACAAAATAAAACTTATATGCAACAAAAAATGTCAGTTCAAAAGACGTTCTTTAGCCATAGTTTTAAATATTACATCTAGATTAACAGAAAGAATCATTTTCAAATGAACTGGATCGATGTGATTTATTAGTATTATTGACGAAATATCAGATGAATTGCTTAATATATTTGTACAGCAGACAGACGGCAGTTTTCAAAGGAAGGATTTTCCATGTTGTGATGAACACACCATTTTTATGGATTTGAACAAACCCTGTGAATTTAACTGACATGGCTTAAGAACTGATTGGCCGTTTTCTTCTAGAACATATTTATCTCATTACAAGTCATAATTGTTCATGTAAAACACCATCCTAAGAACACTGCCACAACAAGTCAACATACGTTTTGAGGCCATGCTGAGGTCAGAGATGAAAGATTGATTTTACTTTCACAACATTTTACTGTAGTGACTGAACAACAAAACTGGTACATTTGGTGAGGGTTTTAACTTAGAGGGTTTACATTGAGATGCTCCACTTTCTAGATACCATGTAGTATCTAGTCTTGATACCTGTCGGCTTTTATAAAAGCGAGTTTGAGTCTTTTATTTTCTTTTGTAAATGAAGTCTGCTTTCTTCTCCAGCTCTCCCATCTTCAGAAGTACTTGTTGAAACAAGTTGTTTCACACTGATGTCAAATAAGGCGAAACCATCCATAGATGTTCAAATATTTTCCTTCAATGTTTCTTTGATATATGCAAGATAAATCTATATGCTCTTATTGACAAACCTTGAATTGTATCGATTAGTCTCACTTGACTATAAATATAAGAATTGAGGCACTGCATAAGGATGTACTCAGTAAACATTTGAACACAATTCTCAAGATGTTTTTGCTGTTTTCTGTCAATTTCTTGCTTTCAGCTGGGCTTAAAATGAGGACTGATACATGGCCCTTATAAAAAATAGAATTTTCTGTTTTCGCCACTCACAATTTACTTAAATATTTTGGATCATTGTCCTGAAGTGTTTGTTTAGTTAGTGAATGCCAAGCATGATGCTCGCACCACTTCCAAATGCTATAGTTTGGATGAGATTGTTTTGTTGGAAAACCTTGTTTAGTGTTTTTATAGCAGCTTTAAGCCCACCATAGCAAGCAAATATAACTTATATGACCCTTCTAGAGAATGGGTTTGAGCTTTCTCCCACATGCATCCCACAGTCAACTCATAAATCGGTCATAAAGAGCATTTATATGATCGCAACAGCTAGAATGTGTTTGTTTAGGGCTGAGTCCTGCACCATATCTTATATAGGATGATCAAAATGGACTGTGATGGCAGGGCCTCAAAATGCTCCTGGCTCTTTAGGTTTTAAAGGGTTAGTTCACCCAAAAAATAATCATGTCATCATTTACTCACCTTCATGTCTTTCCAAACCTGTAAGACTTTCATTCATCTTTGGAACACAAATGAAGACATTTGTGATGAAATCTGAGAACTTGAGAAACCATGTTTCTTATTGTGAACAATACTTTAAAAATCTTACCTTTTGTGGAATGGAAAGGTTCCATGAATGTTAAAGGTTCTCCATAGACATCAGTGTCAATACAGAACCTTTATTTTTTGAGAATGTTGAGTGAAGATGCATCATTGGGGTTAAGACTGAATTCCCTGACATCAGAATGCCCCTAAAAGTAACGTTACGATTGATTTGAACATTTTTTGAAAAACAAAACAAAAAATACAGAATGAAGTTCCACCCCTAAACATAACCCTCTTTGGGGCATAAGCAGATTGCACAAATTCACAATATTTCAAAACCAACTCGCCAAAACATAAAATAATTGCAAATTGTCATGAAAGACACGCAGCACAAGTTGCTGAGAAACTGGTGCTAAATGTCTCATAGACGATAAGCACGCACTGACATTCAGACAGAAGATTATCATTCAATAATCAAGAAAATTAGGAAACTGAAAATGAACCAGAATTTTCAGATTGAAGAGAACGCAAATTTACCGCTCAAAGAGAGGGAAAAAACGACATTTGTAAGGACAAATTGGTCTTATGATTTATCTACACCGCCTCTGGGCATGTTCTCTGATATTGCCAGTCTTGATTTTAAATTGCTCCAGGACACAAATACCATCTAAGAGCATCTAGAGCGCTCATATTTAACACAGAATTAATTTATAACGCAAGCATGACATTCTTTGATATAACCAAAACCCTTTTCAAATAGGGCATGTCTACTGACAGCAAAATGAATACATTTCAGCAGCACCTAGTAGTAGAAGTAAAAATATTTAAATCTTACTAAAATATATTATTATTACCAAGGTCAAAAAAAAAACCCTCCCCCCCCCAAAAAAACCCAACAAAAAAAAACAACAACATACATTTGACTGATAATTATGTTCTGTATTTATGCCAAAATACAGGATTGTAGCGTTCGCAATGTGCTGTATTAATTGTTTTTCTTTAATTAGGTAACACAAAATATGAAATCCAGCCCTGATTAAAAACTAAAAAGGCTTATTTTTGTGAATATATTCCTTTAATAAAGAACAAAAAGCACGTATCTCGCTACTAATAAACACCATGGCAGAAGATATGTATCAAAGGTTTAATAAACAGAAGATCATCAATAAAGAGCATTGATGTGGAATGTGATCTTTGTCCCACACCAAAACACTAACAATCACACAACTGAATAAGATCAGTGAATTATTATTTAAGTTTCTTCTTGAAACATTGAGAATATGGAAACATCATGACAAGTCTTTACTGGTAAACTAGGCAAACTCTGATTACAATGACCTCCAACCTAGTTAACTGAAACAATCCATACTAGCTTTGGCACGCTCCATCTCATGAAGGAAGTTATAGAACTGGGGTAAAGTCAGCTCTAATGTGGAGAGATACAAACAAAACAGTCAAAAAATTGACCTCAAATATATACTGAAAATTCTGAATCATATACAGTATGACAACAGATCTGAAGTAAACTCACCCATGTACACATTTTCTGTCGTGTTTCCTTTTCTGATTACCAGTTTTAGCTGTAAGAAGATAAAAAGTTTAATGAATCATGAGCCTTATAACTGCATATTTGTCTCGATATATTGGACATTGGACTGCTGCGAATACAATCACTGAAGATTGCCAATGAAAAACAACATATCACACATTAGCCAAATATACCCCACTACATTTAAAAGGAGGAAGATTATGGCATAATGAATTACTCAGAAGCTGTATGAGTCTGTAAAATCTTGGGTTAAATACACTTATAATATAATACTTCCACCTCTTAATCTGCACGTTTCCACCCACAGCGCTACCATTTTGTTTTCGCAAGCGAAAACGGTGTACCATTTCTAAGGCCATTGCAAAAGTTAGAGAAAAGCATGTTAACTGTTCTATCTTTGGCTGCACAGACGAGCACTGAACAGTTTTTAGAGTCTCGTTAACTTGGATAGCCTGCAAGTTGACCCTTGATTGCTAAAAACCTGTCTGAACGATATTTTGGAAAAAATATTATACCATTCACAGCATTTGATATTAATCATAAATGTTAGCCTGGTGTGTATGGCTCTGTTGTTGGCAAACAGGAATGCTATGTATATTGGGAGTCCATATGGGTTTTGCACAAAAGATGAACATGTTGAGCTGCATCAACTCCTCAGAAACTACATAAATTTATCCACAAACTTTTCAGAAACATCCAGTTGCATTCTAAAAGTTGTAACTTCTTCCGGAGTCTCTCCATCAGTGTCCAACTCCAGTTTGAACAATCTAAGGCTAAATACCATTACTGACGATCGTAATTTTGGTTGCGTGAGATTCTCCAGCTTTGTTGTTGTTGAGCAACCGAACCGCGAGCTGTTAAAGCTCCGCCCTCTTTTGTATTTAAAGGACACACACAAAAATGGCATGTTTTTGCTCACACCCAAATTGTGGTAAATTTTATAAGCTATAGTAAATGATCTGTGGGGTATTTTGAGCTGAAACTTCACAGACACATTCTGAGGACACCAGAGACATCTTTATATTACATCTTGGGAAAATGGGCATAATAGGGCCCCTTTAAATACTGGAATATACGTTCAAATATATCATTAAAATTTTTAAAACACTCAGCATCATACACTTGCCAACTGTGTAAATGATTAGAGAAAAACTGGACATCAAGCACATCCAAAACGTACTTTTTGCCTCACTGGCCTATCAGGCAATGATTTTGCAGCCAACATTTGCACACAAAGCAACCTCAAGATCAGACAGACTTCTGAAGCAGCGTAACGGTTTAATGACCTACAACAAAACAGAGAGAGCTTAACTACGCAAACATTTATTTATTTCAATACTAAGTTCTCAATAGAAATGGCATCAAGAGTGGAAAAAATTGGTAAAAACTGAACACCCACTGCAAATTTTATTTTTTAGCTCAACTGTCATGGAATTGAACACACTAGATTGTGGGATATCAATCAGACTAGACAGGACATGACACGATTATAGGATTTGGACGTTGCTTTGTTCCGAACACAACAAACTCATTGCTAGGAGACGCATTACAAATGAAAACATATACTAAAATCAGAATCATTATCTGAAACTCAGTCTTTTCATTATACAAGGATGGGTGTGGTTGAGTGGAGTTTGCGATGGTAGAAAGAACATAGGAGACAAGCAGTAATGATATGATAGCTAAACACCTGTTTCCACTCTTAGTGACGGGTGGATATAAGCCACTGGCTAAAGGCACCCACATACTAAGATAATTGGATCGATTTTGGGCACAATAAACCCTTCGCCGGTAGTTTGATTGACAGGCGATCTAACCAATCAAAAACCCTGAATCTGCCATTTTGTCCGACAAAGCAGTCAACGGAGTTAGTAGATTAATGTTGGTGAACTTGAACGTCTTTCCGTGCTTGAAACAACATTCCTTCTGATGTTCATTCATGTTTATTTGATGCTATAAATGAACTAGTATGAAGAGATGATCGGTTCACGAGCCGCTTGAAGGAGCTACAGCGATCTGTCACGACACATTAAAGAGACACTATACGCAATTTATTGTTTAAACTTCTTTAAAAAATAAAATATGAAACGGTTTCATATCAAAAGTAACCTACTCTGTGTTGTCTGTCGGTGTGTTGTCAGTGTCCTCTTTGGTCCGCGACGTAATTTTCACAGCGTGAGAACATGATGTGTGGCGTGACAGTGCATGGGCTGTCGGATATAGCAACAGTAACTAAAGGGGGCGGGACTTTGCGAAGGGTCAATTCTTTCCTTCTGACAATCCTAGGTAAAGTGCCGATTATCTTGATGGTTCTAGAGATTATCTTTTCAGATTTTCCTTTAGTGTGAGGTGCGTTAAGAGTGACTAAATCTGTTTGGAAGAACGTCTGAGCTGACCTGATCTCAAATCGCAAATATCTGACATGTAGAACATATAGGGTCAGAACTCCTGTTGTGCAGGGGTGGAACAAAACTATAACAAATCATAAAGCGAGCTGACAGAAGACAGACACATAACACAACTTCATCCAAATCCCCTATTAGTATACGGTTTGCTGTCTTGATCACAACTGTTATTAAATAACATTTTATTAAAACCTGCAAAAACATTTTTGTCAAGAGATTTAAATACATTTTACTGTGGTTTATTGTACATTCAGATTATATTTTAAGTTGTTAAGCGAAATCAATGAGTTTATTCTTTCTATATACTTTAGCCATGTAGAACATATCTGAGTTTGTGGATAAATACATGTATTGTAGTTGTGAATCTTATCCAAAATGTAGCCTAATCAATATTGGTCAGTTGCATCCAACATAACAGATCCAATGAAATTGTGACCACAAACTCCCTTAAGTGAATGAAATAATCAGCAATATGCTTTCACATATTGAATGTTTGAATAAAAAGTAAAAAATGTATTCGAAAGTTTCAATATGCATTGACAGAAATGATATTATTTGATATAACATGACACTGAGTTGTTAGAAAAGAAATGTATAGTGACATCATAGACGTCACTATGACGTCAGGAATCGATGAACCGGTTCATTGAGCCGAACTGTCCGAAAAGAACCGGTTCTTGGAAATGAATTGGACTTTACATCACAATGTGTTTGATAGTCATGTTTAATCAAAGCGCTTCAATCTTCTGTTTATTCAGCTACAGCGATATGACGCGTGATCTTCTTCTGCTGAGGGGATATTGGAGTTTCTGCGCAAGAGCGCCCTCTGGCTTTCAGATGGAGAAGCATTTACGTCTGATCACAGAGACGTACAGCTCTGACAAGCTGCGCATTAAATAATCACAGCCTTTGTCAAATTGCAAGAAATCGTGCAGCCCTAGTGTGTAGCATATTCCAGCCTTGAGTCAGTTTGAACCATCAAGTGTAAATGCACTTTAAAATCAATTTATTGGTGAATATTTGCTCTGACTTTGAAAAAGGTAAAGAGGTTTACCTGTAGAAAAATGTTTCCAGTCTTTTGGAGCTCACTTGTACCAACAGTAACTGCCAAAGATTATGAATTTAAATTATTCACATATTATATAACATTATTCATTTTTATATTTGCAATTATATAGATTTGAATACAAATATTTATCTATTGCTTACCACCAAATTTCCACTCCATGTCAACAAGCTGGTTGACCATTAGTGTCTGTCCTACAGCCAGCCTGGACAAAACAGGGTAGTGGACTCTCCACTGAAATAAAGATGTAGACATAATTAATCTTAGTCATACCCATCCTCAACCACACAGAAACAAGAGAAGCACCAGAATAACTCCTCCATGATGACTCAATTTTAAGACATACTTGGTCAGAGAAATGACTAGCCTTGTCTTCATTTAGTCCTGCGATTGAACAATAGATCACACTGTTAAATATCGACTACTGGGAAATATAATTAACATGCACAGAATATGGGTGTGAGGAAAGATCGTACCTAATGAGAGCAAGTCCACCTTCACCTGTTCAGCTGTTAGGTTTCTTTTTAAAGCACCTGAGAAGGGAGGAAGACATTGTTTCTATATGCACATTTTATCTCTGTTCCAAACCTAGTGAACTAAGAAGGCAGCATTCGAACTGATATGGACCTTGATAATGCACCAATTTGAAAAAACTAAATAGGGGTGTAACGTTAGATCGATATGAATCACCGCATCAGTCAAACGACTAATGACATGATGTATCGTTGCAACATGTAAAAATGTTGTTAAAAAAAGACAAATTTATTTTCTATTTTTCATTTTGTGATGAAACATGCAAATTAAATCAGACACTAAACAGGCAATAATTCTGGAGGACACAAATTGTGTGTGATATTCTAATACAAATATAGGGTAAAATAATCAATTCTGAAATAAACTTAAACATTCAACTATTTTATCAACACATTTAAATGAAAAGTAATGTAAAAAGTACATTTATAATAAACATTCATCTGTAAACGATGTATTTGAGATTGTAAAATCAAATTTGTATTTGAGATTCTAAAATTTGATTTTGGTTTTATGTTGCGTACCTTTTGAAACAGTCTTCACACCAAGAGTGCACTTATGCCTTAAAATGCTGCCTCACAATAGGCTTTTTACACTCCGCCTATATATTTATTTTGTATGTCTGTCTGATTTTTCTGATACATATTATTCTACACTACCACTTTGATCCTTTTCCCCCCATCAGTATGATTAGTAATCTGACACGTTTCTCTTCATTCTGATGTCTGAAAGCACAGGCAGTAGGACAGTCATTGCATGCAAATGTAGCAGCACACCAATGCATTGTGATTGGTAGGGTCGGGCAGTCTACATGTGACATTAGGTCCAGATTCCCAAAGGCAATTTGTAACAAGGGATATTTGCATATGTTAGGATCCTCTAAATGCATAATGCAGCACTTTGGTGTAAAATACAGCGAACAATCACTCACCGTGATTAGGATCATAGTATTCACTATTTAGATTAGTGCTGGGGTCAGGCTAAGCGTCTGCATGTTATCACCAGCAGAAGGGGAGTGCATTATTCAACAGCGTAAATTCAAATTAAGTTGCTCGATCTGTTCAAGATGAGGGTCTTCAAGGTTTTACCATGAGGTAGGAGGAGGACACTCTTCATCAGAGCCCTCAGTGGTCCCGAACTCATCCCATTCTCTCCAGCAAACTCCGTCAGCTGCTGCAAGAACCGCTCTGACTGAAGAGGAAAAAGACAAATATTTAATTTTTACTTGTGTGTAATTATAAATCCCTATAATTTTAATTATAAAGAGATAGTTCACCTAAAATTCTGTCATTTACTCGCCCTCTAGTTCTTCCAAACCTGTATTTCTTTCTTCTGTTGAAGACAATGGGTTACCGAACAATTGATGGGCCCTACACACTTATGGAAAAAAATCAACTGTTTGTAGTCAAAATATCATCTTTTGTGTTCAGCAGAAGAAATAAATTCATACAGGTTTGGAACAACTTGAGGGAGAGTAAATGATGACAGAATGTTCATTTTTGGCTGATTATCCCTTTAACAACAAATAGGATCATTTCAAACTATTTTTTACAGGTTATAAAATGTATTCGGCATACACTTTTATCTAAAGCGACTGCCTTCACGGTAGACTTTTTAACCTTTCTTGCATTTCCTGGCAATGATTTAACAGAGAAATAGCTTTTCAGAGATACAATATGGGAGTGTTGACTCACCTCTTTGGGTTCTAGAAGAAACTGGTACAAGATCTCTGTCAGATTCACAAATTGCTGCAAAGGGAGGAAACTTAAGTAAAGTTGAATGATTGGCCTTAAATGTAGGTTACTTACGTGTATTTTCTACAATGTAGGTGAAAAGCTGAAATTAAGGTCTATCAGTACAGACAGTGAGTGGCAGAGAAACATGCAGATAAAGATTAGGACATAACTTAAATTCACTTTAAACATAATTGAACACCAGACTCATGTTTGCAGCTTTTCCATCACTGTTCATCCTGTTCTCACTCATTTACAAACATTAAAATATTAGCTTTGCACAAAAAAAATTCACACAAAAAACCCTATACATATAGCTTTAAGTATTCAGGTAGTTTCATAACATGAGAAACGTAAATTTAGTCAAATGTGTTCAAACTTTACTAGTGTACCTTGTGTTTGTTTCTAAATGTTGCATAAAACTAAATAGCAGAGGTCAAATACATACTAGAATGGAATGGAAAGTATAATAGCATCTGTTACTGTGAAAAGAAGTCAAGCTGTCGAGTGCCTATTATATCATGATACAATTGTGATACAAAATACAATAAATATACAGTAAATTATTTTAAATAGTGGTTGTGAAGTTTAGTAAGTTATATCTGAAGCCTTCCACATCACTAAAGAAGCTCAGGTTAACTTAGTCGTGCTAATGCTAAGTGTTATGGTCCTGTAATGTCACGTGATAACATCAAACACACTTAAACGAGACATTAGGTGACTTGTTTCTGAAGGCGCGATGATCGATGGACCCGTTTATTTACATCCAATTAAATCACACACAAAATCTGTTGATCACAAATACACTAAACTCATTCTTCAGAATCACGGGTCACAGATTCCATTCCATTCAGCATTCTGAATTCTTACCCGTTCACTGAATTTATTCAGATTCTGAAAGTCAGTGCTGACATTGTCGGGTAATGTATCATTCGTGAAGTGCAACTGCAACATTGTTTCCTTGCAGCTCCGCTGTTATTACACTCAACTGTCACATCTGCTTCCACACTTCCGCTGTTTATTCTGACCAACGATTTAACGCAGCACTTTCGCCATTCCCAAACTTGCGAGTCCTCCTGAGCACATGGCCGTGAACTTTTTGTAGTGCAGTGATAATGTGGATGTTTTGCGTGTGCGTTAATTAAACTATCATAACGGACAATATACGTAAATATTATTTTCCTCTGCAAGAAGCAGCTGATTAATTTCGTTGTATTTAGGCAAAATAAACTCTGTGCCACATATTAACCCTTAAATGGGCAGCAGCATAAAAGACCTCAGTAAATCAATTTATTACGATTTCCCTAAACATCAGGTCTCAAGTCGTGTTTTATTCAAAATATTGCTCATAATTTCAGTTGTACAGTTTGTATCTCCCATGAAAAATGTAGTCTATCAATATTACTCTGGCAAATGCTAATGCAATGCTATAAACTGTTTGAACAGGACAGCTTTTGTGGGACCATAGTTTTCATACCAACTCACTTGACCCTTGCTTTAACAGGGACCGATTTTTACAAAAATTCCTCAGACATCCTCTACAATATCTGTAAGCTTTAATAACACAATGATATAATATATTATACTATAATATGCTCAACATACAAAGTAGCTATTTATTTTCCAACATAGTCTACACACAGGCCTATACAAATGTTTCAAGCAATCCAATACACATTAAAAGTAGTTCTATAAGGGGTGGAAAAAACAACGTGCATATTTTATTTAGTCTCAAACAGCACGTGCTACTCCTCTCATCCTGAGAAAGGGTTAAACAGTGGGAGGTAAAAGTAGCTTTTATTCAGTGGGAGTGTGATTCGAGACCCGGGAAAAGTCACTCCTGAGAGTAGAGGCGAAAGACCGAGAGGTCCTTGTGAACGAGACTCCATTTACATATTCAGCCTGAGGGTTTAAAGGCGTGTGTACCACCAAAGATTAGTGAGACATACCTTAGTACCTTGGCAGTGGACTACTCTTGACTGCTGATTCAACCTCTGCTCTTGAGCGTTTTTAATAACACTACTTCTCCTCAGACAGGTAAGTTTCATGCCTCTTCTGCATGCAGCGCTGCTGCGCGTTCCCGGGAAGAGTTCAAGTGCAGCATGACCGCACATGTCTGATGAGACACACTTGCTCAAACTTTGTTTAATTTACTTTAACCAATTTATTAACATGCAACTAGAATGTATTTAATCTGGTTTTGTGAAATCCTGCGGTCCTCGAGCGCGCGCAGGGCTTGTTTTATTGGAGATTATATAAGGAAGCTCCTGAGATTTATCCCTCATTTACGTGACCGGTTTCAGTTCTTTAGTGTTTTCTGAACACTTTCTTATGGATTTCGACTCGGTAGACTTTTAGGGAATTTCTTATTGCAAGATTTCCACGTTGTCAAGAAAATCCAGATGTTTAGTGAAGATGCAAGCGGGCTCTCCTCTCAGATTTTATAATAGTAGACGCTATTCTATAGCTCATATAGACCGTTTTTCCAGGAAGAAACTATCTTTGCGAATAAGTAAAATAATTTCTGTCAGCCAATATTAAAAACCGGTTTATACCGCTGACGTCACGAAGTTTAGTAACAGCGTCACGTGGATTAAAGTTTTGCAACATGATTGATAATGGACGCATTTTATATTCCTCTATTGTACCTCCTCCACCGAGGCCTGTGGAAATGAATTTAAAGTTAGTCGAAAATGAAAGTTTATTATTATTTACATAACCAAACCTGATCATTTTCTTTCTTCTGTGGAACTCATGATTGGGATATTAGTCATAATGTTAGGATTTGAATGACGGGCTGTCATCGTTCACTTTCCATTTTTCTGTTGAAGGGAAGTGAATGAGGCTTTCATTATCATTTTGAGGTGCGCACGAGAGAGAGACAATCACACAGGTTTGGACCAACATGAGAGGGAGTAAAAGACGGCATTATTTTCATTTTCGGTTCAGCTGTTCAAAACAAAAGTGAGCGCGTGTAATAAAAACGGTGGCGATCAGTGCAGGTGAATTCCGCAGCGGGGTGAATGTGAGTTGACCCATCTGAGCGAGGGTAACGCGCTAATTGTCGTTGGTACGGTGGAGCGCGCGCTCAGTGCCCGCAGGGCCTCTCGAAAGAATGCCGCCCCGTCACTTTGGTTTTGCGCTGCTGCATAAAAATGACTCAGACTTCAATCAAACCTCTCGAAACAATGAGACTGCACTCTGAACTCAGAACGACACGGCCAGTTCGAATAACGTGACCCTCCCTCGGCTTGAACAAAACTTAAGTCGTTCATTCATAACTCGCTTTCTTTTCTGTCAGCTCACAGCTGCGCTCACCTTAGACGAAACTAGCCATGTCCAATTTGTGAGCAAACCGTTCTTTTGTTATGCATATGTTCAAAGTTATTTTGACCTCATAATTTTCAATTGCAATGTCATAACCTTCTGTTGAAAGTGTCAGATTTCTTTCTGGTGACATGTGCAGGACTTATCCAATCATTGCGTTCACACTTGTAGTTCGGTTCGGACCAAAAAACAAAACATATAGTCCTGGTCCGCTTAGCGTTCACACTGGCATTTTTAACGGCGAACCTAAAGTTACCGAACCAAAGGCATAGGGATACGGTCACAACCTGATTGGTCGGCTTTTATGACGTATATTTCGCGACGGAACTTGTTTACCGAACATTCAAAACAGTGCTGTGTGCTGGATTAAACGCCATCATTTTATGCGTGTACATATGCTTTATTTTTACCAGCTGAGAATTCACAAAGAGCTCATAAAATGTTCAAAATATTCAAAACAGCACGGACCACTCGTCGGACCAAATATTGATGAGGCACTTTACCTCCACGTTTGCTCTCTAATCATTTTGGATACAGCGATCTTTCCGCGTCGTCAAATCGGCTGACTTGTAGCGTCGCATCTTGTGACATCACATCTTGTCTTTGGTCCGTGCTGCATTCATATATCAATCGAACCGCACCAGAGTTCGTTTGGAAGTGGACCGAGACCCATCTTTTTAACGGTCTCGGTCCGCTTGTTTGGTGCGCACCAGGGTTCGGATGGCAGCGTTCACATATGTTCAAATGAACCGCACTAACTAAGCAATGGGTTCGTTTTAATCGAACCAAACATGACAAGTGTGAACGCACCCTTAGTCTGCTTAAACCCCACCCCTCTAGCTTGCATTCATCTGCCTCCATTGTTGAGTGCAATACTTATGGCCCCGTCCCAAATGGCAGCCTATACAGTCACGGTCTTCCTTTGAGTCTGCACTTCCATGACGTAACACCGCTTTGACTGTCGGGAAGATTTCTGCCACGCAGCTCGCACCAGCTCAGCAAAAGTGCACATCAAGGGCGCATATCGGCCCTTTCTGGGACCCTTCTGAAGCTTAAAAATTGACAAATGGGACACCTTACGGTCTCATGTAGTTAACGGAAAAACCAGCAGCAGATGCATTGAACCAAGTCCCAGTACTATTTTTTTTCTTTTTTGATAATTTCCTATGCACATCATGGTCACATAAGGGAAAAAAGATCTGTTCCTTCTTTCGTTTCATCGCAACTTTAGTAATTTGTTCACTAATCGGACTGAATCAGTCTGAGCAGTTCTTGAGTCAACAACTCACTGATACACTGAACCAAGAGCATTTTGGAGCTTAAGTTTTTTTGAACTGATTCCTTTGGTTCGTCATGTTGGAAAGATCATATTTACATGTTTAATGCACAACCACATTGTCGGGATTAGTGACACAACATTGTGAGTTTCCCAGAGTTTCAGAGTTGCAGTGAGAACTTGGGGATGCAATGGATGCAATGTCTGTAGTTGATGGTAAATTTGCTAAAATGTACGAAATTAGTTTTTTTTTTATTTACACTGAACCGTAATTGTATAATTTATACAAATTCTGTTTTACAACACTTTCATAAACTGAAGAAAAACATTAAAAAGCCAAAAGAAACCGGCATATTCTTTTATTTATCATTTTGTATCATCATTTTGTATTTATTTAAAATGTATCCTTTGTTTTATATCAACACATGTGATATCGAAATTATGACTTCCCAACTTATAATTACAAACTTTCTGGGAGGACGTGAACCCACCATTTGAAACAAACTATTTGAAATAACTGATTGTCAGACTTCTCTAAGGTTACAATACTTGGGAAACTTAGTTTATATTATTATTATTATCATTACCATTATTCATAATATAATTTGATAATGATCTTAAAGTTAATGTAAGTTTTGTGATCCTAAATGGCAGATACATCCACACAATACACATACACAAACACACTCACACACACACGTGCACACTAAAAACAGCATTTATTCAAAAACCTTGCTCACATTAGGTTCAGGCCACAATCTCTGTCATTCATACAGACCTTTGATGTGGCCTCTTATTGTACTCAGTCCCATTCACCTTCACAGGTTTTCTCAGTTCCCCCACTGGGCTGTGGAGGGAATATGTGTGTTTATAGAACCCATAAGGAAAGTGAATGCATTGTCACTTAGATAATGGACTTGAAATGAGATCCATAGAAGAAGTTAAGAAGTAAATGCCTTTGTGTGTGTGCAAGTACTTGCATGTGCTTGTCTGCAGACTTAAGCACAATGTAATTTAGCCATTGCTTGTAGGATGCACCTGGATGCACTGCCTGTGTCATGTTCGCATATTGTGACTTGTCACTTTCCCTAGTTTTCTTATTTCCCTAGATCCAGTGTGCGCGTCAGATACAGACTGCGATATAGACTATAGAAAAAAACGCCTTGCAAAGCTATGGGAAAAAGTTATGAGTTGTAATGACACAGAAACACATTAGCCACCCTCAGGGTGTAACGTGAACAACAGCTGTGTTCTGAAAGTATGAATGACTGATGACTGTTGTGTTGACAGGTTAAATGTTTCTACCTCGTGGGATTATTGAACTACAGAGGAACATGTATAATGATACTAAACATGACAGTATTAAAGGCATCGTTCACCCAAAAATGAGAATTCTGTCATCATTTACTCACTCCCATGTCGTTCCTAACCTGTATGACTTTCTTTCTTATTTGTAATTTAAAAAAGAATTTGAATTTCATTTAAAAAAAAAAAAACTTAAAAAAACTTACAGATTTTCTCAATCGCTTTGGCTTTAATCTAGAATTTTTTTCTCAAAACAATAAGTTTCGCTCTTTGCACTCAAAGAAAAAAACTCCGGCCAATGTACTCTTTGTTACGGGTAATCTGTTTGGTCCTGTTTTGGTTTGGTTTTTGGGGGGGCCTTCAGTTTGTTTCCATGGTTATTCATTGATTTACACCTGGTGTTCATTTCGTTAATTAGTTTCTGTTTATTTATATTTTGTTCAGTTCATTTGTCTGTTCTCTTCACATTTACCGGTTGTTCTGTTCGTGTCTTACTAAGGCCCTGTTTCCACCTGGTATTAAGATGTGTTTTGGTTGATCGGATCACAAGTGGATGATTAGATCCAGCTCTTTTATTTAATTATTTTCAACCGTGCGTGACAGAATAGCGGACCAAATATAGATCTAGTGGCAGTTGACACAACACCCCCTGCTGCCACAACCCCTGAGGACTTAAAATCCGAGCCTACCACAGATGTGGAGCTCGCACCCACCACGATAATCACACTAAAACCTGAGATAAGGATTGTCCAGGAAGCCCAGAGAAAATTATGACCAGGTGCATTTCATCATACGTCCCTGTGTATGTGTTGGAGCCCCTTCAGAGGCAGCAGTAATTTCTAGTAATACTAATAAAAATACTAATAGTATTATTGATGAGAAGGGAAGAGTGTGAAGAGCGCACGGTTCCTGAGTAATCTGCCTGTTCCGCGTCGGCCAGTCAGGCCGTTCCTGAATAATCTGCCTGTTCCGTGTCGGCAAGAGAAGCCATTCCTGAGTAATCTGCCTGTTCCGCACTCCACCTTGGCTTGTCGAGTACGTCATAGCTCCTCATCCCCTCGATTCCACCTGGGACCATTGCCCCTATGGCTACACCGGGCTACATTGTCCCTCCGGCTCTGCCTTGGTCAGTCGTTGCTCTGCCCTGGCCAAAGATTTATGGGCCTTCATCGGTGACTCGTCCCTCCACCCCTTTGCTCCGCTGGGCTTCTTCCCTCTGGCTTCACCTCATTCCTTGGGCACATCAGCTCCTCATCTTGGCTGTCCGTCCCCATGGCTCCACTTTGGTCTCCTGGACCCTCCATGTCAGCCAGTCCCGTCGGCTCTTTGGCTCCGCTGGGTTTTCACCGCCAGCAGCTTTGCCTCAGTCGGTAGTCTTTCTGGTTTCGCTTGCTGAAGCTCCACCATGGCTCCTCCCTCCCCCGTCTATGTATTTTGAATTAATCTTTGCATTGTGTTGTTTTTTATAGTTGTCCATGTATACATGGAGCACAATGATTCAAAAATAAATGTGCATTTATATAGCTTATTATGCATACATAACAAATGTGTGTATTTTTTTCTGTGTACTACAGTATTGATTTACTTTCCCCTTTAAATCTTACCAACTGTTGAAATCGGAAGCATTGAGTAGCATTCAGCTAGAAAAAATGGACAGTCGGTCTCAACAAAAATATATAACAAATATTTCCAGGAATGACTGCCATATTGAAAAAACATCTAAACATTTTTACCAGTACAGCTCACATGATGACAGAAAAACTTTTCAGTTTAGTGGCATCGGCCAAATTACCGACACAATAACTAGGTTTTGAAGCATGAAATAAATGTTTTGAGTGAGTTACTACATTTTGCAGACATGCAGAGTTGTGATGTCCCATACTGTAAAACAGTTATGACATTTACACTTAAGACAGTTTCATTAAATGAGCCAAAGTGATTGAGAAAACTGTTAAAAAAATGCTCACAATGTTCAGTTCCATACAAGAATATGAGGGTAAGGGTAAACAAATGATGACAGAATTTTTATTTTTGGTGAACCATTTCTTTAGTGGTCTTTATTATCTTAAGGCGAAATATATAACATCAAACTATTTTTTCTTGGCTTACCTGGACAATCATTACAAATTCATTACCTGAAACAAACATTCAAGATCAGAAACTGGAAGTAAAACCTAATCATAATTGCAACAGATTGCTGAGTAGATACAGATCAATACTGTTCTGGAGCTTTCTGAAAAATCTACTGTGTTATTCATTGTGTAATGAGTTTTCAGAATGATGAAGTCATTATTATTTGACCTATTTTTCTATTTGTTTTTGAAGGAAGTTTGAATTCTTGTTTCCTAAGGGCAAATATGACAATATGTTTAGCTCAGACTGAGGTCAATGTTTAGTTAAAGACTAACAAAAATTATCCATTAATCTTTTCCCAGAGGAGCATGCAAATGCTAGTGCATGCTTATGCTTTTCTATATTTGAGTCATGTTGGGTTCAATCTTTTCTATTTTGCCTCTTTTTATCATTTATGCAAGTCTGTTTTTTTTGACAGGATAGAGAGGAAGAAATAAAAAAGACGACTGAAATAGTGATGCCATCCAACAAGTACTCCTCCGCTATCATGGCGGAAAGTGACAAGATGACTGCCACGGTAAGATGGAAGAAGAGTGTTGGGATAGCAGTAAGGTTCTGTCATGTTTTACCCACCCTTTACTCTTTCTTTCTTCTTCTTGCTCTTTTCTATGCAATTAGAATGAATGGTGACAAGCTTTCAAAACCACTATAAAAGTATCATAGCAGTACTCTATATGACTTTTGCAATTGTTTCATATCATAACACAAAAAAGTTTATTGCATTTTTCCTTCATATTGTGCTGTCTTAAGGTACGGTCACATGGGCAAAAATGTCTATTTGTCGATAGTGCACCACTACACACAAGCTATTTCTGTTGGTCAGCACAGCGAATTTACTTGACCGACAAAATTTCTGGCCTGAAATAGTTTTTCCTCGTGTGAAAATTCCAGATCACATGCATTTCCATTGAAATTACTGAATAATTTGAACTTTGACTATTATTCCCTGAAAATCCAACATCCACCATAGTTACAATTATATCTGCATCATTTAAATGATTTCAGCCTTACTTTCACTTCAAAAACCACTCATCCATTTGACACTTTTCTCACCTACAAGCACACAGAGGTGTGGATTGGTGTGGGTGTCGCATTCATCTCTGGTGTTTTGGGTTCAAAATAAGGCCAAAGGTGCAGTGGAATTTAGGGGATTAGAGAAGGGGGAGAGAGAGGAAAAATGGAAGTATCTGGTTCTGAAAATGGAGAGCTGCTCTAACAGGTTTGTTATGGCAGCTCTACTCAACTTTGCCCTGAATTTTTATTTTCTATCTCATTTTTCTTTAAATTCTTTGCGACTGTAAATGAGGCAAGACCTCTTCCATACTTTCTTCTGATCCTGCACTCCATAGAGCGCATATAGAGAGAGAGAGAGAGAGAGAGAGATAAAGGGAGAGAGAGCAGACTCTTTGAATGCTGCACCTGGCTGAGGAAGTGTTCTGAATCCCACAGACCAGCTGCTTGGCCAGGGAAGAGAGAGGAGCACACTAGCCATTCAGATGCCCAAGAACATGTGCCATGTCATTTTGAGCTCAACTGAAACTAGTCTGTTCCAACAAATCTGTTCTCTGAGACGTGTTAAATGGTCCAGACTTCTTTTTTTACTTTGTTGCAGTATGTCAGTGTTCTGAATGTCATTATTTCCATTTAACTTAAGGGAATGTTTGGGGTTAAATACAGTTTGAGCTGTTGACACCATTTGTCACAGCTGTCGTTACCAAAGGAAACAATTTCATCTGGTCTCCTAGTTTGTAATGAAATGACAGAAATGGAAGTCTGTGGTGTAGTGTTGCCATGATATATATATATATATTATTATTTTTTTTTTCCTCAGAAATCTTGAATTTGTATTTATAGTCTTGAATTTTTTTTCACTACCCTCCTCATTCATTTTTTTAAGTTAGACATCAACCTTCTTAATATTCCTCAATCAATTCTTTATAAACAATATAACAAGAAAAAAAGATAAAAGAGTGCCTATTTTCCCATTAATTTTTGGTAAAAATTGTATAGGGTTGGTAACGACCTGAGTTGTGTAACAGTGTAAGTATGTTTTTTCGGTTACACTTTATTTTAAGGTGTCAGTATTACAGTGTAATTATACATTTAAGTACTGAGTAATAACAATTAACTACATGTACTTACTATAGGGTTAGGATGAGGGTTTGGTTTAGGGTTAATTGCATGTAATTATGCATAAATTCTAGTTATTATTACAGTAAATACGTGTAGCATATGTAACAATGACACCTTAAAATAAAGTGTTACCGTTTTTTCTTACATGAATGAATAAATGCAATTCGCCTTTATTCCATGAAGTGGCAGTGTCTGATACACAATGATGAAGTGACTTTTCACTCATAGTTAACGCAGGGAGAAAACAAAAGAAGCAAGTATCATCAACAAAACTTGAAATGGCTCAGCGATTCACTGCAGAGCAAGTACTGAATGTAATCAAATATCACTGTAACTTGATGGTGGATCTGGAGCTGTCAGCAATCAAAAGATGGTTAAAATGATAGTTTTGAGAATATTTTTGAAATCACGAATATTAGCCAGATGCTGAATGTACTGGCAAATGAGAACAGTGATGATGGTATAAAACATCTGCTCAAATTGAACCCTTCTGAATCTCCAAAAGGTGACAAAATATGCTTTATTTGATTCTTCTGTAATTGTTACTCTAATATTAGGAGAGTTTTATATTATCACGGCAGGTAGAGAGACATCCTTGTTAGATATAGATCAGGGTCGCTAAAGACCCGAATATGTAATAATGATTGGTGAAACATTCATGTATTTAAAGCTTAAATTAGCTAAATGTGAAAATTAAGTGATCCCGGCACGTTCTCTGTTTACAGTGCATGCTATAAGCCAACAGTTCTGAAGAATTGTCAAGAGAATCTAGCCATAAAAACTGATAAACAACTTTTGTGCTGGTCATAGAGAACAGCAGTGAAAAAAAATGCATCCACTTCTATAAAAACACATTGATTATATTTTTATAATTCAAGCATTTCAATTTTACAAAGCAGTGCATCATGACAAACTGAGTGCTTATGTAATGATTGGGCGAGTCAGCGGATAAGATCCAGTTGCAAGCTTTATTCAAAAACGTAGTTAAACAGGCAATGGTCAAGGAAACAGCAAACAGTAATGGCAGGGAACAGGCAGGTTCGTCGTGATAATCCAGGCAACAGGTCAGAAAGGCAGGCAGCAAGGGTCAGAAACGATAAATCCGACATGGTAATAACAGGAAGACAAACACAGGGAAATAACGCTTAGAACTGCACCAATAGGAAACGACTTCGCAAATGTGTGTGTGTGTGTGTAACGGAGGCCAGCTAGTAGTTGCTGTGCGAGTAAACCTCACTCCTCTGACCTTAAGAGATGCTCTAGCGACAGACGCTAGAGGTTGCAGCCTTTAGCCTCTTTGTTGGAGCGTCCGACTCCCATGCCAGAAGACTCGGGTTCGAGGCTCGCTCGGAGCGGGTCGAGTAGGACCTGGGTGAAGGGGTTACATGTGCTGGGCACATGTAAATATGGTTTTGGTAATGTGCTGCAGCTTGTGACGTGATCAGTGACAGGTACGGGGATTCTGGGAAATGTAGTTGGTGTCTGTGAGTGAGTGGGTGAGTGAGTGAGTCGATAGTGGAAACCTCTAGAGTTTCCAGCGGGCACTTCAACTGACAACCATAACATAGCTAATGGACAGAACGGGGGACTAGGTCCATGGAGTGGAGGTCTCCTTGGTGAGTGCGGGTGTCCAGGGGGGGAGCAGAGCTATCAAACGGCTGGAGCAAAACAGGTTCTGCAGACGGCCATGGTGGAACAGGCTGTGCAGGCGATTTCACATTATGAAATTAATGTTTTTCTTCAAAACACGTTGGCCACAATTATTAGCATCCTTTTATTCAGTGCTTTTTGCAACCTCCTTTGACAAGATAACAGCTCTTCAAGATCTCTTAAGATCCTTCAGATTCCCAGCACTATGTTGGTGCTTCTTCTCTTCAGTTCACTCATTTTCTCTAGGGTTCAGGTCAGGGGACTGGGACAGCCATGGCAGAAGCTTCATTTTATGCTCAGTGAAACATTTTTGTGTTGGTTTTGATGTTTGATGGATCATTGTCCTGATGGACGATCCAACCATGACCCATTATAGGATTTCTAGCAGAGGTGGTCAGATTTCGATAATTCTGTTGGTATTTGATAGAATTCATGATACTATGTATCTGAACAAGATGTACAGGACCTCCAGCAGAAAAATAGGCCCACAACATTAAAGATCCAGCAGTATATTTAACCATGGGCATGGGGTACTTTTTATCCCCTGTGTGCACCAAACCCATCTTTTTGCTGCCAAAAAGCTTTTTTTAGTTTCATCTGACCATAGAAGTTACAGTCCCATTTGAAGTTCCAGTCTTGTCTGACAACTGAATATGCTGGAGATTGTTTCTGGATGAGAGCAGAGGATTTTTCTTGAAATCTTCCTGAAAAACTTGTGGGGAAGTAGGTGTTTGATAATTTTTGTAAGGCTTTCTGAGGCTCAAGACACAACTAATCTTTGCAATTCTCCAGCGGTGATCCTTGGAGAGTCTTTGGCCACTCAAACTCTCCTCCTCACTGTGCATTAGGATGATATAGACACACGTCCTCTTCCAGCCAGATTTTTTAACAATTATAGTTGATTGGAACTTCTTAATTATTGCCCTGATAGTGGAAAAGTGGAAATGGGGATTTTCAGTGCTTTAGCTATTTTCTTACAGCCACTTTCTATTTTGTGAAGCTCAACAATCTTTTGCTGCACATCAGTACTATATTCTTTGGTTTTACCAATTGTGATGAATGATTATGGGAATTTGGCCTTTGTGTTTCCTCATGTTTATACTCCTGTGGAACAGGAAGTCATGGCTGGACAATTTCATGTTCATGATCACCCTGGTGTGCTAAAAAAAATGTAGATATGAATTGCAATATACTTCAAAGATATTTTACGCATACAAAATTCTTGGGGTGCCAATAATTGTGGCCAACGTGTTTTGGAGAAAAACATTTCTTTCATAATGTGATTTCCCCCCACTTTCAATTCTTTTCCTTCAATGAAAGATTAGATTTTTGCCAATTTGAATTAAAGATCAAAAGGATAAACAATGCAGATTTATTTTTGCCGTATTTACCAAGGGTGCTGATATTTTTGGCCATGACTGTACTTGTCAATCAAATGGAGCGCAATAGAAAGGAAGCACAGTATTCTTTTTTAGCTAATTCACACTGCACAGACAGATGCCGACCAATGTACAATTACAGTACGTTACTTCTCAGACATTCCTAGACACGACAACTAAAATCAATGAAATAAACAAAAACAAGTGCCGACCAATGTCATCAGGGGGTAATGCAATGATCTGACAAAACTTGACGAAGTCTGTTGCGGTGTGAATTTGCCTTTAAAAATGAAATGTATCATTTTTAACATTTATTTTTGGCATTTTTCCATTTTATTTGGATAGTACAGTATAAAGCAGACAGAAAGCATTGTGGGGTGGTGGAGGCAATCGGAAAGGACCACAAGCTGGGAGTCAAATTGGGTTGTCCAAAGCTTGTTGGAGCCCTGCCCACAAGGCTTTTGGCTCTGACAAACAGCAAATGTTTTAAGAATTTCATTTATTTTTTTATTGACATTTATATTGTAACCTTTATGTTTTACTTCATTTTTGCACATAATGTGTATACATTATAGAAATTTACAAACTGCACATTATTTACTGTAGAGCATTGAGCAAGATTTTTGATTTAATTGATTAATCAGAGAAATTATCGACAGATTATTTGATTGTCGGTAATTAATAGAGTTATGCGTCCATTCGTCCATCCATCCATTAGTCCTTTCTCCAAACTGCCTATCCTCTGAAGGCTCAGCATCTCTGGCCTAATTTATATTTCTGTCATCATGTACTCACAACTTAAACCCATGTGAGTTTCTTTTTTTTTTCTCTGTGGAACATATATATTTTGAGTATTTGAGATATGTCACCCCATTTTTATTCTTACAATTTGTCTATACAATGGATGTCAGTGGACACCAAAACGTTTTGGCTACAAACATTTTTAAAAACATAATTTTTATGTTCCACGGATGAAATAAAGTCATGCAGGTTTTCAACAACATGAGGGTGAATACAGGATGAATTATAATTTTTGGGTAAACTATCCTTTTATGGCTGGATACTCTTTAGTTTGTATTGTCATTTTGAGTTTCACTCATGGAATAATTGTGTAATAACAGGCTTTACTGGTTAAAACAAGTTGTCTTGCAGGTTCATGACATGTGCTTCCACTGTTTGCTCATGTTGTGTCTTGTCTGGAATCATTTATGTCTGCTTTAACCGAGCTGTTATCTGATGAACCTCTCCGCTGTATCTTTGGCTCTGTGAGAGTGCCTGTTCACATGGGTGGGAAGCATGGCAGAACTCTGGGAAATAACATTGAATTTCTACACATTGCTATTCCTCTGTGTGTGTGTGTGTGCTATTACGAAGTATAAAAGGGGATCTGGGCCACCTGTTTTGATCCTCTGACTTTCTTCAGCCTTTCAAAAGCTTGAGCCTGGGGCCGGGGGCCCTTTAGGCAAGAGCAATGCGGGGGGTGTCATTAGGAGCCGGCAGAAAGATGAACTGAATGAATGAAGGAGCCCATAAACCCTTTGACCTCTCTAGTCTCTACTTGCCTCCTTAAACAGAATATATGGTCTTATTTCATGTAAGTTTACTCTTGTTTATGCTAATGTGATTTTGAACAGCTCCTGCATTCATTTATAGACAGATTTTCTATGCATATTAAAATTAAGATATTTTTAATGAACTTTTTAATTATTTTTTATTATTATTTTAATGATTTAATGATTTTCAATTTTCTAATAATAAGTATTCTGCCTTCCATTGAAAGTTCAGGTAACCATAACTTAGAAGATCCAAAAAGGTTATAAAGTTATAAAATAGAATTTAATCCTAATCTTGTGAAGAGATGAAAGCACTTTATATGATGAACAGATTCGATTTAGGCTTTAAAACACATACGTAGAGCACATTACATATGGTAAACATGAAAGCTTGTGCATGTGTCACATGCTAACAAACCTCACTAGTTCTCGCACATCACACAAACTTGCTTGAGCGTCAGTGTTCACCATATGTGGTGTTCTCTGTTTATGTCAATCATTGTTCAGATGTGAATAAAAGCCAAAATTAAATCTCCACAAGATTTTAATTAAACCGCACAATTCATATGGATTTTTTAACGACAACCAGTCTTGGTTGCCAGGACATTCAATGGACAGACCATATTTTTGACACATTTTTTTCCCTATCTTATAAGGACAAAATGTCCCCACAAGAATGGCAAAACGAGAAATCTGGTTCGCATGAGGAGAAAAGCTTAGAAATAATATTAAATTATGTTTTTGAAAATATAAAAATGCAGAAAGTTTTCTGTGATGGGTAGGTTTAGGGGTAGGGGTAGGAGATAGACTATACAGTTTGTACATTACATAAATCATTATGTCTATGGAAAGTCCTCGTAAAACATGGTGTGTGTGTGTGTGTGTGTGTGTGTGTGTGTGTGTTGGCAAGACCTCTTATCCGCTGCAGCACAGCTGTGGCATTAAAGATGTCTGGCATTCCAGTGGACGATTCCAGAAATGCGACAGCGGCCTGTATTGTTCCCACATCCACGAACACACAATCTTCTGTCTGTGTGCTTTACTCAGTACCTCTGATTAAAGAAAACAGTGCATTTATTTGAAATTGAAATTTTCAGTTTTCCCGATTATAAAAGTCTTTACCGCCACTTTTGATCAATTTATTGCATCCTTGTTTAATAAAATTATTCATTTCTTTCCAAATATTTTGAATGGCAGTGTAGTGCAGTGAAGCCCTTGCAACAACATAATTACTCTGAAAAGAGAAACATTAGTATATCCAAGCAGCATCAATGCAGACACTTAAGCAGTCATCAATCACTCAGGGATTTTTGATAGTCATCAGGGATGTCAAACCATCCGCATAAAATAGAGGTATGACCAAACACATAGATACATTCATTCTCAGAACACAGCCATGTATTAGTTGTGTTTTTTGTGTTGACACTTTGCTCTGTCAGCTGTCTGATCTTCTTAAGGTCTTCAAATGTCTCAAGTTTCAACACAGATGCTTCTGGCACAACAAAAGAAGTCTGGTAGGAATTAAATTAAAAGAATTGAAAATACAACAGCTGATACTGGCAGTGTTTTTTGAATGCTGTACATCAGCAAAACTACAGAACACTCTGTAATTTTTATGTTGTAGTGTAGGTAATGGAGATTTCAGCAGACACATTTATCCAAAGCAACACTTATTATAGAGAATGCAATCAGTGCTGTTATAACTCCCAGTAAGTAGAACTAAGCTTTAGCTACAACACCAAACCACTGTTCTTCTGTAAGACTTCAAGAAAACAAAACCGTCTGTATCATTATAGGAAGTACACTAATGCAGGGGTTTTAAAACGGCACAAGGGCCACAAGAAGGTTTTGTGAAAGTTGTCTGCCATTTTTATTTATTTTATATATATATATATATATATATATATATATATATATATTTTTTTTTAAAATTAATTAATTTATTTTTATTATAATTATTATTTTTACATATTTACCAAATTAGATTTTATTAGTTTTTTTCTCATTCTGTTTTCTAGAGATCATGAGATTAAAAGTTTTTTATTTTTTATTTTTATTTCATTTCATTTTATTGGCAACCATATACATGCACATAAATATATATAATCTGCATATATGATAATCTTTCTCTTTTTGTGACATACATCGATTCAAGAAAAGTTTGTACTTTATGTGGAGTTCTCCTTGCCGTTATCTCCTTTATCTTGGCCACTGGGGGTTTTAACAATATTCACTGTAAAACTGTATTTGAAGAAATAAAACAATGCTTCTTCTGGTTTATACATCTACTTCTCCTCTAATATTAGGTAAAAATACATAATCTGTTAACTTAGTATAAAAAAGGGTCAAGGTGTCAAGGTTTGGCTGGTTAGCATGACCCAGATTCTGCTGCTACTAACTACACCTTTAATTGATAATCTTAATTGGTGCTGTGTTGGGGTGATAGTGATGTTGTGGAGGTGTCTGGACCTGCCCTCCATTAGTTTCTATTTTATGAATGAGAACGGAATATATTTGTACCATCACACACACACATTCAGCTGTGCCAGGTAAAATGGGATGCAGTTCTGTTGATTGTGAGTTGTCTAAATGTTGTGTTTGTTTTCTGTGATCTGTGAAGATTATAAACAAATTTCTCCTTTTTTAGGCTGCCGTGAATGGCGACACGTCTGTGGGAGAGGGATTGTCAGAGAACGACAGTGGTCTGGAGATGACCAATGAGAACAGCCCGCTGACTGCGGCAGAGCCACCTTCACCTTTCTGCCCCAAACAGAACGGAGGCGCTGCCTCACCCATAGGTACACAGACCCACGTTCTGGGTTCAGCATCTGGGACATTCTGTCGTTTATTTAAGTTACAGCATGTTTACAGTAATGCACTTTCAGTGGAAGTCCATGAGATAAGACATTTTGGAGGGTTTAAAAGCAGATAAGTGAAATTTTTATGTTAACACACTTAAATTAATTGTCATTTTATCAGTAGGACTACTGTTAAGAATGTAATTCCTGAGAAATTTAAATCTGTTTTTACCTGTAAATACTGGGTATCCTTGTGCAGTTACCATGTTTAGTGAAGTGACATGATTATCACAGGAATTTCAATATAACTTTAGTAAGCAATTATATCACACTTATTTTAACATGCATATTTAAGTCTTGTGGCTATACTTTTGGAACAGTGCGTTTTAAAGTTTATCTCGGTGAAGTGCCTTTTTTGATAATCAACAATGTTGCACAGAGTGTCGGAAATTTGCTTGATTATTAAGGATCTCCTCCTTTGTCAAATATTATATTATTAGGAATGCTAAATGATATTATTCAGTACATTTGAATCAATTAAATTAAAAGATCACTTTGGTTTCTAAAACGCATAACCAGGTAGGCCTAGGATAAAATATCAGAAGTGTACTTTGTCATAAACTTTCTTAATGTTTCAGATGAGAGTGTGAACAGCATCAGAAGAAAGAGATCACGTAAGCGCTCCGACACAGAGGAAGACAGTGCCTGGGATTCCTCCTACAGTGAGGTGGGGATTTACTAACTGCACATCTGATCTTACCGCACACTGACCGAACGCTTCTATAAGACACATTCATTCTAAAGTTCATTTTACTGCTGTTTCCGGAGGCATGGCTTAAATAAGGCTTGCTAGTTGCTTTAGTCCAGAAAATTATATATAATATATAATAATTCATCCTTAAATAATTGAGAAGACAAAACACTAAAAATGTGGTAGGTATAATCATATATGTATAGATTACCTCTGCTGTGTTCATGAATACATTTATAATATTAAAAATAGCACATAATAACACACCAAAACAGCTGTTGGTTACATAATTTTAGAGAGCATGTACATGATGGAAGCATGAAGAAAAACACTTACATACAGAGCTTGGAATCACTTCTATGGAACTTCTGTGGAACTTCTCAGACTTCTGTATGAGATATTCAAAGTAATGAAATAAGACATGCAAAAGAATGTATTGTGCAGCATTCCTGCCGCCCTTTTAAACAAACACTCTGCCATACACATACGCTCTGACTGCAAACTATGTGCATGTGTATGCATGTCTATGAATATGTGTTGTTGTGATGCATATCTGTACCAACAACACATTTCATCCTTTAAGATGTTAAGGGTTTTTCAGTCTCTACTGTAAAGACTCCTTAAAATCAGATAAATGATGATAAGCAGAAATGACTGTATTATAAAGTCGTGATGTATTGTCAAGTAAATCACTTCTTATCTATTCTATTTTGTTTTGTGGTTTTCTGTGATTTTCCTCTATACTTGTGCATACAGTGCAAAGAGTAAAAAAGCAAAATGTAGAAGATATAGCCTAAGTCAGATTATGGGAATTGATATAGTTTACAGACTGAAAAGATGCTGCTGTGTTGCCTTACCAACCTACTATCAAAATTAGCAAATACAGTATATGGAATTAGATTATGTCTAAAGTATAGATATGTGCCAGTACAATATTTGAACGCTTTTTCTCCCCCGATCCTTTCAATACTTGACTATTTCTGTCTATAAAAGTAAATAAACAGCGAACAAAATATACATTTGGAGAGAATAAAATAAAAGTAATCCTAATAAATAATCATGTTAATTTAATTTCAACAATGTGATAATATAATTTCTTTCATTAGCCACCCTGCACTCTAGATGTTAGTGGCCATTGGAAAAACCCATAAAAGTTGACCGCTAATCATTATTTCTATAAAATTCATATTTCTATAAAATTAATCTATAAATATGGTACAGTACTAGCAAATATGAATCAGCTTATTTTTACGGGATTATGGTTTCAGGAAAAGGCTGACATTGGGTCTGGTTGTGAAACGGGTCTGCGGCAAAGGCCTCGTCCCAGGACAATTTTCCAGGCAGGACTGACAGCTCACAGTAAACCCCGCAACAGAGAGAGGGGACATAGTAAACAGGATCACAGCAACCTGGTAACGCTCACATTCACAAACACAAAGCCACTTTATGCTTTAGGTGAATTTTTGTCTGTCAGACACCTTGAAATCAAAGCTGACGAACAGAGATCGCCCTCGCAGAAGATTAAGGCTGTCATGCCACTGTCAGCTCTTCACTCTTAACTCAACACCTTTAAATCAAGCTGTCTATCACTGTGTCTTTATGTTGTCTCACATTTGAAGTTGCCTGTACCCAGCCAATTAAAACAGTGTTCATGGAAATTCAAATAGCCCCCCCCCCCCTTTTTTATCGATTAGTTACAACTTTTTTTCATGGTTGTTGTGTCTGTGTTGTGGCGGGGTGAGCAAAGACAGACAAAGTGCATAAAACATCTCGGGTTACGAATGTAACTCTGAGAAGTGGAACGAGACACTGCATCCTAGGATGGTAATGGGGAATGTCTCCAGCATGCCAGTGTATGAAGCATGTGTCAAAACACGGCAATGACATTGGCCGGTGACAGCCCATGAGGTCACTACCAGTGCGACCAGAGTATACACCTGTGTAGTACACGTCATCTGCTTCTTGTCTGAAGGAGCAGACCAGCCTGAAGCATGGCAATGATACGCAGTGTCTCGTTCCCCTTCTCAGGGAACCATGCTTACATTCGTAACCCAAGATGTTCTCTTTCGAATGGGAGCTCGCACTGCATCCTAGGACGCTAATGGAGAACAAAATGCCCACTCCTCCATGCTGAAGGAGTGAATGCCATGACATAAGTCAATGCCCTCAACGGATTAAACCGGAGTCTAGTTCCCCTGTCCTAGCGGTATGTACCAGCTGTCATCATAGACTCTATTCCATATGGCGAGAAACCCTGGCTACAAAGGGCAGATTAGCAAAGGGCCTGGTATAAAATACCTTAAAGGCAATGTGGCCAAGGATAAACCATCCTGCCAGTCGCCGCAGGGGACACACCCCTGACGAGTGGAGGTCTCACGAAGGGAGACTTAGCAACACTCAAGGGGGCTCTAATAACGGAGGCTTCACCAGAAGACTCTGAAGAGAGAGGAGGCCTAGCTACATTCTACACTAAGGACTGCTTACCAAGGAGGCTAAGAGAAGCCTTACACTTAATACGGCCATCCAAGCGGAGCCCTTGGGGTTGAGGTTTCAGTAGGAATACTCTCTAAAGCGAGAGGAAACCTAACAAAGCCACACCGTCAGCCAGAGAGGCTCCAAAAGAGAGTCTACCACCCTATCTACTTCCCCCATGGAGCTCTCAGAGCAGAGGTTTCAGCATAACGTCCTACCTAACTACGGTCTACGTTACAAGACCACTTCATCAAGGAGGCTCACAGCGAGCAACCAACTTGGACCAGTTATCAAATGCAGAGCTCTGGGGGCAGAGGTCTCAGCATGATGACTCTAAATCGAGAGGAAACCTAACATAGCTTCCCTAAGTGTTTTTCCATCAAGGAGGCTCATAGAGAGCCAAACGACCTGGCGTAGCCCCCCCCTGACTGGAGGCCTCAAATGTGTATGTGTGTCTAAATACTACGTCTACTACCTCCAAGGAGTTATCAGAGCGGAGGCTTTAGCAAAACAACTCTCTATAGCAAGCGGAAACCTAACTACGCTCTACGCTAAGGACCGCTTACCAAGGTGGCTCGTGTAAAATAGCCTGACTCTTTAGAGCAGGGTTCCTTGATTAGTTTTCACCAAGGGTCAAATTCTGCCTACAATATAAAGCCTAGGACCACCGACTAGTGGTCAACCGATATTGTTTTTTTGTTGGCTGGTGCCAATATCTTAAATCCCAATGGCCGATATAAAGCCGATATATAAAATATATAATCTATATTTATTTGAATTCATATTTAATAAATTAGAAATAGGAAAAGTATGAAAATTAAAATAATGAATGAAAATAAAATAAAATAAACTTATAAAATGACATGCTTATATATTGCAACTTCTTGATCCAACGATCCTATTAAGGCTTATTTATGTATGTAAATGTGTGTCTGTATATATATATATATATATATATATATATATATATAATTTGTAGATCGCATTTCCCGTAAAGTCCGCATTCGTTACACAGAGACCGACAGTGATGCACAGAATACACACGTTCATGCGGGCTACAATTATAAATTTTCAGTCCATTCACATTTGAGTCGTCTATTTTCCGTGTCCACCTCCGTACTTATATACTGTATATTACCTTGACAACACTATTTGACATTAGCGCGGGCCAAAAAAACTTTCTCTCGTGGGTCGCCTATCGAGGAACCCTGCTTTAGAGCGAAAGGAGGCCTAACAACACTCCACCTGAAAGACAGTTCCACTAAGGAAGCTCACAGAGAGCCAAACCACTCAATGTCACTGTCTATAGCGGCATGATGCTGAAGACACAGCAAACTGATTACATAATATAAGAGGACTAGATAAACATGTTGCCACGCCATTATAAATGCTCAACTGAGACTCCAGCAACAACCCACCTCTCCCATTACGAGTTGGGGATCCTACTATTAAGGGTTCCACTTATACTCAACCATGAAAACATTGCCATCAAGGGGAGCAAGCTAAGTGTTAGCTGCGACCATAACCAATGTCTTTGGAGGATCTCAAAAACCCAGACACTCCCTTATGACGAAGAAGTGTTTGTAAACTTGGGCGAAAGACCCACTTCCTTTCAGGTTCTCGAGATCAGTAGAGCTCATCCCAGGGACGAGAGGACCCTGCTTCAAGACCCGACTCTGGAGGGAGGGTTCTGCTTCTCAGTCAAACCAGAGGAAAAAACAGGCTCTCCAGACTCCACCACTCAAGAAGTTGCCTACAACTTGGAATGGTTCGCTTACTGTCAGGTTCCAGAGATCACCAGCACAGAGCACTGCTATTGTGCGGGCCAGTGAAGACTTAATAACTCCTGCCTTCATACTCTACCTCTTATTTCCACAGAATTAGGCCTCATACATTAGTAATAGCAGACCAGAAAGAGAGTAAACCTCACAAGACTCTCCCTTTGCTCCGCCCACCACCGCCGCATTTGAACCCACCTATGTCAGCCGCGGGACCCAAAACAAGGAGTATAGGCTCTCTAGTCTAATCCATCGAGAGAGAATAAAAAACAAAGGAGCCTCATATAGCGACCACATCAAAAAGAGTGCATTTAAATCCCTCGAGAGTTGAATGTGCTTCGTTCAAAACGCTACACTCTATCGCGAATCAAGAATCACGCATAAAAAAGTCACAAACATATCACTGTGAGTGCCCTTGACTCCCTCGAGAGCCAAATGCACTTGAGCAAACACTTTGTTCTGCTGGCAAAACAAGTCATGACCAGCCAGAAACCAGCTACCATATTCCACAACACAGCTATCCTAAAGGATTATTCAAGGTTATATTCATTCATTCAAAATCATTTTGAACTGTCTCATAGCTTGTAAAAACACTCAAAAACATGTTGACAGAAATGTAGTTACATTAGAAGTCTGAGGGCAGCAGTCTGAACATTTGCCCCTTATATTTCCATTCGTAACTATCATTAGCTGGGTTTCCAACCAAACATGAAGCGAATTATTTCAGAATTCGCAAAAAAAAGAAAAAACAAGACAATTGCAAATTAGATTCATTTCCATCAAGTTCTTCTAGTGGATGTTGGTGGTATTAGTTCCCAAGTAAAAAACAAAACAAAATCTATTTAAAATACATTTATTTCATACTAATTATACTTCAAATTGCAGGGTATTTTTATTTAGCACATAAATATGTAAATGTATTTATTATATATTTAGCTCAAAATAAATGTATTTCCGATACATTTTAGTATATTATTTTTACGTAAATAAAACACCATCAGTGGAAACGGCCAATTAGTGTTCGCCATGTCAGAATATATTCGGCAAATGCATTTCCATCGCCCATTATTCACTCTCAAGTTATAAACCACCTCAAGCAAGCATAAAAACTTGTTCTGGGAATTACGTTTTTTTTTTTTCCTTCAAATTTTGGTATTTCCGTCACTCGTTTCTGATACGTTACTTAAAAATGCACATAAAAACAGAGTGATACATAGCTATTGTAGCTATTTTTTTATTGTTTTATTTTTTATTTTTTTGTTTTGCTTCCTTTTGTTTTGACTAAGGGTAGAAATTGTGTGTGTTCGTAGGTTTCTAGTGTTCCTGAGGGTCCCGTACTGGAGCTCATGGAACAGGACTCTAAAGACTCTGCACAGAGCAGCGCCACATCCACCTCGACTACTGACACAGTCAGCCAACCGGAGTACAAGGTACCAGGACATCACATACACAAATTCACAATCCAACTATCCTGTCATGTCTCGTTCCTCTTTATGTTCATGCACAAACAACCCGCAAGTACCAATATTTGTCCACCTGCCTTCGACATGTAACAGTTGCCTCAAAGAACGGCTCCACTTGAATGTGAAAATGACAGCCTTTGTGCTTGTGGTGTATCCTCTTCTTTGCGTGTCACTAAGCCAGGCAGTTGCATTTAGAGTGTACAGATGACCAAGACAAAGAGACCGTGAATGTCTTGAATGGGGGTTTTGTGGGTTATAGCGTCTTCTAAGTCACTTTTGACCACAGACTCATAAATACTCACAGACACTCGCACAGGTGAGGAAACAACAGCGCTGTTGAAATGGTCCTGACTGATTGAGAGTCGTGCTCAGACAAGCTCAGTGTCAGAGGTTTCGCTTATGTCTCAGTCCATGTAACTGGATTAAAGAAATCTGTGCAGTGATAGTCTTAATTGTCCATCTTATTTTAAAAGGATAATTCTCCAAGAAATTAAAATCTACCAGTCGAAGCCTGTATGATATTTCTCTTTCTGTGGAACACAAAAGAAGTTATTTAGCAGACTGTTCAGGCTGGAAGGAAACAAAACCAGACCAAAAAAACAACATAAAAGAAGTACATAAAGAAGTCAGATTTAAAAATATAAAGTAAATTTAAATAAACTTTAAAGACATTATTCATTGAAATTTGTGTCTGTGCTCTGTTGCTCAGCTTAAGTCGGTTCAGTGTTGATTCGATTCCATTGTAAAGGTCATCAATTGTTAAATTAGTTCATTTCATCTACAAAGCAGTTCTGTGAAAAAAAAAGAATGATGACCAGCTCAGTTCTCATACAACAGCATCAGTACAGTCAGATCAATAATATTGCTGAATATTAAGCATTCCCCTACTAAGCAAGCCAGAGAACCCAAACTCCATCAGGTGACAGAACCGAGAAAAAAATCCTTGGGAGAAAGGAGTCGGAAGGCAAGTTCTGCTCTGGCCAATGAACGAACACCGTGTGATTATGATTCAGGCTGCATCACAAGTCAGAATTCCGATTGGGATAGCGTTCAAATAATGCAATAATCTAATGCAGGTTTCAGTGAGTGAGAAAATGTTAATTTATGGTGAACTATGTCTAATTTGTGCATCTTTCCTCCTCAGGATAATAAAGGCTTTGGTATTGGAGAGTTAGTCTGGGGCAAGATAAAGGGCTTTTCTTGGTGGCCTGGGATGGTGGTGACCTGGAGAGCAACAGGGAAGAGGCAGGCGTCCCATGGCATGCGCTGGCTGCAGTGGTTTGGAGATGGAAAATTCTCAGAGGTAATAAACAAAATGAAGTGTTTCCAGAATACTGCAGTAGTTGATAAATTTCAATTTGACAGCAAAAACTAAAATGACATTGACTTTTATTTTAAATGTTAAATATTGATGTAAATATGAACAATGTTAAAGTAACTCTATCTAGCAATGAATCAAGTAAACAGTCAGTATTAAAATCAAGCACAAAGAAACCAATGAAAAGCAATAGAACAGATAGAAGGATGTGAATTAAATTAATTAATTTAGACAAATCTACAAAATGTACTGCCAATTAAAAAATATTGCCAAATTGATACTGTAGAAAAAATGGTATTGTTACATTGTTTTATTGATGTTTTGATTTCATCCTGATGTACGGTTACTTCTGACATCACTAGTTTGAACGTCTATGCTATTATGGGAAATTGTGAATTGTGAAACAAAACATTTGGCGGAATTAAATAAAATCCCATGTAGTGTGTGAAATGTAATGAATTAAGTGCTATTTAAATCAACGTAATAAATTCATTAATTAAATGCTCTGAAAAAAATCTTACATTCTCATTGAAATCTATAAATACACATAGAGTGTATTACATGTACAATTAGATTATTAACTTAACATGCATAACATACATAACAAACTAATGCTTGCACTGAGCCCTGGTTACTTTCTGACCCTGGTGCCATGTGTATCTTGCAGGTGTCTGCTGACAAACTCGATTCCATCACAGCCTTCCCGAAGTTTTTCAACCAGTCATCCTACACCAAATTGGCTTCCTACCGTAGAGCAATCTTCCAGGCCCTGGAGGTGAGGGCAGAGAGCAGACTGTGTTCATTGTTTTATAGCACTTGGAGACAATTTTTCCCTATGGGGCAATTAGCTGCAACATGCATTTTACAACATCTTTCGTTATTATTTATTAGAAGACAAATATGCACCTGCTCTTCCAAAACCTGGGAGCATGGACTTTACTTTTACATACTGAAGTGCATGTGCATGTGTTTGTGTGTGAGGTAAACAAGAGACTGGGAAAACACTCTTCTGGAAAGTCTGGAATTTCCCAGAGCTTCCTTAATTATCTCTCTGTGAATCGTACCTTCTAACAAACTTAACCAAAGCATCCAAGCCCAGACATGCACCAGAACAACAGGCTGTACTTTACTTTCTCTCTCTCTGTTTTTGTACCCCACTCTTTTGCAGTATCTATACAGCATGATTAATATCTGTAATTTGTCTCTGTTTCTACTGAGAGTATCTTCTTTCTGAATGTGTTATTTTAGTAAGACACATAGTTGAATTTATTCCACCTGAGACATTTGTTTCCAGGATGGTTTCTGTTTATAGTTGCAGTTACAGTTTACAGCTTACAGTTGCTTTGACATACTGTTCTCCCGCTATCTGCATGTCCTCAGGTGGCTAGTATACGGGCAGAGAACACTTTTCCTCCATGTGAGTCAGACAGTCTTGAAGAACAGATAAAGCCCATGCTCGACTGGGCTCATGGTGGCTTTATGCCCAAAGGTCAGGAGGGCCTGAAACCCAGAGAGAACACAGGTGAGTGCACGTCATCATGATCTGTAACAACATCTCAGATCTCACACTCAATCCATGCAGTTTAAAAAAAAAAAAAAAAAGGTACTTGAGTAAATGGGCTTAGCTATCAAACATGATGCAGACAAAGGATTGTGACTAGAGGAGGAATATATCCTCCTTTTTTTGTGAATTTAGTATTTTTTAAATAGCCTATAATACATCAGTATAGCAAATAAGGTAAAATTAACCGTGTGTGAGTTTGTGCTTATAGGTGAAAGTGGAATAATTGAGATGAAATGTAAAAATAAATTTCTCAAATCACAATAATCATAATCATAATTTTAAGCAAAATGATCATTATTATCAGTGTGACTACGTTTTCATTGACTAAAACAAGACTGAAATGCCCAGACATTTAGTCAACTAAACCTTGACTAAGAAAGAACATGACAGTGTTGACTAAATATGACAGAGACAAAAAAGTATATTTGACACAGGACTAAGAGTAATACTAAATAAAAATAAAAAAACAGCTGACAAAATTAACACTAGGTTGCAGATGCCACATGGTTTAAGTGACATTCAGACAAATACTGAAAACTGAAATAAAATATTAAAATAAATGGGTAACATGAATCACCATGAGACATGACAAGACAAACCCTTAAAACAACACTTAAAACCGTTAGAGCAGTTTCTACAGAAAGCCCTACAGACTGAGCAGTTTCTACTGGCAGAATTTCAAGCATTGCATCTTGTTAAGTCATAGATAATTGTTAGCAATAGGAAAGTAATGAAACTTGTTGATCAAGTTCTTTTCCGCTTATCAAACCTTTTATTACAAGGGAATGTTATGAATTCATCTGTAGTCTCACGCTGTAGTTGAGTTCCAAGACTGCGGCTTAACCCTTTGACGCGTACGATCACACCTGTGTGATCAGTCTTGGCTGGTCCTTGGAGCGTACGATCACACCACTGTGATTAAAGCATTCAGTGCATGACCTGATCAACTGCCAAATTCAAAATTTCTTGCGCGCGTTGGCTGCCGCTGAGCCAATGACAGACGCGCTCAGCGCTGTCAATATACTACAAATATGTTGTGTTTTCAGCCACATAATGTTTATTTTAGGTTTCAGATATTTAAATGCACATAAACACTAACAAAACAATACATTTAGAGTTTGTAAAATACACAGCCAGAATATTTTAAACTGTGAAACATACTGTTCTTTTGTGAAACATACTGTTCACAGTATGAACATACTGTTCATACTGTGAAAACTTACATGTGAAAGGGTTAATGACCAAGGTTTTTTTTTTATTTTAATCATACACATAGCAGAATATATGTGCAATACCAAAATTCAATCATTTTGAGACTTGCTGACGAAAAAAATAATAAGTGTTATTTATTAGTGTTTTTAAAGATGAACTTCTATTGAATGTTTAGATAAAAGGTAATCTAAATGTAATAACAAGGGTGCATGAACAATTAAATATTCAGTATTAACATATACCCAAGAAATGGAAAAAAAACTAATCTCAAAATAAAGAGTAACACACGTTTATATTATTAATTACATATTTTACATATTTAATATATAATAATGCATAGCTAATATTATAACTAATACAAATAATCGAGTTGTTTTGTTTTCAAAAGCTTGTAAGCTTTGCTGGTTAATCATTTCTGTATTATTTTTGTTTGTGTTGTAAATGTAGCTGAGAGTACAACACTTTAAAAAGCGTAATTAATTAATTAGTGAAATAATTATTTTAGAAAAATACACAGAATGTGTGAAACTTTGAACAAAGAGTGTTCAAATTCGGTGGAAATCTGTCGCTGTAAAGTATGTGTGGTACTGCTTAAAAATCAAGCTGCAGGGCGCTCAGGTGTCAGGGATCAGTCGGGCATTAGCAGGTCATTAGCACTCTCACACTTACCAGCTTAGTGCGTCAGATCATAGACCTCTGTTTGGGATTCATTAGAGCTGGTCCATCATACTTAAATATTAATACCTTGAATTTTCAGGAGAGCACCTTAGGGTGGGCTGCACAATGGTTGCTACACAAAGGGTTTCAGTGTTATTAAAATTTAATCTGGAAAATACTGTAATAGATCAGTTCAGTGACTCCTTTACACGCAAAAGCCCTCTTAAGCATATTTGTATTTGCAGTTTAAAATGTCTTACATTCCTGCTCATTGACATTAAATTAACTACAGGCAACTTTCACAGTCCCTGTCAGAGACCCACAACAGATGTTGAGCTGGTGCAGTCATTTGTTTAGAAGGTTTAGTGTGTCTCGTCTCATTTAAACAAGTCTGTCATGTCTTTTAGTATCTTTCTTAAACATTCTGGTTAAAATGTATCTAACAAATCTCTCATTGTTGGAATTTTTGGAAATTGTGCCATTGTGTTTTCATACAGTCAATTCTGGGCACTAAAACTAAAAGGGTATTTAGATGTGTTTGAGTTTAACACTGAAAAGGTTTCTGATCCACTGCAGAGATGAGCAAGCAGAAGCCTCTGGTATTGTGGTCTTACAGTGGAATTAGAAAGAGGAAATAGCCTATCTAATTAGTTTACGATTTATAGTCTGCTGGCTTTTCCCCCACAGCGATGACAGATGTGGGTTCTAACAATCTAACAGCTGTCTGTCTGCATGTTAATGGCTACATTTATCTTGGTCAATTTCTCAGTGTCTTTGTCATAAATTGCCACAAAATCAAAAGGAATATATATATATATCTATATATATATATATTTTTTTTAAAGAAATTTGCTTAAAGAAAATTATTTATATATACTTTGTTTTCATTCATCACATGTGTTCTCCCTCCACTCTTTGATTTCATTGGTTGTTGATTTAGTCATTATTAGTTCAGTTATGTCAGCTGTGTGTGATTAATTAGTCTTTTTTGCTCACCTGTGTCCCGTTTATTTAAGCCCTCAGTTTCTGTCTTGTTCTTGTCTAGCGCTGTTGTTGGTTAGTGGTGTTTGTGATTACTCGCTATTATCTTAAGTTATTAAAGGTTATGTGAAAATGACTTCATTCCGTCCTGCATTTCTTCCCTAGATACACACCGTAACATGTATACATTGTTACCAAGAATGGCTTTTAAGTGTCCTATTTATTTTATGAAGTAATGCTATAGTGATATGATCATTCTTGATTAATTACTAACTAGAAGCTGAAGTAGTTCTCATTTGTATGTATCAGTGCCTAATCTATGAAATATTGGCGCATTCACAGTGCATGTGAGAATGTTTGATTGTAACGGTGAATAATATTAGTGTACTTCTGTCTCTTCCAGCTGAGTATTGTGTTTTTCCCATGGCCTCAGAGAGCTCAGTGCTGCTGGACTCCAGCCCTCCGGAGTTCCCCCCTCTGCTAAGAGAGCTCGACTCAGCCTCTGTAAGGCCAAACCTGGCGCTGAGGACGTCTACAGCAGAGGTTAGAACTCACACTAAGGATACTATTCATGTTCATGACACCCGATTGCTGCATGTTAAATGTTAAAGGGTTAGTTCACCCAAAAATTACATTTCTGTCATCATTTACTCACCCCATAAGACTTTTGTTCATTTCAAGAATACAAATCAAGATTTTTTTTTTAAGAAACCTGAGATTCCTGTCAATCCATTTAAAATAGTGGTCATCCGATATATAGACGTGGCCGATACTTGGTATTTTTTAAATATCGGTGTCATTCTGTTTGGCCGAAGTGTTGGATGCGGCACTTTTATTTTGATGGCAGCACCTGAGCATACAGCGCTCCCATTCTCCATTTTCATTAGTTATGGTCTCTGTTTAACAGTTTGCTTTTATATCATTAGTAACGGAAAGGCAAACACATTCAGCATTCAGCAAATATGCAATTACATCTTTGAATATCTAATAAACATTTAATTTCACAAACATTGCCGATTTAATCAAATCCAGTTGTGAGATGTAGGGCATTTGTAGCCTGCATGAGCGTGTTACTCTTTGTGTGACGGTCAGCCCGTGTGAATTGAATACTGACAGGAGAGTTCAGCTTCACTCGAGACGCACGATCGACAAATGTTAAACCCTTGATTTTAAACTATGCTGCGCTATATTTAGTTGCCCACTATGTCATATTTATATCATTTTCACTTTGTGCTGTATGTAAAATTAGGGTTACCTTGTCTTTATTTGAGAGAAATATGATCCCGTTTGCACAAACTTGCCAGATTACCCAGTGCTCTGTTGGTTACAGTGTTTACTTCCTTTTTATTCACATTTTTTCAAACAATTTCTTTATTTGTGAAAAATACTGTAATATGATTACAGAATCAAGAAGTTGCCATCTAGAGTAAGTCTGATTAATATGGAGATTTATTTTTTATTGATTTTAAAATGATTTATTACTAATTTATTAAAGACTAATTCAAATAAATATATATTTTTTTCATGTTTTGTTGAACTAACCCTTTAAATGATAGATAATTAACTGATGTCTAAATGGCCAAATTGCAGTAAATCATGTGACAAGATTAACAGTAACCGTGAGTTCCTTTAAACACAGTATATCAAAATAATGTTGTTTTTTTCATTGAAATTGTGAATGACTGATTTAGGCATATTAATAATTCAAATATAGTATTGGGCTTTGTGTGCATAGTTTTTGTACCAAACTAGATATTTTATACTTTTGCGTAATTTAATAGTATTGGACTTGATGTGAACGACATCACTGAGATTTGACTGTTATGTGTTTGAATTACCAACTTGTTGCTCATGACTGTCATTTCATCTGCTTTTCAGAACAAATGGTCAATGAAGTTTTGAAGAATCACAGAAGTATAGAAGGTGTGTAGTGTTGCAACCTGTTACAAGCCCTGCATTCACCCATTAAAACACACAGCTCCTTACACCATTAGAGCCGCTCCAACTTATGCTGCTACAACCTCAAGGTCCTTTTTTTCCCCATCCTGTTCTCCCCTTCCTCTGTCTGTTATTTCCTGCTTCTGTCCACGGTTATGTACGGGAAAAAAAGCATTCTACAAAGGCCAAAAAAAGTAACTACCACGTGACAGTGCTTATCATCCCTCAGTGTAGAGCATAATAAACATCTTACGGCTCAACGGTAAGATAGGAGAGATTCTTCTAGGATAGATTTTTTTTTTTTTTTTTTTTAACTTGTCCTGGAAACATTTTTACTGGCTCCACCACAAAAATACATTTTGTTTTTAGCAAATGTATTTTTGCATGTGCCAAAAATCTTTTTAAAATGTTGAAAATATTTTTTTTTTATTAGGGATGCACAATATTAGTACTATATTGGTTCTTAGCCAATATCAGATATCAATAAATGTAAAAATATATATTAATCAGTCGATATTGGATATTTAATTGTTTGCTAATTTCAATTTACATTTATATTTCCTTTCCAGTCATCTGTCACTCAAAGTAAACTTTTATACACCGATCATTTAATAACACTGTGTTATGTATTATTTCACCAATCAATATCCAAATACATGTTGTAATGTTTTGATGCCTAAATTCATCTGCAGCTTTTAAAATGACAGATTTTAGTTCTTAGGGTCTAATGTTTTTTTGTTTTGTTTTTTTAGACAAAATAGTATACAATTTTAATAATGAGCCATATTAGCCATAACATAAAGTATTATTTGTAAATAATTCAGAAAAGTTCTATTTTTGTCAAACACAAAGTGAAATAAGCATCAGGCTGAGGGAAATGCAAATTTATACCTGTACAGTAGAGGGCGCAGCTCAAACAAACCTTTCAGCTGTGCTGCCGTTCTGGATTAAAGAAGAATAGGATGTGGGAGTTGGAAGTTCAACACTCTTATTTCTAATATAAAGTAATTTTTGCTTATTAGTTTGGTTGAATTAGATCAAAGGTCAGCAGCAAAGACATTCATTAATAAAGTAAGATTAAAGACATAGTGTATTTGTGTAATTTAATATTTCATTAATACAGGTTTGCGTGAAATTGAGATTGTTTATTTTCATTTTGAGGAATACTAAATGTTTTTGTGCAAGTGAGAAGAGTAAATGAATACTCGCATTTAATCTAGAACTAAAATAACCATCATATTCACACAGCGACCACAATAACTTTGCACTTTATTTTTCTCAACATGAGAGCAGGAGAGCTGTCAGTTAATAAATGTGAAAATAGCTTGGGTTGCTTATTTGAAAAAGTAACTTTGATTTTTTTTTTTTTGTTGTTGTAAATTGACAAAGTAATGTTACTTTACTAGTTGCTTGAAAAATTCATTTGATTACGTAACTCGCGTTACTTGTAATGCGTTACCACCAACACTGACTGGAACACAAATGAACAATGATACTGAAGAAATGCTATCTTTTACAAAGTTACGGTCACTTCACATCGCTCAAAACAGTATGTAAGATGCATATAAATCCCCTTTACATGATCTAGAACTTAGCAATGTTAAGATGAATAAACAATCTAGCATCAAAATATGTGCCTCGAGTTACATTTAGCATGTCACATGTAAATAGTTATCAAACATGTAAACTTATCAAAATCCACGATCATATATTTCTGCATAGATTAACCTTTTAAACTTAAAGATTGTGCCTTTTTCAAGAGCAAAACAAGGATGGTAATGGATGCACCTCTATACTTTGCACCATGAGCTCTGACAATCCAATATGGCTGATGCATTCGTCGTCTTTGACGTTTTATGGCGGCTGGCAAACCAGCTTTTGGTGCATATTGCGCCACCTGCTGCGATGGGAGTGTGGAGCATTGACGTTGAGGGAAAACTAAATACTTTTTGTTTAACAAATCCTGCAGTGAAAACTGATTAATTCCAATGTCTCAGTGTGGCTGATGCATTACTGAAAGTCACAGTTCTTAAAGTGACCACTCGGTATTTACAAAGTTAACTAGAATATTACCAGGGCCAGGACCTCCCACTAGCCACATTGGCAGGTTGAATTATAATATATGCATTTTTTTTTTAATTTGTATTCTTTTAAAAAGGCATCTGAAATAATAAACTAGCCTAGTGGTGAGGGAGTCGGGCTTGTAATCAGAAGGTTGCTGGTTCGATTCCCACGCCGGCAGGAATTGAAAGTGGGGATTGTGAATGAACAGCACTCTATCCACCTTCGATACCATGACTAAAGTGTCCTTGAGCGAGACACCCTAATTGCTCCCCTTGTGAGTCGCTTTGGATAAAAGCGTCTGCTAAATGATGAAAAAATAAACTAAACGCAATGTAGTGTTGTCAAAAATGAAATATCTGAAACACTTTAAATACTCATTTTCTGCAGAACAGATGATACAAGCTGCTCTTTCTCATTCTCTCATCTCTCCAACAGCCACAGTCGACACACAAACCCACCACCCCTCACTCACTCATTTCATTTGCTCTGGATGAATATTTTTTGTGGGAAACAAACAATTTGTTGGAAGTAGGAATTCCAAACGTTCTCAGAACTTTGGCTAACATTCTAGCAAGTTTCTCTCAATTATGAACAAACTTTCTTCAAATATCATTAATAGAATGTTTGTTCAAAACATTATTATACATTGTTCATGGGCGGTTTTTCTGAAACCTTTTAGTTGGACTTGTTTTCAAAACAACAAAGAACGTTTCAAATGTTCAAAAGTAATATTTCCATAATGTTTGCAATTAAAGAGACAGTTCACCCCCAAATTAAAATTATCCCATGATTTACTCAACCTCAAGCCATCCTAGGTGTATATGACTATCTTCATTCAAACCGACACAACGGGGATATACTTAAAATATCCTGGCTCTCTTAAGCATTATAATGGGAGTGAAGGGGTGGGTTTTGAAGCCCCCCAAAATGCACCCATCCATCATAAAAAATAATGTAATGATGAAGCCGGAAACGCAGAGGATGGAGCAAAACACTGGTCATGAATTAGAAGTCTAAAACAAGACATTTTAAAGACAAAGGAGAATTTTGATATAAGAGGAGAGGAGTTTGAGTTTGTTGCACAGCCCTATTTGTTTAAACCTCTAGAGCCGTCTAAGCTTACTCCTGCATCCTGCATCCTACATCATACATGTCAGGTTCTGACATGGTTATTCTTGTGGTAACGTGATCAGACATCATGGCTTCGAAATCCTCTAGCCACAGTGGCTTGTGAGCAAAAAAAGTTAATGTCAAGCCCTTCATCACGGCTACATTCATAAACATATATTTGCTGGAAAGCGATAGCAAACTATGGTATACAGTTTACGTTTATATATTACACTTATGCATTTAGTAGATGCTTTTATCTAAAGTGACTTACAAAAGAGGAGCCAACAATATTCGCAATATACAGTACAAGGTTTAGTAAACTGCTATATTAGGACGCAAACTAGAGAAGTTCCAAGAATAAGTCAATATGATTGCTTGTCTGTTTCAGAGTTCTGCCTCTCTTGTGGAAAGACAAGAGTGGCGACCTTCCACCCGCTGTTTGAAGGAGGCCTTTGCCTAACATGCAAGGTAAGAGTTGACCTTATTTTCCACATTCTCAAAACACAACACAACTCGAGAGTCTGGGAACATGTTTCTCTAACACGCGCTGACATGATTGCTCTTAAAAGTTTCAAACAACAGCACTCGATCCTCACACCTGGACACCAGTGTTGTATCTATTGATTACCTTAAGGGGACAAATGAAGTAACATGGATATATGGATTTCACCATAGATCATTTCCATCATCGCTGCGTTATCCTATTACACTCTATTTGCCGCAACACGATACATTGCTTCAAACAGGGACTCTGGTTCGTAGAACGCTTGGCTATTTAAGTTATTTACATTTTTTTTTTTTAATTTGTGAATGTGTCAGGATGTTTATTTAGAGATCTCCTACATGTACGATGACGATGGCTACCAGTCGTACTGCACGGTGTGCTGTGGCGGCAGAGAAGTGCTGCTCTGTGGAAACGCCAACTGCTGCAGGTACGTAGTTCATGCTTCTCACAAGCTTATGTTTGTCCTGCAATCTCTCACTCAATCTCGCATTTCATTTCACTAGCGTCTTGGCATTTTGTAACACTTCACTTCCACAACCGCCCCAACCACCCTCCTCCCTCCCAACTCATGTTGACAAGTTTTGATAAATCAATTAAACTGGTTGAACTGTTGAGCTTTAGCTTGACATCATACCTTACTAAGAGTGTCATCTTGCATTTTAATATAAAGCTGTGTCTGAGTTGGTAAGTATTTTTAAGAAGTTTTCATTGTTTTTGTTGCCGTTGCATGTTAGAATGATGTATCATTTGGCTTTCAAATGTAATGCAGTTGCAGGTTCGGTGCTATATTTATTAATGGACTGTTAATCAGTTGAAGATTAATCATATTAATGATGATATAAAATGCAGATTAATTGCAAATATTGCGAATCGAACCAGCAACCTTCTGATTATAAGCCCAACTCCCTCACCACTAGGCCACGACTACCTCTTATTAATTACATTTTATCATAGTATTTTTTTCCATCTGTCAATTTAATACATTAATTTAGCATTAATTATAATGTCTTCATTTAAGTTGAATTAAAATCACTTGACAGTGTAAAATTAATATAAGAAATAACATGAAAGCAATGAAAACATTATTTTTTTGCAGTTGAACCTGTGAAGTGTTGCCTACAAGTGTGCACATCCTTTCAAATAACATTTGTTTGTTTTACAACAATTTTGTTGTAAACCCTTTAGAAAAGGGTACACTTCATCTTTAACACTGTCGGTTTCATTTGCCTTTTTAAAGGCGGTCTTTGATCAGTGTCTTTTCCCGCAGGTGTTTCTGTGTGGACTGTCTGGATTTATTAGTGGGAGCAGGAGCGGCCAACAGCGCCCGTGATCTGGACCCATGGCGCTGCTACATGTGTCAACCACTGCAGAAGTACGGCGTGTTAAAAAAACGCCATGACTGGAGTCTGAAACTACAAGAGTTCTTCGTTAATGACAATGGACAGGAGTTTGTGAGTCTTGCATTAACTTTTACAGAGAGTTTTACTTTTACAGAATTCTCTGTTTGCAAAGCTGTTTAATTGCACGACATATTTACTTTTGTTTCTTCCAGGAAAGTCCAAAAATTTACCCTGCAGTCCCAGCAGAGCAGAGACGTCCAATCAGAGTCCTCTCTCTGTTTGATGGCATTGCAACAGGTCAATATCATGTCTCTTTAGACTCTATATTCACCTTTTCTGGTGAAATTTACACCATCAGGGATTCAGAGATGTCAATATGTATATAATACGTGACATCTATCTAGGGCTGTGCAATATGGACAAAATAATCACATTGCGTTTTTTTTTTTTTTTTTTTTAAATGAATATTGCAATTGCGATTTATTTGGCAATTTTGGTAATTGTTTTTGCTGCTTCAAATATGCTACATTCTGAATGTATTCGGTGCACAAGAAGTGCATAACAAAATGTTTCACAATGAAGTAACTGTATTTACAGCTTCATAAACAACTGTAATTAAATGTCTTTAAAACAGACAACATAAAGTAAAGTAAGGTTAACTAACCTAAATTCCAGTCATAAGTAAACTTCAAAATTGTATTTCAGTGCACACATTTCACAATGAAGTAACATACTGTACAGAAGGATTAACTGCTTAACAAAACAGTAAAAAAAAAAATAGTGTCTTAAAAAGACAACACAAAATAAATTACGATTATTTCACCTGCTTAAACTCGTATTCAACCCCCCACCTTACATTTCTCATACATTTCGGGAATAACAACTTGTGTGAAATAAGTGCGAGTTGGCAGCTGGCATCTTTTGTCCAGTGTTTGAATTCAAAACTCTCACAAACGACTGATGTTGAATTTCTCTTTGGTTCCAAATCATTTTTATTCTGAACTGCATCCATATTTTTTCTTCTTTCCTCCCGCTTTGCTTTGTTCTAATTTGTGCGGTGTGCTGAGCGAGCTCTGATTGGTTAACATCTTAAACATGCGCACAGTAACGTTGCAGTATTCTCAATTAAAATATAAATAAATTAACAAATAAAATTGCAGACTTATGCGATTTAGAAATTGCATGTGCTCAAATTGCGATTGTTTTGCGATTAATTGCACAGCCCTACATCTATCCATCTATCTCTTTCCTTGCGCACGATCCCAGTTCTCTCAGACAGAAACTCCCATAATTTGTGATGGAATAATATTTTGATGTGATTATTCACGAGTTTGTTCACTTGCCAGATCTTGTAAGAAACGCATTCTACACAAAATTTACTAAACATGCATGTAAATTTAGCAACAGTTGGACAGATGAATTTAATTTCATATTTCAAATGTATCAATTCTGCCCACACCTTTTGCAAAGTGTCGCACTGATTTTAATATTGGACGCTATTGGGAAAATGACGTTACTCAGCGCGTGAAGGCAGCAATAATGTGCTATCAGAAATTTGATAATTCCCAATTCTGAAGTCATGATTATGAGCTAATCGCATTCAAGTTTCGAAATGGGAGGGCGTTCGAATGCAATTTTTAGCTAGGAAGCTTGTATTTACGAGATTTCCGAGAGCACTTGAAAGCAACCTAAATCACAATGGCACAGAAGGGCACACCAGCCATTTCTACCTTCAATGTAATGTTAATTTATAAGGTTAAATACATGTTCCAGAGTTACATACGCCAGTTTAACTGCTATGCAGTGTTTGTTTCTGTAATGATAATAATAATAAAATATAAATGTAAAGAAGGTCTCCCAAATGTTGACGGGTATGATTTAAAGTCTCTTACTATGATTGTTTTTTATGTTAATCTGCAGGTTATCTGGTGCTTCGGGACTTGGGCTTCAAGGTTGATGTGTACATTGCATCAGAAGTATGTGAGGACTCCATTTCAGTGGGAGCTGTCCGGCATGAAGGAAAAATCCAGTATGTGCACGACGTTCGTAACATCACCAGAAAAAACGTGAGTTCTCTGAAATCTGTTTCTGGCTGCTATATTCGACGTATATTCACTGGAGATAATTTAATGATTTTTTTTTAGGTCTGTGGAACCAGCTTTATTGCCGTTTTTACACAATCAGCTTTTACATTAACCTTGTAAGACTTCATTTCTCTGTTGCCTCAGCCGTTTCATTTGATAAGACTGTGTAGAGACCGATTGCCGCCGTCACCTCACAGGCCACATACACCTGGTCCAAGGTTATTTGTTTAGTGGCGTGTTGCTTGTTCCAACAGCACTTGATAAGGCTAATGGCCTCACCTGAGTCTGGTCTTTGTCATCAGTCCTCCAAGTTTCTGTTTGGCTTCTATTATCTCTCCACCTCCCATTCAAACATTCAGACATACACAGAGCCACAAGTTGTCTTAAGCCCTAGTGACAGAACACAAAAGCGCTTTCTCCCTTCCTAAATCCCCTCTCCTCAATTCATCCATTCACCAGCTCACCCTACCATTCAATCACTCACTCACTCACCCATTGTTGTTCCGAGCCTGAGTTGGGTGGGATTGCAGAGAGGGATGCATGAAAGGGCTCTTGTCGGAGAAGAAAAGAGAGAAGGGATATATTGGAGGGTTTTTTTGGGGGGCCCTGGGTTGGGTTATTTCTGAAACGGAAGAATGAGAAGGCCTGAAAAGAGTCCAGCTGCAGATTACGCTCTCACACTGGGAGACGCAGATGTGCCAAGGGTAAAGACAAACATGAGCCATTCCCACAGTGTCCATTAGCAGAACATCTGGAACGTCTAATTAAATGGCATCTATGACCCCAGTCTCTGGCAATTACGCCAAATTACTTGGATGTGTTCAGGGAGTTTCCTTCTAAACCTTTTAAGTATCAGTGAGGAAAAAGTTGCACTTCATGTTGGAATCTTGAATGTTCTTTTGTTGTTGTTCAAAAAGTAGGAATTCTAAACCAGCTAAAAGTGAACGTTCTCAGAACTTTGGCTAACATTTGAGCAAGTTTCTCTCAATTATGAACAAACTTTCTTCAAATATCATTAATAGAATGTTTGTTCAAAGTTTTAATAATGTTCTCAAAACGTTAGCACAAATGTTATTTATACATTGTTCATGGGAGGTTTTTCTGAAACCTTTTAGTCGGATTTTTCAAATGTATACTTGTTTAAGAACGTTTCAAATGTTCAAAAGTAATATTTCCATAATGTTTGCAATTAAAGGGACAGTTCACCCCCAAATTAAAATTATCCCAAGCCATCCTAGGTGTATATGACTATCTTCATTCAAACCGACACAACGGGGATATATTTAAAATCCTGGCTCTCCTAAGCATTATAATGGGAGTGAAGGGGTGTGTTTTGAAGCCCCCGAAAATGCACCCATCCATCATAAAAATAATCCATGTGGATCCAGGAGGTTAATACAAGCTTTCTGAAAAGAAGCAATGGGTTTTTGTAAGAAAAATATCCCCTGACCCGATGTAATGATGAAGCCGGAAACGCAGAGGATGGAGCAAAACCCTGGTCATGAATTAGAAGTCTAAAACAAAACATTTTAAAGAGAAAGGAGGATTTTGATATAAGAGGAGATTGAGTTTGTTTCCCAAGCCCTATTTGTTTAAACCTCTAGAGCTGTCTAAACTCCTACATCATACATGTCAGGGGTTTTTCTTGTGGTAGCATGATCAGTCATCCCGGTTTTCCCTGGACAGTCCTGTCAGCTCTATTTTTTGCGGCCCGACTTATGAAGAAAAGAAAATTTCATTGCGGGTGGGTGAGAACCAGATGTGGGACAGTAGCATAATTATTTGTCTGTCATTAATTTTAATTAAAGTTTATTTAATTTGTATCTCTATATATGAATAATTATTATATAAAAAGAAAGCTTATGTATATATTAGTGAAATAAAATTTCTCATATTGTCCACCCCTTGCTCACCTGTCTTGTACTCCACCATGAGAAATCTGGTCACGCTATCTTGACTTGTCCAGTATGCATACGGTCATTTTGCGGAAGCTAGTTATTTTACTTAATGAAGTTTTGAATATGGATATTTTTCTAACAAAAACCCATGGCTTCGCTTCAGAAGGCCTTTTTTAACCCCCTGAAGCCATATGGATTATATTTTTGATGAAAGGATGTATTTATTTTGGGCTTCAAAACGCACCCCTTCACTCCATTATAATGCTTAGGAGAGCCAGGATATTTTTAAATGTATCTCTGTTTTGTCAGTTTGAAAGATGATCATATACACCTAGGATGGCTTGAGGGTGAGTAAATCATGGGATAATTTTCATTCTGGGGTGAAGTATAACATTTGCATAACCTAAAAATTAAAAAAAATCATTAGAAATTCAAAATGTCCAGTTTTGAGAGAACATTCAGGAACGGCTTTTTTTTTTTTTTGCTAGGAGTGCAAAAGTAGAGTTCCTGATTTAAGAAATCCCATTTATTTTCTCTATGGGTAATTTTTAATGATTGATTGATTTTGATTGTGAGCTACAAGGAAGTCCTGGCAAAAAAATTACATTAGCCATGATTCTTCAATGAAATCTCCACCAATCAGTGAATTGTGACCAGAATATCATGAGAAAAAAAATCTCTTGGCCAAGCACTGTGTATGACGTCTCCCTACGCTCTCAGTATACATCATTAAAGCCGCTAAGTACACAGTCTTATAACTTTTTTTTTTTATTATTATTTTGTGTGTGATTTTTAAATTTTTTTTTTTTTTTTGCTTAAAATCAATGTTTTGTAATGTGATTCATCCCGTAGCTGGTTGGTTTGGTTTATGGCACATAACATTTTAACAAAGGCTTTTTTTAAAACCCTAATAGGAAAAATTAAATCCTGGGAAAAATACTTCCAGGCAGTTGAAAAACTGGGTGAGCGCTGTTACACTGTATAATAAAACATTTGGAAACAAACTAATTGATCTTCAGTATCCCCGAGGTGACTGTGCAGTGCAACTGTGCTAACACTAGATGGTGCTGTTCTGTTGCTCAGATTGCTGAATGGGGGCCCTTTGACTTGGTGATTGGTGGAAGTCCCTGTAATGACCTTTCAATTGTCAACCCTGCCAGGAAAGGCCTGTACGGTAAGACATTATAGCTTGTGAATCTTATTTAGGTAATCTTTCACTCTCCCACACAAACCCATTGTAGATTCTATCATTTGTTTTGATTGCATGCTGTTTCTTGTCACATGCTGAATTATTATAATGGGTTTTTTTTTTTATTAAAAAGATTTCTATGTTAAAGTCATCCTGTTTTATCCATTCTCAAACACTTATCCTCTGCAAGGTTGCGGGACGGATGTATTTTAATATCTCAAATTATGTTTGAGCGCAGTTGTGCTATTACTTTCTAAGCCATCACACATGATTTTAGCCTCGCAATGAATGAGAGAACTGACTAAGACTAACAACCTGCTTTTCCATCGGGTCAAACCATTCTCATTGCTTAACTGTTAAAGTCCCCCGTTGCCAATAATTTTATCCCTTAAAACTCGTCTTAGCTTCACCAAAATTACATTTAAAAAAGTATTCATGACTTAAAATGGATTGAATGTAACTCTATACACTTGCTTCATTTAGTATACGTGAGCGATCGACTCGAGAGATATCATCTCGGTTAACTTTACTGTAGAAAACGCGGTAAAATGGCAAGTGGAAATACTGGTTTAATTCAGCCATTTATGTTTGCAACGGAAACCGATTCAGAAAAAGTAGAAGAGTGAATTGCACAGGCTTGTCTACAAGTCGATGTATTCGACTGGTAATGCGTTTTCTGTATCACTCTCTACTCGTCACATAACTGTAATTAATGATTAGCCTATGTTATCAAACAGCTAATAATGTTACACAAACCATGTTCCCATTCACCATCTCCGAGTCAGACAGCTGCCTTCTAAAAATCAGCATCCTTAGAAACGTTTGAACAACTCAGAACGTCAGTGGAGAAAGGCAAATAGTTCATCATAACATGCATCATAAACATAATTCATTGCTAAATGTGACTTTTCATATCAACAGAAAAATATACCAGGATTACAAAGGTATAAGATGTAAATGGCAATCACGTTATGGAGGACGACCAGATATTTCTATTATTAATAACTTCGCCCAAATGTGCTTAGCCAGCTACAGAGAAACTGGTAGTTACACAACAGACAAGTGACCAATCCTGAGTGGCAACGTCACTACACACATTCTGCCAGTGCAGAATCACACGCTGAGAACAGTTATCGTGCCAGACCAAGCTCAAGTGGAAATAACTGTAGCCGCCCCTTATTCATGGAGCGTTCAAGTGGCTATAATAAGTATGTAAGGCTTTATTTTTTAATGTTTTATTATATTGTGTTTAGAGGGGACTGGACGCCTGTTTTTTGAGTTTTACCGCCTCTTGAGTGAAGCAAAACCAAAGGAAGGAGAAGACCGGCCTTTCTTCTGGATGTTTGAGAATGTGGTCGCCATGAGCGTCAACGATAAGAGAGACATCTCACGATTCCTGGAGGTTTGAGCTGCTTCATGGCTGCTGTTGTTGGAGATGGATTGGTCCGATTGTTTCTCATTTCAGTTTGTTTTTGTGCGTCTCTAGTGTAATCCAGTGATGATTGACGCTATCGAGGTATCAGCTGCTCACAGGGCACGTTATTTCTGGGGAAACCTGCCAGGAATGAAGAGGTATGTCATCTCATCTACCCCAAGTTTTGAATAGTCGCCAGAAAATATCTCCAAGACCTATGTAATCAGCATCACAATAAAAAAAGGAAAAAGCGATACATATACTTTATGTGATTTTAAAATGAAGGTGCTTTCTTTCAGGCCTCTGTGTGCCTCGGGGATGGATAAATTAGAACTTCAGGACTGTTTGGAACACGGCCGTGTTGCCAAGGTAACTTATTTTCCATCTATGAAAGGCTCTGGTGTAAATGTAAACCTGTGAGCCCTTTATTGATTCACTTTGTTTATTCATGCCCTTGAGCAGGCTGTATCAAGCATAGTCTCTTAACTCTCTTTATCTTTAGTTTGGTAAGGTGCGTACCATCACAACACGGTCCAACTCCATCAAACAGGGCAAAGACCAACACTTCCCTGTCATGATGAACGGCAAAGAGGACATCCTGTGGTGCACAGAGCTCGAGAGGTGCGTTTGCAACTGCCAAAATAGCAAAAATGTCAATATTTTACATTTGATTACTTCATTCAATTTCTGTTGGTAGTATTTCTTACTGGAATGCTATTGTTAGACCTATCTGACTTAAAGGGATAGTCCACACAAAAGTGAAAATTCCCCCATGATTTACTCACCCTTAAACCATCCTAGATGTAAATGACTTTCCCTTTCAGATGAATACAATCGGAGTTGTATTAAATAATGTACTGGTTCTTCCAAGCTTTATAATTGCAGGGAAAAGAGATTTTGAAGCCCAAAAAAGTGCATTCATCCATCATAAAAGATATCCACATGTGGATATGATGCATATGGCCATCTGTCGGAAGCTAGTTATTTTATTTTTAAAGTTTAAAATATGGATATTTTTCTTACTCAACGCATCGCTTCGCTTCTGAAGGCCTTTTTAACCCCCTGAGCTTGTGGATCTCTTTTTATTTGTTCTTATTTTTTTTTTTCTTATTTAATGTCTGTCAGATTTTAGTTGACTAAAATCTTATATGTAGAAAACTAAAACTAGACTAAATCTAAATGTTTGTAAAATGAAGTACTACCAGTAATTTTTTTTTAATAAATGCAATTAATAAATATAATTAATTTTCTTTATCATGTGATATTTTACAGTTCAAACAAACCTAGTCATGTCATAAAAGGGTTAAAAAAATTTTTTTACCACAGGCATCCACTCTGAAATCATTATCTGTTTTATGTTTGACTTTGATTTGGAGAAAAAATTAAATTGAACTTAATCCATTTCTTAGAAAAAAGGTGTAGCTTGTAAAAATCTTTCAAATTTATTTTTCAATTAGTCTTTTTCCTTCATTATATTAGGACAGTTGCGTCACCCTGTTATTATTGATGTTATGCTTGTTAAAAATAAGTTTACATCAAATTTAATTGTGAATTCATGTCAAGTCATATGTATTTTTTTTTTTATAAAAAGTTAATAGATCCGGACAAAAAATTGCATCATGTAATTGACCCAAAAATGTCTCTTTCTCCTGTCAGGATTTTTGGCTTTCCTGTCCACTACACGGATGTGTCCAACATGGGCCGTGGCGCCAGACAGAAGTTGCTGGGACGGTCTTGGAGTGTTCCTGTAATCCGACACCTATTCGCCCCACTGAAGGACTACTTTGCATGTGAATAACACATGTAGTCCATGTTCAGTTAGTCCAAAGTCCCACAACAAACACAATAACAAAGTACAAAACCAAATGTCCTCAATAAGGAGCTCTTGGAGACCAGTCAATCTCCAATTTTACAAGACAATCTCAGCTCTGGAAAGCCAAGCTGAGAAGTTGGGCTAACTTGAGGAGGGTAGCCTTGACCATCAGACCAAACTCAAGGTAGACACTGTGCTGTGACACTTAGAGTGTCGCTTAGTAAAAACAGATAGCTTTTGTACTAGATGTTTTTGAAATGGATGTGCCTGTCAAGGTCTTTGAAACTGCCAGGGTTCGTCTTGACACATGGAGTTAGATTTTATCATTTATACTCATAAAAAAAAAATACTAAACGGCCTTAATCTTAAACTTGAATTTTTTTTTTAAATTGAAAAAAAAAAAAAACATTTTACAGTATCTTCCAAAACGTATCTGCCTAAGAAATACACAAATGTGCATTCGTCATAGATTTAGTATGCTTGCATGTGACACATTTCCATGGTATTGTTGGTGTGAGGAAAAATACTTGAAATTTATCAATGCAAACTTACAAACACCAAGCTGTGAGCCATTACAAATACATTTAAAGAGGTGCATTAAAAGATTTGATTCCCCATTTGCATTTCATACAGCCTACATTCCCTCTATAACATTGCACAATAACCGTATAACCAGAAGGTGTTTTTATTAGCTGAACTCAAGGGCATTAGCCTGCTGAACATTCCACAATTGTTTCTTGACAAGTAATAATTGGTGTCAAGTTATTGCTCAAGATAGAGATCAGTGTACTGTATTTTAACCTTGAAATTAATGTTTACAAACTTTAACACATTTCAACATTTTAGAGCTTTCTTATTATACCTTGATATTTTTTTTTTTTTAGATTGACCTCTATGATGAGGGACTGTTTACCTCACATAGATGCTTTCATTTGACTTCAAAATTGTTGTTTTTATGCTTCCTGTTGCTACAAGCATTAACAAACGCATTGTAGCACTCTGATTCTTAAAACTGATGCCTCATCTATCTAAAACACTTAATGTGTGTTGCCTTTTGAAGAGAACAGATACATCCTGCCATACGAGGATTGAGAAGAAGCTTTCTAGTTTTGTTTGATAGACCTAATGCTGTAACAAACTGTTTTGTCTAATTATATGCTTAATGAAAACTACTGTCCAAAGTCAGCTTGAAGTGTAAAATAACCTTTAATGCTTCATAAGACATGGAACACAATGTTTGGATATTGCATGTAAATTACACTAATTTGCCCTGTACACATCTTGATGGGCAAAAATGTATGTAAAACAGCACATGTATGCTTACTGTCATTGTGTTTTCTTTTTTATTGTAGCATAAACACAACACTGATATCATAACCCTAATATTTTTCTTGGTAGATCTTTAAATTTGATATATAAAGCTGTCTTTTTACTTGTTTATTTGGTAACATAATGAACATGTTAATCTATACTTTGGAACATTAACAGTGCTTTTATACAGTCCATTTTTATTTGCTTTATTTTTTATACTTTTTTCTTAGTTTTTGTATGCAATTTGTTTTTTCTTTTGGGACTTATGGTATGAAACAAAGTAACCAAAAAATGTTAGTATCCTAAACAAAACCAATAAAGCGAGTTCAAAGCTTGTTTTGTCTACAATGCTTGATTTTAATAATGTGGTTATGACTGGTGATGCCTACCAATTTGAAATTGTTTTCTCTAAAAAGTGGTGTCCTATACTCTTAACAAAATTCACTTTGTATTTAAAATGTTCAAGGAAAATATTGAAACGTGTTGAGTGAAATACTCCAATAAATACGCCACTAATAGTTAAAACATCAATTATTTAAAAGAAAAAAATTAGAAAACATTATTTAAAATATTTAGTCGAATAATTTTACTAAGAATTATGAATATGAAGCAAAACATAGTTCCAACTGAAATAGTGACCAAAACCCCAGCAAACCAGCCAAGGCATTTCGATCGCCCTCCGGTGGTCTTAAACCTAAAAAACTTCAGTTACACTTAAGAGATTTTTTTTTTTTTTTTCCCCAAAGATGATTTGTCATTTTAGGTAGTTCTTATCTCGCAGACGTATGTTCAAGTGTTCGTTTTCCCCAGTAAGTTTGGCTTTAATTAGTTGTTTGATGCTATAAAAACGGGGTGGAAAGTCATGATTGACAGCTGTCGTGTCTGCGGGAAAAAAAAAACAACCGATGAAGAACAAAAACGAATTCAACTATGAAAAAATATTGAAACATTTATTAAAGATAATATCCAGCAAGATGTATCTTAAAAATAATATTTTTGGACACTTTGACTCTGACCCTAATAAAAGCAAAGCTTGTTTTGTTATAAATTTATTTTCTTGGCAAATTTTATACCCATAAATGTAAATTCACCAACAACAACCCTGTTTTTTGAAAGAATTTAAAATGTATCTTAATACTATTTCATCCTCCGTAAATAAAGAGAGAAAAACAACCTCACTCTAGTACACTCTAATTGAAATAAATTAATAATATTATATTAATTTATTTATATTATTCTATATTTAAATTATTAAATTAATCATTTAATATTAATAATAATATCTTACCCTCATTTTCACCTTTTTCTATATCTTTCTCTTTTTAGCAGTTTTTTTTCTGTTCTATATATTCAGATGACATTGGACATAGTATTGTTATAATTTGTGTATTCTACCAAAACTTGTATATCATTAATGTCATCTTTGTTTGCTATCATAATAAAAAAAAAAAAATGAATAAATAAAAAAGTGCACCCCGAATTCATCGGTCGATTGTCCGACTGTGAGTGACGTTCCAGACGTTATTTCCCAGAACAAGGTGGGAAAAATCCAAAGTTTGGCACAGTCAAACATGTCTGGAAAGCTGCACTGCAACGACACAGCAGCTGACGCGTCTACTAGCCAGTATTACAAAATATTTATTATATATAATAACAGAGGTACAGTTTAGTTCAATCGTCACAATCTGCAGTCAACTAAGTGTATAGTCCATATAATGCACGAGATGCTAACTGTGTGAACATTATATTATAATTATACTTTATTCACAAGATGAAAGTTAGAAAACAAAACAAATGTGAGTGTCTGTAATGAAATCTTGCTACTTGACTACATCGTTTATACTGTCCACTGCTTCAATTACATGAGGCGTGTTCAATTAAAAAGTCTTATTATGCCGAATACAGCAATAAACGCGAAACACTGTTTTCAAACTAGGTTGGAAGCTTGCATCTTATAAAGCTTTTAAAGTCATATTTAGATACTGTCTAAATTGTCTAAATTCTAATCGAGCAAATGAACCCGCTAAAAGAAATTATTTCCGGCTCATTTCATGGCCGCCAGTTTGAAGAAGACATGCATTGTGGGACATAGTATTCATCACTGTTGTAGTTGTGCAAATACAGTATGGCGACTGGTATTCTATACTGTATAAGCCTACCTTTCAACACTTGTGCGTAATATGCAATTCCGAGCACAATTTTCTTAATCTACCTAGTTCGTCCTCTGTGTTTTAACTATTTATTTAAGTACACGTTTGTGTACAAATATGACTCGCATGCTGAATTCGGATAGACTCTCGCTATAGCCATAAAATGATATCACAGAAATTGTAGGCCTAAGCGTAATAGAGTTATGTCATTCCGAATTCAGTCTGTTTTTCGTCCCCTTTCTACCGTTTTGAACCGTCTTTAAAGAGTGGCTAACGAGACCGAATAGCATTCGAATGCGGGTTGTAAAGAGCATTTGATTGGTTGGACCAACTGAACAAACACGCCCCCTCACAAACGAGTCGTTGTTTTGAGTCTGAACGAGACTCGCCACCGAACAAAGATTTGCCGTTCGTTCAGTTCGTCACGTGATTTAGTATCGTTCATAAAAAAAACAAAGGGAGCGGAAGAATTTAAGTGTTGTAAGAACGTATAGGATACGTTCAAAGACATTTTAGCAGAATTAAAGACATGACTATTAAGTACAATAACACTCGTTTCGTGATTGAATTGGCGTTTTTAAACGAATCTGTTGACTCAGTTTGCACGACAACGATGTACTAAAAACGGAAAAAAACGGTTTTCTTTGTACAGATAACGTTATCAAAACTATCCCCGTTCACACGTATCCGCGAAAATGACTAAACGCAGTATTAAACATGCCATATAGTTGGCGAAGTCACTTTGTAAATAAATGCGCGCATGCGCAGACGCATTATTTTACAGAGCACTCGCGCATATGCCAATCATCTTATTTTTACAGTTTACTGCAGTTCGATATTTTTCTCGCGGAGGCTAATAAAACGGAAATCTCACACATTCACTGAAAACACCAGATTTTACAGATTAGCGGTTTTTGCATGTAAAGACTAGAAGGGATTCAGCTACGGCCACTGGGCATGCGCGCATCAATATTGCGTTATTTAATATTTATTTGTTTTATTTAATAACTGCATTCGCAGTATTGTAAGGGTAGGTTTAGGATTGGGGTATGTGTAGATGTTAATAAGGCACAATTTGATAAATAGCACATTTTATTTACTGTTATTTATCCTGAGGTTTTGCCTCACTTCCGGCCGTAGCTGTATCCCTTCTAGACACAACCGTTTTTGCAGATGACGACGGATTTTCAAAAACTTGCACTTTTGAAGTTTGCGTTTTTCAGGCCACCAAAACGTCGTTACGTGTAAACGGTCATAACGCATTAAAGTGTCGCGTAAACAGCCCCTCACATCTAAACACAAAATAATACGCCATCTACTGGCGAAAGGATGTAACTTGCAAAAGTATCCGTGAACAAATCTTTTCGGTCAACCGATTCAAAAGAATCGAGTCACTGGGATGAATCAAAATGCACTGATACGCTGTTTCCACGTTGTAAAACAGCAGAACGAATGCAATAACGTTTTTGATCCAAACGCGGTCTACGTGAAGTCGACCAATCCGGTGATCCGCTGAAGTCGCGGGGTCGCCAGAGGCAGGACCGATTACCAAAACACTGAACCGACGGGGTGGTTGTGGTAAGTAGTGGATTTCTCTTTAACTGTATAACTTACAGAGTGAATGTAAAGTTAGCCACGCGACTTGAGATGCGGAAATAGCTGTGCGCGCGAGTTGCAAATCAGGGTATCGCTAAAGATAGTAACACATGTTAAGCGTTATATGTTTTACTTTATTTTTTTATCAGAAGCGTTTAGAGTGTTAGTAGTTATCAATATGTGGTTACTTCATTTCGGAAAATGAAAGAAAAACATTTTACATGAACAGCTATACGCCTTATAATGAACGTATTAAATGTTTACAAATGACAGTAGAAAAATCTACACCATTGCGTAGATTTACGAAAATCCATTTGTCCAGTTAAGAAAATATATTACTTAAATTTACGAGTTTCAAAAGCAATTTCCAGTTACCTTAAAGCGGTGTGTATGTGTGTGAACCTCTATCATTTTGAATAAATTGGTAAGTGTTTAGATACAGCAGAAAGTTTCAGAAACATGTTTTGTCTCTTTGTGTCCCACGGTGCAGTGTGGAGGAATGGCTGCTGCTCGCGCTTCATTGCCCCAGCAGCTGTTTCCTCCCTTTAAGTTTTCGCGGTAAATTGAGGGGTCCGCGTGCGCATATACGGATATGCGCCATAATAGATTCTAAACACGTTCTTTTATCATAACCAATTTTAACTTTAGGCCAAACTAATCGTTTTCATCTGTAAAAAAACTTACAGCAAAGAAGAGAACTTATTTTTGGCCGGTTGTCCTTTCAGACTGACTTTCTTTTGTTGGGTTGAATGAACAAAAGCACATTTACCCCTTAACGTGGTTTGCGGGTATATATATATATTGCACTTGTTACTCTGTGCGCTTACAAATGTCAGAATCTTAGTGTTGTAAATGAGTTATTACATGCTTAATACTGGCTTTATATGCGTGTATCATCGTTAAGGTGCTTTACTTACCTGTAAACAATTATATCATAGTTTTCAGACGAATTCATTACAATATCAACACAGGTTATGGGAAAATGGTGGTGAATGTAAAGACTGGAGATGAGAAGCAAAGTCTCAGTGAGCTGTTGGACTGGCTCAATGACACACTGCAAGCCACTTTCAGTCAAGTGGAGCACACCTGCTCAGGTATTTTTATTTCCTGGTTATTTAAAACATTTTAATTGGATACACTAGCTATGTTGACACTGACTGCTAGTTGCTAAATTTTTATGTATATTTCACTAACGCACTTTAAGGATGTGTTTTTCCAGGTGCTGCTTTTTGTCAGTTGATGGACATCATTCATCCTGGATCTATCGACATAAATAAAGTGAAGTTCACAACAAAAGAAAACACTGACATCTTGAATAATTTTAATCTGCTACAGGAAGCTTTCAACAAAGCACAGATCCAGAAAGTGAGTTTGTGTGAATTGGAGGAAAAAAACACTGAAAATGCTTTAATGCTTAAATTAAACTTGTGTTCTCATTTTTCTTTTTAGTTATATTGACATGTGGTTATCAACATGCATTTTTGTCAACAGATGCTATTTTCTCCTTTTTATAGGAACTAGAACTGAAATTGTTGGTGAGTGGAGACACCCTAAAAACATTTGATTTGCTTAGATGGTTCAAAGATATGTATGATCACAATTTTGCAAAGCAGAAGTATAACCATCAGGAGGTTTTTGTTGAAGAGGAAGAGGTATCATTGAAATCAAGCAGAGAGTTTGGAATGTGTAAGTATTTGCTATTTCTTTTTGTTTGTTTTTATTATTGATGATATGATCTTTGTCATTTTTATTTATTTTTGTATATATTTTTTTTATTGGTAGCTAAGAAGGAAGTACATTCTTCAACACTCTACAGTCCTGCAGAGACAAAGTATCTAAACCAGAAAATGGTAAATTCTAAGAAGGTGTCACATGAATCTTTCTCCTGGATTTGTAGAAAGTATTGCTCATCTACCTCAACTGATGCTGGATCAAACTGTACCAATAGCAAGGACAGTCTAGTATTAGGCAAGAAATACTGGGAAGATATTACAGCCTTCTGCAGTCAGACTCCATACTGTCTTTATTTGTACCATGCGGTGGAGCTGGAGGACGAGAAAGAGGCCAGTGTGGTCCTGTTGGGCTTTTTTGACAAAGCTACAGGGGAAAACAAGATCAGACTGCTTGGTGTTCTTCATCCTAAGGAAGACACTGCTGATGCCATCTGCACCTGCATCGTGGAGATGCTGAGGAAGTTCAGTATTCCTCTAATGAACATGGCAATATTTTATTCAAATTTCCCAGATCATGAGCATCTTCTTGCTGGTCTAAAGCTGCTGAAACCTGAGATTGTGTCTTTATGTGGACTAACAGATATGGCAGGACAAGCGAGCTATAATGGTGTCATGAAAATGGAGTTTTCTGGCTTGATTCTGAATCTCATCACAGAAATCTACAAACACTTTCCATCGTTCCCAACTGCTCTACAAAACTTGCTTGAAGATGTTGAGGGGTCAAACTTCAATAATCTACTGACGTCTCAATGCTCTCTCTTCTGGAGAATAATCCAGAAAATGACTCTAGCTTGGTCAGACCTTGAGAAATACTTTGGATCTCTGGAAACAGATGAACAAGCAATCTGTCAACATCTTAGCGATCCCAAAATAAGACTCGGCGTCCTCTTTCTTAGCCATGCTTTGCAACCGCTTTGTGATTTTCAGGAGAGTTTTGACCAAGGTGTCAGCGTGACACGGCTGCTCCAAGATGCTTCTCAATTAGTGAGATTTTACACGGCGAGTTTCCTCAGACCAAAAGCTGCAGAGTTTTTTCTCAGGAGAGGAAAGACCTCGCTTGTACAGGACACGGTGGGACATTTACCTAAAGGAGAGGTTCAAGTTGGCGAACTGGCGGCTGATTTTCTCCTGCAATGCTCTGCGGAGTTGTCTGACTTCTTGGAGACATTCCACAGATCCATCATCTCCTTCTACACGACCGTCACTGTTAATATTGTTGAACGTTTACCCTTCCCAGACTCCACCCTGAGGAACTTGTCATTAGTGTTGAGTCCAGGAAAAAAGCTTGAGGTGACTGGCAAAGTCGTCCAAGATTTAGGTGTCTGTTTTGGGGTTTGCTCAAGCCCTGAGAAAGTCAGCTTACTCACAGATGAGTTTTTGGAGTACCAGTTCATTGATGAGGGTGACACACATCCAGCTGAGCAGTCAGTGGAGCAGTACTGGAAGACAGAGCTGAGGATTATGGGAAGGACATCTAGTTTTGGGAAATTAATCGTTAGCTTGTTGGCCCTGCCCAAATCATTGACAAAAAAGACCATTTTTGAACAGGTAAGATATCTGTGACAAAATATAATTTCACCAACTACTTTTAATTTACAGAGAATTTAAGAAAATTAGTTTAGTTTGGATTAAGAGATATTTAAAGAATCTAGAACATCCAGACCACGCTACTTTCATATCAACACACTAGTCATTTAGAGCATCATGACAGTGGGTTTTACTCAAGCAGACATCTAAAAGTTGCTTTGTATTTGTGGTTGTGTTTATATGTATCAGATGATTCAACAAACTGAAAGTCTCAAGGAGAGGAAAGTGGAGGACTGTGAGGACAAGGACATGGCTGAGGACGATGTCACAGACAGCAGCTCATATAAAAGTGCTCCATCACATCTCAGCCCAGAGACTCAAGGAAGTATCATATCCGGTAATGAGACATGTATATACTTTACAAAGCAAAAGACACCTTTGAACTTAACAAGCTTACCTAAAGGCATTTGAGGAGTCAATTTCTACTTGCTGTGCCTCACACTAACAAACACATTTGATTTTCAGATATCATTGACTTAACGGAAATGGACGACATTGTGCCAATGGATGTGGAAGACATTGCGCCTCTGGAAGTGGATGATATCGTACCAATATCTTCTGATTCAGACACAGAAAGCCAACACAACACAGAAGGTTTCAAACCCTTTTTAGATTTGCCAGCTAGTAGTATTTTATCCTTTGTACAATTCTGCAACATTGAGACAGGTCTAAGTGAAACTTACATTGCCTTTTTTTCCAGGGGAACAGCCATATGTGTCTGTAATCCTAGGTGATGATGATGATGATGATGATGAAATCACTGATGATGATGATGATTACAACTCTGCTGATGATGTCATATGGAACTATTCGGTAAATAACTGCTCATTGGTTTTTGTTTAAGTTCCGTTCTGGATATCTTGATTGAATTTTTCTCTTTTTCTGCCAGAAAAGAAAAGAAAATACATCTTCAACACGAAACGATGAGAAAACAGACAGTCCATACCAGGTAACTTCAATTATTAGGTATTAAAAATACCTTTTATTTCATCTGTGCTAAAGATAAAGTATTTATGGTCTGTGCCTTGACCTGTTTTTTTTTTTTTTAATGGAACAGAAAATGAAAAAAAAAATAGGACTTCAGACCCTTCAATCAATTAAGCTGTGTTTCTCTCTTTAGGATGGTTACACAGTCGGTGAGCTGGTTTGGGGGCCGATTGAGGGATTTGGCCTTTGGCCTGGACTAGTTCAGAGCTGGGACAGCAAGAGGCCATGTGGCTCCTTACGTAAAGTGATTTTCTTTGGGAACAGGATACTGTCAGAGGTACAAAAATAATTATGCAGAGTCTTACGTGCAAGTTTTTTCATGTTTGTGAGAAATATGTTTTATATATATATATATATATATATATTGTCTATTGCAGATCCGAGCTGACGATCTCCTGCCCTTCTTTTCATTTGCTAAGTGCTTCTGTTCTAATTCCTTTGCTATCGTAAAGGAATATAAAGATGCTATCTTCAATTCTCTGCAGGTAAGGAATTTTGCTCATTTTGTTATTCGTGCTCTATTATCCATGTATTAGCATGTAGTTTGCAATTTAGTTTGAGATTACAGTCTGTAAAACCAGTTTTGGGAAGCTAAGCCTAGTTCTGTCCTAAATTTCACTAATAATATTTTTGTTTGCGCTTTGCAACACATTTGTTGAAATTCCTCTCGGTGATGCTAGTGGTATAGAAATTACTCTTACCCTTTAAGAGTTTAAAAAAACTTCCAAATGTTAGTACAGAAAGGTCCTTGCCTCTCATTTTGCGATTTGTCATGTGTCTTTAGGTGGCGTCCAGACGTAGTAGAATGTTTTTTTCTCCTGGGACGGACTCTATGGATGAGCTGCTTAGAGTTATGTTGGACTGGGCCTTTGGAGGCTTTGAACCATCGGGTCCCGATGGACTTCGACCTCAATCAGAATACAATGGTATGCAGTAGATAACCACTGAAGATATTCTTTGACCTCAGCTGTATTTAATTGCATGAACTGTAGTATCTTATGCTGTATTAATTTAATCTATTCATATCTTTTGTTCTTCCTTAGAAAAGATTTATATGCCTCGATCAGTAAATGGGAACACGGGAAACCACAAAGACCGTACAGAAAAGTTATTTCAATTAACTGTTTCTCTAAATAAACTCCCTGAATCTCTTGACATGCATGATGGCTCGATAGACCTTGAGACAACAGATGTTTACAGAAAACGCATGTATCCAAAATGGAATCAGAGATCCTTGCAGACTATGAAGACCCGTAGAAAACAAAAACATGCAAACCAGAATAAGCAACAAAATCTTAAACCAAGCGTACAGATCGAGTCCAGACAGAACAGCCAAAAAAGACGTATGTACACCATTCATATTCAATATTGCTTTTAAAATTGTGACGGTAAAGGAAAAAATCTCATGTAACCTGGTGTTTATTGAAATGCTTTCAGATCAAATGGTGCATGAATTTCTGAAAAACAAAAGAAACATTGAAGGTGAGAAATCATTTCATAGACATTGCAATAACTGTTAATGAGTGAAGTTCATCAATCTTTTTTTCTCTTACTTCTTAGAGTTCTGCTTGTCATGTGGGAGTATGCCTGTTGAAATCATCCACCCACTCTTTGAAGGAAAGCTGTGTGCGAACTGCAAGGTACACAGCTAGTTCTCAACACTCATGGGTTCCAGCTACACCTATTACCAAAAAATGCATGAAATCAAGTATACAGTCATACAATATCTTTAAACAAACATTTTCAGTATCTTAGGGTGTACAAAGATTATCACTAGCTTTTTTCAGTGGTGCATCTATGTTTGTTTGTCATATGTAGTATAATTTCACGGAGACGCTGTACCGTTATGATGAAGATGGCTATCAGTCATACTGCACTGTGTGCTGTTCAGGCATGGAGGTCATTCTGTGCGGCCATGAAAGCTGTTGCCGGTGAGTGTTTATGACATTGGTGATTCTCCTACATTAGTTTATTATTTGTTGTAAACAGTAGACTTAATATTTATCCATTTCTGGTCATAATTTGGAGACAATGAGCAAATGAACCAAATGTGCTGCTCTGCTTATCACGCTGTTAAAAATGCCCCTCCCTGTGCCCAAAACCAGTCGTCTGTTGAGGCTATGAAACAAGTACTGGTGGGATGTTGTCCTGATCAACTTCACAGATGCTGAAGAGAATTTTAGAATGACCAGACATTCATTTATGACACTATTCAACAGGAAGAACGGCTCGTTCTACGTCATTGCATATGCGCAGTACTTTCCAGTTTCTGTTTTCAATCCGATCAAGTGTTTGCATGCCTTCTCAATCGGATTAGAAAAGAATAAACCACCCCTTCCAATACGAAGAAAAAATGTCTTTTGGATCAAGCTCAATCGAATTAAGTTGTTCACATGGTTTTTCAGTCTGATTGAGTTGTCAGTCTGATTACTAACGGGTTATTTGGTTCTAAACATAACCAATGTGTACAGTGTTGACACAACTTGACTAAACAAATAAAATAAACGGTTAAAAATTAGGACCCATTTTGGATCGTCTGCACCTACTAGTTGCTGAACATTGTAAATGCTTTCGTCCCAGAAAAGACGGCAGTAAATATTTATCAAACAAAGTAATATGTTCCCATTCAGTGATTAAGCAATGAATTTTTTTTGTTTGTTTTTGTAAAGGTATTTTAAGTAATGTACTTGACAGAAGTTGTTTTCTCTCATTTGCAGTTTTGATAGTAAAACAAACTCTATTTGATGCCAATTAGAAGTATCTTCTTTAGTCTCCTTAGACCTTTAAACCCCAATTTGTATAGTTAAATATGGTGTCTTTCCTTTCTCTAGCTGCTACTGTGTGGACTGTCTGGATATCCTAGTGGGTGAGGGGACATTTGACCAGCTGAAAAATGTGGACCCGTGGACCTGTTTCCTGTGTGCACCTGAGAGCAGCTCTGGAGCCTTGAAGCCCAGGCATGACTGGAGCATCCGTGTGCAGGAATTCTTTGCCAACAACAGTGCCATGGAGTTTGTTAGTGCTTGTTTCATATAGTTCATCATCTTGTAAAAATATTAGATGTTCTTCCTGATTTGTATTTGTATTGGTTTGACTTCTGACATTTGTCCTCCTCAGGAGCCCCATCGTGTTTACCCATCAATCCCTGCTAACCTGCGACGTCCAATCAGAGTCCTTTCCTTATTTGATGGTATAGCCACAGGTATATATCGCTTGTAGTTTAACAAATTTATTACAGTCTGTTCCTGTACTGGTCACATGGTTCATTTAAATGCATTTTTGTGTTTCAGGATACCTCGTTCTGAGGGATCTCGGCTTCAAAGTGGAAAAATACGTGGCCTCAGAAATTGATGAAGAATCAGTTACCGTCTCTATGGTCAACCATGATGGAAAAATCACTCATGTGGATGATGTTAAAAAGATTACGAAAGAGCATGTATGGTTGCGAAATACTTTTTTCATAATCTTTGTTCTGTCTTAAAATGTTAAAACCTCCCTGTACAAATGCACTGACATGTAATTATACATCTGAAGAATCTGCTCATCGAGTTTATTCTCCTCCATTGTTCAGATTGAGAAATGGGGTCCATTTGATCTTCTCATCGGTGGAAGTCCTTGTAATGACTTGTCCATTGTCAATCCTGCCCGAAAAGGCTTGTTTGGTAAGACCAAAGTCAAAAGTCTGTATACTGACTAACTTGACGCATCAGGTTTAAGGTTTTGTTGAACATCCTGCTGCTGAGCAGACTCAGCGTTTGGTCCCATAACATAATTCATTGCATCTGAGATCCTCTTTACTCTCTGCAGAGGGCACTGGGCGGCTCTTTTTCGAATTTTATCGGCTGCTGAATGTTATGAAGCCGAAAGAGGAAGACCCACAGCCGTTCTTCTGGCTGTTTGAGAATGTGGTGTTCATGGAAAACAGGGTTAAAGCTGACATTTGCCGCTTTCTGGAAGTGAGTGTGATTCTCGTGTTCAATAGAGTTTTGATAAAACATTCACGTTTTTTTGTAAATTTACAAAGCCCATATGTTCGCAGCTGAATCTTGTCCTCCTGTTTTAAAATAATGTCTTGTAGTCGCACAGTGTATTAAGTGTGTGTGGTGTGTTTACAGTGTAATCCTGTGCTTGTTGATGCTGTGAAAGTGAGTCCCGCTCACAGAGCAAGATACTTCTGGGGGAACATACCTGGCATGAACAGGTGAGTCTGAACAGTTATATTCACTTGACTACCAAACTCACTTCAGACAAAATATTTCCCTGGTAAATACATTCAACTGTGTCAAGTAGGGATGTCCCGATCATGTTTTTTGTGCCGCCGATCCGAGTCATTAAATATTGAGTATCTACAGATACAGAGTCCCAATCCAATAATTGTCTTTTCAAAGTACGTTCAAGTTATTAAACTCAATCCAGTGTGTAAAGGGCTTTGCAGAGCGTTTCTCAGGGGCTCTATACAGATGAGGATAAGGCTTAGAATAGTCGATACCGATCAGTTAAAAAATTGCTTAATTGGCCCCGATAACAATCCTTGAGATCGACTCAGGGCATTTCTAGTGTAAAGTGTATATAATTATGATATAATACATTGCATGTTTTATTTATTTTGACCAGACCAATCATAGCATCTCCGAAAGATAAACTCACTCTTCAGGATTGTCTGGAGGCCGGTCGCACTGCAAAGGTTTGTCATGAGTTTCTAGCCAAAGATATGCAGCACATGGTCATTGTGATGATGTCTCTGTAGTGATGAGTTGTAAAACTGTATAACGTACTTATTTTGCAGTATGAAAAAGTTCGCACTATCACTACACGACCAAACTCACTGAAGCAGGGCACCAATGATGCGCATTTCCCCATCACCATGAATGGAAAAGATGACAACATATGGGTCACAGAAATGGAAAAGTAGGTTAAACTTCTAGTCCTTTCGCTATAAATAAAAAATTTAAACATGCGTATTTTATTCATGCTGACTGTTACTTGCACTTTGACAGAATATTTGGATTTCCGAAGCATTACACGGATGTCAAAAACATGGGGCGAATGCAGAGGCAGAGAGTGCTGGGGAAGTCCTGGAGTGTCCCTGTTATAAGGCATCTTTTAGCACCACTAAAGGATTACTTTGCTTGTGATGAGGTCCCCTTGAAATGAACAGAAGTTTTTATAATCATGATTGAAAAGACTCAGGGACATGAGAGTTTGTTGCTTTTAATTATTGTACCTTTTTATAACCAAAATGAACTGAAGAATTGTGTGGAATAATGGATGCTGGGAAACTAAAGAAAGTTGATTCCATTTTATTGAATGATGCATCAAATGACGGTTACTTTTTAAAATGTTTTCTTTTTTTCCCTGTCCCTCTCTGTTTATAATCAAGTTAAGCTACAAAAGGATTGACAAATTTGATGTGGAATTGAACAAAATGAATTAACCTGGTAAATGTGTTCAATGTTGATCTTTTGTGTGAAAAGTAGAGCATGGTGTCAAATAAATCAAAAGTTACAAAACAGTGCCCAACGTTTTGTCAGTGACATTTACATCCTGAGCCCTGGTTTACCTTTAAAGCTGATAGTATAGTTACTCTACATTGCAGTTACCACAAGTTTAACCTTTCATAGAAGATGAATTTACTAAAATTAAAAGTTATTATCTAGATATTCACTGTTTCATATACCATTCTGGGAGTGTTTAAAAAGTCTCAAACGAGTTCTTAATTTGCTCCACATGAGAAGAGAAACAAAAACGACTTTTATTTTGAAACACGAAGACGCGTGTTTTTGTTTTGGGTGGACCGTCATGGAGAAGTCCTCCACTGTACAAGTAGTTCTTTAGTACGGGTTTCACAATGTTCAGAGGAAGATTCAGAAGAATAATAATGATTGCGAAATGATTACAAGTGAATTTGAATGGGTGCAATTGGGACGCCGCTTGCGCTTCATTGGCAGCAGCAGCAGTTTCGTCTCGTTCAAGTTTTCGCGGTAAATGAATGTGGATAATCATTCTCAAATCTCAAATCAAAAATTCTTCTTATTTTCCAACTGTTACCACTGAATCCCGGATATGCCTGGTGTGGCGACGACTTTATCTAAAGGGGCCTCCGATCAAAAAGAAAACATCTTTTCGGTTTGTTGCTTTATTTCCTCTCAGCAGTGTGCGGGTTACTTTTTCATAATCAGCTATAATTACCGCCATTATATACATTAACTGACAGGAGTGTAATACGGTGCTAATTATTTCAAACTACAGTGCAGAAGAGTTACAGTTATCAGATTCGGAGGTCCATCTTTATTTGGTTTGTTTCTGATCAGCAGCGCGCGCTCTCTCCTGTCACAGAATACCGCGCGCAAATAATTTAAAAATAACGGTCCTTCATTCGCTTTACCGCAGATTTCTGACTGATTAGACTAAATTTATGTGTTTGTGATTTGTTACACAGCTAATTTAACGTAATATGATGTTAGTGAGTGTAATTGACAAGTTTTTGTTTATGACTAAATGAAGTGCTAACGTTAACCTTTTCTTAGTTCAGGGGTTTTCAAACCAAATCCATATTTTTCAGTCTTTTCAAACATTTTACATTCAATTTCTCTGCAGGTGATGGAAATAGGTTGATGAATCTGAAGATTTGAGAATGACTCAATGGCATACGCCAAGCCACTTCCTGTCAGCTGGAGCTCACCTACACAGGCATGTATAGGTAAACATTTTAATGGGGTAGACATGTTGTCACTGACTTCAAGCTTTTTTGGGTGAAGTTGTTTGTGGTAGTCCCTCCCCAAACATTTTTGAACATTACATTTAAACGTATCATCATAATATTAAAGTCTGTGTGGTGTGTTGAACCCGGGTTCAGTGTTTTGCCTATTTATTGACATAACTCCCCTCTGAATGTGTTTGTGCAATTAGTGTTTTATATGCAGTTATATATATATATATATATATATATATATATATATATATATATATATATATATCATGATGTGCAATGCTCAACATAATTATTACCCATGTATTTTTACACTGTTTATAGAAACTAGAGTAGAAATTGTTGGTGAATGGACAAGTCCTGAAAACATTGTACATTGTTCTGAAAACCGCATGATCACAGATCCTGAAATGTGTAGGTGTTTACTTTTGAGTTATTTTTTATTTTTATTGACTCTATTGAAAAATGAAATCTGGTCATTGTCAACTTTATGCTATCTGTTATTCTTTTATTTGTAGCTAAGAAGGGAGAACATTTTTCAAGAATCAACAGTTCTGTATACAAACAGTCAAAGTGTCCAAACCAGAGCAAGAAGAATGCTAAAAAGAAATCAGATGAATCTTTCTCCTGCAGCCCAGCTACAATGTGTTTCATCAGAAAGTATTGCTCATCTACCTCAACTGATGCTGGATCAAACTGTACCAATAGCAAGGACAGTCTAGTATTAGGCAAGAAATACTGGGAAGATATTACAGCCTTCTGCAGTCAGACTCCATACTGTCTTTATTTGTACCATGCGGTGGAGCTGGAGGACGAGAAAGAGGCCAGTGTGGTCCTGTTGGGCTTTTTTGACAAAGCTACAGGGGAAAACAAGATCAGACTGCTTGGTGTTCTTCATCCTAAGGAAGACACTGCTGATGCCATCTGCACCTGCATCGTGGAGATGCTGAGGAAGTTCAGTATTCCTCTAATGAACATGGCAATATTTTATTCAAATTTCCCAGATCATGAGCATCTTCTTGCTGGTCTAAAGCTGCTGAAACCTGAGATTGTGTCTTTATGTGGACTAACAGATATGGCAGGACAAGCGAGCTATAATGGTGTCATGAAAATGGAGTTTTCTGGCTTGATTCTGAATCTCATCACAGAAATCTACAAACACTTTCCATCGTTCCCAACTGCTCTACAAAACTTGCTTGAAGATGTTGAGGGGTCAAACTTCAATAATCTACTGACGTCTCAATGCTCTCTCTTCTGGAGAATAATCCAGAAAATGACTCTAGCTTGGTCAGACCTTGAGAAATACTTTGGATCTCTGGAAACAGATGAACAAGCAATCTGTCAACATCTTAGCGATCCCAAAATAAGACTCGGCGTCCTCTTTCTTAGCCATGCTTTGCAACCGCTTTGTGATTTTCAGGAGAGTTTTGACCAAGGTGTCAGCGTGACACGGCTGCTCCAAGATGCTTCTCAATTAGTGAGATTTTACACGGCGAGTTTCCTCAGACCAAAAGCTGCAGAGTTTTTTCTCAGGAGAGGAAAGACCTCGCTTGTACAGGACACGGTGGGACATTTACCTAAAGGAGAGGTTCAAGTTGGCGAACTGGCGGCTGATTTTCTCCTGCAATGCTCTGCGGAGTTGTCTGACTTCTTGGAGACATTCCACAGTTCCATCATCTCCTTCTACACGACCGTCACTGTTAATATTGTTGAACGTTTACCCTTCCCAGACTCCACCCTGAGGAACTTGTCATTAGTGTTGAGTCCAGGAAAAAAGCTTGAGGTGACTGGCAAAGTCGTCCAAGATTTAGGTGTCTGTTTTGGGGTTTGTTCAAGCCCTGAGAAAGTCAGCTTACTCACAGATGAGTTTTTGGAGTACCAGTTCATGGATGAGGGTGACACACATCCAGCTGAGCAGTCAGTGGAGCAGTACTGGAAGACAGAGCTGAGGATTATGGGAAGGACATCTAGTTTTGGGAAAGTTATCATTAGCTTGTTGGCCCTGCCCAAATCATTGACAAAAGAAATCATTTTTGAACAGGTGAGTCACTGAACTGTAAAAAGCTTGAGAAACCTAATTATCATTAATGAGATATCAGTGTGACAAAATATTTCTCTGACCACTTTTAATGTGAATAAAGTTTAAGAAAATGAGTTTAGTGGATTAAGAGACCTATGATAATATTTAAAGTATCAAGAAGCTTACCAACGCACTAGTCTTTTATATTAACAAATATCTAAAAGTTTGATTTCTATTTGTGTGTGTGATTGTCTTTCTCAGATGTTTCATCAAACTGAAAGTCTCAAAGAGAGTAAAATGGAGGACTGTGAGCAGAAGGACATGGCTGAGGACGATGTCACAGACAGCAGCTCATATAAAAGCACTCCATCACATCTCAGCCCAGAGACTCAAGGGAACATCACATCCGGTAATGAGACTGGTCATTGTACTTTTGAAGCCAAAAGACATGTTATAACATTAGAACTTGACAACAGAGTTAATAAAAACTGTTCTCTGATCTCTGTTTGCTACACATCACACTCTAACAAATGCGTTTGATTCTCAGATGCTATTTACTTCAGGGAAGTGGAAGACATTGTGGTAATGGAAGTGGAGGATATTGTGCCTGTCTATTCTGATTCTGGCCCAGAAAGTCAAAATGACGGAAAAGGTTTCAGGCTTTGTATAAATATACTAGCTAGTGGTATTTTATCCTTTCTGAAGCTTTGCATATTTGCCCCAATCAAACTTTATCTTTGTCCTTTCTTTGTTGCAAGGAGATCAGCCATATGTGTCCAGTGATGACGAGTACAGCAGCAGTGATCATGACGAAGATGACAATTACAGTAGTAGTGATGATGTTATATGGACTGAGGTATATGTCTACTTTTTTGCAAAGAAGAGTGTTGTGTTGTTGTGGATATCTTGATTGAACACATTGGTTTCTCTGCCAGAAAAGAAAAGGAAGCATCTTGCGTAACAATGAGAAAACAAACAGTCCATCCCAGGTAACTTCTTAAACATTTCTAAAATGAAAGACCTTTATTACTTGTCTGCATTGTTGTAAAAGCTGAAGTGTGTAATTTCAATCTAGACATCACCAAAAGGAATGTAAAAAAATAATAAAAATAAATAACATAATTATTTTCAAAAAGGGTTCCCAAACACCCTCCCTCCCAGCCATTGGTTGATATAACAAATATCCTTTACTTAAAATCAAAATCAATCACTTCTGGGGAAAATCAAACTAAAATGGCTTGGTCACCTCCACATATTAAAGTAATAGTTCACCCAAAAGCTTTTTTTTTTTTAGGGCAATTACACAGTTGGTGAGCTGGTTTGGGGGCCGATTGAGGGATTTGGTCTTTGGCCTGGACTGGTTCAGAGCTGGGACAGCAAGAGGCCATGTGGCTCCTTACGTAAAGTGATTTTCTTTGGGAACAGAATGCTGTCAGAGGTATAAAAGTGCAGTCTTATATGCACATTTTGTGCTTCTATTTTATTTACTTAACGAAAAAAAACATGCTACATTTATTTTCCATTGTAGATCCAAGTCGACGATCTCCTACCCTTTTTTTCATTTGCTAAGTGCTTCTGTTCTAATTCCTTCGCTACAGTAGCGACATATAAAGATGCTATCTTCAATTCTCTGCAGGTAATGCAAATTTTATTTGCTAGGACCATGTTTTAGTACATCCATTTGCAGGGGTGCAGCTTTCAATTTATTCTGAACTCAAACAAATTTTCCATGCAAGTACATAAACACAAACCCTTGTTAACATGTAATCATGGTTTTATACGTAATGTTCTCTAGGTGGCGTCCAGACGCAGTAGAATGTTTTTTTCTCCTGAGATGGACTCTATGGATGAGCTGCTAAGAGTTATGTTGGACTGGGCCTTTGGAGGCTTTAAACCAACAGGCCCAGATGGACTTCGACCTCAATCAGAATACAGTGGTATGCAGCACTGAAGAAACTCTTTGACCTCTGCTGTATTTCATTGCATGGACTGTAAAGTCACTCTTTCATATTCTGTGTTATTTTACTGTGTATTTGTCTATTATCCTTCCTTAGAAGAGGATTTTATGCCACGGTCAGTGAATGGGAATGTTGGATCCTCTCCAAACTACAAAAGCCATCAAGGAAAATTATTTAAATTAACTGTATCTCTGAGTAAACTCTCTGAATCTCTGGAACTGCACAAAGGTTCAATAAACCTTCGAAAAAAAGATGTTTACAGAAAATTCATGCATCCAAAATTGAATCAGAGATCCTTGCAAACTGTGAGGACATGTAGAGAACAGAAACGTACCAACTGGAAAAAGTATCTAAATATGATTGAAAGTATGCAGGTGGAGTCCAGACAGAACAGCCAAAAAAGATGTATGTACACTATTGTTTTTTATGATTGCTATTAAAATTGTGATGGTAGACAAAAAAAATCCCTTGTAATCTGGTGATTATTAAAATGTTTTCACAGATCAAATGGTGCATGAGTTTCTGGAAAACAAGAGAAACATTGAAGGTGAGAAACCATTTCCTAGACATTGCAACAGTGGTGTAACTTTGTTTTAAAAAGTGGGTGGGACAGGAGTGTGTGTTGGGGCTTGCATATCAGAAATATACCATAATAAATGCACAATTTAATGACAGAACTCATGTTTAAGGGGATGCTTTCATCCTTACATATACTATAATACAATAAATTGTTATTGTTATTGTTAGACTCAAGAGTATTTACATTAGTGAACTAATATGTAGATCCGCGTTAAGCATTCTTTTGTCCTAATGGACTGGTGGTGGAATTTTTAACTGTGCCAGAGGTTCTGGGTTTCTAATGTGCTCTTGTGTAGTTTATTTTTTTCTTATTGGATGAGAAAGATGCTCATTAGTGATTGTATATCAAGAGCAGGGACACGTTTGTGTGCACGTCTGTGCTGCGAGATGTTTAAAAAAAAAGTGGTGGGGACAATATCAACCCTATCAAAAAGTGGTGGGGACATATCCCACTTGTCCAACCCATAAATTACACCTATGCATTGGAATAACTGTTAATGATGAGTAAAATTTGTCTTTTCCCTCTCAGAGTTCTGCTTATCATGTGGGAGTACATTCGTTAAAATCATCCACCCACTCTTCCAAGGCAGCCTGTGCATGAAATGCAAGGTACAATGTAATTACATAACTGTAGATGTTCCTCACATCACACATTTGTAATTTTCAAGGATCTAGTCAGTGAGTCTTGGTTTTCTAATTTCATGCTGGCCAGCAGGAGGACACCTGCTTCTCCTTAAAGAGTTTGGCTATTTCAGCTACACCCTTTAGTAACTGTTCCATAAAGTCACCTATATACTGTCAGTGATTGGCCTGCATAAAGTTAAGACAAGTCGGTGCCCTCGACAACAGTTTTGACAGTTGAGTAGTACAGCTCCTATCTACTTAAATGGGGGGAAAATAAATCTCTCTTTGTCTATATTGTTTAGACAACGTAACTTAAGAAATAAAATCTGATAGTGGAATCATAAAGATTGCTACTTGTTTATTCAAAGATTATCACTAGTTGTCGCTGAATGATCTATGTTTGTTTGTCATATGTAGTATAATTTCACGGAGACGCTGTACCGTTATGATGAAGATGGCTATCAGTCATACTGCACTGTGTGCTGTTCAGGCATGGAGGTCATTCTGTGCGGCCATGAAAGCTGTTGCCGGTGAGTGTGGTCGTTTATCACAAAACTGTACAAAAAATACAATTTTAACTGCACTATTTCTCAGTCACTAATCAAATAAGTAAATTAGTGACATTGATCGTGTGACTCTTTGTTGTTTCCACTATTAATGCTCTGAATTATTCTCAAATCATGCTGAGAACATGATGATCTGGTTTTACGCAAAATCTTGTTAAAAGTTTATGCTTGTCGAGTGCTGCTGTCACGAAAGCAAAAGGCGACATTCCAAATATTCTAAAGTTCAGGTTCTTTTTAAATGTAATTTTCAAATTAAATTAGAAAAATGCAAAGTTTAATCATTTTCACAAGTTTTGACTGCCAATCTAATATGGTGTCTTTCCTTTCTCTAGCTGCTACTGTGTGGACTGTCTGGATATCCTAGTGGGTGAGGGGACATTTGACCAGCTGAAAAATGTGGACCCGTGGACCTGTTTCCTGTGTGCACCTGAGAGCAGCTCTGGAGCCTTGAAGCCCAGGCATGACTGGAGCATCCGTGTGCAGGAATTCTTTGCCAACAACAGTGCCATGGAGTTTGTTAGTGCTTGTTTCATATAGTTCATCATCTTGTAAAAATATAAGATGCTCTTCCTGATTTGTATTTGTATTGGTTTGACTTCTGACATTTGTCCTCCTCAGGAGCCCCATCGTGTTTACCCATCAATCCCTGCTAACCTGCGACGTCCAATCAGAGTCCTTTCCTTATTTGATGGTATAGCCACAGGTATCTCCTCATCTTCCTGGACCGCTTGTAGTTTAACAAATTTATTACAGTCTGTTCTTGTACTGGTCACATGGTTCATTTAAATGCATTTTTGTGTTTCAGGATACCTCGTTCTGAGGGATCTCGGCTTCAAAGTGGAAAAATACGTGGCCTCAGAAATTGATGAAGAATCAGTTACCGTCTCTATGGTCAACCATGATGGAAAAATCACTCATGTGGATGATGTTAAAAAGATTACTAAAAAACATGTATGCAAAATAATTTCCAAATAGTCTTTAAATGTTATATCCTCTCTGTACAAATGCGCTGAGATTTAATTTCACATTCGAAGAAGAGTCTGCTCATCGAGTTTATTCTCTTTCACTGTTCAGATTGAGAAATGGGGTCCGTTTGATCTTCTCATCGGTGGAAGTCCGTGTAATGACTTGTGCACAGCCAATCCTAGCCGAAAGGGCTTGTTTGGTAAGACATGACTGATGCATGTTGCAAACAAAATGAGAAGCACTTCATCTGGCAAACTATAATCTGCCTGGCTTTATGTAGCTTTAGGCAGACAGAATACATATATTTACCAAAGTTTGCCAACCATTCTCCAGTAATCAAAAGTCTGGATACTCAAAACGAACACATGGTCATGCATCAAATGAGAGGATTTTTGTCAAACTGCTGAGCAGTCTAAAAACCTGGTCTCATGTAAAAACAGATGACGTAATTCATTGCATCTGAGATCCTCTTTACTCTCTGCAGAGGGCACTGGGCGGCTCTTTTTCGAATATTATCGGCTGCTGAATGTTATGAAGCCGAAAGAGGAAGACCCACGGCCGTTCTTCTGGCTGTTTGAGAATGTGGTGTCCATGGAAACCAGGGTTAAAGCTGACATTTGCCGCTTTCTGGAAGTAAGTGTGATTTTGTTTTAATGGATCGAGGTTTGAACCTGTTTGATTTGTTAAATACCCTCAGCAGATTCTTGTAAATTTAAAATATGCATGTGTTCCAAATATTTTTCTGAAATCTTGGCCTCACATTTTCAGTATTTTTTTTTCTAGTCACATGGTGTAATAGGTGTGTGGTGTGTTTACAGTGTAATCCTGTGCTTGTTGATGCTGTGAAAGTGAGTCCCGCTTACAGAGCAAGATACTTCTGGGGGAACATACCTGGCATGAACAGGTGAGTCTGAACAGTTACAATCTTTTCCCTGGTAAATAGACTCAACTGCGTAAAGTATATAATGATTTTTTTCTTTATTTTGACCAGACCAATCATTGCATCTCCGAAAGATAAACTCACTCTTCAGGATTGTCTGGAGGCCGGTCGCACTGCAAAGGTTTGTCATCAGTTTCTAGCCAAAGATATGCAGTATACATTAATTTCAATGATCCCATTACACTTTCACACAAAGTTCTGACGTTATGTAATGTACCATTTTGCAGTATGAAAAAATTCGCACCGTCACCACACGACCAAACATACAGAAACCAGGCGTCGATGACAGGCATTATCCCATCATCATGAATGGAAAAGATGACAGTCTGTGGATCACTGAATTGGAGAAGTAAATTTTACTTATTCTGTCCTTTCAGTTTTACATTCTTTACAATTTCAGTCACAAATGTGTATTTTGTTCATGCTGACTGTTACTTGCACTACTTGCACAGAATATTTGGATTTCCGAAGCATTACACAGACGTGAAAAATCTGGGGCGAATGCAGAGGCAGAGAGTGCTGGGGAAGTCCTGGAGCGTCCCTGTCATAAGGCATCTTTTAGCACCACTAAAGGATTACTTTGCTTGTGACTAAATTCTCTTAAAATGATCAGAGTTTATGGTGCACTTTTCATCTATCTCTCTGAGTAAAAAGACTCAGGGAAAAAAGATGTTTTTCATCTCTTAAAATGAATAAAACTTGAATGAATGTGTGTAGTGCTCTGTGAAGTGGCAAGATGTTAGATCTTGTGAAACTGTACCAGTATTATTTAGAACTACAATGAGGGTTAACCAGTCACGAAATGAATTGTTTTTCGTTTATTCTGGCTTTAATATAGTTTATTTGAGCTGTTTTCTCCTGGAAATGTTTTTTGTACTTATTTAAAATAAGTAAAGTATTGGTCTATTTATATCAAATATTTTCATTTAATCAATGAATTGAAATGCTCACTATGATGTCTAAAGTTATTACTATATATAAACCTGTAAGTGACTGGGCTTGGAGTGGTGTTATCAAATGTTAGATAAGAGAAAACAACTGCACTAAGGGGATTTTTTTTTCTCTCTTTTTTAATTTTTTTTTTTTTTACCTGTTTTATATTTGTAGCATTTTTGCTCAGAAATCTTGGTTATTTTGAGATTACTATTAATGATTGTGCATTCGATTACAATCACCAAATAAGTAATAAATAGTTCGATTGTTCTGAAGGTACGTGAGAGCCACGAGTTTGCGGCTTTAAAAAAAAAAAAGAGAGAGACTTTTATTTTGAAGTGTGTTCGGCAGTGTTGTGTTCTGGATGGACAACACAGCCATGGCAAATTCTTACCCGTTGCAAATCAATTCTTAGTTTACAATGTTTGTAGTGGAAGGAAAGAGCTGTTGCATGTTTGAAATGTTTACATAGTTAACAGTATACCATTTCACCTGTTGTTTAAACATGTTTCGCCAGGCTGTTAAGAAACTAGGTATCTACCATAATGTCAAAAGTCGGTCATTGTCAACATTTGTATTACACGAGCAATGCTTTAAGCGAACTTAATGATGACTTTTAATGTCATGCTTTTGTTTATTTCATCCCGTTACGTGTCATCGAAAATGTTCCCTACTTAAAAAAATGTTAGAAGTTTTGAGTCAATTTTCTAGAATTAAAACTTTTTTTTTGGCATCCTGGAATTATTACTAATAAAACAAAACTTCACAGTTTTTTTATTTTAATTGAAGGTTATTAATATTCACTAAAAGAAACCTTACACCAGTGACATTCTCATAAAAGAGAAGATGTATTCTAGGATGTAAATAGCACACTGGTCAGACTAAAATCAATACATTAAACCCAAGATTTTCAGCCTGCGGCTTTGGAAAATATGTGAAACGGAACGTTTTCTTAAATTGTCCTGAAACTTCTGACAAATTAGCTTTTAAGTCATTATATAATGTAATTTTTATGTTGTTTATTGAAGGTATTTTGGGTCCCTGGCTTGACAAATTCAAATATTCAACAAAAATGTGCCATTGAATATAGTCAAGCCAATTTAATATTACAGAAAGAAACCTTTTCTTTATGGTTTCTTAAATACTTGACTGAAACTCAATAACCACTTTTCATGGCTAAATAGTCGTGTCATACTGGAAATTACATCTAGCAGAGCTTGTGTGGAAGAAAAAGGAAATAAAGAAACGTGGCCTATAAAGTCAAGCAATTTAGACCATAATAGCTTTTTACTTTAAAGTAAAGACTTGAATCCACAATCGCAACTGCCTTCTCACCTTCTCACCCCCCACCCTTTTTTTGTTGCATGTAAGCAGCCTAACCTCTGTAAACTGAATGGCATTTATTATGAATTACAGATTCTTTGATGCCAGATGCTGGAAAACAACTTGTGACAACTGCGATGTCCACAATTAAATGTGTGATGGTTGGAGATGGTGGAGTGGGTAAAACCTGCCTTTTGGTTTCATTCGCAAACAAGTTCCCACCAGAACCAACAGTAAGGATTTTCTTTTTTTCAATTATATATGCAGTACTATTGCTCTGATGTGTTTTTATATGTTCATCTTGACCATCTTAAGAAAGAGAAAAATACAACCTTTGTACCCATCATCAGTGATAACGGCTGAATACACTGTTAAATCCCATCAATTGCAACACACATCTATCCTAACATACATCCACACATGTATAATAATCCTGTCAAAGTAGTGTCAATTCAGTTGCTTTGTCGTGTTCTTTTTCAGGTGTTTGACAGCCAAACTATGTCTGTAACGATTGGTGGTGAACCGAATACCGTTAGATTATTTGATGCTGCAGGTATATGATAACGCAATTGATGAAGCAGAATCAACTTATAGTACAGTGTGAGGAATATCTTAAACCTGTCCCAGTCAAACCTTTCAGATTTCATATGTACACAATTTGAGCAAGAACTGATCTTCACAAACCTAAATATTGTAATATTTTGTAGGTCAGGATCAATTACGGCCCCTAAGCTATCCCCAAACAGATGTCTTCTTAGTTTGTTTCTCTGTAGTTTCTCTTTCCTCATTTGAAAATGTGAAAGAAAAGGTGAGTCTGTCTGTGATCTGTCAGTAATGTAGAATCATTTATTGTTTGCTAACAACAATTCATTTGAAATGCAGTGGGTGCCTGAGATAACCTTTTACTCCCCGAAAACCCCTTTTCTGCTGGTTGGAACTCAGATTGACCTAAGAGACGATCCTATAACTATTGCGAGGCTTGCAAAAAACAAACAAAAGCCAATCGGACCAGAAACAGCTGAAAAACTAGCCAAAGACGTAAAGGCTGTGAAATATGTCGAATGCTCTGCTCTGACACAGGTGGGTTTGCTTGTCAGCATGTTCCGTTTCTAAAGCCATGCTTTTGCATTATTAGCCTAACAAAGATATTCACTTTTTCCCTTCGTTACAGAAAGGACTGAAGAATGTATTTGATGAGGTGATATTAGCAGCTTTAGAGCCCCCAGGGTCCCAGAAGACATGCAAATGTGTTATTTTATGAGCTGGACACAGCAACATCAAAGATGCATCTTGGCGTAAACAAACTGTTTTTTTTTTTTTTTTAACAGGAAAGTAACAACAGCTTTTACACAACACCATGGAACATGACGGGATGATATGTGTACAGCTTTTACACACACACAGATACAACTCTCTTTTTGATACTAAAACACAGTCACTTCAAGATTCATAACAAAAATGTTAGTATGGTAGGGTAGTGTGGGGTAAGTTGTGCCAATTGTCAAATAAGAAAAGGAGAAATGTGAAGTAAAATCTGCCAGTTTATATGTGTGGAATGTCTGTCGTGAGCTAAATTTAGAAGACACTATAAAGCCATATTACTATGACTTCTTTAAAAAAAAAAAAAAAAAACCCACCATGTCCCACATTAGTTATGATGTTGAGTCATGGGGTAACATTGGAGAAATGTATATTTTAAATAAAAATATGAAAAATATTTATACAGAAAGATCTTGCAGCACATTATTCACGGCTCCTTTGAGAATATCCATAAATCTCCCATGTTTTTCAATGTGGTGAGAAGAGTTTACATGGTCATTTACCAAAAAGTATGCAATACATTTGTAGACTAGGATAAATTGTCATGTAGATTTCTTCAAAATCATTTTTTCTCAAACATGACCCTTTTTAAATATAAACAGCCAAATACTGATTTTTAAAAATGAATACAAATACACAATATTATGGCACTGTCTTTATTTTTATATATAAATGAAATTATGTACAACAATAAGAGACACACTTATAATTTTCAGAAGGCTTTTAAGTTCACAGTTATGTAGAGCAGCGTTTTACTCATAACAGGGGAACAAATTTAAAGAGAAAAACTCTCCCGCTGGAAAGTAGAGTAGAGGTACGTGAGCTCGGACACGAGTCCAACTTGCGCTTGGCACAGACTCTTAAGTATCTTTACTTTCTCTCTCTCTCTCTCTCAAAAAAAAAGTGTCAGGAGTGCAACTGAATCCAGTGTTGTCGGTGAAATTCTGACTGGCACATACCGTAGATCAAGTTCACGTGTGCACTTGTGTAATTTTGTGCAGATATAAATTGTAATATTAGCTTCATGTTGTATAAATGTATGATTATTCTCATATGCATTTGGTTGAGTTACCTGCTAACTCAACTAACTTTTAGTTAATTTACCTGCTAAAAAGTGCTTCAGTTTCCCGGTGTTCAGCACGTGCAGCTCAAACAGCAACGCTGTTATTTGAAACACTAATATTCATTTTAGATGTTTCTTTTAAAAAAAAAAAAAAAAAAACATTGATGCATTATAAATAATAAATAGCATTATTGTTGTTATTTTCCTCATATGATTTTCATCAACAATATGGTTTAATTAAAATCATTCCACTATTGTCCATGCGGAGGCTATTCCATTTTATTTGGCACATGCGTTTTGATTCTTCATTAATTCTATGCAATTAATGTTGTCCAACGACTTGTTAGCATTATTAAGACATTATTTATTTGTAAGGTAATGTATGTATATTTTGTTTGTTTTGATAAAGAAACTTGGGCAAAGGAGTGTTAAATTTAATTTTTAAAACATACATTGGTCAAAATAAGATATTGTGCTGTATATGTTTGATTTATGTTGAAGTGCTTCGGACATGGCTTTTAATCCTGAGGCCTTTTTTTTTTTTTACATGCAAATTTGGATTTATATTGGCCAAAATATTGGTTATTGGCTTTCAAAAATAAAGAATTACCGGCTAACTTATCAGCTAAAATTTTCATATTGGGGCATCCCTAACTTAATGACTTGGTGACATACAGTAATATTTAGTTGGACTTGGACTCAACTAAGATTCAGCTCTTTTGGACTTGGACTTGAGTCCCACTCAGCCCCTTTTGGACTTGACTCAGACGAAGATAAGATGGACTCGAACCCTTCATTTCTGGACAGATCTCCACACTACTGTTAGTGACCCGTATTCCATACCAGCCTGCCCAAAACTGTGTATCCTTCCCACCGTGAGTGAAACGGATAAACCGAACCCCACGTCCATAATCCTTAAAGACATGTGTCATCTGAAATAATTTAAAAAAATATATATACAGTGAGAATGGCACTGTTATTTGATCAGATTTGATTGTTAATTTTCTACTCACTTCACACCACTGCTGATCGTTCCACTGTTCAAAGAAAACTTTCTCAGGCTCAAAGGTTCTGATGGGTTTCTTCTTCTGATCAAGCAATTCTACACAGATCTGATACTCACTCCCACAATCGCAGCGCGGGGCATACCTACACCAGACAAAACATTCCCAATTCATACTTTAACTGATATAATAAATAAACCACAGATACCGTAACATGAAATGAGAGTTTGAGTGAACGCTCACCAGTCTGATATTTTGATGTGAGGTTGCAGTTTATCCATGAAAGCAGCACTATAACCTTCTTTCTTCAAATCAATCAGCTGCTGCTTCAAACATAACCTGGGGACAAAGTTTATGGTGTCAAAAAAGGCTCATCTATTGTCATTTTGTTTAAACTGAATGAAAATTGTGTTTTAATGCAAATAATTTCAGTTTGAATTTTCAACTGAAGAATAGTCATCAAACTTACTGGTAAGAGGTGACAAAGTATTTTGGGACTGTGTTATTTGGGATTTCTACAGAATTATTCTCCACTGTCCAGCAGTCACCACCATTCTGTACAATCTGCCATCCACTGAACCCATCTATTTAGACCACCAGAGAGGAGAACATTACATAAATGGAGCAAGTGACATTATTGGCATCATATTTCAAGGAGGAAAAAAAAGGTGGCAAACAAATAGTGTTTTATTTTACTCTTATTACAACAAAAGTACCAGAGGTTCATATGAGCCCATATTTCATGGGTGGTGAACTCCGGTCCTTCAATGCCTCAGTCCTGCAGAGTTCAGCTCCAAACCTGATACACCTCACCTGCCTATAGCTTTCTAGCAAGCCTTCAGACCTCGATTAGCTTGTTCAGGTGTGTTTGATTAGGGTTGGAGCTGAACTCTGCATGAATGTGTGGCTCAATGTTAGCCACCCTTGCTATACAGATATAAGAGTCCTTGAATATCGTCTTGGACAAAGTGGGGCTGTGGAGTCATTTAAACCGGAGTAAATCATTTTAAGACTAAATCCCTCCTGGAAGTATTTTGTTCCAAATATTGAAATACTGAGGTATCCATAAATGTCTGTAATCTGGATAACAAACATTTATGAGCCATTAAACGACCAAAGTAAAATTTAAAAAATAATTAATTAAAAGTCAAATAAAAAAACTGTTGATTTTGAAATACCAATTCATAGTGGTAATCTTTGAGAAAAAAAGGGGGAAAAAAGGAAATTAAAAATGGTCAAGCATCCATCTTTTTTGTTATAATGCACTCTCTATATATCAAAAAAATGAATCTTTAAATTTAAGATATACTGTGATCTATAGGAAATGAGAATTAACAATTAAATGTCGGTATCGACCAATAGGTCCCCAAGTGCAAATCCGTTCAGAAACATAACCTAAAGCTTAAACTGCAAAACCAAGAGTCTGGAACATGTGAAGACAAAAATGTAATTGTTGAGGAACATTAATACAGCGCTGCCTTGAAAACACAGCAAAATTCCAGAACTGTGTTTCACAAAAGCATCACAAGCTTGTAAAGACCATTGGCACCAATGCTCTCTGCTTCGGCTGACGATGCTTAAGTGAAACAGAGCCCACTGGATTATTGAAACATTACTTATTTTCAGTCTAATGGCTCACCATCAGCTCTGGGATTCTTGAGCAAGTTACGTCGTTTCTTAGTTAGAAAGTAAAACAGGCGCCAGTCCTCTGGAGATCTGGAAGCATCACAGGGCCGGATCCCCTCTCTCCGACAGCGCTCTCTCCAGTGTGAAGCACTGTCCACCAGCTCCTTCCACTCATGACACACCAGCCGACAGACTCGCACCACCTGATGTGCAGGCAGGTTCAGCAGGATCTCCTCAACCACAGCCAGAGGAACATGTTGCTGCAGAACTGAACACTGACAGAGGAAGAAAAGATTAGCTGTGGTGGAACATCAGCTACAATGTTCCACCATGTGACCATCTGGTTTATTGCAGGTCCACGTTATCATAAGATGCCAATTGTCTATGACCACTGGCTAACTGAAACCAAAAACTCAAAACCTTACCGAGTCTGATCTGCGTTTAAACTCAGAGTCCCTCGAAGTGGCATGAATGTGTCCGCTCTGGGAATGACCCATTCTTGTTTTCTGATATGATTTCTGTACTTCTGTAGTCACTTTTGAGCGTCTGGACCCACGTGTGAAAACACAGAAGTTACGTTTCAAAGTCTGACAGCGTTACAGTGAATGAAATAAAATGAAACGTAAATAATCGTAGCTACTTTCGCATTAGTTATATGTAAGACGTCGTTCCTCAAAGCAGAAACACTCTAATCTGCTTCTGGAAAACTGTCTGGCAGTGGAGCGGCTCACTACCGGGTCACGCGGACAGCAGATCCCGTATATATACTTCTTTTCAGATTAGATATCCATCATTAGTCACACGCAGCAGCATTCTAGAGTTCAAAACATAATCATTCCTTAAAATCATCACATTCCAAATCGAAAGTAGCTGCTCTTACCGTCATCGTCATAGCCCCGCCCACAGCTGACGCACCCGATAAACCAGGGGGTTTTCTATGGAGTCAAGATAGGGCCATATATATCTGCAAAATAAAAAAATGTTTCGCAAAAAAAAAATAATAATTGCAAAAAAAAATTATATGTTTTGCAAATAAAAATAGAGTATTGAGAAAAAAAATGCTTTTTTGCAAGTAAAAAAAAATAATTGCAAAAGAAAAGTTAACCACTGAGAGAAAAAATAAAGTTTAGCAAAGTAAAACTTCAGCAGCATTGACTTTGCAACATATATTTCCCTTTGCGCCGCTCCTTTAAATCCGCGTTTCAGTCATCCGTGCCTTTGCGGCGCACGCTTTCCTTTGCGTTTCCTTTTTCTTTGCGCCTCGCTTTGTGGCCCTGTTTTGACGTGGGGGTGTGGTCAAGAGGTTGGGGTGTGTACAAGGGACGAAGGCGCGTCCCTCTCGCTTACGTCATCAGCGCGAGCCCCAGACCGAGTGGATCGATCATAGGGGATGATCGAAATGGCGGAGCAGAGACATGGCGAACTTGAAGAAAGCTATCAATAATACATACCTGTGATCCATCACCCGCATGTCTCTGCTCCGCCATTTTTTTTTTTTTTTTTTTTTCTGACTTCACAGTTTAATTTGAACGTGTCCTTGTGAAAGTCCATCATCCGGGGTTTTCCTCTGCCTTGTTCTTTTTTTTTTTTTTTTTTTTTTTTTTTTTTTTTATTAACCAGACAAGTGTACAATATGCAGAAATTTACATATTACATATACAAAAAAATAAAAATACATATAAAACCAAACAAAAAAAAACATGCCAGAGTGTACAGACCATTGAGTCATTAAACAAAAACTGAACATTCATTAAAAATATGACAAGTCTTCCTTGCTTTTTTATTAATAATGTTCTCCAAGCTTGTGCAGTAGTCCTTCGTTTCCTGAAGAAAATGAATAAAATTTGGTTTGGATCCTGACCATTTTTTCTTGTGTATGTGAAATTTTCCCAAAATAATAAACAGTTGTACAATAAAAGTAAAATTATTATTGTCATTGGAATAATACAGACATATATCAAAATTATTTAATTTAAATATAATATTTGTTTTCCTCTTAATGAAATTTTCCACATCCACCCAAACAATCTTTGTGTAAATACAATCACAAAACAAATGGACAATAGATTCTTTTTCCATAGAACAAAAATCACATGAATAATCGATCTCTAAATGAAACCTCTCTAACACACTTTTAGCTGGATATATACCATGTAAAATTTTAAATGTAACCTCCTTCACTTTATTATTTAAACAGTATGGTTCACAAATACACCAAGCTTTTTTCCAATTTATATTTCTAAATACACTGGTCCACAATATGCTTTTATGAGTAGCTGTTTCATCTATTATAATATTCCTAATATGTTTATTTGTACAGCTGTGTTTGAAAATATCAATGTCTCCTATAAACATGCTGCCTTTAATGAATATTGTGTCACTTCTACAAGCTCTTATAAAATGTATGACTTGTTGAGGTATGGCGTCAAATACAACAGCATACTCCTTTGGTGTAACTGGAAACCCAAATTTATCCAAGAATTCACTATATGATAATAAATTACCATTTGAGTTTAAAAGTTGTCTAACTAACACAATATTGTTTTCGTACCAACTGTTATAGAAGAGAGATCTGTTTTTATATTGAATGCACCTATTATTCCAAATAATATATCTGTTTGGGGACCCTATGATCGATCCACTCGGTCTGGGGCTCGCGCTGATGACGTAAGCGAGAGGGACGCGCCTTCGTCCCTTGTACACACCCCAACCTCTTGACCACACCCCCACGTCAAAACAGGGCCACAAAGCGAGGCGCAAAGAAAAAGGAAACGCAAAGGAAAGCGTGCGCCGCAAAGGCACGGATGACTGAAACGCGGATTTAAAGGAGCGGCGCAAAGGGAAATATATGTTGCAAAGTCAATGCTGCTGAAGTTTTACTTTGCTAAACTTTATTTTTTCTCTCAGTGGTTAACTTTTCTTTTGCAATTATTTTTTTTTACTTGCAAAAAAGCATTTTTTTTCTCAATACTCTATTTTTATTTGCAAAACATATAATTTTTTTTGCAATTATTTTTTTTTTTTTGCGAAACATTTTTTTATTTTGCAGATATATATGGCCCTATCTTGACTCCATAGTTTTCAACGTTCAGGACGCGCGCGCCGCGCACTCCTACGTTTATCGGATTTCACTCGCGCGAACATCTTTCATATATTACTCCATCGCTATATATTCCTTGAAATGCTGTGAGTGTACAAACCCCATTTCTACACCGTGTGTGGCTTCAAAAGCCGGAGAGGCCGTTCACACAGAACGCGTTTTTCCATTCCAATGCGCGACTGTTCCATTGTTTTACTTCTGAAAGCGCTGTGCTCAAGTTAAAATCACTTCAACTTCTCGAGACCTTGCGTTTTTCTGCCTGCGTTTCAAAGCAAAAACGCGTTCTGGGTGCACGAGCACAGTCCGTTGTCTTTTTAGTTGTTTTTGGTCAAATTCAGTTGCGCCAAACCTGCTGTAACCGAAGCAGGAATAGCTGGAAGAATAGTTAAATTCTCCTCTCTAGTGCATGACTAAAGATTTGCTTACATCTGCTCTTTCACTCGAGTGCATTTCACTTCTGATTAGCAGGTGCTGGCGCCCCCTGCAGGTTGAAAACCCATGCAAAATCGCATACTTCCCAGCACCAGGGCTGACCCTAGCATTTACGGGTCACTACCCACATTTTCAAAAGAGACAGTCATCAAAGCCTGTTCTTTACCGTAAATTGGATGAGACAGACACTGTTACTTTGACACAGCGCTCACGAGCAATCAATGTTTAAAAAACAGGTCGTTTGATTCATTGTCCTGCAACATTTCGAAATAAATACTTTTGGAATGACAATTTTGAGAATATCATTAATATTAATTGGAGATTGATTTGGACTTTTAATAACAAATATTGGTAACACTTTACAATATAATGTATTAACTAACATGAACTAAGCAGTGTATTTGTTACTGTATTTACTAATCTTTGTTAACGTTAGTTATTGAAAATACGGTTGTTCATTGTTTGTTCATGTTAGCTCACAGTGCATTAACTAATGTTAACAAGATTTTAATAATGTGTTAGTAAATGTTGAAATTAACATGAAGAAAGATTAATAAATGCAGTACAGTTCATTATTAGTTCATGTTAACTAATGTAGTTACCTAATGAACCTTATTGTGTTACCGTTAAATCTTATAATATAACTTGTTTACATACACATATGTAAATGGTCTGAAAGGATACCCAATATCACCCATTTCAAGACTGACATGATTTATGTAGAAACCTTAAGCACTCTCAAACAGCTAAACCATCAGAACTATGGACGTTACAAAGAATTAAATTCCTCTTCTGTATTTTGATTATACACGCGTTCCTGTTGTTGTTTTTTCCCCTTTCCTTTTAATTCCTCTCAATATGTGAAAATATTCAGGAGAAGAAAAGGTGAGCGCTACCATCAGTCCTGTGTCATGCCAACAGTAAAGCATCCTGAGACCATTCATGTGTGGAGTTGCTTCTCATCCAAGGGAGTGGGCTGCCCAAAAACACAGCCATGAATAAAGAATGGTACCAAAATACCCTCCAACAGCAACTTCTTCCAACAATCCAACAACAGTTTGGTGAAGATCAATGCATTTTCCAGCACGATGGAGCACCGTGCCATAAGGCAAAAGTGATAACTAAGTGGCTCGGGGACCAGAACGTTGAAATTTTGGGTCCATGGCCTGGAAACTCCCCAGATCTTAATCCCATTGAGAACTTGTGGTCAATCTCTCAAGAGGCGGGTGGACAAACTAAAATATGGCCTAGTGGTGAGGGAGTTGGGCTTGTAATCAGAAGGTTGCCGGTTCGATTCCCACGCCGACAGGAATTGAAAGTGGGGATTGTGAATGAACAGCACTCTCTCCACCTTCGATACTATGACTAAGGTGCCCTTGAGCAAGACACCTAACCCCTAATTGATCCCCTTGTAAATCGCTTTGGATAAAAGCGTCTGCTAAATGATGAAAAATGAAAAATGAAAACTTTGAGACATTTGTTGCATTTAATAATGGATTATTTCATAAGCAGTGCATGTCTATGACTGTAGTTATAGTTGTTGACTAACGTCCTTAAATTTTACAGTGACATAATATTTATTGGAAGAGAATACATTTACAATAGATGTTTGTAATGTTATATTTGATATATGTACAGTGGGTACAGAAAGTATTCAGACCCCCTTAAATTTTTCACTCTTTGAATACTTAGGACCATGTGATATTTCAGTTTTTCTTTTTTAATAAATCTGCAAAAATGTCAACAATTCTGTGTTTTTCTGTCAATATGGGGTGCTGTGTGTACATTAGTGAGGAAAAAAAATTAACTTGAATGATTTTAGCAAATGGCTGCAATATAACAGAGTGAAAAATTTAAGGGGGTCTGAATACTTTCCGTACCCACTGTGTATGTATATATATATATACCACTTATGGCATATTGTATCATTACAATTCCTCATTTGGAGGTCACTTTTCCAGCTGTTAAATTTAGGAAGGTTAATAATAAGTCTGGAAAACACTCTATAGCATCAGACTGGATAAACCTCCACACTACTGTTAGTGACCTGTATTCCATGCTGGCCTTTCCAAGATTTGGTATCCTTCCCTCCATGTGTGAAACGGATAAACCGAACTCCGGGTCCATAATCCATAAAGATGTGAGTCATCTAAAATAAAGCAGAATAAACACAGGGACAGGTAAGCTTTGACTATTAGTTTGATTACAGGGAAATAACTGCACTGTCAGTATTATTCTACTCACTTGAGACCAGGGATAATTTTTCCCCCGTTGAAAGAAAACTTTCTCAGGCTGAAAGGTACTGATGGGTTTCTTCTTCTCATCAAGCAGCTCTACACAGATCTGATACTCACTTCCACAATCAGAGCGTGATGCATACCTGCCGATAAGACCTCAAATAAATGTGGTTCTGATTTAAAACTGGTACTGTGTTCTTAAAGGGATAGTTCACCTACAAATGAAATTTCTCATCATTTACTCTCATTCATGTCATTTTGAACCTCTATGACTTTCTTTCTCCTGCAAAGCACAAAAGGAGGCATTTTAAAAGCCATTGATTCCAAATATATTTACATTTAGTCATTTAGCAGACGCTTTTATCCAAAGCGACTTACAAGTGAGAAAAAAAACAAGCGATTCTTCATGAATTGGCAAATAACACAGGAAGTGCTCACAATACAAGTTTCATACATTGCTCAGTACCATAAGCTAGAGTAGGAAGGGAAAAGGAAAGGATAGAGGGTTTTTTTTATGAAGGGATTAAGTGTTCACGGAAGAGATGAGTTTTCAGCTGTCTCTTGAATTTTGCCAGGGATTCTGCGTTCCTGATGAAGGTAGAGAGATCATTCCACCAGCAGGGAGCAGTGAACGAGAATGTTCTGGAGAGTGATTTTGAGCCTCTCTGTGACGGTACCACAAGCCTTCGTTCTTTTAGTGATCGCAGGCTTCTGGTGGGGACGTAGCGTTGTATCAGTGTGTGGAGGTTGGAGGGTGCAGAGCCTGTGGTGGACCTGTAAGCAAGCATCAGCGCTTTGAACTTGATGCGAGCAGCGAGGGGTAGCCAGTGCAGAGAGATGAAGAGGGGTGTGACGTGGGCTCTCTTAGGCTCATTGAAGACAAATAACATTGGACCACATTGACTTTATTGTATGAATAAAAACAGACATTTATAAAAATCTTCTTTTGTGCTCCACAGAAGAAAGAAAGTCATACGGTTTGAAACAACAAGAGGGTGAGAAAATGAGGACAGAATGTTCCTTCTTGGGTGAACTATCCCTTTAATGATATTTAAATTCAATTTCTGTCCAGTGTGTGTTTTTTAAAGATTTACTTTTTTTTTTTTTTATTTATGGACACAAGAATTAATCACATACAATATGAAATTCAAGATACTGTAGCATGATATGGGGATTTGAGCGAACGCTCACCAGTCTGATATTTTGATATGAGGTTGCTGTTGATCCATGAAAGCACCACTGTAGCCTTCTTTCGTCAAATCAACCAGCTGCTGCTTCAAACATAACCTGAGGACAAAGTTTATGAGTGATTCATGTGTGGATCGGCTTCGTGATTGATTTATTTTTATTTTGTAACACTGACTGAAATAAAATGAGCTCAAAACATATGTGAAGGATCTACAATATCAAACATACCCATAAGACGTTACAAAACAACTGCTGACCGGAAATATTCTGCGATTTCCTCCTATCACCCAGCAGTCGCCTCCATTCTGTACAATCTCCCATCCTTGAAATCCACCTAATAAGACCATCAGAAAAGAGACGTCACCTAAAGAAAAAATTCATTAGTGACACTTATACAATCTTTAATTATGTGGCTCACTTTGTGCGCTGGGATTCTTGAGCAAGTTACGATTTGTGAGACTGGACCTGCAGGTGGAAACACAGAAGTTATGTTTCACATTCTGATGTATTACAATAAACCAAGTGATGCACAAATAATAGTAGCTACCTTCGCATTAGTAATATGTCAAACATTGCTCTTCTAACTTACTGCGGCAGCATCCTAATCTGGTTCTGAAAAAGTGAAACATGTCTTGCAGTGACACATCTTGTCGACACACTACCAGCTGACATTTTATATTATATATATATATATATATATATATATATATACATGTGTGTGACGTTATATATACCTCTTCACGGTTTAGATATCTCATTAGTCACATGTAGCAGGATTCAAGACTTCCAAAGCCGTTGAATCGGGATCTAATTTTTAGGGATCCTGTTTACTGTTTATCGAAAATATTAAACACAGAGCGATTGTTGATGGCATCATAGCCCCTCCCACAACTCTTGACAAATGCAATATGGCTGCAGAAGGACAGGACATGTAATGGGAAATGTACTATGGTACCAACAACTAGACATAAGAAATATTCTCAGCCTTAGACTCACCCATTTGTAGAGGTTAGCTTATACATTTGATAAAGTGCATGATATCTCTCAGTGTCATTCAGCGTCTGCTCGTGGGCCCGGCCACCTCAGTGACTGTGCTTGCTCACCTCTGCACCCACAATTCACCCCAGGCCGCGATTTAGAACGAGGTGGATTTGATTTGTTTGTAAAGTATAATTTGCTGTAGAATTACTGAGATGAACCTTACTCCCCTACTCCCATACTGAGGTCTTTATCGTCCTCATTAACAAGCCCAATGCCTGCTTGATGCCGGTTTCAAGTGAAAATAGTAAACATTTGCACTTTGTTTTCATTTTTAATGTTTTGTTTCATGATATGCCTACATATAACTTGTATCTGCATTGTGCCTTTTGATAAAAAATAATTAATTGAAAAAATTAATAAATATGTTTTGCAGTAAAAAAAAAAAATTCATGCCGGAAAACACTACCCCTCATTAGCTGAATAGACCTCCACACTACTGTTAGTGACCCGTATTCCATAATGGCCCTTCCAGAACTGTGTATCCTTCCCACCGTGAGTGAAACGAATAAACCGAACTCCAGGTCCGTAATCCCTAAAAACGTGAGTCATCTGAAATAAAACAGAACAAACACAGGGTCAGTTAAGCTTTGACTATTAGTTGGATTACAGGAGAATAACTGGACCGTGGGAATTATTCTACTCACTTGACACCATGGCTCATTGTTTCTAAACGAAAATATAACTTTCTCAGGCTGAAAAGTTTTGATGGGGTTTTCCTTCTGATCAAGCAACTCTACACAGATCTGATACTCACTTCCACAGTCAAATTGTGGGGCATACCTGCACCAGACAAAAATCAAATAAAAGTGTTCATATTAACAAATTTGACTTTTATATTAGAACCAGATTTGTGTCGATCGCTAGTAATGTGTTCTAAAAGAGACAGTTCATGCAAAAATGAAAATTCATTTACTAACCATCATATCGTTCCAAACCTGTATGAATTTCTTTATTCTGCTGAACACAAATTATGTTTGAAAGAGTCCAAACAACAATGGACCTCTGACATTCATTGTATGGACAAAAACTCAGAGACATTTTTCAAAATATCTTCTTTTATGTACCATAGAAGAAAGAAATTCATACAAGTTTGAAATGACAAGCGGGTGAGTAAATTATGACAGAATTTAAATTTTTAGGTGAACTATCCCTTTAATGACATTTAAATTAAATTTTTTCATTAAGAAATTTATTTTTGGCATTTTTGCCTTTATTGTGTAGAACAGCAGAGACTTCAATGTTAAAAAGAGACTGAAATGAGAGTTTGAGTGAACGCTCACCAGTCTGATATTTTGATGTGAGGTTGCTGTTGATCCATGAAAGCACCACTGTAGCCTTCTTTCGTCAAATCAATCAGCTGTCGCTTCAAACATAATCTGAGGACAAAGTTTATGGGTTATTCATGTGTGTATTGGCTTCATGATTGATCTATTTTCATATTGTAACACTGACTGTAATGAAGACTTTAAAACATACCCATAAGATGTTATGAAACATTTGGTGACGGTGTCCGGAATTGGTTTCTTGTTTTCTTCTATCACCCAGCAGTCACCTCCACTATGTAGAATCTTCCACCCTTGAAGTCCAGCTAATAAGAACATCAAAAAAGAGACGTTTCCTGAAGCAAAAATTAAATATAGTGACGCTTATACAATCTGTACAATCTTATTTATATGAATCACCTTGTGCGCTGGGATTCTTGAGCAGGTTAGATTTTGTACATGTCAACCTACAGGTGGAAACAAAGAAGTTACGTGTCATATTCTGAGGATACAGTAAACCAGTGATTTATAGCAGTTACCTTCGCAGTAGTAATATGTCAAACACTTACACTTACAAGTTAATGACTAGTACATTGATATTAGTATACTTACTTCATGAAGTACACTTAAAAAACATACTTGAACATTACTTAAGTACACTTTATAAAATGAACTTGAAGTATACCTCTTTTTCGTAAGGTTATTAACATTAAAAACTTGATTTTCACCACAGGGGGACTTTAAAGTGAGTGTTCCATTTAGCGTTATTTGAGACTATTTTGATTTTCATTCCTTCGGCATGAGCTTTCACTCAGCCACCAGCACGTGACAGACATAAGATTTCGGTAATGTCGCTCACAGCTCAGTTCATGTCTATGACCGTAGTTATAGTTGTTGACTAAGGTCCTTAGTTTTAAAAGTATAACAATGTTTATTGGAACAGAACACATTTTCAATAGTTTTATCTCCTTTTGACATACTAGAATTCACTAGAATTCCTCACCTGAAGGCTACTTTTGTGGCTGTTAAATTTAGGAATGTAAAAAAAAATCAAATACTACCTCTCTGCAGCTGGACAGATCTCCACACTGCTGTTAGTGAGTCGTATTCCATACCAGCCCGTCCCTCCATGAGTGAAACGGATAAACCGAACCCCACACCCATAATTCCTAAAGACGTGAGTCATCTGAAATAAAGCAGAATAAACACAGGGAAAGTTAAGCTTTGACTATTAGTTTGATTACAGTGGAAAAACTGTGCTGTCAGTATTATTCTACTCACTGGACACCACGAATAATTGTCCCCCTGTTGAAAGAAAACTTTATAAGGGCGATAGGCACAGATGGGTTTCTTCTCTTGATTAAGCAACTCTACAGTCATCTGATAATGACTTCCACAATTAGAGATTGGGGTATACCTGCAGATAAGACAAAGATATGTGGTTCTGTTCAGAAAGTTCTGTTCTGTTCTGTGTCGTCATATTAGAACCTGATTTAACACTGGTACTGTGTTCTTAAAGGGACAGTTAACAAAAAAATGAAAATTCCGTCCTCATTTACTCTCACTCATGTTGTTCCATAAATAAAGATGTTTTGAAAGTTGCCGAGTTCAAACAACATTAGACTCAAATACTTTTCATCATCACCATATATCTGATATTGTCTAATATTGCCTATCACATTAATCTGACGTTTCTAGCTTTTGATCTTTTAATCTAAATTGCTATCACAACACGTTAGCATTACGGTAGTTTGTAAACTTGTCATCCGTGCCCACCATCATTTCTCTCCTTTTTCTACAAGTTCATCAAACAACTGTGGTGAGTCGGAGCAGCTGCCTGCCACATGCATAGTATAGCTTTCTCTGTCAGTGACGAGGGACTCACATGTCATAAATGCAGGGAAATAGTAAGGCAGACAGAGAAAATCTCAGAATTAGTGACACACATCCAAACTTTAATTGAGGATGGTAAGAATGCAAGGGCTTTAGATACTGTTTTGGATGCGACTAGCTTAGTGAACTCCGTACATTGTTCGGTTCCAGCTGTAGACCCCATGCAGCAGGGCAACTGGGTGACCGTAAGGCGGCCTAGTTGTGAGAAAAAACACCGCTCTTCGATTCCGTTTAGAACATCAAACAGGTTCTCCCCACTCAGTGACGCACCCACTGAAAATCCTGTTGAAAGTGGTGATTAAGTTATTGGCGATTCTATTATTCTATTGGTGTCTCTATTAATGTGAAAATAGAGACACCAGCCAACTTAGTCACATGTTTGCCAGGAGCCAGAGCGCCTGACATCAAAGCAAATTTAAAAGTGCTGGCTAATGCTAATGGTAAATACTCTAAGTATTCACATTGGCACCAATGATGTTCGACTTCGCCGGTCGGAGATCACTAAAATTAACATTGAAGAGGTGTGTGAACTCGCAAGTACGATGTCAGACACTGTAATTTACTCTGGACCCTGGATTTGAGTGATGAGATATTAGCAGACTATCATCACTCAATGGCTGGCTGTCTAAGTGGTGTCCACACAATAATTTAGGTTTCATAGACAATTGGAAAAGTTTTTGGGGTAGACCTGACCTGTTGAAAAGAGATGGCATTCATCCTTCCGGGGGAGGTGCCGCTCTTCTCTCAAGTTATATGCCACATAGTCTTAGAGCTGAACCTTGACTACCTGGGGCCCAGGTCAGGAAGCAGACAGACTGGCTAAACCGACCGTCTGCTAGCTGTCTCACGTCACAGAAGTCAGATAAATCCCAACACCTAGATATCTTCACATAGAGACTGTGTCTGTACCCTGAATTAGTAAATACAAAAAACTTCCAAACCTATTTAAGGGTAAAAATTTAATTGATGTTCAACAAGTAAAAAACAGAGATAATACTGATAAACAAATGATAAAGCTTGAGTTGCTTAATATTAGATCCATTTCTTCAAAAGCACTTATTGTAAATGATATTATCACAGAAAATAATCTAGCTGCACTGTGTTTGATAGAAACCTGGCTAAAATCAGACGATAATATTACTTTAAATGAGTCTAGCCCTCAAGGTTACTATTATTGACACGAAACATGTTGGAAAGGCAAAGGGGGAGGTGTTGCTGTAATCTATAGTAGTTACATGTTTGTCAGTTCTGGAGTTCTGTTTGTTTTCATTTTTCACACGTGCTCTTTGTTTTTGTTTTTCTCACCACTCATTAATTATCATTGTTTCATCATCATCAGCTGTGTGTCATTAATTAGTCTAGTTTGCTCTGTGTACCTCAGTTTTTGTTCAGTTTTTGTCGATTGTTGTTTGTCTTGTTTGGTTTGTGTCTCCTGCTTATATTAAACATTGTTCCAGTGATTCTCCTTCATTGTGCTCTTCTGTTACCTACAAGACTGTAACAATAGTAATATCTTCAGTATTATTCAAAACTCTTTCAAATATAATTCTTTTGAAGTGATGGTGCTTTATGTTACGTTATATAATGTAAGTGACAAATCCCATTTGACATTTGTGCTGGCTACTGTATATAGGCCACCAGGGCACCATACAGACTTTATCAAAGAATTTGCTGATTTTCTATCGGAGTTAGTACTGGCTGCGGATAAAGTCCTTATTGTTGGCGATTTTAATATCCATGTAGATAATGAAAAAGACGCATTGGGATTGGAATTTACTGATATTTTAAACTCCATTGGAGTTAGACAACACGTGTCAGGACCCAATCATTGTCATAATAATACTTTAGATCTAATATTGTCACATGGAATTGATATTGATGCCGTTGAAATTCTGCAGCAGAGCGATGACGTCTCAGATCATTATCTAGTCTTGTGCATGCTATATTTAACCAAGGCTGCAAAACCGCCTCCCCGCAACAAATATGGTAGAACTATCACTTCTACCACTAAAGACTGCTTTATAAATAATCTTCCTGTTCAGTTTCACCGCCTTAACAAACCAGATAGGTTAGCAGAATTCGATGTTGCAACAGAAACTATTGACTCTCTCTTTTCCAGCACTCTAGACTCTGTTGCTCCTTTGCGCTTAAAAAAGATTAAGGAAATTAGTCCAATGCCATGGTATAACGAGAACACTCGGGCCCTTAAGAGAGCAGCCAGAAAAATATAGTGCAGCTGGAAGAAATCGACGCTAGAAGTTTTTCATCTTTCGTGGAGAGAATGATTGAGTACAGAAAGGCCTTAAAACTGCTAGATCTTCTTATTTTTCAAATCTCAAGAAGAAAATAAACACAACCCTAAGTATTTATTTGATACTGTGGCTATATTAAGGAGAAATACAGCTTCAGCTTCTGATGTTTCAAAACAGCACAGCAGTAATGACTTTATGAACTTTTTTACTTGGAAGATTGACAATATTTGAGAGAAAATTATAGCCATGCAACAGTCTTCTACAGTATCACATCAGACAGTGCATTGTAGTATCCCTGAGGAAAAATTCCATTCATTCGCTGCTATAAGAGAGGAAGAATTGTCTAAACTTGCTACATCATCGAAATCAAAAACATGTATGTTAGACCCTATACCAACTAAGCTATTGAAAGAGATGCTTTCAGAGGTCTGAGACTGCTCTCATTAGAGTTACAAATTATTTACTCTTATCATCAAATCGTGGTTGCATCTCTCTATTAATGTTAATAGATCGCAGTGCTGCTTTTGACACCATCCACCACAATATTCTTTTGAATAGACTCGAAAATTATGTTGGCATTAGTGGAATTGCATTGGCATGGTTCAAATCATACTTATCACTGTAACGCTCTACTGGGTGATTGCCCTGCTAGCTTCATAAACAAACTACAGCTGGTCCGAAACGCAGCTGCTAGAGTCTTTACTAGAACCAGGAAGTATGACCATATTAGCCCGAGTCTGTCAAAACCGCACTGGCTCCCTATTTAACATCGTATAGATTTTAAAGTACTAAATGGTTTAAATAAATGGTTTAAGCTCCCCAGTACGTGAGTGAGCTCTTAATGCATATAGTCCTTCACGTCTGTTACAATCTTAGAATTCTGGCCAGTTGTTAATACCTAGAATATCAAAATCAACCACAAGCGGAAGATCCTCTCCCTATTTGGCACCTAAACTCTGGAACAATCTTCCTAGCATTGTTCGGGAAGCAGACACACTCTGTTAGTTTAAATCTAGACTAAAAACGCATCTCTTTAATCTCGTCTACGCTAATTTTACTCTCTTGGCTTATTCCGAGGTTTACCGTAATTAGTCGGATCCGGGTGTATCCAGGTGAGATGGAGGACCCACGACCCGCAGCCCTGAAGTGTCAACAGAGACTGTGTCAACTAGATCATCCCTTGTGAAGGCCTTACCGACACGACAGCCAGTAGCACAGATCCAAAACAAACTATCCCATACCAGCATGATGAATACAACCTTCAACTAGATGGAAATGGAGTAAATATTCTGCGATTTTGCGTTGCGATCCCAAATCGGACATATCACCTGTAATTCTGCCTGAATCATTCAAGCACTGTTCGCTGTTGGCCAGAGGAAAACTGGCCCCCCGACTAAGCCTGGTTTCTCCCAAGGTTTTTTTCTCCATTTTTATCACCTGTTAGTTACCTGATGTCACCTGTTGGGAGTTTTGGTTCCTTGCCGCTGTTGCCTTTGGCTTGCTTAGTCGGGGACACTTGACTTGATATTCAACAATGTTTTTGATCGACCTGCATTGACACCATTCTGAGAACTGAACTGAGCAGGACGATTACATCACTGTTTTCCTCATTGCTGATATACAGAAATTAACTAAATTAATAACTATTGATTTTTACAGCGGAATGAATCAATAATGAATTTATTTAAGCTAGAGAGTGACACCATTTTCTTTAAGAGCTGCTGTGCAGCCAAAAATTGTTTGCCAATTATTACTGTAAAGCTGCTTTGACACAATTTGCATTGTAAAAAGCACTATATAAACAAAGGTGACTATATGGACAAAAAAACACTAAGACATATTTAAAAATATCTGCTTTTGTAGAAAGAAAGTCTTACAGGTTTGGATCGACAAGAGGGTGAGTAAATAAAGACAGATTTTTAATTTTTATGTGAACTATCTCTTTAGAGGGTTAGTTCACCCAGAAATGAAAATTCGGTCATTAATTACTCACCCTCATGTCGTTCCAAACCCGTAAGACCTTCAGAACACAAATTAAGATATTTTTGATAAAATCCGATGGCTCAGTGAGGCCTGCATTGCCAGAAAGTTATTTTACACTTTCAAACACCCAAAAAGGAACTAAATACATATTTCAAACTGTTCATGTGACTACAGTGGTTCAACCTTTATGTTATGAAGCGACTAGAATACTTTTTGTGTGCCAAAAAACTAAATAATGACTTTATTGAAAAAAACAAAAAACAAACAAAAAAAACACTACATTTCCCAGAGTGCACCAGCAGCAGGAAATTGGCTGTTATCACCAGATCAGTCATTGTCACTGATTGAGAGCACCTGTATAAAAATGGAGGTTCTCATTCATTCAGAAAAAGCAACTTCAGAGAGAGAAGACACACTACAAGTTAACTCGAAGGTTCAATCCAAAGATGCCAATGGTCGGTGAAATGTTTAATGAATTTCATAGTGTTTGAAATGCTGTTTAATATGTTAGCTACTGTATAGGAAAACATTGCAGCATGGATTTAATTGATTTTGTGGTTAAATGAGTTTGTTAATTTCATTTTTAGTTTAAATGTATAAGTTAGTGCAAGTTAAAACTGTTAAAATTCTGTTAAATGTTAAAACTTTACTAAAAAATTTGAAAATGTTTAGTTAAGTTGGTAACTTTTGGTTTTCTGTCTTTGAAGGTTTACAACCTAATTGTGTAGACTAATTTTGTGGATCAACTAACAAAAGAAAATTAAAAGTGATTAAGTCAAAAAATTTGAGTTGTCCTAGTGTCCTTTGGAGTTGAACAAGAGGAGGACTTGACAGTTGTAAACCAAGCGGAGCAGCCTGGCCCTGAGGATAAACGGCTTCAGATCCAGAAATAAGCTGCTGACGCAGAGGAGGTCAAGATGGCGGAAGATATCCTGGGGAAGTCGGTCAAGCAGCTCAAAAAGGAGAGGACCACTGCAAAAAGCAACTTCACCAGACAAGCCAACTTCATTTCAAGAGGAGCAAGCAACATGCTTCAAGGGGAATTAAGGGAGGAATTCACTTCCCTTTTAAACTGTTTCAGAAAGATGCTCGATGCCAATGATGACTACAGGATTGGATTGGAGGCTGATATCAAGACTGAGGATAAGGAAGCAGGTGTTGATGAACAGCAAGAGGCCGATATTGATAGATCTGTAAAAGAAGGTGACGCAAAGTTGGCAGAGATAAGGGGCATTGTTCAAACAAACCTGTGGTCGAGGTATGGAAGAAGTGAACTTCTTATGGCAATCCTAGAAGCAGAAAAAGCCAATGATAGAGTGGCTGATGTACCTGTGGAAAGTGCCAATTTGGAGGGCTATGAAGTGCACCTTGCTCTCTTGGAAAAGAGGATAAAGGAGGCCATCTCAGCAATGTCAACATGGGAGAGATGGATCCCTGTGGAATTAAAGGATGAATTAGATGGAAGAGTCAAGGATGTAAGAGCATCCTACTACAGGCTTCAATTAAGGAGAGCTGAATTTGCCACTGCACGGACAATCAATGGGCAAGGCACAGGAGTGAAACCACTACCCCAATTGCCAGCATCCATACCAATAGTGAGAATCAAGCCAACCCCTCTTCCTATCTTCAATGGAAGCAAGAGAGAATATCACAGATGGAGGAAAGACTGGGAAAGCCTGCAAAAGCAGGGAGAACCATCCGGATCAACTGAAGTTAAGAAAATTCAACTCTTGGAGAGTGTGGATGACACAATTTCAAAAGACCTCAGACTTTCAACATACACCACTGCCAATGATATTTTCAGAGTTCTGGAGAACAGATTTGGCAACAAGTCAACCATCACTGTGGAAATCCTTGAAGAGCTGGGGAAGATGCCACATGTGAAGGGGAATCAGCCAAGAAAGGTCATTGACCTCATACAGTCAGTGGAGAAGGCCCTAGCAGATCTCACAGAGTTAGGAAACTCTGGAGCCATAAAGAACCCACTGGTAATTAAATCCATCGAAAGTAAGTTGCCTGACTTCATTAAAAGAGACTGGTTGATGTTCATGGTTGAACCCAGAAACAAGGTCACACCAGAGAACCACTTTGACATGCTCTTGAATTTCCTTAAAAGTCAAGAAGAAATACTAGAAAGACTCGAACAGCTCAGAACTGTGGAGAAAATGGAGAAACCAGATCGTTTAGACAAGAAGTATGACAGAAAGATTGCCTCAACAAAAACTACAAAGAAAGAAGAGCTTGAAGAGGTGTGTGGTGTCTGTGGTGATAGTGGTCACAACCACAAAATATTCTTTTGTAAAAAGTTCAAAAGACTTAAGCTACCTGAAAAGAAAGTTGTATTGAGAAAGCTGGGAGCATGCAGTAAATATCTCGTATGTCATGAAGGAGATGGATACTGCAGAGACACTTCCCTATGCAGAAATAAAGACTGTAAAAGGGAAGGTTGTGCCCCAGACCACCATTTTTTTCTCTGCCCGAAAGGAGAAGTCAAAAGAGGGGAAGAGAGAAAGAGTGGAAAAGATGGTAAAGGTGAAAGAAAACTGACGGAGGAACAAGAGGAGATCTAGTCTGAACTTTCCCCAGAAATGGCAAATCGATGCATAAAGGCTTTTACCAACACCAACAAAACCGCAGTGACACTCGATGCTTCAGGCCAGTCTGAGCTACTGCAAAGAAATGGGCTCTCTGAACTTCCTGTCATCATGATGTTGATGCAAGTCACTGCAAACGCAGGGCAGAAGATTGGGACTTTAATTGACCTTGCTTCAGACACAAACTACATTACCCATAAGGCTGCTGAAAGACTGAAGTTAAGAAATGAGAAGATAACTTTAGTTGTGTATGGGGTAGGTGGAATGACCATGATGGTGAACACACAAAGGTATCTCCTCAAGGTCAGAGTCAAGAGTCCTAAAGGAACAGAGAGGGCTCATGAAATGGTCTGCTACGGCTTGGATGAAATCGCCAGAGTGCATCAAGTAATTGAATCTGAGAAGTTGAGAAAATTCTTCCCAGAAGTCAAACTTAAAGAATTGGAAAGACCAGAAGAGGTTGAACTTCTCATTAGCCACAGAGAGGGAAGACTCGCTCCCCAGAGGGTAAAAATCATCGGAGACCTCGTCTTGTGGGAGGGTCCATTGGGGAAGACAGTGGGTGGAGCACATCCCGACTTGTTTGAAGAAGTGGAGGTTGCAGCATATAAGTCCAAAACACACTTTGCTCGCTCCATGAGGACAGCAGCTGTCAAATATCAAGAAATAACAAGTCCAACAATTGACACAGTCCAGCTACAACAGGAGGATGTGGTTCAGGCCAAATTTACAGCTGCTAGTAACCGTGAGTTCCTTGAGTGGTGGCACTGGGACAGCATCGGAGCTGCATGTGAGCCAAGATGTGGAGGATGCAGATGTGGAAACTGTCCACCAGGAGGAAAAGAAATGACCCTGGCAGAGGAGAGGGAGCTTGAGGTCATTAAAGAAGGCCTCACCTACAAGGAGGGGGATGATCACACACCAGCTCCACATTGGGATGCAAGGTATCCTTGGACGGTAGATCCAGCCTCTCTCCCAAACAAAAAAAGGTGCAGTCCAGGCTTGTTTCTTAAGGATGGAAAAGCAACTAAGCAGTGAGACAGATTGGAGAGTTGCATATGCTACCCAGATCCATGAAATGGTTGAACGGGGCGCAGCCATAAAACTCACCAACAAAATCATTGACAAGTGGAACGGACCAGTGTGGTATGTAAGCCACCTGGTGGCGCCAAACCCTCATTCGGTGACAACACCAGTTCGTATTGTATGGAATAGTAGCCAGAGATACAAAGGTGTGAGTATGAATGATCTTCTTCTCAAGGGACCAGACGTTCTTAACCCTATTAGAGCTGTCCTGCTGAGGTTTAGAGAAGGGATGCATGCCTCTCTAGGAGACATCAAAAAGATGTACAACTCTGTATGGCTGGAGGAGCGTGAGATGCATCTTCACAGGTTCCTCTGGAGGGACAGCCCAGATGAAGAGATAAGTGAATATGCAATTACCAGAGTCAACATTGGGGACAGACCTGCTGGTTGCATTGCTCAGTTGGCAATGAGGGAAACGGCATGTCTGCCCATCTTTATTCATTTTGAGGATGAGCGCAGAGTCATTGAAGAGGACAATTATGTGGATGACCTCTTAACCTCCCAAAATGACCTAGATAGACTGGAAAAAATCACAGCAAATATTGGAGAGATCTTGAAAGCTGGAGGTTTCGATCTCAAGCCATGGGTCTGGTCGGGGCAAAGTGGGAGGCAAGAAATGGAGGGGAAGGTTCTAACAAAGAGACAAGATAAAACCACCCTAATTCTTCCAAATCAAATGAGGGACGAAGACAACAAAGCCTTGGGCATCGGCTACCAAGTGGATGAAGACAAGCTCTACATGTTAACCTCAATTAACTTTTCCAAAAGAAAGAAGAAGATGAGAGTTGGAAAAGATCTTCTCAAGGAGGAGGTGAGAACTGAGACACCTAATCCACTGACTAGGAGAGCTCTCTTAAGCCAAGTAGCTAGACTGTACGACCCAATTGGTTTAGTTACACCTGCCAAACAGAAGGGAGCCATTCTTGTTAGAAAAGCATTCCAAGAGGGAGGTGGTGGAAAACTAACCAAAGAAACTTGGGACAAACCTCTCTCAGAAAAGCTCAGAGAAGAAGCTATACAGCTTTTTGAAGAATATGTGCAGCTTGGACAGGTACAATTCCACAGGAGTCTCACACCAGCTGGCTGGATAGGGAAACCTTGGGGCATCACATTCTCTGATGGAAGTGACAAAACCTTTGGAGCTGTGATGTACTTAAGATGGGAGACAAGTCAAGGCACTGAAGTTCGATTCGTTGAATCAACAGCCAAGCTGACACCCCTGGATCAGAAGGGAGAAGCTGTAAAAGCTGAGATCTGTGGTGCTGTCTTTGCAGCCAGGATCAGGAAGTATGTGGAAAAGCATGCTCGAATGAAGATCGAGAGATGGTTCCATCTACTTGACAGTCAAACAGTTTTGGGAGCCATTCAAAGAGTCAGTTATGGGTACAAAACCTTCTTTGCAAATAGAGTAGGTGAAATCCAGAAGGCTGGACCAGTGCAAGACTGGTGGTGGATTAGTGGAGATATAAATATAGCTGACATCATAACAAGAGGAGGCACTCCTGACGATTTGAAAGAGGATTCCACATGGCAAAATGGACCAGAGTTCCTTAAGTGCCCAGTGGAGGAGTGGCCTATAAAATCTGCTGGAGATGTTGCAGCTCATGCCAGGGAAAGTGTAAACAAGCTCCAGAGGAAGGCATTCTCAGGTATATTAACAAGAGCTCAAGCAAGAATGGGTCAGCAGGAAGCAGTACAAGCCACTAAGGAAAGTCCAAGGAATGAAACTCCAGAGGAAAAACCTGTGGTTAAAGATCTTCCTCTAAGAAGGAAGCCCACTGGCTGGGTTAAAGATCTTGTGGAAGTAAGAAGATTCAGTAGCCTGTCCAAACTGGTGAGAGTCATTGCCTGGGTTTGTCTAGCTGCAAAACAGTGGCTGAAGAAGTGTTGGGCCCCTAAACAGTCAAAGTGGGAGGTAACATCACCCAAGCAAGCTGTGCTCACTGTCAAGGAACATGAAGATGCACTCAAAGACCTCTTCCTCTCAGCTCAAGAAGGTACAACTTTTTCAGACACGACTCTAAGCAGACTGGTAGTATACAAAGATGTGAAGTCTGGACTGCTAGTTTGTGGAGGCAGAATTCAGATGTTCAACAAAGATAAAACAGCAGTGCCAGTTTTACCATATGAAGCATGGGTGTCTACATTGCTGGCAGAAGAATCCCACAAAGTAAACCATGAGGGAGTTGCAGCAACTCTTCTCCGGATGAGGAAGAAAGCCTGGGTGATAAAAGGCCGTAGACTTGCCAAGAAAATGGTTGATAGCTGTGTGATTTGCAGGAAAAACAGAGCAAAACAGTGTCAACAAATCATGGCTGACCTGCCTCTAGAGCAGTGTTTCTCAAACTTTTTCAGCCCAAGGACCATTTTATCTTCCAATTTTTTTCTGAGGACCACCTAACAGAATCCCACTCTAACACGCCCCCCAAAAACAACAAAATAGGAAGGATAAACTAAATTTAAGTTTAATATGAAACTGTTTCAAGTGAAAAGCTAATTATTCAAACACAAATGCAATAATATGATCCATTTTTTCGTTATTAAAACACACTGATCAGGGCTCCAAACTAACTTTTCCACTGGTTGCACTGGTGCTACCAATTTTTTTTTTTTTGCTACAACAATTTTAATCAATGCATGCTTGATGAAGATTCGTCTTAATCTTAAATATATTAAATCACAGTGGCTGATGGCCGATATAAATCTGGCATATATGTATAATTTACATTTATTTTAAATTATATTTAATAAATTGGAAATATTAAAAGTATGAATAATCGAAATATTATATATATATATATATATATATATATATATATATATATATATATATATATATATATATATATATATATATTGATCGCGTTTCCAGTGAAGCTGAACTTAAGTCTGAATTCACTTCACACGGATCGACTGTCGTGCACAGAATACACGCGTTCACTTCAGAAAATCTCACTTTTGTATTTGAATAAATCTGCAAGGTCTGTGAAATTAAATGTTAATTAGATATTCAGAGATTTGTTTTAATGATATAGATGTGTATTTTCTGAATGCTGAAGGTAAATGAGAAAATATTAGCCGTTAGTTTGCCTTTCTTTAACTAATAATATAAAAGCAAACACTGTACTTTCTCCCATACAGTTTACTCTCTTTCTTTGTTGTGGTTGATCAGACAAAATAAACCAAAAATTTTCAGTCCATTCACATTTTAGTCTATTTTCCCTACTCAGTTTTTGAGTCGCTGACAGACTAACTGCGCGTGACCACCGGCGCGGATCGCGAGCATTTTCAACGCACCAGCGGTTACGCAACGCAAGCGATGATGCTGCGTTTGAATTTTCGCGACAGAGACGTGCTTATATACATTATCTTGACAACACTATTTGACATAAGCGCGTACGTTCGCTCTCATAGCGGTTAATAAATGGAACTGCATGTGTCTTGCGGAAGAACATTGTAGCCGGAACTACTTCTCACTGTTTGTCTATTACGCAGCCGAGCCGAACCTGGTCTGAAATAGTCAGAATATAAACAATTATTATAGGTGCCCCGTAGTGATTCACTATAAGACAAAAACACGGTTTGGAAAATGGATTCATGATGTACTCGTTCATTATATAAATTGTTAATTTTGAAAACAAAACAGGTCATCTTTTCGCGGACCACTAGGGGGCGATGGCGGACCACTAGTGGTCCGCGGACCACACTTTGAGAATTACTGCTCTAGAGCGAACAGCCCCAGCTGCACCTTTTGAATTCACCACCATGGATCTGTTCGGCCCTTATGAAGTGAAGGATGAGGTCAAGAAGAGAACTAGACGCAAAGTATGGGGGATAGTCTTCTGCTGCATGGCTTCCCGAGCCATACACACTGAAGTGGTGAGTGACATGTCATCTGAAGGATTCATGTTAGCCTATCAAAGGTTCACTTCTCTGAGAGGACACCCCAGGAAACTCTGGTCAGACCCTGCCACTAACTTTGTGGGAGCCAAACCTGCTCTAGAGAAGCTTCACAAATTCCTTGATCGACTAAACAAATCTGAACTTGAAGACGCTGCTGCCAAGCATGGTACAGAATGGTCGTGGAAGATCCACCCTGCAGACTCTCCCCATAGGAATGGAGCAGCAGAGGCAGCTGTCAAAGTAGTGAAGCGGGCATTAAGCAACCTTGGTGGAGATGGTGTTTTCACATGGGGAGAATTCCAAACTTTTCTCTTCATGGTAGCCAACCTTGCAAATGAGAGACCCATCGATGCAAGAACTCAAAGCAGAGAAGACTGTGTAGAATACATCACCCCAAATTCTCTGCTTTTAGGACGTGCTAATCCAAAGGGAGACCCTGGAGATTTCTAGTTCGATGGCTACCCTTATAAAAGACTTAAACTTATTCAAGCCGAGGTAAGCAATTTCTGGAAGAAGTGGAGTCAATTGGCTGGACCTAATCTATTTATAAGAAACAAATGGCACACCAAGGAGCGAAATGTTGCAGTTGGAGATGTAGTCTGGGTGGCTGACCAAAATGCCCTGAGAGGACAGTACAAGCTGGCTAGAGTGGTCAGTGTCAATTCTGACAGCAAAGGCATTGTGAGAGATGTGCTTGTGAAGACTTTTCCCAGCTATCCTGTTCACATCACAAAGGCAAATGGCAAGGAAGGGCCCACAAGAGCAAATAGTGAAAGAATCAAGAGGCTTCAAACCAAAATCCCAGCCACAATTCTTCATAGAGATGTCAGACGCCTTGTCATTCTACTTCCCATTGAAGAACAAGCAAAGGACCAAGGGCTTGTGTGACCTCTCTGGATTTGGAAAACCAGGAGCTCAAGTGGGAGGTGTTGAGCTAAATCTCAGGAATGGGTTTTAAAAAAAAAACAAAAAAAAACACTACATTTCCCAGAGTGCACCAGCAGCAGGAAATTGGCTGTTATCACCAGATCAGTCATTGTCACTGATTGAGAGCACCTGTATAAAAATGGAGGTTCTCATTCATTCAGAAAAAGCAACTTCAGAGAGAGAAGACACACTACAAGTTAACTCGAGGGTTCAATCTAAAGACGCCAATGGTCGGTGAAATGTTTAATGAATTTCATAGTGTTTGAAATGCTGTTTAATATGTTAGCTACTGTATAGGAAAACATTGTAGCATTGATTTAATTGATTTTGTGGTTAAATGAGTTTGTTAATTTCATTTTTAGTTTAAATGTATAAGATAGTGCAAGTTAAAACTGTCTTTGAAGGTTTACAACCTAATTGTGTGGACTAATTTTGTGGATCAACTAACAAAAGAAAATTAAAAGTGATTAAGTCAAAAATTTGAGTTGTCCTAGTGTCCTTTGGAGTTGAACAAGAGGAGGACTTGACAATTGAACTATCTCTAGTGATGAGCGATTTCAAAACACTGCTTTGTGAGGCTTCGAAGCTTTACGAATCTTTATTTTTGAATTTTCAAAAGACTTATGATGTAACGAAGCATCGTTTACTGAAATCATGTGACTTTGGCAGTTGATAACCGCTTTTATCAAAAATATCTTAATTTGTGTTCAAAAGATAAACAAAGGTTTTACAGGTTTGGAATGGCATGAGGGTGAGTAATTAATGATTACTCAACAATTAATTTTTGGGTGAACTAACCCTTCAATGACACTTAAATTCAATTTCTGTCCAGATTACAGACAATGTATGTAGATTATTGCAATAAAATACAAATAAAAAAATATGCCAATAACAGAAAAAAAAAGAAATATGACTGTCATACTGCTTGGATTCTTGTACTGCCAGGCATAATTCCAGCATAAGGCACATGTGACCCAGATGAACAGGTCATTCACAAGAATTAATAACATTAAGTATGAAATTAACCACATAAGATACTGTAGCGTGAAATGGGGATTTGAGTGAACGCTCACCAGTCTGATATTTTGATGTGAGGTTGCTGTTGATCCATGAAAGCACCACTGTACCCTTCTTTCGTCAAATCAATCAGCTGCTGCTTCAAACATAACCTGAGGACAAAGTTTATGGGTGATTTATGTGTGGATCGGCTTGATGATAATTTATTTTCAAATTATAACACTGACTGAAATTAAATGAGCTCAACTTTCTTGAAAGATGTAAAATATCAAACATACCCTTGAGATGTTACAAAACATTTAGCGACAGTGTTGTCTGGAAACGGTTTTCTATTTTCTTCTGTCACCCAGTCACCTCTATTCTGTATAATCTCCCATCCTTGAAGTCCATCTAATAAAAACATTAGAAAAAAGACGTTACCCAGGGCAAAAATTTATTATGGTGATACTTATTTTACAATCTTAATTATGTGGCACACCATCAGCTCTGGGATTCTTGAGCAAGTTACGTCGATTATTAGTTAGAAAGTAAAACAGGCGCCAGTCCTCTGGGGATCTGGAAGCATCACAGGGCTGGATCCCTTCTCTCTGACAGCGCTCTCTCCAGTGTGAAGCACTGTCCACCAGCTCCTTCCACTCATGACACACCAGCCGACAGACTCGCACCACCTGATGTGCAGGCAGGTACAGCAGGATCTCCTCAACCACAGCCAGAGGAACATGTTGCTGCAGAACTGGACCCTGACAGAGGAAGAAAAGATTAGCTTTCAGTTCTAATCCTGTTGGAAGATCCAGCTGTGGAAAAGGTTACTGGTTTTTAGCTGCCCTTATGAAAAAGTAGTATTCCTCAAGTTCATTTTTACCATCACAATTAATTATCATTCATAGTTAAAATACTTAAAAAATTACTAAAACAAATAGGATGACTATGGCATTGTAGTTATGTTATACGATCAGATGCCTTATAGGGTAGTCGTGGCCTAATGGTGAGGGAGTTGGGTTTGTAACGTGAAGGTTGCCGGTTGTGAAGGTTGCCGGTTCGATTCCCATGCCGGCAGGAATTGAAGGTGGGGATTGTGAATAAACAACACTCTCTCCACCTTTATACCATGACTAAGTGCCCTTGAGCAAGGCACCTAACCCTTAATTGCTCCCCGGGCGCTGTCACAATAGCTGTTCACTGTGTGTGTGTGTGTTCACTTGGGATGGGTTAAATGCAGAGCACCAATTTCGAGTATGGGTCACCATACTTGACAATACGTCATGACTTTCACTTTCTTTTTTTTTTCACTTATCACTAGGGGAAGCTTAGGGGATCGCACTTCCCTGGCGATAGGGAAGCTTAAAAAGTAAGGAAAGTGAAGTAGAAGAAGAGCAGTACTAGTGAGGACATCAGAAGCTGTGTCCGAAACCACTCCCTATCCACTATATAGTGCACTATATCAGGTGTCGGCCATTTTATAGTGCTGCCCGAATTCTGAGTGAACGACTTCATTCCCTACATTCGTTCACTACTTTTACCCGCAATCCTCTCTGATTTTGAGTGTACATTCGATGTACACTCGTTAAAGCGCTGTTACCCAAAATCCAACGCGATACGATGATCGAGTGCGAAAGAAAAATAAATATGGGGGACGGCAATACGGGAAGCGCCAACTTCTACAAATGTAAGTGTAATTTTTTATTAATTAGAACATCTTTGTAAAGATATTTTGAAGCGAAATGAGACAGGTTTATATCATAATATATATACTTATTATCATATGATAATTTGGTCGATTTTTCTCATATGTCAGTGAACTGTTGTATATTGTATACTGTTGTTTATAATGTATTTATTTACTATTATATTTTTTATAAACAAATGTGACAGTGTAGTGTTTTTGTTGTTATTTTTAAATATAAATTTACTAAATAGCAGGAAACAGGTGTTTTTATTCTCTCTTTATTCTCAATAAACATGACAAATAAACAGTAATATACAATTCAGGACATATTACAGACGGTATAGGAAATGTTAATGACGAAATTGTCTGCGCTGTCTGGCTCATGCTATTAACGTCAGCGTCCGAATTCGCTCACTCATTTTCTTTCACTCTTTGCTGATATAGTGCGCTCAACTGCCATGCACTATATAGGGGTTAGTGAATGAGTGAACGAGTGGGCGGTTTCGGACACAGCTTCATCAGAATTCGGACAGCACTACAAAATGGCCGACACCCGATATAGAGCACTATATAGTGGATAGGGAGCGGTTTCTGACACAGCTAGAGATTTCAGAGGAAGTGACTCTGATGATCTTCTCTTTTTGACATCTCATGTGGTTCTGTGTGATTTGGACAACTTCAAGTTACGCCCCCTTCCTGTTACGCCCCTTTTGCAGTCCACAGACAGATTCTATTGGAGAATTCAGTCAATGTCGGGGAAATAGTTTAGTAGATAAATTCATATGCACACTAAGTGGACTAGCCTACACAAAAATTCAGATACTCAGAATTAGGAACATATCTATTTTCTTTATGAATCAACATTTTTAAACAATGTAAGTATTTAAGACAGTATGTAACACAATTTAAAAAAGTTTTTAAAAGGCTATTCAATCAAAGATTAAACAATTTCAAGTCAAGTTTACTCTGAACACTTAATTATGCTTTTCAGTATATTGCAATCAAAAATTGAGTACAAGTAAAGGCCAAATGTACTTAGACTTTTCTGTCCGTATAAGTCAAGTATACTTTACAAGTGCAATTTTAAATATATTTCTGATAAGTATATGAAAAGTAGACTGAAAGTATACATGCTTATTTTTTCAGTTTAAAAGAAGTAGCCTACAGCGCACTTGAATGAACTTCTTAAGGGTGTAAGGGTGGTCATCAGCTACAATATTCCAAAAACTAGTTGTACCTGCTGGTATGACCATCGGGTAGTTGTTTATTTTTTGTTCATCAGCTTGGAATTGATAGAAAAAAAACTACGATCGTATGCTAGATTTTCCTGCAGAAAAATCAGTCCGCATCATGACTGTCCCAGGACTAAAAAAAAATGTCTGATTTATATTGTTCAGTATTATAAAACAGTAAGATCACGATCTTTCCATGGGAATACAAAAGGCATCGAATCCCAGGAGTGATGATATAACATTCCATAACAACTGAAACAAAGAACTCAACAACTTACTGGGTCTGATCTGTTTTCAAAGTCCATCGAAGCAACATGATCTGACGGCTCCATTCTTGTTTTCTTAAGTGTGGATCACCAACAGTTACGTTTTATTGTCTGGCCGTATTACAGTAAACCAACTGAGAAACAGTTCACATTAGTAAACTTATTTCGCATTAGTTATGTAACATCGCTCTTCTAACCAGCGACTCTTATACTGCAGCACGTTAATCTACGTCTGGAAAAGTGGCAGAAGAGCCCCTGCGGCTGTTGTCAACACTTCCCAGCAGACCCGCTATGTGTATGGCAAGCCGTTTTGACTTTTATTCATTCTCAGGATATGAACTTTCACTAGTTAAAATGTTAATTCTTGATATCAGGAATTACATTTCCACTAGTAATAATGTATGGTAAGCCGTTTTGACTTTTATTCATTCTCAGGACATGAACTTGTGATATCAACAATTGCATTTTCACTAGTAACAAAGTTCATTCTTGATAACAATTGAATTTGAATGGCAGCCTATGGCGAGATTTCACTAGTAAAAATACAATTGTTGATATCAAGAATGATAGTTTTTACTAGTGGAAATTGAATTGTTGATATCAAGAATGAACTTTGCTACTAGTGGAAATATAATTCTTGATATCAACAATTGTCATTGTTACTAGTAGAAATATAATTCCTGATATCAAGAATGAACATTTTAACTAGTGAAAGTTCATATCCTGAGAATGAATAAAAGTCAAAACGGCTTGCCATAGTAACTGGAATTTCAACTGGTAAGAAAGTAATTCTTGATATCAACAATTGAATTTGAATGGTATGGAAAATGCAATTGTTGATATCACAAGTTCATATCCTGAGAATGAATAAAAGTCAAAACGGCTTGCCATACTATGTGCTCTTCTTTCAGAAATGCAGTTATTCACATGTACTCTGTGACACATGAATATTACATATTGGGGCATACAGTTAGTCAAAGAAATCGTTTGGACCTCATTTAGGACAGAGGCTGTTGGAAAATAACATTTCTTAAGTGTATTATTATTATCTTAACTACAGAATAGGAGAATGGTTTTACAGAAGCATCCTAACTTGAATAATTCACCGTTGTTGTTTCTAAACTTAAGCATAACTCTACGTCTCAACTCAAAACTCATTCGAATCACGTTACAATATCTCCATCGGTGAATGACATTTATAAATTATATAAGACGTAGAACATGTTTGATGGAAAGACTTGGGAAGTGTTTTGATGAGAAAACACTAAAAAAAATAATCACAGACTCCCACAAAATATGATTTTGTCGAGCTTTTCAAAACTTCTACTTCTGCAGCACAGGAAGTGTTTTTTTTTATAGAATTTGGGATGTTGTTGGAAAACAAAAAGGCTGATTTTTTAATTAACATTGCACAAACAGCTCATGTAGATGATTGGGTGATTGATAGGTATGTAGACAATTAGATTGGATTGATAGAATTGCTATGTGTCTTTCTAAATGTTGTTTTATAACAAAGTCAAGAATCTTAAATATGCATTAATACTGTATGTTAGAGTTTGATGAAACGGCTTACAGAAACACAACTGACTTCAAAAAGCCAGTGACAATGATGCAAAATAGTATGCAACACCTCCATTCTGCCATTCACAGTTACAAATAAATGACTGATCAAATTGCTGTTAGCATCAGAAATTGTTTCATCAGAATGTTCTGTTGTTCATGTATATCAAGTTTTGTGAAGTTTGGACATTGCGTTCACAAGGAAAAGGACAGTTCGTAATTATGGGCCACACCCAAACATTTATCAATCCATAACAATTAAATGAACCACAATTCTTTTAAATGGAATTGATTGAAATCTTTCTCAGGAGCACCTAAAGATGATGCAGTCTGCATACAAATTTTATATGAATTGTATGGTTTGTCATGCTTAAAATGTGTTAATCATTAAATACTATGAAAAAAAATAAACACACATTAACAAGTGTACATTATTTCATTTATTGTTTTATTTTTGATGAAGTTTTTATTAAGTTTTTTAGAAACTCTCATGATAACAGGCAACCGTTATGATTACATTAGAATGAATACGCTACAGACGCTTAACGAATATTTTTAAAATAATCCAATAAATGAACATCTTTTACCTTATTAATATAATTTTATTTTTAAAATTCATCTATATAATACTGTCTCTCTATATTTTAGTGTGATTTATTCAAGTAATGATTAATAAAACAAATAATAAGGTAAAACAACAGAACATGAAATAAATGTTAAAGCAGAAATAAGAAAGCTGTAAAGTCATATCTGGATTACACACGCTCGCAATTCCGCTCTTTCACACGGGCTCTCAGTCCTCTCCGCATTGGATTTTGGGAAATAGTGCTTTGAATGTACACTCGAAATCAGAGAGAATTGTGGGTATAAAGTAGTGAACAAATGTAGGGAATGAATTTGTTCACCACTACAAAATAGCCAACACCCGATATTGTGGACTATCTAGTAGATAAGGAACGGTTTTGGACACACCTCAGGTCCCAGTCCGCCGCTGTTCAAAACGGCGTTACGGCAATGTTGCACCGGCCTGAGGCAGTTACCAAACAGGTTCCGCATGTGAATCAAACCAATGTCCATATTTTGCTTCAACAAATCAAAGTTACTAATTATTATATTCAAAATAAACTGGTAGTATCAAAAAAATTAATGCCTGTAGGAATAAAATGTAATGCTTTTAAATGCCATTTAAGCCCTTAATTTTCACAAAATCCATTTAATGACTTTTAATGAGTTTTAATGGCCTGTGGAAACCAACATCACTTACATTTATTGCACTTAATTGAGCACATCATAAGCAGAACATGTCTGTGGCTGCACGCATACAGTCACAAACATTTACAACAGAGCTTCGTGGTTTTACTTGGCATTCCTCCTTATAGCGTATTGAATCAGTAGAATTCCTCACCTCAAGGAAAATTTTTCCCTGGTGAATTTAAGGATGTAAAAAAAAAAAAATCATGCAGGAAACCACTATCTCTGAACAGATGGACAGATCTCCACACTACTGTTAGTTAGCCTTATTCCATACCAGCCTGCCCAGAACTGTGTATCCGCGCCTCCATGAGTGAAACGAATAAACCGAACCCCGCGTCCATAATCCTTAAAGACGTGTGTCATCTGAAATCAAACAGAATAAATGCAGGGGACAATGAGTCTTTGACTCTTAGTTTGTTTATAGAATAATTGTAAGTATTATTCTACTTACTTGACACCACGGCTCATCGTTCCACTGTTCAAAGTAAACTTTTTCAGGCTTAAAGGTACTTATGGGGGTTTTCTTCTGATTAAGCAACTCTACACAGACCTCATATTGACACCCACAATCAAAGCGTGGCGCATACCTGCAGATAAGACATCCCATAATTGTGCTTTCATATTAAAATTGGTTTGTACCGAACATATGTACTGCATTCTTAAAGGAAAAGTTCGTCCAAAGATTAAAATTCTGTTATTAGAGTGGAACACAAAAACCCACAGGGTTCAAAACATGCGAACAGGGTCCAAGTGAGGACCAGAAGAACGATCACATAAAATATGAAATTCACCCCCTAAGATACTGTAGCATGAGTGAACGCTCACCAGTCTGATATTTTGATGTGAGGTTGCAGTTGATCCATGAAAGCAGCACTATAACCTTCTTTCTTCAAATCAATCAGCTGTCGCTTCAAACACAAGCTGAAGACAAAGTTTATGGGTGATTTATGTGTGGATTGGCTTCATGGTTGATTGAACTTTCTTGAAGAATCTAAGATATGAAGTATACCCATAAGATGTTACAAAACATTTGGCCACTGTGTCGTCAGGAAATGGTTTCCTATTATCCTCTACCGCCCAGCGGTCACCTCCATTATATACAATTCCCCATCCTTGAAGATTATCTAATAAGAAGAACATCAGAATAAAAGAACTGGTGCAAACATTATTTTTTTTGTATTGTATAGTCATATGTGACTCACCTTCTGCTCTGGGATTCTTGAGCAAGTTACGTTGTTTCTTAGTTAGAAAGTAAAACAGGCGCCAGTCCTCTGGAGATCTGGAAGCATCACAGGGCCGGATCCCTTCTCTCCGACAGCGCTCTCTCCAGTGTGAAGCACTGTCCACCAGCTCCTTCCACTCATGACACACCAGCCGACAGACTCGCACCACCTGATGTGCAGGCAGGTTCAGCAGGATCTCCTCAACCACAGCCAGAGGAACATGTTGCTGCAGAACTGAACACTGACAGAGGAAGAAACGATTAGCTTTCAGTTCTAATCCTGTTGGAAGATCCAACTGGAGAACATGCTACTGGCTGCTAGCTGGTCATTGGCTACCATGTTCCAAAAACTAGTTTACCCACTTTAAGCCTGTAAGACCAGATGATGGATGGTTTTTAGAGTGGCGCAGGGATGACGTCAAACCCGGAAAACGAATTCACAAGGATATCAAAATGGGGATTATCAATATATGAGTAAAAGAAAAAAGCCCGTGGTAAACATGAAGACGATATTTTGACATTTTGTTCTACACCGTAAACTGCAGACACTCACATGCCAAACTTACTTCGTCTAATAGGCGTTGCCTCGAACAAACATGCACTAGCCCGCTCTCTGACGGACCGACTCTTGTTTTTTGATAAGACATTGGTCTTGTTTGACACTTTTGAGACTGGACCTACGGGTGGAAACACGGAAGTTTCAGTAAAAAGCTGGAACACAAAATAGTGGATACCTTCGCATTTATTACATGACAAATGTCGCTCTTAATGCGGAATATGTCTGGCAGTGGAGTCTCGTCTTGACGGCTCATTACGAGTTGACGTTGACATCTGATCCGTTATACTTATTCCCAGCTTAAAGTTACGTCAGATATCTAAATGGTCCACACGTACCATCACAATGTTTTCCTACGCGCTAATCGAAACAGGATATGTGCGTCACATCATGGCTCCTCCTTACAGCACGATACAGGAAACGTTAGGAGAAGTGTAGGATCTTGAAAATAGGCTTGTTGGAGATGCATCGGCGCTGCGCAGACCGTTCGGCGTGTGACATCAAAGTACCGCGAGAGCTATTCAAAAGCATAAGGGGCCTTATGCTCTCCAATCGCTCTCGCGGTACTTTGATGTCACACACCGATCAGCCTGCGCAGCGCCGATTAAGCCAATTATTTGTATCACACGCGCACAAAATATCTGTATCTCCTGCAATCTTTTACAGGAATAATTTATAAATTTAAATTGGACAAATATTTGGTCCTTACAACAAAAATGCTTTCTCACTAAAAAAGTAAAAGAAGTACATTTCAAAATAATAAATTAATTTGACCCTGTCAAACATTTCATGAAGAAATATAAAAATTTGATATTGATACGAGATGTCCATTTTGCCAAGTTTATACGGAAACTAATTTTTATATTATTTTATAATTATAAAATAATATAATTTGGACACCATGATTCTGATTCTACCTAAAAAACATTTAATTGATCTTTTGCAAATTTTATATCCACAACTGTAAGTTCACCAACAACAAACCAATATATCTTCTTGAAATAATTTAAAATGTTTCTTAATACTATTTCATCTTATGTAAATATGCAAGTAGAACGATTTCAATTTGCAATGACTTGAATTTCTACCCGAGGTTTGTATACCCTGTATAAATTAATTATTAATTGTCTTCTCTTATTTTTCTTTTTTTTTTTTTTACTTTTTCAATCTTTAACAAATTATTGTTAATTCTTTTTTCTCCTCTGTATTCTGGTAAACACTGAACACATTTTTGTTACTTTGTGCATTGTAAAGTGTAATATTATAAACGTGTCATCTCTGTAAAACAAAAAAACAACATGCACATAAAACGTATTATTTTGAGAAGGCCATATTGTTTTACTTCACCTGCAAAGTTAACATACAGAACAGATGTATGAAGGACATCTCATTTACATAAACAACATATCAGTTGCTTTTAAAATTTCACCTTAATGAGACACATTAGAATTGTGCCTTGTGGTATAAATTCATTTTCATTTTTTACGTCTATGCTGCAATGATCAGCGGGGAACCTTATCATTCTGATTATTTGCTGAGGATGATGTTAAACCTACTGATCCAGCTTAAACAATGAGATTACATTAATATGTTATGTGATGTATTGCAAATATTGTTTAATCAAAAGTTTATGGTGAAATCAAGATTCCTGAAGCAATAGCTTTCGATGAAAATGAATATTGACATTAGGGTCAATACTCAGATCTTTTCCACATGTTGCACATTACTGCGATCTGGTGGTCAGAAAGATGAGGCTAAAAATGCAGAGCTGCTGTATTCTGAAGGGGGATTCTGGAATCCACTGCTGCTTCAATATATATATATATTATTGTGCAGTTATTAATCAACATTTATCTTTCTAAAGATTAATTATTTGAATAACTTCAGCTCATACTGAAACATTTATTTTCCTTTTCATTTTCAAACACAATAAAATAATGATGTATATTGTCAGTACCTCTCACTGAGAGAAAAGTACAATTTATCAGTTAAAATAAGTAAAAAGTAATTACTTCTTGTAATTTTTTAAAGAAGTTTAAACAATAAATAGCGTATAGTGTCTCTTTAATGTGTCGTGACAGATCGCTGTGGCTCCTTCAATCGACTCGTGAACCGATCATCTCTTCATACTAGTTCATTTATAGCATCAAATAAACATGAATGAACATCAGAAGGAATGTTGTTTCAAGAGTAGAAAGACGTGAGTACACACAATTTTTGAAGTTAAAGTTCACCAACGTTAATCTATTAACTCCCCTGACTGCCGTTATGATCGATCATATCGCCTGTCAATCAAACTGTTTGCGAAGGGTCGATTGTTACTACGGGCCCTAAAAAGTGCCTAGAAAATATTCCCCACACCTCACCATCACTGGCAGCCTGAACCATTGATACAAGGCAGGTTGAATTCATGCTTTCATGTCGTTTACACCAAATTCTTACCCTACCTTCTGAATATCACAACAGAAATCAAGACTCATCAGATCACGCAATGTTTTTCCAATCTTCTATTGTCAAATTTTGGTGAGCCTGTGTGAACTGTAGCCTCAGTTTCCTCTTCTTAGCAGACAGGAATGGCACCAGTTGTAATCGTCTGCTGCTGTTGTTCATCTACTTCAAGGTTCGTGCTTTCATAGCTGTTCTTCTCCAGACCTCGGTTGTAACAAGTGGTTATTTGAGTTACTGTTGCCTTTCGAACAGTATCTATCAGCTCGAACCAGTCTGGCCATTCTCTAATCTCTGGCATCAAAAAGACATTTTCACCCACAGAACTGCCACTCTCTGAATATTTTCTCTTTTTCTGACCATTCTCAGTAAACCCTGGTGGTTGTGTGTTAAAATCCTAGTAGATCAGCAGTCTCTGAAATACTCAGACCAGCCAGCCCATCTGGCACCAACAACCATCCCACATTCAAAGACAATTAAATGACTTTTCTTTCCCATTCTAAAGCTCAGTTTGAACTTCAGCAGATCATCTTGACCATAGCTGAGTCTGAAATCTTAAAAATGCTGACTTCGAAGGACGCATTCCAAGGTAGGAAGGCATCAAGGCATGTCTGAATGCAATGTTAGCTTCACTTCCTGTCTCCTGAGATACCTTCATCTGATCGATTTTTGAAGGCAGCATATATGTATCCTTCGCTGCCTTTGATATCCCACAATCCTGTGCTTCCATTCTGTGACTGATAAGCTAAAATATAAAGATGGCGTCTGAAAGTTGCAGTTGGTGGTCAGTTTGTGTTTTTGGCCAACGTTTATTACTTTTGATGCCATTTCTAGAGAGAATTTACTATTGTAATAATTAAACATTTGCTTGGTTATCACCAAAGCTCTATATTTTGTTGTAGATCGTTAAAACGTTATGTTACCACAGAAGTCTGTCTGAAATCGGTTTCGTGAGGAACCTTCATACACAAACGCTGCATGCATAGTCATGGGGCGCTTCTCAATACTCAAATTTTGCCTCCTAGCCTTGCTCCTCCGTCCTCCAGCTTGTGAAACCCATCGAACTCAGCAATCTTGAAGAGCGTCTCAATTTTCTAATTGTACTGCGAGGAACGAGGAGGAAGCTTCCTGAGGAGTCATGAGCAAGGATACACAGATACCCTCGCATCCTAAGGATGCAAGGAAAGGAAACGAGGATGCACAAATTAGAAATGGGAAGCACCCATTACCTGATAGAGCACCAAGGCATCAAGTCAGCTGCCTAAGTTGTCGGACGCAACCAATGTATGCCATATGCATTGAGTTGCTCTCATGTGATTGGCTAATTAGATATTTGTGTTAACAAGAGGTTGAATAGGTGTGCCTAAAGTAAATTCTTCAGACTGGAAAACAATATTTCTCTTCAGCTGGACAGATCTCCACACTGATAGTGAGCCGTATTCCATACCACCCCTACCGGAAAAAATGGTGGGGCAATGAGGCTTGGTTTGATTATGGGGAATAACTGGTAATCTTACTCACTTGATACCATGGCTGATCGTTCCACTCTGGATAGGTTTTCTCCAGCTAAAAGTAATAGGTTTCTTCTTCTGATCAAGCAACTCTACAACTCTCATGTCTGATCCCACAATCAGAGCATTGGGAATACCTGAAAATAATGCATGACAAAAATGTGTCCCTTTTCTCAGACTGGAGGCAAAAGTGGGCCAAATCCGAATTTTTTTTTTTTTTTGCATAAGAGTGTGAACAGCACAAACCACATGGAATCTGATCTTTTCTATACTGATTTGAACATCTTCCACTTCCTTAATCAGAAACAGGTTGGATGTTTTGCAGTCTGACTATCACTCAGTGAATATGGAAGATAATAATAATGTATAATTATTATAATTATACTTATAATTATTATTGTATAACAATAATAATGGCAATTTAGTTAATCAGTAATGGACAATGAGTTACACAGTACTCATAAGTATCATGGTGACAGCTCTATACAGGTAAAACAGAAAAAAGTACACATGAAAAACATGTTGGAATTGTTATTTTGTACATGTGGGTCAGTTAATCGTTGGCCTTGTTCAAGAAGCAGCCAAACTAGCCAAACAAACAAAAAAAAAATCAGATCTTTGCAGTGTGAATGTGGCCAAATTGTGCTTTCATTTTAGAACATATTTTGCTTTTGTGTTCTTGATGGCACCTATTAAATTTCTTTATATTATGTTTATTACATATACAGACACACACAGGTTTTAGTGAGGACATTGCATAGACTTCCACTGATTTTATATCAGGTCAATGATATTTTCTATCACCAAACCCAACCCTTACTCCTAAACCAACCCATTACAGAAACATGTGACCATCACTAGATTTAAATAAAAACATATTTTAGTTGATTTATATGCCTTTTAAAATAGTAAGGAACGTCAAATGTCCTCACTAGTGGGTTGTGAAAGTATTTCTCAATATAAGTGAGGACATTTGGCACACACACACACACACACAATACTTAATTCCTCTCAAAATGACTGAATTTCACCATTAAAGATAGATTGAAATGAGACTTTGAGTGAACGCTCACCAGTCTGGTATTTTGATTCGAGTTTGCTGTTGATCCATGAAAGCTAACATCCCAGCTAACAAAAACGTTTTACTAACACTCCCATTAGTTTATTAAAACGTTATTTCTGAATGTTTTTTAAACGTTGAAAACGTCAATTTTTCTATTCTAGGAAGTAAGATAAAATTGCCCAAGAAAGAAAGAAGGTTTAATTAAACACGTGACAGCTCGCTGAACCTCACATTTAAGAAACAAAGATATGCTTGTCCTGAGAGCACAGTTCTACCTTTTAGAGTTCACAAAAATGATAATAAAAACACTGTAAGAGAAAACATACAACTTTTTCTGAACAATTGTTCTAAGCCAGAGAGAACAACAAAAATCCGTAAAAAATATTGCTAAACTTGGGCTCTGGTCATCCTCTAAAGCTAGTAGAGAACGAGCCACGCCTCCTGACGTGACACTACTTTGCATCAAGTCTAAGAAGCGCTGAAAAGAAGAACAACAACTAAAAGACAACTCACTGTCTCGATAAACTGTACGATGGCCAACAATAAAGGGATACTGAACAATCGAACTGATCACAGCACAGCCCGCGCGACAGAAAATGACGACGATCAGCAAGTATGTCATTTTAGAGCGAATTCTTTGTAAACAAGTGGATTTGGCATGTAATAGTAACTTACATATGGATTCGGCTACATGGAAAATCTAAAAGATGTTGGAACAAATCTAAAAACTGTTGGCTTACGAGTCTATGCTCATTTTGTTGAGCTCGTATATTTATATTTTCAGACTTGTTGCTTCACGTTATATTTTTTTCTTGTTAACGATGAAACATCAACATCATTCACTAAAACATTTGATATTGATGCTTACATGGTCTCGTGCAGAAAACTCCAGGCATCCCTTTGTCCAGGAAACTGTGCTATGCCATTGGAGGAATGCCTTATCAAATGACTGCAACCGTCAAGGGCTTTTTCATGCAGATCTTTTTACTGGATGTTGTGAAGGTGAGTGTGTCTTCAGCAGCTGTCAGTGGTGAACAAACAGCTTATAGATAGATGTCTTCTGTACTAGTTCAGTCTCGAGGCAGCTTGTTACACATAGGCTACTTGGTAATACATGATATTACTAATACGTAGAAAAAGTATGTTAAATCTATTGGAGTAAAGAGACCTTGTTATATACACTGACCTTAATTTTGTGTAAGTTCTGAAAAAAGTATACCTTAAGGAAAAACATTCCTTGAAAAAATTGCCCTCATCCTCCTCGTCCTCTTCCTCCACTCCTTACTGCACTTGCTCATCCTCCTCTTCCTCCTCTCTGGTGTCCTCTTTTTCAATCACGTCTCTGGATCCATTGTTCTGAAGCTGAATGAACTGACTCAAGCTCTTTTATTGAAGGTTCAGATTGGTGTGTGATAAATTTGGACTTTTATTACCTGGGTAATTGTGTGCTAATTGAGCTCAAGCTACGCTGACTTGAGTGAACAATATTGAATGCTAGAAATGAAAGGATTTGTGTGTAGAGTTTTGCAGCGATAATTGAAGAAATCTGACTCACATGTCATAACTGGGGAATTGTAACGTATTCAGTTCTGTCCTGTTTAGTTTAGTCCTGTCTAGTCACGTGTTATTCAGTTAATGTCTTCACCTGTTGTTAATTATCTAACTAACCTGTGTTTATTAGTTCCTCCTATGTATTTATACTCCCCAGTCAGTTCTGTCTTGGTCGGTTATTGTACATGTCAGTTTCCAGTCTGTAACGCCCGGTTCGGGAAGAGGACTCGAAGGCAGGACGATTTTGCAAAGGATTTATTGCAACACGAAGAACAGGTCGGGAATACAGGAACAAAATAACCGGTATGAAACTTTAACGACGAACAAGGACAGGACTGACACGGAGGGAATTTATACAGAGCACACAAGAGGATGATTGCTGGGGAACAGGTGATGACAAAACTGAATGACGAGACACAGGTGGTGGCAATGAACTAATAATGACATGAGCACATGGCAGGGCAAAACAAAGATCACATGACAGAACTGACAGGACAGATCGAAATGAAAACAAAGAACCTGAGACACAGACAAGACCGGGGAACAGGCTAAACAGATAAACAGACAGACATGAATGTGACATTACTCCCCCCTCCCGGAAGGCGCGACCTCGCGCCGTGAAGGAGCAGATTCGGGAGGGGGGTGGGCACCCTGGAGGCCGTGGTCAGGGTTAGGCAGTTCGGGTGGCCTCCAGGGTGTCTCCTGGACCTCCCGGGGGGTCAGGCGGCCATGGAGGAGTCCGCGGCAGGGTCCTGGCGGGTGCCAGGAGGTCAGGCGGCCAGGGAGGAGTCCGCGACAGGGTCCTGGCGGGTGCCAGGAGGTCAGGCGGCCAAGGTGGAGTCCGGGGCATGGTCCTGGCGGGTGCCAGGAGGTCAGGCGGCCAAGGTGGAGTCCGGGGCATGGTCCTGGCGGGTGCCAGGAGGTCAGGTGGCCATGGTGGAGTCCAGGGCGTGGCCTCCTTCCCTCTGGCTGCCGCAGTCAGGGATACTGGGCGCCCCCCCAAAATTTTCAGGGGGGAAATACCCCGTTTCGGAGGGCCGAATGGCACCGGCTCTGGCGGTGGAAGGTCGGGAGCCTGCTCTGGCGGTGGTAGGTCAGGCGCCGGCTCTGGCGGTGGCAGGTCTGGAAGGTCTGGGAGGTCTGGGAGGTCTGGGAGGTCTGGGAGGTTAGACGGCTCTGGCGGGTCCGGGAGCCCAGGAGGCTCTGGAAGGTCAAGGAGGTCTGGGTGCTCAGGCGGAGAAAGTTCTGGGAGCTCAGGAGGAGGAAGGTCTGGGAGCTCAGGGTTTGGGAGCTCAGGAGGAGGAAGGTCTGGGAGCTCGGGGCCTGGGAGCTCAGGAGGCTCGGGCCAGTTTGGGGACTCGGGCCAGTCCGGGGGCTCGGGCCAGTCCGGGGGCTTGGGCCAGTCCGGGAGCTCGGGCCCTGAGGTAGCGAGCACAGGAGACGGTTCAGGGACGGCGAGCACCGGAGACGGCTCTGGGGTGGCGAGCACCGGAGACGGCTCAGGGAAGGCGAGCACCGGAGACGGCTCAGGGAAGGCGAGCACCGGAGACGGCTCAGGGAAGGCGAGCACCGGAGACGGCTCTGGGGTGGCGAGCGCGGCAGGCGGCTCAGGGAACTCAGGCGGCTCAGGGAACTCAGGCGGCTCAGGGAACTCAGGCGGCTCAGGGAACTCAGGCGGCTCAGGGAACTCAGGCGGCTCAGGGAGCTCTGGCCAGTCAGGGAGCTCTGACAGCTCTGGAGGTTCCGGGAGCTCAGGGTAGTGCTCACGGGCGGCGAGCTCTGGGGACGGCTCGCGGGCGGCGAGCTCTGGGGACGGCTCGCGGGCGGCGAGCGCTGGGGACGGCGCGCGGGCGGCGAGCGCTGGGGACGGCGCGCGGGCGGCGAGCGCGGGAGACGGCTCGCGGGCGGCGAGCGCGGGAGACGGCTCGCGGGCGGCGAGCGCGGGAGACGGCTCGCGGGCGGCTAGCGCGGGAGACGGCTCAGGGAAGGCGAGCGCGGGAGACGGCTCAGGGAAGGCGAGCGCGGGAGACGGCTCAGGGAAGGCGAGCGCGGGAGACGGCTCAGGGAAGGCGAGCGCAGGAGACGGCTCAGGGAAGGCGAGCGCAGGAGACGGCTCAGGGAAGGCGAGCGCAGGAGACGGCTCAGGGAAGGCGAGCGCAGGAGACGGCTCAGGGAAGGCGAGCTCAGGAGAAGGTTCAGGGCTGATGAGCGCAGGAGACGGCTCAGGGAAGGCGAGCGCAGGAGACGGCTCACGGACGGCGAGCACAGGAGACGGCTCGTGGTGCGCCGGCGCGGGCTCGTGGTGCTCTGGAGCGGGATGACGAGACACAGGTGGTGGCAATGAACTAATAATGACATGAGCACATGGCAGGGCAAAACAAAGATCACATGACAGAACTGACAGGACAGATCGAAATGAAAACAAAGAACCTGAGACACAGACAAGACCGGGGAACAGGCTAAACAGATAAACAGACAGACATGAATGTGACACAGTCTGTATTCCTGTTTTGCATTAAACTTTAAATGTTAATGCCTGTTTTCGAGTGATATCCTTCCTGCATCTACACCAGACCGTTACAGGAATAGTGTTTATAGTTTAGTTAGTTATGGTTTTGAAATATTAGTTCAAAAGCTTGGTTATAGTGTTTAAACTATCAAGAAAAACTGTAATACGAACAATAAGACAACAAAGACATCCCCTACTGGTTAAAGATCTGGGATGGTAAATAAAAGGTTGTAGGTTCAAATCATGTGCAATCAGTTTTCTTATGGGCTATTTGGAGGAGTTTCGAGGCATTCGTGAGAGACAATCACTGTGTGATCTATAATACTGAACACTTAGAACAATTGAGGATTTATAAAACGCACAAGGCTGGTCCACCTTAACTCTTCCTCAATTTGCATGTCATGTTTGTGAGCCACAAACTGAAATGTTAACACAGGAAATAAAAGACGAAGTATGTGAAAGATCCTGTGAAAGTTAAATTATCATGTACTTTAACAATTTGGTTGAACATTGTTTTATAATTACAAAAATGGTTTTTAGAACATTGTTGTTTTATTATAAAAAACTTGTGTTAAAATAATGTGATATAGTTAGTATTTTATGAGAAATTAATTTTTCATAGATGGAACCTTTCTCTGCATCCATCATCCTCTTCCTCGGGCGAGCATGGGATGCCATAACAGATCCTCTGATTGGATATGCTGTGAGCAATAGTGGACGGACCAGAATTGGCAAACTTATTCCATGGTGAGTGAGTGTACCTGTTAATATCAGACGAAGTGTGAAGCACTTCCTCAAATCGGATCAGAGTTTTCTAACATTTATACTACATATTTTGAGCATTTAACTGATAGTCGATTGTGTGTTTTTTTAGTTGTTTTTTTAAGATGACGAATGTGCATCATTTCGTGCCACTTTGCTCTTCCATCCTCTTTACACAGGATTATTTTTACAATGCCACTTGGGGTCCTGTCGTACGTCATGCTCTGGTATACCCCACAGGACACCATGTCCTCTGCCTTCAGTTTCAGTTGGTACTTCATATGGTGCTGTCTGTTTGACACCTTCATGAGTGTAAGCCCATTTTTACTTTATCTACCCACAGTCTTCAGTTGTTTAACACATTCAGTGTGATAAGTATTCAGTGTCTAAGGACATTTCCTGCACAGGGGATGTCCAAATTTAAATTGTAAATTTTACTTGTAAGTCGCTTTGGATAAAAGCGTCTGCTAAATGACTAAATGTACATGTAAATGAATCAAAGGAATAATGCATAAGAATTTGAATTCATTTTACATTGCAAACAAAAATACAGTGTCACAATTATGCCTCTTTCCTCTGAAGTACTTATGGTAATTAAATATAGTACTCATTACTAATTACAAATTGCTGTGTTTTATATGATTCACTCCAAAACATTTCTTTCTGTTTCTGCCTTGTTCAGTGTTACCATGTGCCGTATTCTTCCCTAAACATGTTTCTGGGGGGAATGAGAAGGATCGCGACTCAGCCACTGGTTACAGTAAGAAAATCTAGCCTCAAGCGCCAATCATTGTGGTTCAAGGCAAGCACAAATAGCTTTCGTAGAATATTAGATTGGCGAAAGTTGATAGAATTGCAATGCATCTTAACTTGTGTTTTTACTGCAAAGTCAATGATTTTGTATTTCCACTGATATGGTTTTGATGAAACAGCTTATAAAAATGCATGTGAGTTCCTATAGAGAGAACTGACTTCATGTCAAATAAATCGGAATATTCTGCCAATGCCATTGACGGATGCAAAAGGATTTCATTTCTTATGACTGTTTGTGATGGAAAACATTAGTATTACAGCTTTCACTGTGACAAAATGGCTGAGAGCATATGAAATTCATTAACTTTGGCATGTTTCCACAGAAAATTCTGGTCTTCATGTTTACCAAGTTTTATGAAGTTTGGCTGATTAGTGATTATGGGTCACATCCAAATATATATCAGTCCATATATGCTAATATTAAAATAAATAAATCAAAATTCTTTTGACAACTTTTTGTCAGGAGCTGTGTTGGGCTCATTACTGTCACGGAACGTGAACTAGGGAAGCACGCAGACGAAGGAGTCACAGGAAACAAAGTGGTTTAAAGTTTGAAGCCAGGGAGAACACAAATCACGTCCATACATAAACGAGAACCGACAAAGACTGAGAGAGAACATAGGGTAGATATACACAGGAACAGGAGTAATGAACGGGGCACAGGTGAATGGCATCACTAATTACAAAACACAGCTGAATGACATGAACTAATAACGATGACCATGGGAACTAAGGAGGAGTAGGAACCCCTACTGGAGCAGATCCAGTCGGAACTGGAACGGAGTCAGTGAGCTCTGGAGCGGAGTCAGTGAGCTCTGGAGCGGATCCAGGCGGAACTGGAACGGAGTCAGTGAGCTCTGGAGCGAAGCCAGTGAGCTCTGGAGCAGATCCAGTCGGAAATGGAACAGATCCAGGCGCAACTGGAGCAGAGTCAGTGCTCTCTGGAGTGGAGTCAGTGAGCTCTGGAGCAGAGTCAGTGAGCTCTGAAGTGGAACCAGGATGAACAGGAGTGGAGTCAGTGAGCTCTGGAGCGGATCTAGGTGGAACTGGAGTGGAGTCAGTGAGCTCTGGAGCAGATCCAGGCGGAACTGGAGCGGAGTCTGTGCTCTCTGGAGCGGAGTCAGTGAGCTCTGGAGCGAAGCCAGTGAGCTCTGGAGCAGATCCAGTCGGAAATGGAACGGATCCAGGCGGAACTGGAGCAGAGTCAGTGCTCTCTGGAGTGGAGTCAGTGAGCTCTGGAGCAGAGTCAGTGAGCTCTGAAGTGGAACCAGGATGAACAGGAGTGGAGTCAGTGAGCTCTGGAGCGGATCTAGGTGGAACTGGAGTGGAGTCAGTGAGCTCTGGAGCAGATCCAGGCGGAACTGGAGCGGAGTCTGTGCTCTCTGGAGCGGAGTCAGTGAGCTCTGGAGCGGATCCAGGCTCAACTAGAATGTATCCTGGCCGAACTGGAGCGGAGTCAGTGAGCTCTGGAGCAGATCCAGGCGGAACTGGAGCGGAGTCTGTGCTCTCTGGAGCGGAGTCAGTGAGCTCTGGAGTGGATCCAGGTGGAACTGGAGCGGAGTCAGTGCTCTCTGGAGCGGAGTCAGTGCTCTCTGGAGCGGAGTCAGTGAGCTCTGGAGCGGATCCAGGCTCAACTAGAATGGATCCTGGCGGAACTGGAGCGGAGTCAGTGAGCTCTAGAAGGGGACTCAGGGAAAACTGGCATTGCCATAATGTCTATTAACCATGGTCCCTTGGCCGGGGTGGTCGTCTCCGGAAAGGTGGCGGCCGATTGGAGGTGTGGCTTGTGGCCATCTTTCACTGCGGCTCGCGCTAAGCGGTGATCTCGCCTCGCAGCTCGAGAGCGGTGGCCATCTTGCGATGATGCTCGGGAACATCGGGCATAACGATTGTGGGACAGAGGATCGAGATGGTATCCTGCGCACAGTGGGGAAGCGCCTGTGGACAGAAATGGTCAGAACCATTGGAGCGGTATGTGGAGGGTACCGGCGTGGGGTGAGCTTGCGAGGCTCTGTGTGTTTCTGCTGGGACTGGATGAGGGGTACGCTTTTCTGGAACTTCACTTACTTTAAAATGAGATCTATTTAACTGGAGAATAATATTAATTGAACCAGGGAAGACCAAGGAGTCACGGGAAAAATAGTCGGTTTAATAAAGTTTCTATCCAGGGAGAACACAAATGACGTAAACAAGAACTAAACAAGAACTGACAAAGACTGAGGGAGTAATGAATGGGACACAAGTGAATGGCATCACTAATTACAAAACACAGCTGAATGACATGAACTAATTACGATGACCTCGGGAACTAAGGAGGCGTGGGAAACTCAAAACAAAGTGAAACACATGTGACTGAAAGACAAAACAAGCAAACATAAACAGAACCCTGACAATTACTCAAAAAATTTAATTTATTACTCGTTATTAGTTACGCCTTTCAGAAGTATCATTATTATTATTGCTTATTACTTTCTGGAAACAGTAATTAGTTACTCTACAAATTACATTACTTTCAATTCATGTCCCACTGAAGTTGTAATTGTGTATCTTTCCCATAAAATTCTTCTGAAATGTTACTAACTGTCACAGTCTTGTCATGTTTAGTTATTCAGTTCATGTCTGCACCTGTCATCCTTAGTCCCTAATTAGTTTAACTTCCTCCACATGTGTCTGATTGTCATCTGTGTATTTAAGTTCCTGCTCGTCTTGTACTCATGGTCTGTCGTTTTTCGTGCTTGTAGCACACTGTTACGTATGTTCTTCGCTCCCGTTTGGAATAAACCTGTCTGTTACGAACCAGCCTTCATCTTCTGTCAGTCCCGGCGTTACACTAACGACATATTCCGTCCACATCATTTTACCAAAATATATATATATATTTACTCCTCTACCCTTTTTATTATTATTTGTAAGCAGAATACAGGAAATACCTTAGCTGCAATATGCTTCCTGTATAAAAGAGAAACAAGTCAAAAACATTCTTGTCTGTTATAATACAGGAATGGGCATGGAAGTGTTTGCCACACTGGCGGGAGCCGCCATTCAGGGTCAGATAGTGGGAGGGCACCATGCCAAAAAAACACGCGACTGCAGCTTACAGAATGACACGATGGGGCCTTCTGGGAATCACACAGACGACATATCTGAGGCTCTTCAAAACACAGTGAGTGAACATCCTTTTACCATTGTGTCAAACACATTAACAGATATAGTGAAACTGATTATTAGTTCTTGCTTGTGAAATGGCCGTACATACTGACTGCGAACTATCAAGGCAACTTAAATTCATAATTTAGCCACGTATTGCACTGATGCTTCCTGTTTTGAGCAAGAAGGGCCTTTCTCTGTATCTGTTGTATCAGAGAACGCAGTGCCTGTGCAGTGCATGCCTCTAAACCATATGCCTTACCTCAGCAATAAAGTATTGTCTGATTCTTTAGCTGAAGATTTAGTTGAATATACACTACTTTTCAAAAGTTTTGGGTCTGTAAGATTTGAATGTTTTTGAGATAATTCTCATATGCTGACTTAGGCTATATTTATTTGATCAAAAATACAGTAAAATATTGTGAAAAAGTATTACAATTTAAAATAACTGTTTTCTATTATAATATACTTTAAAATGTAATTTATTTATGTGACGACAAAGCTGAATTTACAGCCATTTCTCCAGTCTTCAGTGTCTCATGACCCTTCAGAAATCATTAATATGCTGATTTGCTGCTCAAGAAACGTTTCTTGTTATTATCAATGTTTAAAATATTTATGCTGCTTAATATTTTTGTAGAAACCATCATACATTGTTTGTCAGTATTCTTGGATGGATGAAAGAACAACATTTATTTGAAACAGGAATCTTTTGTAATGCTAGAAAATAGATTTACTCTAACTTTCGATCAATTTAATATGTCCTTACAGAAGTATTTTGAACAGTAGTTCCATTTGTCTTTTAATTTCTTCAGAGAACAGCCTATTTGACTGGTGCACTGATATTGGGAATGCTGTACTTCCTGTGCTGCCTCGTGCTTTTTCTTGGAGTAAAAGAGCAGTTGGGTAAGTCCAAATAAATTAACACAAGTTCAAATTCCATACGATGTTGTGTTTACCACATTTTCTTTCAAGCTTCACTAATAGTACCACATCCGTTTCAAATATTTGTATAACTATAGCTATATTATTTTTGCCCATATGACTAGATGCAATGACTTCTACACTAATGATTTGCATGTGTCTACATTTCACTTTAGCCCCTCTGAGTAAACTGGAGCGCATAAATGTCTCCTATCTTACTGGTTTAAAGATGATGTTGAGACACACTCCATATGTGCGGCTTGTATGTGGCTTCCTCTTTTCTTCAGTAGCATTCCAGGTCAGATGTTTTTCGGTTTAAATTATGAATGTATTTTGAATTGTTTGTAGTTGAAATTCCAAAAACAACATGTTTGCATTACCTCGAAAGATGCTCTATTATGTATTATAGTTTTTATATTAATCACACAGTCAAAGAGATTGCAAATGGATTTTATAAAGCATGACAGTAGTTGTGATGATAAGAATATTTTTTTTCAGATGGCTCAGGGAAATTTCGCCCTCTTCTGTACTCATGCAGCAAACATGGGAGAATATTTCCAGCATCTGGTTCTCATATTATTGGTGAGGTTACTATTTCTACATGATCTGGCCCATAAAAAAGGTGTCAGATTTTTGTAGGTGTTACCTAATGTAGTCCGGTCAAATTAAATAATAACTAATAAGTTTAACCTGACCCATTAATTTGAATGTTAAAAGTGGTAGCACTTTATTTTACAGTCGTGTTCACATGTACATACTATGTACTTATTATAGTAATTGCAATAACTGAGTAATAACTAGGTACTAACCCTGAACCTATCCCTACACCTAACCTTAACCCATGTTCTTTCTTAGGTAAGTACACTGTAAGTACATGTAAGTGCAAACAAAGTATTATATTAAAGCACAATATGTTTTTGAATGGTGATAAAATACAGTTAAAATTATACAATATTCAGGCAGGTTTAACTTAATTTTTAAGTAAGTAGAATGGTATAGTATATTAGTAATGTAATCCTTTCTGCTCCTCTACAGACAGCAGCCACAATATCCATCCCAGTATGGCAGACATTATTGGTCAAAATAGGCAAGAAGACCACCATATTCATCGGCCTTTCAGTGAGCACTCTTCATTAAAGGCTATAACAATTAAAACTGTATTTTTTTTCTCAAGGTTTCATCTGTCTTTCTCCTCTCCTCTGCAGATTTATATCCCAGCTCTAATTGTGATATCCCTAGTGAAAAGTAGTTTACCCGTCTTCATTATTATGTCCGGGTTAGCTGGCTCAAGTATGGCAGCCCTCTTTTTACTTCCTTGGTAATGTGATCCTTATAAAATATCTCTTCTTACTTGCACCAACACATACTTCACACCATCAAATGAGCTCTATTGCATTATTGAGACATTACGCTAACCTAGATAGTGGTCAGCTGGGAATTGTATTTAATGCTTGGCAGTCGTTTGGCCAATTCAGAACGTTACACTGAAAATGGACCCCCATGCTGTAATGCACATAATGAAGCTAGAAAGTGCGATAATAAGTCAGTAAGGTTTTTTTTTTTAAAAGAAATTGTTACTTTTAATCATCAAGGACACATTAAAGGGTTAGTTCACCCCCAAATTTAATTTCTGTCATTAATTACTCACCCTCATGTTTTTCCAAACCTGCAAGACCTTCATTCATCTTCGGAGCACAAATTAAGATATTTTTTATGAAATCCGAGAGGCTTTTTTTTTTAAATCGCCCATAGAAAGCAACACAATTATCACATTCAAGGTCCAGAAAAGTAGTAAAGACATTGTTAAAATAGTCCACGTGACTGCAGTTGTTCAACCTTAATGTGCGCACAAAAAGTATTCTCTAATGTCGAACCATTGTATTCACATAGACTATTTAAATAATGTTTTTACTACTTTTATGGACCTTGAATGTGGTAATTTCATTGCTTTCTATGGAGGATTAAAAACCTCTCGGATTTCATTAAAAACGTCGTCATTTGTGTTCCGAAGATGAACGAAGGTCTTACGGGTTTGGAACAACATAAGGATGAGTAATTAATGATAGAAGTTTAATTTTTGGATGATCTAACCCTTTATATTGATCAAAAGAGACAGTAACAACTTTTATATGGTTGCAAAAGGTTTCTAATTCAAATAAAGGCTTTACTTTTGAATAAAAATCTATCATGGTTTGCACAAACATATTTTCACAATTGTTTTCAATATTGATAATAATAAGAAATGTTTCTTGAGCAGCAAACATGTATCTTGTGACATAGAAAAGCAGTATTTATGCTCAAATTATGTATATGGAATGGAAAAGGCCTACTATGAAACCTGATTCATTCTTTATTTTAGGTCAATGTTGCCAGATGTTGTGGATGACTTCAAAGTCAAGAACCCATCTTGCCAGGATCTAGAACCACTATTCTACTCCTGTTATGTTTTCTTCAACAAATTCGGTGGAGGCATGTCAGTAGGAATCTCTACTTTGGTACTACAGTAAGAGCTTCCTCCTATCTTGATTGTTTTTCAATGGTAATAATTTTTTATTTTCAAACATCTCCTGTGCACATTGGGCCTTATCATAAACCCTGCGCAATGCAAGTTTTTTTTTTTTGCCAGTTTCAGCCCATTTGTGCACCATGGGCGTGCTGTTCTGAAAATGTGAGTACAGGTGCATTGTTGGCTTGTTGTTCTTTTGAGGCAACTGAAAATGTCTGCGGCATTGAACAGCTGAAACCTAGTCAATGGCGCAATATTTTTTGTTATTTTAAAGCGGAGCGTTAGTAATATGCGCCTATAATTGGCAGGTTTACAATGTGCGTACACTCTGCATTACACACACAGGGACGCCAAGCAGCACACAAACATGCCAGATGTTAAAAATAAAAGCATTACAATGTAAAAGATTATTATTGTGTGCATAAGATAAATATGCTTTGGTTTAATCTGGCTTGTATCGTAGATGGTCCTCACTTTTTTTTTTTTTGCTTGCAAATTCCCCTATGTAAATTGTGAATCCGCTATAGCATGAGTGCAACTAGCTTTCAAAGGGAATGAGAGATGAGACTCTGGTTTATTGCACGTTACTGTTACGGGTCTGCCAGGCTCTGCCACGAACCAATCACAACGAGCACCGTCACCAGAATACTGATTACACAAAGCTGCACCTCATCTAGCCAATCAGGGACACACATTTAAGCACACACCTCACCTCTTTTCAGTTGTCCGGTCTCTTTCATCGATAGAGGACTCACACTCTCGCTACATTTTGGAAACCAGTTCCTTAACTCCTGAGTCATCTCCTCCTGGGTTCATCCGTCTTCCAATCCAACGTCTTTCCCGGAGTTTGTTAGCTGCATGTGGTGTCTACTTACCAGAGTAACTGAAGTGTGCATTCCATCAACGATCTCCATTCCTATAGTATCCATCTCCTGTAAGAGAAAAGGACTTTATTATCTACATTACTTCCATTGCTGTTCAGTAACTGTTACGCCCAAAACACACCCATTACTCTTTACATTTTTTCTCGGTTTTCTCGATAACCAGGCTTTTGAATCAAAATTTAAAAACCATGACGCCATTTATTAAAAATCACACCCATTTCCCTGAACTATAAACACTATTCCCTTGTTTTGACATGTGAGTCAGATTTCTTCAACTATCGCTGCAAAACTCTACACACAAATCCCTTCATTTCTTATTGCCTACACCATGTTGTCTTTTAGAAAGCCCTTGCATCCAATATTGTTAACTCATGTCAACATAGCTTGACCTCAATTAGCACGCAATTACCCAGGTAGAAACACTAAGAGTCAAAATATATCACACACCAATCAGAACCTTCAATAAAAGAGCTTGAGTCAGTTCATTCAGATTCAGAACAATGGATCCAGAGAGATGTGATTTAAAAAGTCGAGGACAGCAGAGAGGAGGAGGATGAGGATAAGGATGAGGTGAAGGAAGAGGAGGAGGATGAGGGCCAAAGACACAAGGAGTCTCAGATGAAATTCGTGCAACTCCTTCACCATGTCCTTGTCTGTGGTATGACTATGAGGGAAATTGGGCAATGAGTTAGCCAAAATTAAGTTGCTTCACCGTCGCCTCAATCATACGAATGTTCAGGGAGGAACCTCAGTGGTGTACCTCAGTGTACTCTACTGTTACTTTTTAGTGCTGTACTCTGTTACAACACATACATGTACTGTAGCTGTTACACTATACTACTGCAATGAAAAGAAATGCATCAAATTGCCTCACATACAGATAGAGTTTCTGTCTGCTTCCATTTTGTAAAAAGTGATCAGTACTTCTATCTCTGCAGGACAGAGAGGCGATGGAATGTAAGAAGCCTGACTAGACATTTCAGTTGATGGATCAGGCATGCAAGAGGATTTTACCCCTGCTGCCTGCACACACAAAAAATTGGCTCTTCAGCGGCTCATTGGGTTAGTTGAGGTGCTGTATAGCTCTTAAAGTGGTTCCCCTATGATTACGAGCCAGTGAACCACTTTTAGTGCGATTTAACACCATTTTTGTTTAGAGTGTGGCTAGGACCAATATAGCCTGTGATGTTGACGGGATTCTCTGGCCTGTCCCAGAGCAAAAGACGGGATGCTGGGGCAGAATATTTTTTGTTGTTGTTTGGTGTATTGTACTGTGCAGTACATTTAAGGAATAAAAAATGTTGCAAATGTATACACTGTCTTCATGAGAGGAGGAGAGCTTCATTTTGACCTGAAAATAGGAAGTTTGGGGAATTGGGTAAGAGGTTATGAATTAGTGTTTACTGTTTTGAGAATACGAGGCATAGTTTTAAGAAATGTGTTTAAGCAATTGAGAAAAACTGTAAGAGAATAGGGACCACCATTTTAGACCATGCGCCTGTCGTGCCAACCATTTTTCCCGTCGTTAAACTAGCAAAACAGGATTCGGACACGCCTTAAGTGCACTTGCGCCATGCCCTTAGATTGTTAAAATACGGCCCAAAGTCTTTATATTAACCCTCAAAAGGTTCTGTGACTGACTTCACAATACTTTGTTAATAGTCTCCCTTAACTCTTCAGCTTCGTTGGATACAAGCCTGGTGCTTGTAAACATAATCCAGAGGTCATATACTCCCTGCGGATGCTCTTCGCTCCAGTGCCCATCTGCCTGTTGCTCACTGGCTTGGTGATTTTTTGCTTCTATCCCATCAATGAAGAGCGACGGCAGAAAATCCAGGAAGCTTTAAGGAGAACAGGGTATGTGTTTCTGTTTGAATAACATTGATTGGCCTATTTTTCGAGTGTGTTGTTTAAAACCAACAAGACTTTCTTCATCTTTGGATCTTTTTGATGAAATCTGAGAGTTTTTTTGTCCCTCCCTTGACAGCAACACAACTGACACTTTGATGCTTCAAAAAGTTCATAAAGAGATCGGAAAACTAATCCAAATGAATTGAGCGGTTTAGTCAATTTTATGTAGAGACTTTATCGCTTTTTATGGTAAACATGTTTAATTGAGGCTTTTATTTGCATATAAACATTAATGAGCGAACATAAACGGAAGGTCAACCGAAACTGATCAACTGACTCTCACTGGTTCTCGCACGTCAAGCAAACACACTTGATCTTTCGTTTACCTCAACGGATGTGAGTTGATGAAAGTTTATATGTGAATATAAGCCTAAATTCAATCTGTTCATCATTATAAAGTGATCGAGACTCCACAGAAAATTTGGACTGAACAACTTAACTTATGCTTTACAACCTCTTCATGAACCTTTTGAAGCATCAAAGTGTCAGTTGTGTCGCTGTGTATGGAGGGACAGAAAGCTCTCAGATATCATCAAAATGATCTTCATTTGTGTTCTGAAGATGAATTAAAGTATTATGGGAATGGAGCAACATGACAGTGAGAAATTAATGACCGAATTTTCATTTTTGGATGAACCATTCGAGATAATTTAATTTTTTCTACATACTAAAAAAATAATGAGAGACAAGCAATCCTCTTTCAAACTTACAAAAGGTTCATTTTGTCTTAGTCTTTACTGTTATTTCAATACTAATAAGTAATATATATTCAGTGATGTCTTCATGTTTTCAAACTGTTCACTGTCATAATTTTGTATTAGGCAGTAGTAAGTGAACTAACTGTGTCTTCACTGCCTGTTTTTTTCCACATATACAGGACAGAGACCAACATGAAAGGAGAAGAAGAACTGTGCTTATGAAGTAATCACTCTGAATGTCACGTCTTTTCTTCACTACTTTTGCAACATTTATGGGTTGTGGAACTGTTAATAATGAACATGTTTTGTTTTCCATTTCAGTGGAAAGGCTTTTCATTGTGCATGGAGAATGTTTCTGAATCTTGTCCTGGAGGGACCCCAACACCGTTTAGGAATCTTACTAATCTTACACACTCAAGATGAGAAAATTTAAAGCCTGCAGTGCTAACCAGTCTTTCTTTTTGGATTCAGATTAGACCAATCCACTTTATGTAGCTGACATGAAAAAGCTATGACCAGTTAAAGTAAAAAAATCTCATGATCAACTTGTAAAACTAGCTGTTTATGCAACCGGTCACAGGATTGAGAAAAATGAGTGTGCACTGTGTAATTTCTGCACCATATCCAGACAAACCGATAGTTCCACCTCAAACTCATACCACTGTTTAAGGCAATGTTTATGCAAAGTGTTTACTCCATTCAGAGAATTCAACCAATGGATTGCTAACTGATAACTGTCTTTTCATATTAAGCTTAGTATTATAACATTGAAAAGATACATACAGCTGTTCGTTTATATAAATATATAGGCCTACTTTTTGCTCAGGAAAAGTTATGATCATAATGATGTAAAAGTGTGTAAATAAACACCCATGTGTAAATATGTACAAGTCACCTGTTGCAGTGCCGAAAACAGCACAGTACCCTCTTGTGGCCAATAGTCATTACGCCTCAAAGTCACTATAAAATCAGTGTTCTTGTTTTTGTTTTTTATGGTATATAGCCCCCCCCCCCCCCCCCCCCCCCCCCCCCCCCCCCCCCCCCCCCCCCCCCCCCCCCCCCCCCCCCCCCCCCCCCCCCCCCCCCCCCCCCCCCCTCCGATTTTGTTATTTCTCCTGGGAAACACCCACAATTTGTATGCCCCAAACCTCGTTATAATCACATCAATATATTATTCCAAGGTTGTCCAGTTGCCAAATCTTGTATGAAATCCATTCTACTCACACAATCAACTCATACAAATTTAAACTCATTTGTGACCTCAACCTGGCAACCTACAACCCAGTTGTGCTGTTGACCTTCACTGTAATGTTAATGTACAAGGTTAAATAACTGTGTTTTTGTTACATGTTCCACATTTACATACACCACAGTTTGAACTGCTGTGCAATGCTTCTGTTTATGTAAAAAAATTTGTAATAATAATAAAAAAATAAATATAAAGAAACATGAATAAGTCACCTTATTATGATGATCATAATAAACTTGTTCAAACACCAGTTTCACTTACATCACAACAGGGCAGAAATGACTATTCCATTTCATGCGACTTTAAAGTATCATCCAAAAATGAAATTCTGTCATGATTTACTCACTTTAAATCTCAATGACAGATTTGGTTCAACATAGAGCTGCGTGATGCTGGATAAACTGAGAATCACAATTATATTTTTCAAACAACTCACAATCCTTCCATGATTCTGAACAGAAAACTAAACAGTACAAAACTGTTTAAAACAAATTAAAGCTGCAAGCAGTGATGAAAGGGCCAACACTTGCTACCAGCTGGTGACTATATGACCAACTAAACTTTGACGTGTAGATATTTTCAGGCCAGGGCAACTGAAGTTTGAGGCAGATCGGATGCTGTATGCTTGAGTTACAACAACTCCCTGCTTCATGATGATAATAGCATGCTTTAGCACTCAGCTAACTGTTGCCAGCATGTTTTTGAATGTTTCTAGCATGTTTAACACTCAATTGCATATTTTAGGATGTTGCTAGTAGTGCATCAGTGTTAAACACATCATTTTCAGTTGTTAGTGGCGATATTACTATAACTGAATATATTCATGTGGATGTGTTTGGGGTAGGACGCTTCTCAAACGTGAAATTTGGACCAGATCGGACATTGCATGCATGAGTTATAACAACTCATTTCTGTTTAGTGGTGTTAATCGCATAAGCACTTAGCCAAGTAGTGCATGATTTTACATGTTTCTAGCATGTTTGGTACTTAATAGCAAATTAAATGTGTTTCAGGGAGTGAATTACAGTGTAAATGATGTCATTTTCTGTTGCCAACATGTGCTATGACTAACTGAATATTTGCATGTAGACGTCTTCAGGTACGGGTTCTTGTCACACGTGTGAAGTTTGGGGCAGGTCGGTCATTGTATGCCTGAGTTACAACAGCTTCCATCCTGTTTCATTGCGAAACATCAGACATTAGCCGTTTTTCCACCATCGGGCCTAGCGGTTTTTAGAATGGTAAGGAATGGTTGCATTTGTGTTTCCACTTGGGCCTGGTACGACATGGCACAATTAAAAACTGTTCTTAGCACATGCTGGTAGAATCCGTGAAGTGACAATGCCACTCAGGATTGGTCACTTGACTGTTGCCTGGCTACCAGTTTCTCTATCTGCACAAATTAATAATGAAATTAAAATATCCTCCATAACAGTCATTATTTACATCTCATATCATCAGTAAACCGTTGCATTATCAAGACAACGACTGATGCTTTTGTATTACATTCCAAAGAGCGGCTGTTATCAGCCCCACAGTGGAAAAAGAAACTGTAACTGTACCAGCCGGCCTGGATCGGCATGGAATGGAACGGTTACGCAGTGAGAAGCATTTGGCCCGACGGTGGAAAAGTGTCTTTTGTCAGGCTGCCATGGACTCGCCGTTCAACAAAAACTCAAGATATTGGCAATTTAACATCGCTTGAAAGAATTACAAGTAGGGTCACATGACCATAAATAATAAAAGTACTTCCTCGAAGTGACCATCGCATGTACCCTTCGCTAATGGCCTTGTGAAAGGGCCCCTCGTGAAGGGATTCAGTTGTTCACTTTTGTTTGGAACACCCTTACAAATGGTGTCTCCTTTGTGAAGTGCCTTTCGAGGGTGCAAAAATGCCATTTGGAAATTACCCATAGAAACTTCCAGGCTGGTGTTTTTGAGCTGGTTGGAGCTAAACTCTGCAAGTTACTGGCCCTCCAGGACAGACTTTGGACACCACTGGTGTAAAACATTTCCTGTTACCTGTAGGTGGCGCTATGACTGTAACTGAATATTGCCATGTAGATGTCTTCAGGCCAAGACTCCAATAAAACGTGAATTTTTGGGCAGATCGGACATTGTTTGCCCGAGTTGCAACATCTTCCTGCTTCATGGCGAAACACTGAATTTTGTCGGGCCGCCACAGTCACACCCTTCTAGATCTTCACAATTTAGTGCCAGAAAGGCCTTTCTAGACTGATCAAATGTTTATCTGATAAAATCGCAAGGAGGAGTTTGTTAAAGTACAACATCTGAAAATGGCAAAAACTACAAAGATTTTGCAGGGAAAAGTCAAAATATCTCACTTCCTGTTGGGTTTTCTGATTTTGCTCCTGGGAATTTTGTAGGTATTGGGCTTTTACAAGTGTGTAACAGTTGTGTGTAACAAATTCATATTTGTACGTGAAACGTAGCACAAAGGGCGCTTAATTGAAATGTTGTAGGTGGCTCTATCTATCATTTTGCCACACCTAATTCTGAAACCCCTATCAGATGTTAATTTTCACCACTTCTGATGCATGTGCAAAATTTCATGAATTTTCGAGCATGTTTAGGGCCTCATA